>VDFB02373365.1:150708428-151008441 GCA_007258455.2 Sequoia sempervirens
CCTGGACTAGTGTTTGATACCATATAGAAATCCAATTTAACAATCTCTAGGCTTAACACTACCACTATTGTTAGAGTTGAAGAGAATTGAGGAATTGTAGAAGAAGAGTCTCCTTGAACTTGGCGTATGGCTGCCATCTCTTTGCTTTATCTCCTTTTTAGGTCATTTTTCTTCTCAAAGGACACTATTTGAGTTTTTACTTTGCACAAAACATCAAGAGGTGGTTGTGTGGACAAATAAACATAATGGCTAGATATGTGTTTAAGGTGAAAATTGAAACAATTAATTCCTTCCCTACTAATTTTCAGTTTGCAATAACTACAAACTGATTCTGGTTTTTTAGCACCTCAGGTGGCATGTTTCCAACTTGAGTCCTTTTTCTAATTGGTGCTGAGATTATAACAGTTTATAAATTGCAAGGCTACAAATGAAAATCAATAAAAATTTAATTAGCAGTTAGGGTTTGTAGATAAAAAGAGTAACAAATTAAAAAGAAGGTTTGTAGATAAAAAGACATAAAAAATTAGAAGAAATCCATTACATAACAAGAAAAAGGAAGGAGCAATGAAGAGAAGACAAAACAAATAGAAGAAAACAAATGTAGAAGACATATCATGAATTGAAAATGGAAAAAATAACAAATGTAGGAGACATAATAAATGAAAAAAGAAAGCACAAAGAAAATATTCAAGTACCTCTACAAATTTGATGAAATTGATGGTGCGATGCTCCTAATTAATCATGGGTTGCTCCAAATTAATGGCGGGTTCAACAAATGCACTGCAGGTTCCTTGTGTGCTGCTGCAAACTTGCTCAAGCTCAATTCAATTGACATTTGCTGCCAATATGCATTCTAACTTTTGCTTTAATGGATAAACACCACAAACTAAAACCCTCCCAGGCCCTTAAATAAGGAGTTAAGCACTGTTGGTAGGCTCCATACTTACCTTTGAAGCTTGTGATCATCAATGCACTGTCATATTAGAATTATCAAGGTTTGGACTGGAACATAACACATAAAAGATAGGTATGAATATCTTGAAAGACCAGAATTGCAGCTATAAAGAAATCAAGTTTTTCTTTTTTGACCAATTATATTTTTGCCCTACATGTTGACATTATCTCTTGCTACTTACACCTGCATAAGTTGCTGGCATGTAGTCTTCATTGAGTAGTTTGGAGTTGGGTAGCATTAACCTGCAGAATCTGTCTCGCAATATAGGTCTTGGACTGGAAACTGTCTCCCATGGTTTATAGCAAAGTTTTTTTTTGTGTTGACTAGCAGTGAGTTTAGGAATTAATTTTAGAATTGTTGTGTGTCATATTTTCTCTGTACTGAGAGTTTTAAAGTATTTTTGAGTTTTTGAATTTTTTTTTTTCATCCCAAGAGAATAATTGTGAAATAAATGTATCTATTTGCAGGGTGATGTTGAGGAATCAAAGAATTTGGAAATTAGGAAGCTTCAGAATGCATTAGAAGAAATGCAAGTTCAACTTAACACATCAAAGGCGCTTGCTTTGAGAGAGCAAGAAGAAAATATAGTTCTTCAACATCATCTCAAACTTGCAAGTGATCAAAGCTCAGCATTGGAAATGAGCTATATCGAAATTGAAAAGCTGAAAAGAGAAAATGAACATATTAAGGTAATAATTATTTTCATTAATCATGAACAGAAAATTAATGCTTTTCTTTTAGTGAGTTCAAGAAGATGAATTGATGCCATGTTTAGTATCATTGATGTGTTGGCATGCTTCAAATTAACAATGTACTTATCCAATCTTATTAGAATGTTTTGAAAATTTGACATTGCCAGTTTCTTTGATGCATCATTTTGTGAGGCAATGAACTTGGCAATAGTTTATAGAAATGCATTTGCTAGGAAAAGAGATTTGAATCGTACATGAAATATTGATATGGTTTGTTTCAAAATTTTCTCAATTTTAAATCAGTATGTACAGGTACATTTTTTTGGTATGCATGCATTTTTATATATGATTTACATGCAGTAGTATCTAACCAAATTTTAGAAAAATTTCCATTGCATTTCTCACTATTTCACAGTAGTATCTGTTATTCTAGGTTCATGTAAAGTACATGAATCAATCTTGTAATGCATTTCCTGGAAACTTGTCCTGTAAACTTAGGCACTCTAATTACCCCAAAGTGCAGAAACTTTTGTTGAAGGTTTCTTAATGAAGAAAAAATCATCTTGGTATCTTCTGCTCAAATTTGCTCAAATTTTCCTTTCATTGCTTTTCCTACTGTTGTTGAGCAATAAAATTTTCATTTTAATAAGAGACAGCATTATATTTAATTGCAAGCATCCGCAACCAACTGCATTATATTTAATTGGTACCATCTACATTATATTTAATTGTAACCATCTACATTATATAGAATATGACTATTTGCTGCGTGGAAATTAGTTTCCATTACTGGTTTGCCTTTTATACCATTTATGAGAATTCGAACATGAATAAGGATGGAAAACATTAAGCACATTTTAACACCTGTGTATTTAGATGGCCCATTGTAGTAATGGTGATAGGGATGGGCTTGATATTATTACCTGTTTTTACACCCCTCAGATATTATAAAAGTTTTTCTGAGCCTTAATGTGATAAATTCTGGAAGCCAAACACTAAGTTCCAAGCCAAAGGCAAACTTCCTCGAAAATACCTGTATAAATTTCCTGGACTTTGTTTCTATATGTACATTAGACTATACACTTGTTTTGGAAGAGTAAGAAAAGTGGAGTAGAAGAAAATCACCTAATGTGATCAACAGGGATTCTTTAAGGGAATCACAAATTTCAGGTATGCCCTAGATTGGAGTTGCATTAAAGTAAATGATGAACTCCATTAACAAAAAAAATTCATGAAACACAAAACACCTTAGTGTAAAGTTAGCTTTACAACGCATGATGAATACTGAACCCCACGGTACTCATTAACCCAGATCTGTTATAAGAAAATGAACAATTGGGTTAACATGTTGGCAGAGTCCATTACCAAAAAATCAAAATGCCCAGGGATCAAAATTGGTCAAATTAGAATTGACCATAGTTACCAGGAGATGGGGACTGAGATTGTTACTGGAATGGGAGGTGGGGATGGGTACTAGTATGCCATTTAATAACTAAGAGTTTGAGATGGTAGTTGGATATATTTTAAAGCATGTAAAATACTAAAATGATTAAAAATAAAAAAAATAACATTTTAAAATATTGAAATACCTATCAATGAGAATTAAGATTAGTCATTTTAATATTTGATAATTATCATCATGATATAAAAAATAAATTTGAGACCATAATCACCTAAGAATAGCAGACAACTAGGAGGAGAATACCATTTGAAAAAAAAAAGCGTGGTAATGACTATATTTTGAATCAATTGATTAAAATTCAATGCATGAAGACAACTTAAGCCTTATCATTTGTACTATTTTCTTTTTCTGATAGATTAATTGTGGGTTCTATTGAGGTTAGCACCCTTGAAAAGAGAACATAATAAGACAGCCATCGCTGCAAACTACTAACATTTAAAACAAAAGAAGCTAACTATGCATTTTTTCTGTGTTACCTGGTACTGTTGATTTGGCCCCCATCCCTGTGTGGGTTTGGAATTGGTTGTGGTCCAATATTGGTATCTGTGAGGTAATACCCGGAGCCTTTACTTGGGTTGCTGTTCATTGTGGATTCTGTTCGTTTTATCATCCACCCAAGACACCACGAGAATGTCAAAATGTCCAAAGAACCACTCTATCCTCTCTTGAACAAAAGTCACTTTCTGTACTAAGATTGAGAATCATATGGTGACTCCAAGGTTTTTTTCGTCAAGTCATGACATGTGGATAAGCTCAATGGGCGTTGTGATTTGCTGGTAATACACAAAGGGACTTACGTTAAAGGATTCCTCACAAGTTTGGGACTTAGATGGATTTATCATTAAAGGCTTCTTTGAGTGGGACTTTTGGTTTTGGGATCTCAAAAAGGGAAAAAAGGATAAAGGAGTTTAGAGGGATCTAATCTCGCCTAGAATTCAGAGGCGATGAATCCGAGGATGGAAATGAATAACCAGCTTTGTTTTACGCCTCCACAGGACAACTACACAAAGTGGGTGCAATCTTCAAAGGGGTGTGATTATAATTTTCAAGCCTAAATAAAGGTGAAGTTAAGCATCCACAATCTAGAAAGCCTTTGAGCTAGCACATGCATCGGATGAAAATCATCCATCCGAAGAAAGTATGAGCAATATTTCACCATTAATCTATACGATCAATCTCGCATTCAGTTAACAAACATTCAAAGAAAATTCTAGTTAATTGTAATCTAATTCTATCTAACTCTAATCTATGGTAGAAGAAGTTATGCAACCTTGCTCACTACTTGACAATAAAAGTGATTCAAAGCAAATCATGCATAAGAGCTTTTATTATCGGAAATAGCCTAATGCAACAATTTCATACACTGTCTCCACACAAATGAAAGTGAGAGATCACAAGTTTATATAGAGTTTCAGAATCAAATGAAAGGCCAAGATTAAAACAACATTAACGGCCAAGATTAATACAACTCAACCTTAATTAGGGTTGCCCAAAATAACATAAGTTAACAACCAGTAAACAAGCAGTGAGGTGGCAGTTGGAGCTATCTTCAAGGGAAGGCGTCCCTATCCTCCGGGGCAACATTGTGCTCGACGAATTTGGACACGATCGTGACAACTTCCTCCATCGTGACTGGCGGCAGCATGCTTATCCTGAAATCAAGCCTGTCCAAATCCTCAGCACATCTGGCGAAGGTGTTCTCCCAATCTGTTTCTTGTCTCACAAAATCATCTCGGATGGACAAGAGGTTCGCCACTTTTGTGAAACCTTGTCTCAGAATTGGTCCAGTAGCAGAGAAGAAAACTTCCTAAACCTTATGCTTCAACCTTTCCAGTTGCATGTCGTTTTCTCGGACAATCTCTCTGTCAAACACATCTGTAGCTATCATATAAATCTTCCTCCGGATTTCTTTAACTTGCTCCTCAACTCTGGGCCCATCTGCCTTCGCCTTTTCCAGAACCTCGCTCTGTATTGTCACTGCCCATAACCAATGATGAAAATCATAAGCCGCTCCCATAGCAATCACCTTTCCCTCGACCAATTCTTCCTTTGGAATGCCCTTCAATACTTTGAGGCATGGAATGAGCCTCTCTTGAATATCTGGGAGGTTCTCCCAAGTTTCTGCCATGTCAACCAATCTGGAAAGTAAAGAAGAAGTCTGTCCGTAAGCAAGCGCCAATCTCTCCATGAACAAAGCCACTTCCGTGCCCTTGCTTGCCATCCATTCCTGGGCCTCCTTGGCTGTGACCATCCCTTCTTCCACATCTTTGGCCATCTCTTGCGAGGAATTGAGAAGAGAAGGAGCTACCACATCACCCTGATTGAGTGGTTGGGTCAGATGCCATATATACTCCTTTAGGCACTCGACCTCCCTTTTGTACTCTTTCTTTTTTGCCACTTCCTTTTCCAATCTCGCTTTGATAGTTGAGATGGAGTTATCCAGTTCTTCCTCCTGCTGGCCTTTTGTTGTTGGGCCAAGGTCTATAGTGGTTATGGCGTATTCCTGGGGAGTGATCTCATCTTGTGTTTTATCCACTGTTGGTATTGCAATTTGTATGGAACGGTCATCGGCTTCGTCCCTCTGAATTGTGGAAAACTTCTTGGCAGGTTTCTTAGTAGCAACTTGTTCCAACCTTGCCAAGAAATCCGCAGTATCATCTTCTTCTTGGACCTCAACTGGTGCCTGAATTTTCATCCTCTCCTTTAGCCAATCCAGAGTGGTAGGCTGCTCGATACCATCCTCCTCCTGAACGTTCCCTTCATTTGGAATATCCAAGACTCCTCTGAGGGCGGAAATCCTTCCCTCTTCAAAATCATCATTTTGGACTTCCATTTCATTATCTGAACCCAGTACTTCTATTCCCGTAGGAGATGGGGGCTCATCGTCATCCAACTGGATCGGTTCATTGTTCTTTTCCGGAACTGTAGAAGGTCTCATCATCTCGGCCAAGGATTCGTCTACGGTATCCACCAACTCATCAATATTTCTAGACGCCGCGGAACGAGATGGCTCCATCTTCTGTTGCTTTGGAGCAGGTTCTATGCTTGCAACTACTTCTTTCCTCTTCTCGCCAATCTCAACTAAATCATCATTGTGGGATGCACCGACATTGGAGGAGTATGACTCTGTCTCACTCAGCAAATCATATGTGAGCGTTATTCTTTTCTGCCTCAACTCCTGGACCTGATGGTTGACCCACCACTGAGAGTACTTAATCACTGGTCTCATCAATGTAGCCAAGTCTGAATGCTCAGACTCTGACCACTTCACGGAAGGAAGAGGTCGGCTCTCCTCGAAGGTCGACTGGACATAATTTCCATCATTCTGTAATTGATCGGGCACCCGACAAAGTTCGGTTGCCCTCATAAAGTCCACCAACACTCTAGACCATAATCTTCTTCTGACTTCATACTCATTAGCGGCGTTCGCCCCAGAAGTCCTCCAAGTCTACTCTGTGTTTGTACCTTCTCCCATCCACGGTCCGAATGTGATGATGCGGGTCAAAATTGGCCCTGGACCTATAAGTTGTGAATGGGTACCATTGAATTTCTAGCCTGGCGCTCTTAGCTGCTTGTGCTGACGGACAGGACTCTAACATATTCCCAATAAAGAATAGGAAAGTAACAACCGCCTTCTTACTTGGCCTCTGGATGTTCTGATAATCTTCCAGCTATCTCAAGTCTTCAAGCAAAATCATCCGATTTGTTGGATAGATAGGCAGCTTGTAAGGATTTCCAGTGAATCCTTGGATCCTAACATACGTAAATTTGGGAAACTGGATAAACCAGGATCCATACCTACTGATCAAGCTCTTGGCTTCGTGACTCAGCCTCTGGTGCGTTCCTCCTTGAAGTATTCTTGTGATATACATTAGGAAAGCATCGTGCACCTGCCTGAAATGAGATTTCTCCTTGAGTTGAAGTTGCGGGTAGCAATCATAAGACTTGAGTTCATTCTCCCCATTGCCAACTTTGCCTTTGCAAATCAGTCTTGAGTATTTGTATGTTCTGGCCAACAAATAGACAATGTACGAGCTCATATGAAAAGACTTGGTCTTTTCCAAATTGGTCAGCTGCTCGTGAAGATTGTTGCTTATCATTTGGGACCAGTTAAACATCTTCACGCCGGAAGTGATTTCATCTATAAAATAATACATCCATGTCTCAAAATATGCACCTTGCGGATTACCAGCTATCCTATTCAACATCGGGATGATATCTCCATAATCCTCTTTAAAATCTGTCTGGCGCGGCTTCTTAGGCATCTTCTTTGTGGATGGTCTAGGCTTCTCCAACCATGACTTATTAACATTTGTGGCACACAATTCAGACTGGCTATCATACAATCTCTTGGTGTCCTCCTTGGTTTTGTAGACGGTTCGGTGATGTGTTGGGATGCCGAATGCCTCCTGTATTGCCATTTCGCCAAGGTGAGCCTGAATCCTTCCGTCAGGTGCAACAATTTGTCTTTCCTAAGCGTTGTAATGGATGGCACATTCTACCATCAGCTCGGCACAGTCTATTGCAGGCGGGAATCCGGCTGCTTGGAAAATTCCATTCCTCACCATCCGTTTGGCAATTGGTGTTGGTAATCCATCATGTCCATATACTCTCTTTTGAACTCCATGAAGTCTACATGTCCAAGATCAGTGTCTGCGACATTTTTCCATTTGGAATTTATCTTCGACTCTAGCTGTACCCCTTTACTGGCGAACTTCATTAGCACCTTCTTTGATGGTTCTCCTACCGTGGTCATTACCCTGCAGTAAAAACACTAACATTAATACGGAGACTTTTAAAATATAATTTATTCTCGTGCCTTGTATTCGAAAATTTTACTTTCAGCTTATTAAAATATTAAACTTCTGCGAAAAAGCAAGCTGAAAGTAAACAAATTTGACTGAAATTTAGCCAGAATGAAAAAGACAGAAGGAGAATTGATGAATTTAGTTGACTAAACTCCAAACCTCATGGAAAATTCTTTTGTTGCAAATAAAATTCAGATTTCGAGAATTCAACCCAAAAAGCCAATGGCAAAGTGCGCCAACTTGCTGAGAAGTTCAACTTTCAGCCCAGAAATTCTTCACTTCGAAAAAAATTACTTCTTCAGCAATAAGAATTATTCCTTCCTCTGAGAAAATCGACCTTGCCTGCAGAAGAATTGATCTTGTCTCAACTTTCTTACAATTTCGAGAGATTAACTTCTTTTCAATTGAGTCTGTGAAAAATGAGTTGCTGAAACTCATTATAATGGTGAAGAATTCGATTTGTTTTAGTGACTGCATCTTTTTCTCTTGATTTCGATTTGTTTTGTCCTCTTCAAACAGGCAAGTTTCCATTCTTTTCGAAAAAATCTCTATCGCGAGCTTATCTAGGCAAATCCCTTTGATTTTCCAAAATTCGATTTTTTTGCTAGATGTTTATCTTTGATTTTCAAAATTTTGAAAAAAAACATTAAATGTCCAATTAAATTCAATTTTTCCAAGTTTTAATTCATGGTGAATTTAATTTTGCTCATGGATTTTCTCTTTTTTCAGTGTAATTTATTTTCTTTTGAGAATTTCTTTTCTTCCAAGGCATCTTTGGCGAATTTTACTTTTGTCCGAGGCATTTTATATTTCTAAGTGTTGGAAATAAATTATTAAAATGTTAAAATATTTAATTTATTTCCAACCCATTCGTTTTTGACCCATGGCTATTTTAATTTTTTTTTTCTTTGGCTAAATATTTATTTTCCAAATTATTTCAATTTCGTCTAGCCAAGTTGAATTTTTAGCCATCTTGCCAACAAATATTACGCCAGATCCTCATTTTCTTCTGCCATGGCGAACTTCAAATTGTGCCGGGCACATTTTCTCATGCTGAAATCAAAATTTTCTCTTGCTTGGACGATTTTCTCTGGGCACAATATGTGTTTGGATGTTTTTCCTAGGCCAATTTCCATGATACTTAGACAAATTTCATCTTTTTTGGCCAGGGGCAGACTTTCTAACCTCTTTGCCATATGTATTCCCCTCTATGCACTTAGCCAACTTCATAAAATTTTCCCATACTTAGGCAAATTTTGAATTTTCTCTCCTCTCCTAGGCTAGGTGGACTTCCTTAATGCCTTGCCATGGTGTGGCGGACTTTTTATACTTTATTCCATCTTCCATCAAGGCATGGCAGACTTTTCATCCTCCTTGACATTTGCCTTTCTTCCCATACTTAGCCAAAATTCGCATTTTCTCCTTCCAAAGCATGAAATACTTAGCCAAATTTTCAATTTCCTCTCTTCTCATTCTAGGCGGACTTCACAAATGTCTTGCCAATTCTTGGCCAAGGCTTGGGCAGACTTTGGAGAAGGCATGCCAAGTCAAGGGCAGACTGCCTTGTGCCTTAGCCATTTCACCATCATGCTGGGGCAGACTTCCTTGAGTTCTTTCCAAATGGTGGGGCGGACTTTCAAGAGTCTTTGCCATTCTATGGCGGACTTGCTAGCTTCTTCGCCATCTGTCATCTCCATGGCAAGGGCGAATTTCTCCAGACTTAGGCACATTTCTCCATGAATTTCATGCCTTTGGGTTGATTTTTTTTGGTGATTTTCTCATGATTTTCAACTGATTTTTCCAGATTTTTCCCTTGCTTTTCCATGCTTTTCTTGATTTTTCGATTTTTACTTTGATTTTTCAATTTTTTGGCCGATTCTGGTTCTAAAAGTGGAAAGTTGACTTGTTTGACTAGGGTTGACTTTCGAAAAATAGAAAAAGCAAAATCCCTAAAAAATAGGGAACCCTGTTTGGTCCAAAAATGCCAAAAATGAAAAAAGCAAAAAGCAAAATAGCAGATTCCCTTAAAAGTAGGAAGTGTCAAAATTGGCCCAAAGCACAAGGGATCCTTGTCTCCCGGACCTTCTGAGCACTTTTGTGACGTTTATGCACTGATTCAGGCATGGATTATCAACTTGGCTTGGATGATGCTCAAAAGAATGACTTGAAACTCTTAAAAATGATGACCTCAAGAAACTGTTGCGCAAAGCAAAACCCTAAAAACTAGCAAACTACTGGGGGTCCCTATTTGCAATGGGGTGATGTGAAAAGGTCACAATAGGTCCTTCAACCTGAGGTGCCCGGGCAGTACCTGTGGTGAACCCAGGGGGACCCAAGGGCTGCCCAAAAAAACAATTGAAAAAGTTATTTTTTCTAAAACACATTTATAAATGGAAAAGTGTTTGTGTACCTAATTTCTCCCTTAAGTGATAAAATTGTGAAAATGGCATGTGTCATGCGTTGCCATTTGCCCCCAAACCTCCATGAGGGGTGCTGCCCCTCAACCCCATTGGGGTCTCCACTCCTAGACCCCCACTAGTTATTAGAATCTCTTGTCATGTAAGAAACTTGATTACAATGAGGGGGTGGCAAGGAATTGGGATCCAACTCTTGAGCGCGTTGACTTAGATGTGATTGTTGCACAGCTTGCCAGAAATCTCTTTAGCTGAGGCAGTTTGTATAGTGCATGGCTAGTGGAAATGGCGTTGTAACTCATTGCGGTTGAAGTGAAATTAAACGAAATGTGACTTTGATATTTTTGGTGAAGAGCAATATGGAGATTATTAAGTATTGATTGTAATTTTCATCATGTATTGACATTTGACAAATCACTGAATTATGAATTAATGAGTATTTTTCGTTTTTTCAAATTACGAGATATTTAAATATTTTGTTTATTTACAATTATGAGCTTTACTTTTTTATGTTATATAATTTTTTTTTCAATACATATATTATATAGCACACACAGACACAGACACACACCCACACAGACACGCACAGGCAGACACACCCACACACACACAGACAAACACAGACAAACAGACAGACACACAGACAGAGAGAGAGAGAGAGAGACACAGACACAGACACATACAGACACAGAGAGAGTGAGACACACACAGACACAGACACAGACAGACAGACAGACACGCACACACAGAGACAAACACAAACAGACACACAGACACACAGACACAGACAAACACGCAGATAGACACAGACAGACACACAGTGACACAGACACACACAGATGCACAGGCACATGCAGACACATATAATTTTCTTTTCAATACATATATTATATAGCACACACACCCACACAGACACACACAGGCAGGCACACCCACACAGACAGACAGACACATAGAGAGAGAGAGAGAGAGAGAGAGAGAGAGAGAGAGAGCCGCACACACACACAGAGACACACGTACAGAGAGAGAGAGACACAGACACAGACACAGACACAGACAAACACACAGACAGAAACAGACAAACACATGCAGTAACACAGACACACACAGATGCACAGGCACATGCAGACACACAGACACACACCTGTTTTTTGAATGACCTTTGCTATTGGAGACTATGGTCCATTTCCTTGTCCTGGGAGATACATCCTCAAGAGCTGAATTCCCATTCCCCTCAACAAAGAGAAAATCCTACTATAAAGATTCTAAATGAAAAGCCTCAGGTCTAAGCTCTTGCTGAGGTGAAAATTTCCTAGTAGTTGCTATTATTTCTACTTCTTTTGAACTAGCATTGGACTCATCCAAATGCATCATAAAATCTGCTTCCCCGGCATTCTTATGATTCCCAGGCAATATTTTTCTGTGAAAGTTTAGCTTACAAGGAGAAGGCTTTTGATTGGACGAATAGGTTGCAGCTCTGGGAAGTCAGCAAGCACCTGGTTAGCAATAACACGAGGAATGGAAGTACCTTCCATATCTTGAATCCCTCTAAAACTGAATCCTTGGGTAGAGAAGCTTCATGCGCTATGTTGTTCACAATTAATTGTTGCAGTTTGACGTCCACTAGGATGTCATACCAGAGGCATAGCTTTTTTAACCTGGACATGCATCTAAGTGCCAGCCTCTCATAATCTAGCAGTTTTTCCAAAGCTTACTGCCAACTTTCAGCCAGTTTTCAGCTGGAAGACCAACACATAAATCCACTTCTACCAGAATATGAGGAAAAGCTTTATGCCAGGGACCCAAACTTTTATAAGAAATAGACACAAACTTTCCTGGGGATATACCTCTACTTTCCAAAGATGGGTCAAGCCAAAAGTGCTGTAGAAGATTGCACAGCCACAACCATATCGGTAAAACCAAGAAATTTTCTGTCATCAGGTTAAAATTTGGGAACCATTTTTTGACAAATAAAGATGCATTCCCCAATACTATGGGCCTTTGGCCAAAATACAATCTTTGTCCTCCTTGGCTTCACAAAAGATAATGGAATCTGTTTTTGTACATGGATATATCTCTATTGCTTCCACAAGAAAGGGTTTCTGGGTTAGACTTACCCATTTGTTCAGCTCTAGCAAATTGGATCATAGGCTGCTAAATCTACAGATCAGACTTGTTTCTTCGTAATCAGAATCATCTCTTTGTACTATTACCTTTGTGGGATTTGATAAGTACAAATTCTGCTACAAAAAAAGTTTGTAAGTTTTTATGTAAGAAATAGAAAACTACAAGTATTTCTTTAGTTATTTTAGCTTTTGTGAACCACATATCAATACTTTAGGGAAATAGAATGTAATTTACATGATATATCTGAGAAACCTTTATAGAAAGTTTCTCAGTTTTCAAGGAATGCTTGTAGGTGATGTATATAGATGCAAAGAAACTTCATCTAAAGTCTCCTGATGTCTAGAGACATCCTCATATGGGTGTCCCAGATGGGATGTGTAATTTGGGAGATGAATACCAAGTGTTAGGGTAGTAGTCTTCAGGTAACTATGGAATTTATTAGGAATTTTGACCTGTGTTGTAGATGACCAATAGACTAGATAAAGATAGCTTAAACTTATGCATTTAGATAACAATAAAGAACACTTGAAAATTCTATCTAGCAATATGTATGAAAGTAAATGAAACAATATGCATCCACAAGACTACACACAAGACTCAAAGATTTAACTGGAAAACCCTTTCGGGAGAAAACTCACCACCAAAAGATGTTTATAGTTATATTATTAAAAAGAAAAACAATTCAATACAACAAGGTCTTTGGACTTTTACATGGTCTCAATCTACAACGCACGTCTTCTGCAATTGCTTTAATTACACACTAGGCAATGTTCAATCCAATGATATCAGTATTTGTAGTGTCTAACCTTGTCACATTCACATGAGGTGATACATATAGATGTATTCATTGGAATACCAATTGTAACTGTCCAACCAACCCAAGGAACACCAAGTGTCATGCAACTATAATCTGACTATACATAACATCAGCATATTGCATAAAGTGCCAAGTATGATGCCCCCACATAGACAGTCACCTTGTATACTTTGTCATTGCCACATGCTATGAATCACTAGTTACAACCTTAACACTGTGGGTATGCATACATGTTTCTAGTAGAGCCATCACTACCGACTCCTTGCTTGCGGTAACACATACAAATATGACATCACTTTTGACTTCTTGTGGTGCCTTGTGCCATCTTCTAGAACATTATCTTGCTCTCAAATTGTGCTGCATGGAGTCCAATTCTATTGCAAGTGTTTTTGCATCATTATTATTGCTTCCAAAAAAACCTATTCTCATATTTGGTTGTGAGTTTTTTTTTTTTTAACCAAATGACTTGCAGTTGCTGTCACAGCACCAGTACATTTAGACAAACCATGTATGCTGCACTATATCTCATTACTACAACATCAACACAGGTTAGTTAACATAAGTGCTATATTGCAATACTTGAAAACTCTCTGCATATCACTGTAATGTATTCTACAAGCAAACTCTTCTTACAAGGACTCTTTGTAGGTGTATATCACCCAAGTCTTACCATTCTCTCACTTGATATTTATCGCTGGAGAGCAACCAAAGAGATTAACCTTATGCTCTCAAGAATGGGATAAGCTCATCTCGTCTCTACACCACATGAGCTTGACAATCCTTATAGGTTTTGTCAAAGAATGTGCAATATTTTCTTGAGTATCAATTTTCTCCATTTGGACCTTTCTACTTTCAACCATCTCCCTCACAAAATGATTTTGAACATCTATATGCCTGGCTCTAGCATTGTAAACATGATTTTTAGCCAAACAAATTGCACTTTGCGAATTAAATTTCACTACTGTACGACTCTTAAAATCAATATTGTCAATCAACTTCTTCAACCACACTGCTTCCTTACAAGCATGTGTTGTGGCCATATATTTTGGTTCAATAGTTGACAGGGCAATTGTTTGCTGCCTCTTGTTCACGCGACTTGTTGCTCCCCCAAATATAATAAACACAACCGTTTGTTGACCTCCGAATATCAAGATCTCAATCCCAATCTGAATCAACAAATCCCTATGCACTCTCCCACATTATTAGTACTATGATAAACAATAATTGAGAATTAGGTACTTGAACAGTCTCTTCACATTTGTCGGATGTCCTTTATCTAGGCTTTAGCATGAACCTACTTAGAACTCCCATTACTTGGGCAATCCTTGGTCTTCAATAGACCATCACATACATGAGACTTCCTACTGCACTATCATAAGGAACATTCCGTATGTGCTCCAAATCTTATGTAGATTTAGGACATTGTTCCAAACTCAGTTTTTTGCCAATTTGTAGGGGTGAACTTACTGTTTTATAATCCAACATTCCAAGTCTCTGCAAAATAGTTTCAAGTAACTTTGTCTAGCTTAACCAGAGTCCCCTGTTGGTTCTATCATTGCTATTTTGATACTGAGTATGTATCTCGCAGCTCCTAAGTCATTCATATCAAATTTACTAGACAACTAAGTTTTAAGCTCCTTAATTGATGCTTTACTATCTCCAATGATAAGTATATCATCAAAAATAAAACAATAATTATAATGTGATCATCTACTTGTTTGAAGTATACACAATGATTAACAACACTTCTTAACCAAATTCTAGCATGTTTGTGTGAAAATTTTGGTTGCACGTGCATGGAGATTGCCTTAATCCATACAAAGATCTATTTGGCTTACAAAACAATTTATTTTTACCTTCAATCTTGAATCCTACAGGATGTTCCATTTATATTTCCTCCTCTAAGGCTTCATGTAATAATGTTGTGTTGACATTGATTTGTTCAATTTCCAAATCAAATGCCATAGCTATGGATAACAACATTGTGATAGAACTCAACTTAGCGTCAAGAGAAAAAATCTCATCAAAGTTTGTTCCCTCAACTTGAATAACCATTTGCCAACAATCGTGCCTTGTACCACTCAAGTGCTCCATTTTCTTTAACTTTTTGTTGAACACCCACCCTATCCTTATGTAAATCAACCAAATCCCAATTCTTACATTGCTTGAATGCCGTCGTCTCGTCCATGGCATTCTTCTAATGCTTTTTATCTTTAGAAGTGACAGCCTCTTACATGGAACTTAATTCACTATTAGTACAAGAGCAAAAACAAAATGGAAATCTGGTGGACTATACCTGTGAGGTGATCTTAGCTGCCTTGTAGAGCAAAAACACAATGGAAATCTGGTGGACTATACCGGTTAGGTGATCTCAGCTGCCTTGTAGAGAAAAAACACAATGGAAATCTGGTGGACTATATCTATGAGGTGATCTTAGCTTCCTTTTAGACCTTTTCATAGCTACCCGTGAAGATTCCTATTGCATATCCACCTTGTTCTTCTTCAAATTTTGTTCCATATGTACTTGCCTCTTCTTCTCCCAAGTTTCCTTGTCTACTTTGCTATTTACTGCTTGAGTTTTCTTTAAAAATGCACCCTCCCCTCTTATTCTTCTTCGACTATTCTTCCTTGGTCAAGAATCTAAGTTCCTTGAATGTAACATCCCTTGAGTAGAGAACCTTTAGAGTTCCATAAATATAATTGATGAAAATACACCATTTGTTAACTATAGAACTAACATGTGTTGATGTTATGGTGATACCTAATACACCATGTATGCTGAGTGTTATGCTAACTATATTTAAGGAACTCTAAATACACCATGTATGCTGCATGTTATGGTGATACCTAATAACAGGGTTTTTGTTATACAGCCTACAACATTGGTTGATACTCCATAAGTTGGGAGGGCTATATATTCAGGATTTCAAAATGTAAGAAGCTCATAATGGAAACAATGACATATATATCTTACACATATATAGTTTAAGGTGGAATATGAAGGCCGGAAATTGTATGCATGTATTTTTCCTTTATTTAGAACACAATCACAGTGTTGAAGATAACCTAAAACTTTGCATTTACTTACTGATGTATTGCTTCCATAACTTACTTTTATAAATGTGGTGCTAGGACTACAGAATTTAAAATACACATGATGTTGAAGTCAATTTCAATATATTGTTAGTGATTTTTGAGAGTTCAAATGGTAATTACAGGCCTTAGAAGGTTTAAATTTTTTGTCTAGATGCTATGAATTATGTTGTACATGTGACTCTCTAATAACGATTATTTAGATTTGCTACTAAGCCCTAAATGCCACCTAGTTGTAGGGGAAGAATTGCGCTTGGATGATTGATGAAGAACTTGAGAACACTGTTGAGTATCTATATTGATAAATGCTTATTGCAAGCTGGTTTCCTGATTGTTGTTTATGATTCTCTTTTTTCAGAAAATTCATTCTGCATAGTTGGCCTTTGTAGTTGAGGTGAGTGGGGTGTATGACAAATCTTATTTACCTTTCTAGAAGATGTGACAAGGCTTGACACAATGTTCTGAGATATATAATTAATTTCTTCATTATTAATTCTTGATTTTTTGGGGGTCATAATCACTTTGTTCTCTTGGGCAGACTCATTTCCCTAGACAAGGCCTGATTTTCAAGTGAAGGCTCCAGACTCCTTACTGACTTCTAATAGATTCACCCTATGAAACGATCACTATGAATTCCTAAGTTAAATATAACAGGGATACCTGGGGACGCGTCCCCCCAAATCCCCCGTTTTGGGTACTGGGGGGCGGCAGGGGACCGTCCCCCTTTTTGCAAAATTTTTAGGAAACGTCCCTGAAACGGGGGGACGCCATTGATCGGATGGGGGACTGCTGACCAGTCCCGGGGACGACCAGGGGACTTGGGGACGACCAAGGGACAGGGGACAGGGATGACCAAGGGACAGGGGGACGGCCAGAGGACTTCTAGGAGTCCCCTGGCTGTCCTTGGGACAGTTAGCCAACCTAGAAGTCCCCTGGCCGTCCCTAGGATGGTCAACCGTGCCTCGCATCAAAGCATGGTCAAAACAAAACATAAAACACATTTTCATAGCAAGGGAGTGTGAACTTAATTATGTCCACCCATTAAATAAATTGGTGCCACTGCTTGTTGTCTTGAAACTTTGGATAAGTGTAGCTGATACAATTATTCAATATTGGTTTATGTCCTGAGGTGCCAAGATGAATTCTAGTGAATAACCCAACACTCAGTGCTTGTTCTCAATGCTACTGTGCCTCATAAATAAGTCTCACAGGTCTTACTCTATTGTGAAGATGATACATAGCGGGCCTTGGGACATCTGATCATGCAAAACAATAACATGGTAACTGTGCAGATTATTTGCCTAATGCAACTCACTATTATTCTCAGAAGGCTGCACTCCCTTGTTCTAGTTATCAATAAACAAAAAAATTATCATCAGAGTATCTGTTTTCTTAGTTCAAAATCAAGCTTTCCATTGAATAAATTCTAACTAATTCATTAAGATCAATGCATACCCAATAAACCATATCAACTTGAACACAAATGTTATATGTGAATGTTCTATAATGTATATTATGCATGCCTTATCCATGTTATCTATTGAATATTTAAAATTTCCCTATATTTTTATATAGCCGTCCCCTGCCGTCCCTAAATTTGGCCTCAAAAATTGGAAACTTGGGGACTCGTCCCGTCGTCCCCTGCCGTCCCTGTCCTGGAAACTTGGGGTAACCTTGAAATATAATGATTGTTTTTCATTGCTTGTCAGCAGATTAAGTGATTGATTTGTGTTTTATATTTTGATTATTGGGTAGTTGCCTTTAGCTAAGGTAGCTGAATCAGCTGTGCTTGTGGGTTCATAAATGTATTGTTTAAGATGGCTTTGAATTTGAGTTTGTTATTCTACAATTAAGTTCGGTATGCTATTGAGCAGGTGTCCAGTTGGTATGCTGTACTTTACTAGTTTCCTTTGTTGAAAGTATTCTAGCTGGTTGTTTGAGTCCAAAGCACTTGTTCATCACTCTTTTCAAAATTTCAAAAATTTTTGTTGCTGGCTTAGTTTTGGCTACTGTTCCACCACTCCACTGCAATTTTTTTCAGATGCAGAACAATAATGGAATTTCATTTATTTCACATAACCAAAGAGAATTTTAACAAACGCCAAGCAGGTTCCCTTCTCCATCAAATGTCGGGAGAGATGCCTTTTCCATTTTGATAGATGCTGACAGTGTGGCTAGGTTTAGGATTTTGGTAAGCTGGATTATTTTAACTCCATTTTAGGTTTCACATCAGTCATACCTTGCGGTTGCGACTTTATATTTATAGTGTTTAAAATTTGTTTTAGTTTGCATCATGAATGCAAATGCTTCTTACCAAATAGGTTCCTCTATTTTACTATTGTATTGATCTTTTCTCATACTTCTAATAGGCTTGGGGATGTGAAATGCAAGGTCAACAGCTTGCAACAGGTTGGATGAATTCCCAAATAATTTCTTATATGCACCTTGTAAATTTTAATGATCAGATTTAATGCACAGAAAATTAATTCAAATCAGACACAATAACACAGCAGATACCCTGGGAAAACCCTCCTCTTGAGGGAGAAAAACCCAGCAACAAAGATCTCTCTTATATATATAAATAGTGGCAACAATTCTCTTTACAATGAGGCCAATCACAAGGCCAATATTCAGCACCTACACAAGATGCAATGACAGATAATAATCTGCACCTCCTTAATATCTAAATCTTCCCTTGAAGAAATTCGCAACCTGCTCTTGAGGAAATTCGCACTTGAATGAAGTAATGAATCGAACTTGCTTGATGTGTAAATGAGAACAAATGATCTTCTATATATACACAATGATAGAGAGGTCGCACCTCTTCAAGAGATAAGTCGGCCACCATACAAAATATAATTACAAGGATAGGAGGTCGGCCTTCAATAACAAATGCCTTTTCTATTTATGACGCAACCAATAGAGAGGTGGTCGGCACACATAGAAACTAGTGCCAATCAATTAAATTACACCTCTTTATGGATAGAGGACTCTATAAATTAAATAGCTCTCTAGCTATTATTTAATTTATTTAATCAACAATAATAGGCTGGAAGAATGCAACTGAAGTTGAATGTTATCATCAACACACCTTGCTTGTATTATCTAAAATGTTTGTCTCAGTGCATTTCATTTTGACGATAGGAGGGTTTCAATTTTTCTAAATTTGAGCTTTCTTGATATGCATTGTGGGAGGTGGGTGAAAATGTGTGAACCAGTGTTTAAAATATGTGGCCTCCCTTACATTTGGTCCACCCTTTTAAATACTAACACCTTGATAGTGTTTTATGACCTTTTTGGTATTTAAATTCTAAAGTTTAATGTTTAAACGTTTACCCATGAACCACATAGGACCTTTCCTTTACAATTACATACTTTACAAGTGGGTTAACTAACCATATAAAGAACAATACATCCCATGACTTCAGCTAATGACCTGAACTTGTGATGAAGGAAAGATGGGAATTGAAAGATCAATTATGATTGATATCAAAATGACAATTGACACAGAAATTAAAGGGAACAAATGCGATATTCAAATTGCAAGAGTATTGGATATATATAATTCCGATTATGCAGAGCTATTATGTTGTTTTAAAAAATGGTGATCAGCAAGTATGAAGTTTACTTTATAATATCTAATAGGTTTATTTTCACCTTAAGTCTCTTTATGGCTTAGCAGTGCTATTGTGCAGATCTCAATGGAGACGCTAGAGATGAAATATGCCAAGACAAAAAAGGAATTGGAAATGTCTACAGAAGAAAATGAAGAAAGACTCAGAAAAGGAGAGGAAGCTGAATCAAGGATTGCTCGCCTTGAGGAGATGTTGCACAGGTATTGTTTGTGCCATTTTAGTTTCTTTTTAAATAGGTTTTATTTATATGCGACCAGTTTATGACCATATAATAAATATAGCACTTTTCTTTTCTTTCTCCAAATTTCTTTTATGAACTTAGTAGTATAAAATATATCTGAACATGCTTAAGGGAACTGAATCTCTGGACAGTTCTTAGGCTGAAAGAAACTAAGCAATAAATAAAAGAGAAGTATTGAATTGATAGCAAACCAGATTCTTTCCATTGGGTCCATATTTATTAGGGCTTTAATTATATATCAAAGATAAAACCTACAAGCAATCTTAGTCATCTTATGAAACTCATAGATTTATGTGAACAGATTTTATTTTCAAACTTTCTCTTTATTGAAATTTACTATTCCTCTTTATTGCAGATTGGAAACTAAAGTATCAAGTTTAGAATCTGAAAATCAAGTTCTACGACAGAAAGCTTTAGCTGTTCCATTATCTAATGTCCTTGGCAATCGTGCAAGTCCTATGAGTATGCAGGTGCAGTACTGTTCTTTGGGAGTGATGCTGGTTTACTTTTGTCTTTTATATCTTCTAATTGAAATAAATATCACGACATATCAAATGCATTCTTTTGTAAAAGATGTAGTTTGTATTCTTTTATTTAGGGAGGCTTAAACTCTTTGCCTAAATATTTTGTATCCTGTATTTTCTTTCAATTGGGGAATTATATTCTTTTAAATAAGAAAGGTCGTCTCAATATTGAATCAACTAGACATATTTCACTTTTGTGTTGTTTCCTGTTTCATGTGATTTCCTATGACCATGAACTCAATTATTTGGTGTTTTGTGATACAGAATATTCCTGAAGTTCACTGGCTGTCTAATGGGAATCAGAAATCTATGTTTGTAAGATTCTCACCTTATTTTGTTTTGAATTGCAAATTCAATTCTTGGAAAATGTTGCTCATCTTCCTGCATTGACTCACACACAAGAAATTTTGGTATTAGGATTCACCTATTGGCTCTCAAATTATAAGAGAACGGAATAATGTCCTGTCAGAACCACGGCAATCAAAGTCCATCATTGATAGGCAGCAGGTATATTTATAATATCAAAGTCATTGAATGAGAATTGAACATATATTGGATTTTATGACTCTAGCCTGATGGATTTGAGTGTTGCCACCTGACAGGATAATCAAGAAGCTCTTACCAAGTGTGTCAAGCAGGATGTAGGATTTAGCAATGATACACCTGTTGCTGCCTGTATTATATACAAGTGCCTTCTTCACTGGAATGCTTTTGAGGCTGAAAGGACACGTATATTTGACCACATTATTCAAACAATTGGCTCAATTATTGAGGTGAGTTTTTCTATGAAGGTGGCTTGTCTGTTCATAGAATTTGGTGTTGATATTGGAGCATTAATTATAATCTGACAAAGAAGCTAATAAACAGAAAAAGTTTAAAACAATTATTCATGGAGTCATCGAATGACAAATTATATTGTCTTTGCATGCTTTGTAAGTTAGTTAAATAAAGGCTACAAAGTCTCTTTGAACACAGGCAGAAAGGTATGTTTAAGAAAAACTAGGATCTAATTATATCAGTGTACTGCATACTTCCAGCTGGTCTGCTGGAATGTAAAGATCCAGTTTGCTCAACCTGGAATTCTACCTGCCTTTCCTATAATCACTGAGGGCTGGCCAAACACTTCACATTTTAATGTGAAGTTACATCAGTGAACTGCATGCTTCCAGCTGGTCTGCTGGCTTTCATACCAAAACATGCAAAGATCCAGGTAGCTCAGCTTGGAATTCTATGAGCCTTTCCTATAATCAGTGAGGGCTGACCGGACGCTTAACATTTTAATGCAAAGTCTCTACCAGTGTTTAAAGTCATGGAAAACATTTAGCCTACTATGTGATGTTTTTAGGATTCAATTGTGTAGTTTTTAAGTCAAACTCATTGAACCATAATTCATGAGGAGTGGTTTACAAGAACTCATTTCTCATGAGCATGAATGTTCTAGTTAGCTCTCATTGCATCTGGATAATGCTTGTAGTGGTCACGCATTGTGACTCCCTATGAGGTCATCCATCCTAATACTACTTTGACTCAAGCATGCCTTAACTGTGGAGATTCCTCCAAGATCAATAACACTTAGCTTGCTACTCCATTTTCAAAACCATGATGAGGCATTGTACTTTATGAACCATTCATTATAGAGATCATAAGCTCATTCATTAACAAGAAGGTGGTGTTTTGTGCAGTGTGCCAAATTATGTGATGTTCTATCAAGATTCAACTATGTAGTTTTTGAGTCAAACTCATTGACCTATAGTTCATGAGTAGTGG
This sequence comes from Sequoia sempervirens, assembly GCA_007258455.2. Lineage (NCBI taxonomy): Eukaryota > Viridiplantae > Streptophyta > Pinopsida > Cupressales > Cupressaceae > Sequoia > Sequoia sempervirens. Next base: position 150,730,964 of record VDFB02373365.1, read on the forward strand.
TTCACAAGAACCCATGTATCATGAGTGTGAATGGTCCACTTAGGACTTATTGCATCTAGGTGATGCTCATAGGGGTTAAGCATCGAGACTTCTGAAAGTTCACCCCATCCTCGTAATACTTTGATTCAAATGCGCTTAACTATGGAGCTTCCTCCAATATTAAGTCCACTTAGATTACTACTTCATTTGCAAAACCATCAACAAATGTTGTGCCTAATGAATGAGCTAAGGATCTCTATAATGAACGATTCACAAGGTATAACATTGGTTGAAGGTTTTGCAAATGGGGTTGCAAGCTAAATGGATTTGGTGTTGGAGGAAAGACCATGGCTAAGCATGCTTGAGTTGGACTAGTATTGGGATGGGTGACTTCTCAAGAAGTCTCGATACTTTGCCCTTTGTGAGCATCACTTAGATGTAGTGAGTGTTAAGTGGACCATTCATGCTCATGAAGATAGGTTCTTGTGAACCACTACTCATGATATGTCATGTCCCCAAAAACGGTGACACCATGTAATGTCCCCGTTTTAGCTGACATTGTTTGTTGAGGAGTGAGCCTATCATTTTGACCCTCGTAGGCTGACAAATGTGATGAGAGGGTCTTCCTTGGCAGTTATCCAGAGTTTCGGGACGTTACTCCTTCAGTTGATTCAGGTTGGGCTTCGTAGACTCTTTCAGAGAGGTTTTTCAGATACTTACTATTTATAGTAAGTCAGCGGGCGGAAGCTGCTATTTTGGGTAGGGCACCTGGTTTAGCTGGTCAGCTCAGTATCGACCCGGTTTGATGTTTGGTTGAGCAAACGGGGGTTATCAGAAGCGTTTAATAATAAATGATGGAATAATTAATTTGACTTTATAATATAAAGTCATTTTAATGAAATATTAAAGTTAATATTTAAATGGCAAATTATAAAGTATTTTAATACTGTATAAGGAAAGAGGGGAAAATTAATATTTAATGAATTTAATATTCATTAAATCAAAAAGGACGCCATTTAATAAATATTAGCCAAAGTATTGAAAAAGGGCGAATATTTATTATTAAATGCAATTTAATGGATTTAATGAGAAAAGTCGAATTATTGAAGGAAGCTATATATTCTTTCAAAGAGCAAATCGAACTTATGTGATTAATTATTTGAATTTGTTAACTTTTCTCTCTGAGAGCGTTGGGGTTTGAGAAACCAGGGTTTCTGCAAATCAACAGGTTTTGAGGAATGTTCCCTCTTCAAGATCTGACATACTGAGACTGTGAAATATCAGTTGAAGATTGTCAAACAGGATAACTTCATCCAGAGGTTGCATTTGTGATTACAGAGATATTTTTAGAAGGGCTTGAGAAGAGTTTATCCACCAGACATTAGGGGCAACCTAATTGCAGATCATTGCCAGTTGTTTGTCTTTTATATCTCCCAGCTGTACTTATTTGCTGCTGTAGCCGTACTGTACTTTCAGTTTGGCGTGTGAACAAAGGAAGGAAAAACGCCTTGGTTATTGTGTCTTTGACTCCTCCAGACTTGGTGCCTACCTATCCAGGGTGTTTGGCAATATTTCGATTGAAGGAAAGGATTGTATTATCATGTATTTTTTTTACTTCTTCAATCTGTGCGCCTGGCTGCAATAAAAAATCAGGTTCTTTAATTGATTTCCAGCTGCTTTTTACTTTGCATGTATTACCTGTCATATTGTAATGATTGGATTTGAATAAGGATAGTATTCTCAGAGCAAAGGATCTAGATTCATGATTGTTCTGGCATTTTACAAATATTATTGTATTTCTTTTGAAAATCGCACTTTCTCTTATTTACTCAAAACCCTCATAAAAATCAGAAACTACGAAACAAATTAAACACATTTTCCGTCAGAGGATTTGGGCTAAGAGACACCTGGTCTCTTACACACTAAAATACAAAGTGTGGGAACATTAAATCAATATCAAATATAAATTTAAAGAAATACAATTTAAATATTATTATAATTATAATTATCACTGATAACATTATAATTATAATAGTCGAATATTAAATAATATATTGCCATTTCCGAGATACAAATACTAGATAATTATAATCATTATAATAAACAAATAATATATGTTGACAATATAACGATGTAGCATTATTATTATAATTATCATAATGTTGACAATTTAAATAATAAAATAAATATTAAAAATATATACAAAATTATTTTAAATATCATAGTTGTCGGGAGACACGTCTCCCCCCCTCTGAGACGCGTCTTGGAGATTTGTACCGATACCAGTCTCCCATACCAGTACCAGTCTTTGAGACGCGTCTCTGAGACTGGTACCAGCTTATTATGATATTTACGGGAGAATGCTAATCTGATTATTGATGCAATGTTCTTCCTTTGACATTATAGGAATAGACATTGTTGTTAAAGGAACTCAATAATAACTGTGATTGCATTTAGAGTAGATTGATGTTGGACCTCTTATTGGTAGAATGCATTATCAATGGCCTCATACATCATTGGCAACCCATGGATAGAAAGAAATGTGATAAGAATTGACATAGATTTGTGTATATTAATGTTGCTTCATATTACTTCTACATTTTGATACATTTCCATGATATAGCTGAATTGGTTACACGCTCATGTCAGTATTCTCATAAGCATAATGGATGAATATAAAAGAATCAATGACAACTACATATTTTGTGTTTATATAAAGATTGTCTGCTATGTGTTTGTGAACATGTTAGGAAGGGCGAATCATGAGTAAGTTGGTTTTCCTGAAAATCCCACCCAGGTTTCCACCCCACAGGCCCGAGCAAGGGTTGTGCAATAGTCTGCTCCACAGGCTCGAGGCAAGGGTTGGGTCATGGAGGGGTGGGGGTCCCACCTAGGCATTCTGCTCCGCAGGCCTGAGACAAGGGTTGGGCAATAGGAGGTGGTAGGCCTTACGGTCCCACCTAAGATTCAGCCCCACAAGCCCGAGACAAGGGTTGGGCAATAGGAGGTGGTAGGCCTTACAATCCCACCTAAGATTCAGCCCCACAGGCCCAAAGCAAGGGTTGGGCAATAGGAGGTGGTAGGCCTTAGGCCACTTGGACTCTATGATTCCTCTCCCCTGATAGGATGAATGTCTTTCGAGGTGTTGCCATGAGTGGAGTATGTAGGTACTAAGCCACTAGGCAAGAAGGATTGTGATGGACAATCCTCTTTAGTTTAATATGAGGGCTTCAAGGTGGATCCACCTATGGCACTCCTCTTATGTCTTCATTATTGCTTTATGATTATGCTGATATTTTGGATATCTAGATATTAATGCTAATAGATATGTTATATGGTGAATACAGGGTTCAAATCTAGGGTTATTGAATTAGGAGAACATTCATTTGGAAAGAAGAAACCCTAAACCTAATCAACATGCAAATTCTAGGGCAAGACAGGTAAGGGACATTACAATATATGGGCCAATGCGTTTGACTCAAGAACTACATAGTTTAATCCTAATAAACATCACATTAGTTGGAACATTGCAAAAAACACCATTTACTAGGTATTAGTCTAATTAGTTGCATCATGGTTGAAATTTGGGATTTTTCTTTGCATTACAAGCAATAGGGCTTCTAGGGACAACAATATTCTTTCTCTTCCAAATTTTAAATATAGAAGAAAACCATTGCCAAACCAACTTGCAGAGGCGAAGGCATTTATCCCATATCCAACTTTTGCAAGGTAATGTTCTCTCATCCTTTTCTTGATGATTTGATGAGTAAAAACACACGCTATGGCCATCACAAAAATTAATTCACTATCTTTATGAACTTTGAAGTAATAAAAAAAGATTATTCAAGCACTCAAAGCTCCATATTGAGAAATGATAATACTGCTTGAGAGAAGCTATCCTTCTCCCTATTGTATTAAAATTTGGCTAGTTGTTAGTACCAATATTGTTACCCCTACAAAACTTATCTTTCATGTCTAATTTGTAGTTAGTAGCCTTGTCATGTTAGTTAGTGCTAGACAAGTTATCCTTCTTGTCAATCTATTAAGTTATCAAGTGATGGCTCAATTTTTCTATTAATAGTGTTCACAAATCATTCCTAGATAAGGAATGGTAAACTAAAAGGTGAAGACAATGTGAGAAAATGGTTTCACAATGTCTCTTCAACACTCTATTCAAAGAAAAACAAGGATGAACATGAGAAAGTGCATGACGTGAATGACAATGGCACGAGGGAAAGATGTACGAATGACAATTTCAGTGTAAAATGGTGACTAAGGTGGCTATGGCTTAAGGAAATTACAACCAAGAAAGAAGAATAGTTGATGTCACTCGAAAGTGAATAAGCTTAAGAGATTCATGCCAAGTTTTGAAGATGAAACAAGGTTATGTGTGTGACACTTTTCAAGTGGGGTAACTAGCATAAAAGGGCAAGGTAATTGGCGGATGTAGTGCAAAAGCACACTAAGAAAAGGATTGCATTTGATTGAATATGAAATTTGTACATATTTTGATGTTGTCCCAATGTGGAATGGTGATTTAAGTGGCAAAATGATTGGAAAATATGTCAGGTACATGTAAGTTTAAGACATAAAATAGGCTTGTCACATTTCATCCTTGGCAATGCGACTTTGAAATTGTGACTCAAATAGCTTTGAGGTAATAAAATTTTGTTGAGTGTGAAAGAACTTAAAAACTTACGGTATTTGGCACATCTCATGTGGCAATGCCATTCCAAAATGGCAACCAAGTTGGAAATGATCTCATGAAATTGTGAAAGGAAATAAAGGCAGTGTAAGTTGCACTTTTGTAGTGGTAATGAAATTTTAAATTGGCACATCACTTGGCAACACCGTCTTCAAAATAGGATAGGGAGTCAAGTTGGTGGATTATAGATCTAAATTTATAGTTTAAGTTATAAAAACAAAAAGTCACTTAAAAATTCATTTCATCCTTATCCCAATCAGCCAATTTTGGAAAGAAAGCAAGATTTAAAGCATGGCGAGCTGTGTTACCGGATTCGTACCCACAGGCCTCGAACCCGGTACGGGTTCGTGTGGGTACGCGCTGGGCACGCACCCTCGTACCCAGCGAGTAAGGCCCGTGGGTACGCGGACCCGGTACCACCGCGCATGAACCCCTCATAACCCATCGCCCATAGTCATCACGTACCTCAAAAAGTGGGCCGACCGGGTAAAAGTTAACCCCTGAGAACCCACGGCCCAGCACTTCAAAAGTGGGCCCAAAAGTGAAAAAAAAACAATTTTTTAATTTCTATTTTGCTACAAAACCCTAAAACGACCCAATATGAGGCCTTTTAACACTAAAGCATTTCATTTTTACCTCTCATTTTGCTCTCTCCATAATTTGTGTCCATCTTAGCATTTTGAAGGGAGGTGATTGCATTTGAAGGAGATCGATTGTGGAGTGGCAAATAGCTTCTACAAAGGAGATTTAAGTGTTCAAGGTATGCATTTAAACCCTATTCTTCAATCTTTTGATGATTTTTTTTTAGTTTCTTAGTTTTTGATGAATTTTTTCAAGTTTGTGAAGAAGTTTTTCAAATATATATATTTTTTTTTCATTTTTTTTATAGATTGCAACAATGGCAAGTAGTCAAAGTTCAGTGGGTGGGGATGGAAGCCAAAAGTTTAAAATTGATAAAGGATCTCCTTTATGGAGACATACCACACGAATTTCACAAATTCCTGGAGGTGGGGGGTTTGTTTGGAAGTGTAATTTTTGCAATGCACAATATAATAGCTCCTACTACCGAGTAAAACTTCATTTTATGGGCCCTGGTGGTAAAGGGATTAACATGTGTGTGGGCCCAGATAAGAAGGGGTTATCTACTGTACAAATAGCAGCATTTATAAAAGAACAAGAAGATGCCGACAATTCAATTGCAAGAGGAAAACAAACTAGTTATAGTTCCGGAAAGAAAAAACAAACATTACCCACTCATCAGATAGTTAGGCCCTCTAGACATCCCTTCTTGTCTATACCCTCTACGGAAGAAGAAGATGAAGAACCAGAAACCACCACCCGCAAGAGAGGTCCATTAGAGAAAGCATTTAAAATGGAGGCAAGAGATATTGCTGAAGAAAAAATTGCACGTTGCCTCTATGCCAATGGTCTTCCATTCAACTTGGTGAGATCACCATATTGGAAGGACATGGTGTCAGCAATAAATAGTGCACCTCCTGATTTCACAAGTCCTGGGTATGAAAAGGTGCGTACCACCTTATTGCAAAAAGAGAGGAAATATGTAGAGGCCCAACTAAAACCAATTAGAGATTCTTGGGTTGAAACAGGTGTATCTATTGTTTCCGATGGATGGAAAGATTGCAAAAACCGTCCATTGATTAATGTTATTGCAGTGTCCCCCAAGGGGGCAATGTTTTTGAGGGCGGTTGACTGTGAAGGGCAAGTGAAAGATGCAATGTTCATTTCCAGGATTCTCATTGACTCCATAGAGATGGTGGGTAGTGAAAATGTTGTCCAAGTAGTTACGGACAATGCAAAAGTTTGCAGGGCTGCAGGTGCTTTGGTAGAGGCCAGATATGAGCACATCTTTTGGACACCGTGCACTGTACACTCCCTCAATTTGGTGATGCAAGCAATTGGCACCCAAATAGAGTGGGTGAAAGAAATATACCAGGAGTCTGAGGAGATCCAGATGTTTGTGACAAACCACCATATGTCACAAGCAATTTTCAGAACTTTTTCAACATTGGAATTGTTGAAGGTAAATTTTAAAATTTAATTTATTTAGTTTCATTTATCATTTATGTCATGTTTTACATAATTGAATAAAATAATTTTTTGCACTATTTACATATTTTAAATGTGTTATTAACTTACTATTAACATGTTCTTAGGTTGCCGAGACCCGGTTTGCATCTCACACAATTGTTTTGAGACGACTTGTGAAGGTGAAAGATGCATTGAGTCAAATGGTTATTAGCAACCAATGGAGTATATGGAAGCAATCAAATTCAGAGAGGGCCCAAAAAGTCAAGGCATTGATCTTGAATGACGATTGGTGGGATCGTGTGAATTATGTATTGGAATTCACCGAACCTATCATGTCTATGCTTCGGTTTGCTGATACAGATGAACCATGCTTGGGGGATGTCTATGATAGCATGGACACAATGTTGGAAAAAATAAAAATAGAAATACAAAAAAAAGAGAATGATCCTGAAGACACCTTGTACAAAAGGGTGGAAGCAATTGTTCTTCATCGTTGGAACAAGATGACAACTCCATTGCACCTCCTTGCATATGCCCTATCTCCGAGGTACTATACCACTGAAGTACTTTCTATCCCAGGGAGAATACCGCCATATAGAGATGCTGAAGTTGCTAATGGGTATAAGACGGCATTTAGTAGAATGTTCAGTGATCCAGAAGTGCATGCAAGTGTCATGAGAGAATTTGGAATGTTTGTCACAGGAAAATCAAAAAATCATACCGCTTCTGTTGCTAGAGACCAATACAAAATGGATGGTCTTACATGGTGGTACCTCCATGGTCAAGATTATATGTACCTCCAACCTCTTGCAATCAAGATCCTCTCACAAGTAAGTTTTTTTTTTTTTGCCATTGTATTGTAAAATTTAACACTTAACATTCTTGAATTTATCTTGCATTTTTATTTTATTTTTAATTTTGTTGGTTTTCTCCGGTTGCAAGCTCTTCTCCCTGAACGAATTGGAGTACATACTCCTTTATCCACTCAGTGAAGCGTAACCGGTTGGCTGCAAAAAGAGCTGAAGACTTAGTGTATATTCATTCCAATTTGCGTCTTCTGTCACGTAGGGATCCTCAATACAGGCAGGGGGCAGCGAGGCTTTGGGATGTAGCACCCGAGTCTACTGACTTGGATGCAACCATTCAGGATCTTGTTAGAGCCACTATGGATGATGTGGGTGATATTGATGACATATCACATGGTGTTGGATCCGCTTTGGGTTCAAATGATGATGATTTTGAAGTTGAAACCACTCAAAATCCAAGTCATGATGATTCTGACAATCCTTTTGATGATTGATGAGCATATGAACAATGAACATTGAATCATGTTTCAAATTTTCAATGTTTCATGAACTACATTTTGTAATTCAGTAATTTTATTTGAATATTTTTCAACTATCAATTGGCATTTAATATTTATCTTTGGCATTTGGCATTGATCAATGATCAAGTATCATATTATGAAATGATTTAGTTTTACAATTCTCTATGTTTCTCTTATTTTTTTGTATATATAATACATATATATATATATTTATAATATATTAAATTATTAATATATATATATATATACACACGTACCCATACGTACCCAAACCCCTAAAAAAATTTTGCCCGTACCCACGTACTGGGTTCTCGTACCCGAACCCGTCCCCGAACCCGAACCGGTAACTTAGATGGCGAGCCTTTATTTTGACAATTTTGGTGATTCTAATCACTGAACAAGCTTTGCTTCAGCTGTTAAGAGCAGAGTACAAGTCATATTAGAGGTTTTGGAAGGAAGATTTAAGGTGCCAAAGTGGTGCGTTTTCAAATTTGAAGTGCCATAATCAAGCCTAATATATAATTACATGAAGTTGCTATCAGAACTGCAAATTTTCAGCTCAAGCACCCCAAGTTTTCTCATAGATTGCTATTGTCACCTACTGAGAAAGACTGAGTCTTGATGCCAAGATAGTAAACCAGACAAGGGCAGTATTTGTTACGAGTTTCCAAGCGTCTACTTCAAAATCCTCGATTGATTATTGCTGTCACATCAGAAACTTCTTTACGAAGTCCTGATTTCTCAGTAAACAACAGGGTTATCTTTTCAAATTTTGTAAAATTCAAACAATGGAGAGGAAGAAGAGTCACTTTCAAAGATTGAGTTACATGAAGACATTGAGGAGCCTTAAACACATTTATCAAACATTTTTTAAAGTATTAAAGATACCATGTTGGGTCATGGATATTCTTGATTTGAAGATGGACAAAAGAGTAAGAGCTAGGAGTAATTTGGTGGCAAAGTTAGCAGAAAGGAGACTCATACAAGTTACTTATCTTCTGGTAACAATTTAGTTCCTTGAATTGGTCATAGCTTGTGCCCATTACTGTGAGTCTGACACTAGAAGAATGGTTTCTTCCAATAATCAAGTAATTTGTAGATTGGATGTTGAAACACTCAAATTGTCATTTGGATTGCAGCTCTGTAAGGAGACATAGATGATTGATCTAGAAAAATGCAAGCTTCAGTGAGACACCTATGTACAAGATTGCAAAAAAGAATTTTCACAAATGGGGCTCAATGAACCCAAGGGAGCTTCCTACATGCTCACATTACGCCAAAGTGATTTAAGAGAAGAACTCAGCCTAATGATCACTACACTCAATATGGTCACAGGGCAAGTGGAAGCAAAAACTTTAAAAAATTGGATGTTTTACATTGTTAACCTTATTTGTGATGGAAAAAATTGCATTAATTAGGCTCATTGGATTAGAAATTCTATTCATTCTCAATTAACAATGTTCTTTGGCACTAGGACTCTTCATGTGGTATTCTATCTAGTTTACTCTTTGGTATAGGGTAATGCTTTTGCAAGATTGGAGAAGGTGCAAACAAGAGGATGCTTTTTCTTGAAATATTTGCAGTAGAAATATTGAGAAGGGAAGAAACATTTCAGGATAGTCAAAGATGTCTTAAACATGTTATCAACACAAACTCCTCATTGTGGTCTTTGACAAGTAAAGTGTTTGGATGCATTTGAATCAAAGAACTAGCAATTGCTTTTAGCAATGTCTGAAAGAGCTATCAATGCAAACTCCTCATCATGGTATTTCTTAGCAATATTTGTCACATTAACTTCATTTGTTGCTTGTGGGAAAGATTATACTGTTTTTTCTTTTAATCATTCTTCACATACCCAAATTTATAACAAGAGAAGCATTGTACCTTATTGTGATTGGGAAGATGAAGAATGAAAACTATGGTTTATACCCTAATACTGTGCAACAAGTGCACTTTTTGAACTCCCTAAACAAACTCCACTAATTTTCTCTTGTCATTGTTTCTTTTGCAACAAGTATGAATTGACCTAGTCAAGGGTAAAAGTCTAGCCTTTTACTAATAGGTTTAGAGACTCCACAAAAGTCTCATAGGAGGGTGGTGAGTTGTTGATGATGAGGATGGCCATTCTTTCTTGTCCACTAGTTTGTTGATTGAAGCAAGTTGATCCTTAAGATCATTGATTTTTAGAAGATGCTTTGACATAGACCCACCTTTATGCAATTTAGTGAAAAACAAGGATTTCTTCACATACATGACTATGCTTTTCTCAAAGAATTGATACTTGTTTTTCAAACCTTCTCATAATGTAAATGTAGATGTAGCATTATAGACTTCGGAGTGTAAAATGTTAGACGTAGATAACTTGAGTAATAATAGGGCCTCTCGACAGTGCTTGTTAAAATCATTTAGGTTGGTTGCAGGTTTGGGTTCAATCCCTAGCCCTTGAATTTGAATGTTGTCCATTGCCCTATTAACCCCAAAAAATATACTTTTCTCAAAACCCTAACAAGAAATTTTATCCAAAAAATAAAAAAAAATTCAAATTTTTTTAATTGTGATCTCAAGTTTTTTAAACCTTTCTAAGTTTGAAAAACCCCAAATGTGATTGCATAAATTTATCAAACCCTTGCATTATCAAATCCTACTCGGCTCTGATAGCAATGTTAGTACAAGAAAGTAAATGAGATGAGAGAAAATGGTTGTGTTCCAAGGTGAGATCACCAAACTATATAGATATGGAAGTTCACTATGACAATTGGCATATTTAATTTTGTAGATTTCAAACACCTTTTGAAAATGAGTTTTTAACTTGGACAAAGTTTAAAATCTTATCTAGAAATTTGACATAGGGCAGAAATACTTGAAATAGAAGGAAAATGCCTAGAATGTTGTGCCTAGATTTCCTTTTGCAGTTTTTTGTCATGTAGTAGTTATGATTTTCGTTTGCAAGCATGTGATTGTTAAAACCCTTGTGGGACCCTTGGGAACAACACTTTTTGTTTATGTCATGTCCCCTTCTCAGTGACATCTCTCAGAGGACAGGATTGGCCTATCACACGACCCTCGTAGGCTGATTGTTTGGATAGAGGGTCACTTCGGAGCTTGGCTCAGCTTCAGTTAGCAGGGATCGATCAGTGGTCTTTCGTTCTGGCTCAATCGGAGGCTTTTTTGCAGAATTGCTATTTTTAGCAGTTCCTGGCAGGCAGTGTGGGACCCCTACTATTTTTAGCAGTATGGCTTTGGCGGCATCCGGAATCACTTCAGAGTTCGTCAGCATCAGACGGATCAGTAATCAGATGAGTAATGAGGAAAATATTAATATTTAATTGTATTGATTAAATATTAATTATTTAATGATTATAATATAAAGTTATAATGTTATATTATAACTTAAGTGATTTGCCTTGAGGGGTGTGCCCATCATCAAAAGGGGCCAGTTTGGCAATTAATGATTATTATAAAATATTTCACGGAGACTATTGAAATATTAAAAGATTAAAATGTGAATATTTTATTAAAACCCTATTCTTGAGGAAATCACACTTTTCAGCATAAAGAGGATTTTGCCTTGGGTTTTGAGCAATTATGTGATTATTGGATTTTGAGAACTGATCAAATTGATCTGAGCACAGACTTTAGGGTTTGAACTCGACTTCCTTGGGGAACGAGCCATCTCCAGCGGAAAGCAATTCAGAGAGTGTGAAATATCACTTGATCTATTGCCAGCAGAGGTTTTCTCACTCAGAGGAAATCACAGATCTTCAGAGGAATTAATATCTTTAGAGTTTATTCAGTTGTTTGCATTCAGAGCATTTCATTCATTTGGGCGCATCATATTCAGAGACTTAGGCATTGATTTGAGGAGGCCGTACCAATCATTAAAGCTGTTGTACCTAGCCGTACCTGTACCAGGCCGTACCATCTTGCCTGGAGCCGTCTTTTGCTTGAAGGAAGAAGCGCCTCTTTCCTTGGCTTCCTTTCTTCTCCAGTGCAGGCGCATACTCATTGGGCATCCCCAGAGGTTATCATTTAGAGGGAGAAGTGCATTTATTGTACCAGCCGTACCAGATTGTACCTTTCAGCTGTGACAGAAAATTACCAGGTTTTTCTCAATAAAAATCATTCTTTTACTTTGCATGCTTCAAAATAATATCTGTATTGATGCCAGTTGATGAAATAAAGAAACGCCTTTCATCTAGCTTGTATTTTCTATACTTATTGAAGATCTAGCATTTTTTAAGAATTTATTATTATTTTCTGGAAAAGCCGTACCTTCATTAATTGCATTAAAAATCCAAAATTTGCAAAAAAATCACAAAAACCAAAAAACGTCAGAAAAAACTCAAAAACACAGTCAGATTCAGTGTCTGGGGGAAACTAGGGTTTCTACAGTTTACCCTAGTCACATCATTTCAACAAATCACAATCCCCGACAAGTGTTCTTGCTCATAATCAAATGATGTGCCCTATCTACTAAACATCTGAAAAAAGAGCTCACAATTTCTTTTGAGCATTTTAACCCTTGAATTTTATGTTGTAGTTTCACTTTCATTTTTTGGCCTGCAACCCGCAGTTTTTACTAGTTATTTAGTTGTGCGATTGTACCCTAGCTGTCCTTGTGTCCTCAACCTGTGATCACGACCTTTGCTTCCCAACTACTCTTGCACAATTGAATCCTACTTGGTTCTAATACCAATGTTAGTATAAGAAAATAAATGAGATGAGAGAAAATAGCTTGTGTCTCAAGGTGAGATCACCACATTTTGACAATCACCATATTTAATATTACATCTACAACTTTATTTAATGGCTTACACCTATCTACCTAATTTATTACATCATTATACTAATACATTGCAATATATATACTAATAAAAATTGCCATCTTTATAGTAGGGCCAAAGATCTCTTCATAGTTTGCCCCTTCCTCTGTGCATATCCTTTGGTAACAAGATGAGCTTTGTACTTGTCAAAAGAACCATTTGATTTACACTTTATAAATCCATTTACAACCAATGAATTACTTTCCTGGGAGCAATGTTGACAACATCAAAATTTTGTTTTTGATCAACTCATCATACTCCGCATTCATGGGAGATTCCCATTCAAACTTGCATTTGGCCTTTGCAAATGTACTAGCCTCAAATTTCTTTGAAACAACATATGTTAGAGAAAAAAATACCCATTCACCTCCTTACCTTAGTTGTTACCCAAACATGTAGATTGGCCTTCCATTGCCTTTTGCAATTCATCTTCTTCAAAATCCTTAATTGTGGTATAGTATGACTTTGGTGTTTTTTGTTGGCCCTTAGGATTGTGTTGTGAAGAATAAACATCAATCTCTTCTCCACTTTATCCTCCCTTGGAAGTTGATGCTTCTGATGTTTTTTGTTTGATTTGAACATTAACACTTGTTCAACCATAGAAGTAGAAATCACGAATAATCGTAAAAATTGGAAATTGCCAGGTTTGATAAATTACAGTACTTCATAGGTTTAGTGGAATCCTTACACATTTGTAAATCATGTGAATGTACATATGTGCACGTGTGAATGAAATTTCCCAATACAAGCACAAGAATAGTGGTTTGTAGGAGTAATCGTGTCAAATTAGAGTGAAGGGAACATGCCTTATGACAGCATGGCATGACTGTCAGACAAGGCCACATTGACTCAAGCTAACTGGATAGCATTCTTATAAATGTGATGGCTTCCTATATGACACATTGACACTATTGATTAAGTAAATGTGCACCTATATGGAGTTCATAATTTTTCTTTTTGTTGATTTAGTGTTCTGGTTTTTGAAGAAAGGATTGATCCGTGTAAAGAGATGTTTTTTTTATTATTGTAAATTTCCTATCCTTAAATTGGAACTAATAACATTCTATGGTGATAGAAATTTAGTGTCTTTTGCTTCTATCACATTTTTCAATATAGATGTGTTCAGACATGTTTTCCTTCACTAATAGTGCAACAAACTGCACTTTTTTAATACATTCTGGTTCTTAGCAGGGAAAGGATGATATTGACACTTTCTCATATTGGCTTTCAAATACATCAACATTGATTTCCCTACTACAACATAATATTAAATTGAGCGGGGTTTCTACAACACCTCGACGTCGCTATACTGGTTCAAGCACCCTTATAGAGAGGATGACACAAGTAAGTACACAAAATATGATAGCATAATTTGATCCTGTATGTCATTTGATTCATCCAACTAGATCAATGTTCTCAATAAGAAACAAAACATATGATGTATTGCTGAAATCGTAGAGCTCCTTTGCTACAATTTATTTTATTGAATGAACAATAATTTAATAATAGGCATGCAATTGTAGATTTATTTATTATTTTTGTTTGATGAGTTTGTACATGCATTTCTTTTGCTAAAGGTATCTAGCGTTATGGGACCCTATACTCAGAAACATTGTTGGCTGAGATGCCAACTCCCAGTTAGGAATTTGCACATACATTGAATTGTTCCAATTTTGCTTTTTTTGGGGCCGTAGACCTAGAAACATTGTTGGCCGAGATGCCAACTCCCAGTTGGGAATGTGCACGTACATTGAATTGTTCCTTTTCTTCTTTTTTAGAGTTAAATTTCACTTGTAGGCCATTAATGTTGAAGAAAGCACTTCAAACATGTATTTAATAGTCTTTTTGTTCATGGTTCAAGATGAAAGACCCATTTTTGAATTAGAAAAAGCAAATCAGGAATTTCATTTTAGTAAAAGCATAGCAGGTCAAAATTAAAAATTAATTCCCTACGTGTTTAACTTAAGCACAGTCTGAGAGATATGAAATCCTAATAACTTAGAACAGAAAGAAGAGATCATTGATATTAAATATTATACATCATTACACTAGACTGACCCAATACTTATATTCCTATACACCTGCAGACAGATTGAGTTCAATGAAAATGGGCAAAAGAGTTTCATGCTGCTTTGCTGCAAATAACATAATGTCACATGTCCATGATCAAATGATGAGCATATGGAATGAATGTATGCTTCAGATGAAAGTTTTGCCAATGAAGTTGCACAATGTGGTGCAAACTTGTGAAAAGTGCCTTTAGATCCTTACGTGCCTCAAATAAAATGGGTTCCTGAAATTCATGTACATGAGCTAATTATTTTTCTGAAATACAGACTTGTAATTAGTATGCAGTCAAATAACCAGGAAGAAAGAAGTTCTGACAGTGAAGTTGTAAAAGTAGTAAATTAGATTTGTGAAAGATTACTCTAGATCCTTAGGTGAGACCATGAAATTATGCATCAACTTAAACATTGTTCTCAAATACAGACTGACAAGTGTGCAAGTTCTGCAGTCAAAACACCAGGAAGAAAGAAGTTGCATTTGAATCATTGAATGCAACTGGTCAGTTCTATTCTCTTTGGCTATCTTTTCCCGGGCATCTCAATAGCACTTGTTGTTAGCTCCCTCAACTTAATTATTCAAGACTGTATCCAATTCAAATTGTCAAGTTCCTGATTTATGTAAAACCTGGGAGTCCTGTAATGAGCAAGTCCGAATTTTCTTGCTATTCTAATTTTGTTTTTATGAATGTTTAGCTGAGGCACCTGGGTTGCGTATAGTTATTTGGATGATGGCAATATTTTTTTGTGCATGACTTTCATAGAGGCTCAAGTAAATCTTACAATGAAACAAATCTTACATAACATTCAATTCAAACAAATAAATATATTGACTGCATGTTTACATTGCCTTATAAAGTCAACCACAAGATGGGATGAACATATAGTTCAGGCAATGAATATCATAAATAGAGAATTTAATGGTACCAGTCTTCCTACTGGCCGCCTAGAATGGAACCAACGAATGCCATGTTTTCTTATTTTCTCTCCTTCAGCTTCAGAACCAAGTAATGCTTGGAAGCATGCCATTAGCTCTTTGAATTTGCATCTAGCAATTGCCCATCTGTCATGGCTACTCCCTTGATAATTTTGCATTACCATGATTCTAGTTGTGGTCGTATAACCCTCCACGAAGGTGCAGGAAACATATGTTTAATGGCGGTAGTGGAAATATTTCTATTTCCCCAGGGCGCGACCCAAAATACTTCCCTTTTTCCCTTGTGATTCCCTAAGGAAAATATTAGAGTTTGGGAGATTACTTTCAAAGTTCTATTCTTCTACTATCTACAACCCTTATCTTTGCTCCAATATGAAGGTTGACTGCATATCTGGTTCCGCCAATCATTCCACACCCTTCAACCACTTGTGTGGCTTATTCCTTGTTTGGAGAAATAGCTATTGACTCCACACGACTTGGGTAATACAAAGCATGGCGGCTTCAATATGGTAAGATAAACTCATTGACCAAACTTTTATTTTCGTCCCTTATCACAAACTGATAGTTATGTTAATTTCTCTCTAAAACCTCCAATTGAAAATATCGAAAAATCTTTGAAATTTGAAATTTTTAATTGCACATTTAAATCATCCATCATTCTACTCACTGGTGAACTCTATGTGAATTCACTCTGCATTGGCTAGGGCAAATTTTTTTCACCAAAACCAATAATGCTGTAGGGTTTTTGTCCTAGGGTTTTACTTGGGCAAATTGCTCAAACTTCACAATAAGAATAAATATGACTAAAGATGTCTAATTTCCTTTTTGCAACTCCCATTTATACTTTGCCTATGAACTTTTGAGAAATTTTATTTATAAATTGCATAAAGTGACCCTTTTTAATTTTTAATGCACTTTGGCCCCTAAAAGGTCACTTTAACGCACACTGTCGTCTTTTAAATAAAATAATTAATTAAACTAAAGTTGTTCGAAAAATAATAATGTAAGACAACTGAAAAATTTAATTAATTAAAATATTCCCTCTCCATGCCCTAAAATTAGTCTACAGGAATGAAATAGTTCTAAGGCGTCCTTACCGATTACCTATGTCGAAGAAGGGGACATTACAAGTCCTCTATGCCTTTTATACCTCTAAACCTTATCCATTCCACCATCAAAACTGTATTTTGGTGTGTTCAAACAGCTACAATTGTATCGAAGATGGTGTTTTTCCTATGTTACCCCAAGTTTCCAAGATGGGGACGATAGGGGATGTGTGTGTACAAGTTTTGCAGATGGCTTTTTTTGGGTCATTTTTGGGGATGGCAAAGGGGACGACTATATAAAAAATAGGGAAATTTCAAATATTCATATGATAACATTGATAAATCATTTATCATATACATTATAAATCCTTAGTACATAACATTTGTGTTGAATTGAGAGTTCACATGAGAGTCGAACAAATTGGCAAATGTCAAAACTTAATTTGTGTATGTGTGCAATTTTTTTTTAAATATATAGAATTGCAAATACATTTGATATATCATGTAATATTATATTTTATAATAATAATAATGACATTTGAATCTTTGATAGTTTGATACTTCATCGTTAATCAATGATATTAAATAGTCATAAAGATAATCGACTAAGTTGTCATTTTTGAGTTTCGGTCTCAACTCCAAAACCTCCTCATTGTAATCAAGTTTCTTATGTGACAAAAGATCCCAATAACTAGTGGAGGTTGGGAGTGGTGATCCCAATGGGGTTGAGGGGAAACACCCCTCGTGGGGGTCTAGGAGCAACACAAGTGGGTTACGACAAGTCGTCCCCTTTAATTCTTTGGGAGGCCCCCAAGTTTTCAGGACATTCCCAAGTTTTCGGGATGCCCCTTGCATTTTTCCCTAATTTGATGATGGCTTGGGAATGTCCCCTAGGCATATCTCCATCCTTGAAACATCCTAGAAATGGGGACGCCCCAAAAAATGCTAGGGATGTGTCCTTAGGTTTCCATGTGTTTTACCCCCCGAGGAGTCCATGCTCTCTCCTCGTGGAATGAGCTCCTCCTGAATTACCCTCAAAGTTGTCATATCTTTGATTTCTTAAGAAGTATCTCATATCTGCAAGAGGGTCTTCATGTATTTATCCAGTGTTGTGTGAAACTAGCAATCACAAGGCTCATTTTCCATTCAAAAAAGGAATAGGTGCTGACTACAAAATAGAATATCCCATGTCTATGGTCAATTGAAGAACTTCTTGATTGAATGCATGGCTCATGGTTCAATTGAATTATCTACCATTGAAGCTACATAAAGTAGTTTATCGGACTTGTGAAAGATGACCCTTTATTTTGGGGTGCCTTAGATAAAAATGGGTATTGAATTATAAGCATTAGCTAATCGTTTTTGTCTGTTTTGTCATTGGTTACTTTTGAGTCTTGGCCTGCCATTGTGAGACTTGTAGATTTGGTGGTGTTTGTCGTTTAGGAGGGGTTGCTTTGCTCATTCTTGATAAGCTTAGGTTTAGTGTTTCACTGGTAACTTTTGATGTCCATTCTAGATGCATGTCTATCCAGGTCCATAGAGGGCCACTTCCTCTTCAGGATGTGGTTATTGTGGTACTTCACCCTTAGACCCCCCTTGCCCCCCCTCCATTCATCATTCTCATTGATGGAGAACTGTACTTGGACCTCTTCCCAAAGTTCTCTAAATACCCCATAGTTGGTGATATCATTCTTTTGGGTGATTTTTGAATGGAAGTAGACATGCAAAGTATGCTTCCTACAGTAATCTATGAGAGGAGGTATGTGCAAAAATTAAATTGATCATATTGTTACAAGGAAATAAGCACAAAAGCAATAACCTAACATTGATTTATGTGGAGAAAACCCTTTTGAGAGAAAAATTCCACACTCCAAAGCAACCAAATGTATTGTTCAGTATTCAATAGTTACAATACACTTGTAGAGTCTAATCCTTTACAAGAGTATCACCAATAGGGGATCTAGAGTAATTTTGGCAATACAACATTATCTACAAAACTCACCATGAAACCTCCATCCCAAGAATCCAATAAATAAGAGAAGGAATACATGGAACCATAAGCTAAATCCATGCAAAATGTGGTGCCCACATCCCTTGTGAAAATCTAGTGACCAAATTGCAAGATGAGTCTATAGGCTAGAAATAGCACATTCCTTACACTTGTTATAAGCTCATCATAATCCAATCACAAACTCGGCCAATCCATTTTGGCTCTATTATCTCCATACAAAGATGCCTTATGACATTTCATTACATGTGTCATATGTTAGTCAACAAGTGTAACTTCCTCTTACAATCCAATTATGTATCATAGATCCTCTTACATTTCCAATGTGGGAGACACCACTTTTGGAGGTTAAACTTGTGACCTAGGAAGTTGATTGAGCTCTTTTTTAAAAAAATGAAGATCTCAAAGAGATCCACATTGCTGTAACCCACTTGCTCCTGTTAAGTCCTATTTCCACATTTTTTTGGGGCAAAAATCAACCTCTAGAGCCTTAAAAGTCACATTTTTGCATAGTTCCATGGAGTTTCCTGACGGTGGGATGTGGGGACGTGGGGATGGGTTTCGAGGACGAGGGGACCAAGGGCCTGTTGTGACCTTTTTCACACATCGCCCCATTGCAAATGGGGACCCCCTAATTTTTGCTTCGTTTCGAACTTTTGGCTTGATTTTAGTTTGTTTTGTCGTTGTCTCTCTTTCTTTTGTCTGTCTTTTCGGGGATGTGCCCGTCTGAATTGAAATTTTGGCCAAGTCTGAAAATTAGGGTTTTGAACTTTCCAACCAATTTGTGGTCAAAGAGGTGAATAAATTGAAAACAGAGCTTAACATTGATGTCAGTACGCTTCCAGCAGATTTCCACTGAAGTGTCATCAGATTCTGGCAACTTACTATTTTTAGTAAGTGTTCCATTCCGAGCGTTTTCTCAGCATTTTCGAAGTTTCAACAGTCACACTGCATCTAGAACACATCAAGCTGAGCTGCTCACGTGCAAAATTTGAGCTGAAATCGACAACTTAATATTTTTAGCAGTTCAGCTTCCAGAGCAAATTTCAGAGGTTATATGTAGAGTTTTTCAATGCATGTCTGAGGATTCCTTCTGGGTTTTCTGAGACCTTCGTGATGATATAACATGCAAAGTGAGATAACGACTTTCAAAGTGCAGCCTTCAGAGGCTATTTTTAGGGTTTGCATGTCAGGATTTTCTTTGCATGTCTAATGATTCCTTGTGGGTTTTTCGAGAGCTTCACGATGATGTGACATGCAAAGCAGGGTAATCACTTATTCAACAACTTACTATTTTTAGCAGATGCACTCTAGCAGCCACTTCCCAGCGCATCAGAATCACGAACAAAATAGAATGCAACAAAAATAGAGTCAAACAGAGGTCATCTGATATGCATGCAAGTTAAATTAGGGTTTCCAACTTCGAGACCCAAAAAGAGGGGTAAAAAGTCAGAATTTTCGAAAACCGATGTATCCCACTGTGTTCAGCATCTTTCAAGCTATCCATCGATAAAATTTGAAGGCAAATGGAGCACTTACTATTTATAGTAAGGCGTTCCAGAAATAGGCTAAAAATAGCAAGTTAGCATCATGCGCCAGTGTGAACAGGTAAGTCACCCGATGAGGATCACAGCATTCGAATTTCAAGTCAAACGGAGTTGTGGAGGTCTTCGAAATAGGCAGTTACTATAAGTAGTAAATCACCTTCATAAATGTGCTATTTTTAGCAGGTCAGCTCAGGATGGCAGTGTGAACAGGTTGACAAGGTCATGAGGGTCCTATGCCTAAAATTTCAAATTGATCCGAGCTTCAAAAGTATGAAAATGAATTACTTACTATAAATAGCAGGACATGAAGAAGCTGACATAAGGAAAGAAAATTCTAAGTTTGAAGTTCCTCCACCTTGAAATTGCGCCCTCATCCTCAGTTGGCTGGCAGATGAAAATTCTAAGTTGAGTTCATCCTGTAGTATTAAGCTCATCCTGCACACATGCTAGAATGCGCCCAGCTCAAGGTAGTGGCATGCAAAAAAATTCTAAGTATAGAGCTTTATCCTTCTCCATGTCGCAAATGCGCCCATTCCTCTCTCCCTCTCAAATGCGCCCATGTCACTCCAAAGCAAAGTCAAAGAGTCAAAACTTTATCCTTTACCATATGCTAAATGCACCCAACTTAGCCTAGAAGAAGACAAAATCTTAAATCCTCTTGGACAAGTGAAATGTGCCCAAATTTAGGAAGAGGTCAAAGAGGTCAAAGATGCCGTTGAAAGTTATATCCTTCATGACATGTGATATGCGCCCAAATTTAAGAGAAGTCAGCAAGTCAAAGGCGTTAATGGCAAGTGAAGATAAGGCTGAGAAAAGACAAAAGGCGTTGTTAAGTCCTCCTTGACCCCTTGAATGCGCCATGCAAGATGAAGACAAGGTGAGGTAAAATGAAATAAAATATTGCTAAGACGTTGAAATGAGGTTTATCTTCCTGCCTGTGTGATATGCGCCCAAGTTGATATGATAAAATGAAATAAAATGGCTAGGGCGTGGAAATAGAAATCCTCTTCAAGTGTCAAATACGCCAAGATGTGAGGTAAAGGGGAAATAAATATAACTAAGGCGTTGGAAATAATAAGCTTATAGGGTGATGAAAATATTGCAAGGCAATTGTAGGTAAGGTGGTGACTTTCTAAAAGCAAGTTGTGCCAAGATCTCTTCACAGGAAAAATACGTGATTGAGGATAGATGAATAAAAAAATTTCTAAGGAAAAAATGCAAAAAGTGCTAAGTGATTTAAATTTCTTCTAAGGCACAATATTTCCATCTCTAAGAAAATAATGCCCAAGTCTGGTGAAGTGATGAAATTTCTTGAGACGCGAGTGAAATTGCCAATAAAGGAGTCAGATAATGCCAGCTGCACAGGGTCAATGAATTTTTTTTTTCAAGTCAGAGCAGGAATACGCTCAGGGATGAAGAACTGGAGTAAATTGATGAAAATTATTTTTTTCTAAGGTTCAAAATTCAAGAAAATTAAATGAACCCGTTCGTTGTATACCCATGAATTCGACAAGTTCTGAAAGAAATTTTCTTCTGGGTATTGAAGATCTTCGACAAGGAATGGATTTCAAAGTCTTCCACAGTTCGCCGAAGCCTTCGGGATGGAGATTTTTGATGGGCACTTAAATAATGAATTTCCTAAGTAAAAGTTTAAGAAAATTTCTAAGGCAAGAAAGAAAAAAGATGTTGAAATATGTTGCCTTGGCGGATGAATTTGAAGTTGGGCACTTAAATAAATTTTGATCAAGTTCCTGATGAAACCATTTTGCTCGAGCCAGAGTTGGATGAAATATCAAAGTGAAGTTCACCCAGGCAGAATACAAGATGGGTTGGAAATTTGGCTAAGGCATGAAGAATTTGAAGATGAAGTTGGTTAGAGGAAAAATGATGAACCCTATCAAATGAAGAGACCACTCGAACATCAGATTGAGGTAAATTTATGTTATGAAGTGTTCTAATGCTCTCTTCTTGGCTTGTTTTGCAGGAATAACTTCGAGGCCCAGAGCACGATGACTCGAGGTAATGAGGCAAATAGTCCAAGATGGTGAAGGAAGAAAAAGTTGCAGGAAATGGCTAAGTGTTGAGACTTAGTATGTGCCCAGCTCAAGTGACAAAGAAGAAATGTTTTCAAAGCTCGGGATGGAGAGAGGAAGGTCGTCCTCAAGTACTTCTAGGTTGAAGAACAACATCAAGAAGAAAATCATTGTTGAGCGGAAGAATGAGGTTGCAGTCTTGGAATTTCAAAATGAGAACGTACATGCCAGGCCAGAAGTTGAAGCTATTTGATCAAGTCTGCGGTCAAGAACAAGAACAGTGTGAACGCATCTATAAACGGGAATCTTCTAGAAGGATGATGGACATTAATGGCTCATTTATTATCCCACTCCTCTTGGTGGCGGTTTTTAGGGTGAATCTTGTTTAGGGCTGAGGTGGCACAATCTGGGCCATCCAGTCGATTGTAATCTGAGCCGTCCGTTGGACTTGGCCAGCTATATAAAGGGCATTCCCCTTCATTTGTAATTGATTAGAATAGGCACTAGTTAGACAGTAGACATAGAGTAGAGGGACAAATTAGAAGTAGCTTAGTATAGATTGATAGTGTAGTTGAAGAAGAAGGAAAGTTTTCCTTTGAAAACTTTTGCAAGAGATTGTTGTGTAAAACTTTCATAATAAAAGATCTTTTCATTGATGGTGAAATTCGTCTTTGTTATGGATAGCTAGCAAGGTTTCTTCATCCCTTCTACTTCAAGTAGCATAGAGTAGCGTAATTTCATTTTTTATGCAAGTAGATGTTAGCTGTGGAGTGTGGTGTTTGATCTAAGCAAGCTTCGCTTTATCCATACCACTAGCGGGCTCACTAATGGTGTGTTCGCCTTGTGTGGTCAACTGGAAACATTGTGGACCTAACTTCAATCACAGTTTGAGTGATGGTATGCGTCGTTGTGATGGTATCTTCATGTCAAGCAGTGGTTTGAATATCTTTAATCACCCCCTTTGAAGATTGTATCGACTCCGTGGAAGCTGTCCGAGGCGAGGCAAAGCGAAGTTTGGTTGAAGTTTGTTGAAGTTGAGCTCCATATCCCACACTTAGAATAGATTTAGACTCTCTAAACCCTGCAACCACTTTAAATTCAGTACTTTCTGGTTAGAATAGGAAACCCGTGCTTCATTGATAAATCTGTCGAATTGTGGAAACCCCTTCCTCTGCTGTTGAATAATTCCGTAAGTCCCCTTGAAATACCAACAAATCACATTGAGCCAACTGAGCCTATTCGCACTGAAAGAACCTTGGAGTTGAATGCACGAACTCTCTCGCAATCTTAGCGTGCTGGATACTTTGATCAAGAGAGAATAGGGTAGCCGTTGGCGACTTTATTTTGTGTTGGTGCAGTCACGAAAATCACATCAATAGGGCCTAAGTTTGGGGACGGTGGCAGGGTGGCGGTAGGGCAGCGGCGCTAAAATACATACAATATTTGAAAAAAAATAGTTATAAGATGTATAAGTATAAGAATTACAAATGGAGCTTTGGAAACGTAGTTTTAAACATTTGAATTTTAAAGTGAACATTAACTTGGCATCACTCCTCTTCTTTCTCTTCATTTTGCTCCTCCTCAAGCCTCTTAATGTTCATTCTCACTCTTTCACCTTACACTTGCAGATTTCACTCTCATACTCACATTATTAGCTTCTTGTTGATTTGTTTTTGTGAATTGAAATGAAGATAGGAGGTAGTTTTATAGATTTTGTGGGGTTTGGGTGGGGCCAATAAGCCGTTAGGGTTTGGTCTTGGGCATGAAGTTCAAAGAAAATTTTGATTTTTTAAAAAAGGTTTTCTTTTTGGTTGTCTAGCCATAGGAGATGTTTGGAGGTCTTCAAGACCGTTTGAAGATTCCTAGGAGTCCCTTGGACATCTTGGGGTTGCTTTGAAGTCCCAATGACATCTTGGAGACAACGACGTCGGTGGTGGGGTGGCAGTGTTGGTGGTGGGGCTGTAGGGGGACGTCCCCCCCAAGTTCTCAAGTCTTTGAGACAAGGACATCTTGAAGACATGAGGTTTTTTTTTTTTGGGAGGGGGGAGCGGGGCGGGGATTGCATCTGTGTCGAACATTGCATTTTTGTGTTCTAAATCCTAAAAATTGCATTTTTTGGTTTTGAAGATTAGGATGCAAGGTTGAGGCACCATTCCCAACAACTTTAATGCCTATGTGGGGACCTACTAGACACCCATTCATGACCTTGCAGAGGATGAGTTATGTCTACATGAGATGGATTGAAATGAGCTTGGTTTACATAGAGTTTTTGCTGATGGGAATACTATTGTCATGTCCTCTGGCAGACACCACCTTTGATTAGGGGAATCTTAGAGTCTCCACATTCTCAATAAATTCCTTGCTTCCTTACTTTTGGTAGGTACACTTGCTTTCCTTATAATGGTGGTGCAAGCCTCATGGACTATGTTCTCTCTTGTAGGTCTCTCATCCCCTACATCTGTGGTTTTCTCATTTCCTCCCAGCTTCCACTTGTTGACATTGCTACCTTGCCACTCTTATGTCAAATCCTATCCTTTTCATCCCTCTCACACACCCCTCGTATCACTTGCGCTCTTGCCACTTCCCCAACACTAGACACACTTCTATCCACTGTGATGATGATTGCATTCTTGATTATTCTGCCTGCTTCTCCCTTCTTCTGCCTGAATTCTTCTTGCTCCCTCTTCCCACAATTGATTCCATGCGTGAGTTCCTTCATCGAGCCTTTTGGGAATCTTCCCTTGATTCTTGCCCCTGCAAATCCTGCCCTATGAACTGGTGGTTTGATGATGAATGTAAATCTCTTCATCAAAGGCTTTGGCTCTCCCTAACCCACAACCCTCCATCCTTATTATCCATTCATAGAGAGTATTATTGTTTTCTCCAATACAAGAAGTGGAAGTTTCTTGCTTCTTGGAAACCTACAAAACTAGGACCAGCAAATTAATATTCTCTTTTCTGTTGGCTCTTTTTTCACTGATCTATATGCTAATATAGTATTGTCAATGTTTGCAATTCCTTGACTACTACATCTTGTTTTCTTGAATATGTATTCTCTATTCCATTAGCTTGTTCTTGGTCTGCACACTCTACTTGTTTCTTTTAATCTGCTCATTTAAGGTTATGCTTGTAGGGATTTCTGTAACTTTGTACTCTTACATATATGTAAAATCTTGTCTTTTATCAAAAAGAAAATAAAAAATAAAAAAATAAACCTTGAATGTTGGTTGTTCTTCTCATCTACATTTGTTAAATGCATTAAGAACAGCATAAGAACAGAATATTGGCAATACTCAGATACAAGCAACTTTGAGAATCAACCTTAAGGAAAACCATCAACAATTTTGGTAATTTGTAATTTGTTCTATTATTGATTGAAAAAGTAGTTAAATATGATGGTCTCTTTGGAAAAACACTTCTCTTTTATATCTTAACATTTACCTGTTTTCAGGGCTTCAAATCACCATCAAATTTTGGCTCTTTGGGAATAGGCGTAATCTCTGCTGTGCCAGAGGGTACTAAAGTGGAAGCAAAATATCCAGTCATTCTCTTCAAACAACAATTGACAGCTTATTTAGAGAAAATCTACGGGCTAATCAGAGATAATGTCAAGAAGGATATAAGCCCACTACTCAACCTTTGCATTCAAGTTAGTGCTTTTTCCTTATGCTCCATCTTTTTTTTCTATGTTATTTATATGTGCAAATGCATTTCATCTTGTTACATGATAATCAGAAGACAACTATACATAGTTGAGTGTGAACTATCAATACATGCACACAAATACCTTTCTTTACTAGGGTCTATTTCATCATACAAGGTGATGTCTTTTACATAAATCTAGGTTGCAAGTTTAGGATTTCAAATGTTGTTGTTATAGTTGGCAATGTCCTACATGAATGCGTTTTTGGGGACTCTTATTTATCAATTTATTTAGATTATTTTAGCATTTAGTGATGTCTTTCACATAAATCTAGGTTGCAAGTTTAGGATTTCAAAATGTTGTTATAGTTGGCAATGCCCTACATGAATGCATTTTTGGGGACTCTTCTTTATCAATTTATTCAGCCTTTTTTAGCATTTAGTGAATTTGGATATGCTTATATATCTTCATAATAACTGTCAACTTCATTGGTTATATAATGCAATCTGACTAGATCTAATTCTGTGATAGGAATATACATTCATAAAGTCTCTAAAGTAGTTAGCTAGTTATGAAACAGCTTCTCAAGTGTTCACTGCTATGCATTATTACCTTTTCTACTTTCAGACTCAAAATACTAGAATTATCATTAGCCACATTTGATGGAGACTAGAATCCGGAATTTATGATACTTTGTTTTTTCTTTTCTAAATAGTACATCATCTAACTGAACTTTTAACGGAATGGCTTAGTACAGGGACTCTCTCCCCATACCCATACCTTCTGGCAACTATCTATGTATAATATAGTTGTACCCATATTCATATACTTTAGATCCCTAATTTGAAATAGCCTTGCATTCTTTGTCCCTATACATTGACATGACTTTTGCAGGTCACTATGGTAAATAGTAATTACCCTAATTATACAAGTCCTTATGAATTAGTTGTCATTATTGTTGTTTCATTCATTTTCTTTTCATATCCAAATTTACTCAACTTAAAAAATGCTAACCGAGTTTTTGCTACCTCAACTGCTGGTACTGAAGATTTTTTGGAGGATGCTGATCCTGGGGATAAAACAATTGAAATTGTGGGGACATTTGAAACTTTGAAGTGCTGGACAAGTTTGCAGTTTGTTGCTTTTTTGTACTCTTGCTCTGGATTCTTATCATCTTTTGTGTCATCCAACCAACATCCTCATCATTCTTAAATCTATGAAGCAGCCTGGGAACACTGGGGACAATAGGCTGTAGTCATGTGGATAGACCTTGCTCTGTAAAAACTAGAATTGGATAGTGCATACAATAATGACTAATATACAGATTTATGAAATGGAATTCAACACTTGCATATGTCAATGAGAGCAAGACAATCACCATAAAATAAAGAGAAAGGGTCTACCTTGGTGAAACCATGTGTGGGAGAAAATGGAATCAAAAGTGAGCTACAACTCACATAAAATCCACAACTTCAATGACAACACAACCAGCTTAAATCTCAAAGAATTTAGTACCTATGATCATTAACAACAACTTTCTTACAAGTCTAATCAGCCTATACAGTCTACTGTTCACTATGAACTCCTTTCTGATTTACTCTTGCAACTTAGACTTACAACAAACCATTCCAGTTGAACATTTTGAGGCTTTGTATGTAGACCGACATGTCCATGCAGACCCCTAAGGAATTCCAAAAGGTATTGAAAGTTGAAAGAATGAAGAATTGGAAGCATTTGGGCAGTTTCAGAAGAAGTGATGAAACCACCGTTTGTCAGTAGGAGGCAGTTACGGAAGCACTGGTTTTTTGTTGAAATGACTATTCTTGATTCTGAAACCATGGCTTGATGAAACTATTGCTATGTCCTATATGAGACTGCGACTTTGTAATGTCCCCTTCCAGTTGACATCTCTCAGTACTTGAGATTAGCCTATTATGTGGCCCTCGTAGGCTAATATGGAGGATAGAGGGTCTTGTCGAGGCATGGCTTGGCTTCAGTTGTCAAAGCTATTCAATTTGGCTTTTGTTCGGGGTCTTTTGGACATCATTTGCTTGACTTACTATTTTTAGTAAGTGGAGACACTCAGCGGAGCACCCCTGCTATTTTTAGCAGTATGGTCTGGTCATATGCAGATTCAGTCACTTATCATCCGGCTTCAGACGGTTTATCTTTTGGACTGATATTGAGAGAGATATTAATATTTATGTGTTAAAATAAATATTAATTATTTGGAGCTTATATTATAAAGTTATGATATAATTAAATATTATAACTTAAGTGACTTTATGGAAGGGGTTGACCATCATGGAAAGGGGGCCAAGTTCAATTAATAATTATAATTATTTTTGGGTGCCCAAAGTATGGAATTATTAAAAGTGAAATTCAATTTTTATTTAAATGGTGCTTTTTGAGGGAAGTCGACCCTCTTGAAAGAATATAAGGTTTTCACTTGTGAAAACTTCATTATAAATTGCATATGATATTGATTTTCAGAATTCTTCTTCTAGAGAACGAATCCTAGGGTTTACCGTTTTCTTCTGCATTGGAGAACGAGCCATCTTTAGTGTTTGCAGTTCAAAGGCTGTGAAATATCAGCTGATTTATTGCCTGTAGTTGAATAGCTTCATTCAGAAGTTATTATAGAGTTTATTGTGAAGTCATTATTTAGGGTTTGATTCAATAATTGTCCAGAGAGAGTGATATTCTTGAGCGGCTGGTTTAGATGCACATCTGGCACATTTTCCAAGGTGGTACGGATTTATCATTGCTGGTTTAGGGCCATACTTTTCAGCCTTGAGGCCGTACTTCTTCTACAAGTTTGGACGCCTTGTTTTTTGGTCTTCATCCTTCACTAGATGAGAAGCCTTGATCTCTAGGATAGTCTGCACCAATCTCGAGGCTGGAGAAGGCTTTTCTGAGGTCTGCCGTATTCGATCTTCACCATTATGGGCGGCTGCAATAACCAGGTTTTCTGAATAAATGTTATTGCTTTTACTATGCATGTTGTCCGATCACAGCTGTAATCCATTTGAAAGAACAATAAATATTTTGGCATCAATATATCAATTGGATTTCTTCATATTTAGCACTGTAGTATTTTATTTGAATTTTGCAAGCATTTCCTTTCAAAATCGCACCAATATCTTCATGAGCAAAAAACCACAAAAAATCAAAAATCTTCAAAAAAACACAAAACACATTAGTTGAAGCATCAGGGGTTGAAGTTGAACCAGAAGGGTTCTTCACAGACTTCTTTTGGAAAAACCACTGGGGTGATTATGAAACCACTGTGTATAAGATACTGGGGGTTTTGCACAAAGTGCACAAAACCTCCATTTCTTTGTCATTTTCTGTCTTTTGACTCTTTTCCATGTTCAACATACCTTGTGAAGCTGGGTTGCATCCTGCCATTAAATTTGAGATAAATAGCAATCATTTCTTTATATCACACTTCCACACTATAGAGGCTTTTGGTTTCCAAAAGTTGCGGAAACTTAAAGTAAAAGAGATGTGTTCATAGACAAATAATATGCAAAGTTTATTATGATAATATCACAGAATAATTTTATGTTCTTGTACAAAACTTGTCCATCCAACTAACTACCACATAACTAACATTTTTTTATTTCTATGCTAACAATTATTTTTATGTTTAATTTATTAACGTATATTTACTACACTAAGATGTAATATTGCAGCATTCCCCGCTCCCCCTCTTCCTCCCCCTCCCCCTTGCCCTTATTACATCAGAACCAAATAGAATCACATATTTGTCAAAATGTTCTCTTTGAAAACAGTTCTTGGACCAAGTAGAACTCCATCAAATTGCCTCATAGACCTTGAAAAGGTGTATCTCCTGAGCAAAATCCCTGAGTTCCTAGATTTCACCTCCCCAAACTCTCAAATTATGAACCTCCTAAGTATTGGACAACCATCCATGTTGAGCTAGATCCGCATTGCTCCGTCAAATTGTCTCATGACCCTTATGCCAATATCCACAAACTCCTAAACTATTTTGAGCAGCCATTCATATTGAGCTTCATCTATATTAAATGCCTTTTTATCTTCAAAGTGTGAACTTCCATACTCAACTATCCATATTTGCTAAATTGCCAAGCCCCCCTTGCTCCAAGAAGGGGCACAAATGCAGTGCTGCTTTTCAAACAATCTACCATCTCAGAGTGAGAAGCTAGCTGGAGATGGAGAAGCTAATCCAACATTTGGTGTTCGCCAATCTCCTCTTTGATGTGCTTACACTCTATTCACTTAATGTCACATGTGAGCCTCTTAAAGCCCCATTATGTCTACCATAGATGGCCCTAGGAGTACAAGCACTACGCACAATCATATTCAAATGCTAAAAATAATGGGGGGTGTCATTTTCAACCAATAATGCACCCATTCAATAAGATCATATATTATCAAAAAGAAAACACCCTTGTTAATAAATGTCCTGCTTTATAACCATAAAAGAAGTGGGATTTGAACTTTTGACCATCTACTTAAATACCTTAGCAAATGCCTTTACGACCAACACAACTATATATCATGGTTAATTATGCAGCCACCAATGTAAACTAAAAAGCCACTCCCAAAATAAGAAAATCAATAGGTAATGTAAACCCTAAAATTCACCTAGCAAGTAAATAACAACTCACGAACTGCTAATGCCCAACCATAAGTCACAATTGTGGTGAGAATAACAATACCAACTACTGGAAGGTACAATCATGCTTCCAGAATATATTCTTAGATACACAGATACAACTGTATTCAATAATCCATGTTTTCCTTCATCTATTTTTTCTCTTAGACTTGCAACAGGAAAGGCACTCCACACTAGGATAAAGAAGTCACTTGATAGAACTCAGCCAGTTCCTGGATCAATATCCAGAATTCATGAGATTCATGGGGGCAGTAATTATCTAGGACAGCATTGGAAAGTACATTGGTGGCTAGTAGAAATCTGTAGATACAAAGTAGGCGTGCTGCAATTTTTAAGTCTCCCTGCTATTTGTATACCTCGAGCTATGTCCTGTTGCCTTGGGAATTTACCATACTTTTGCTGCATTCTCTAACTGGCATAATCGTTTGATATGAATTAGCATATATTTGAATGGCAGCATTCTACCACCTTTACTGTTTGCAAAATCACTAACTTCAACTCTTGTCCTTATTTTCCCCAGATACATTTTCTTCTAGCAACATCATCTACATTCTATCTTCATATGCACAAGATCATATTGCTTTGATACTGAATTGAAATAGTAGAGCATACAAGTAACAAAAGTTAAACTTACATAGAAACTACACCATGATTCATAGACAAGTAATATGAAAAGTTTACTATGATGATATCATAGGATAATTTTACATTGATATGAATTGGCTTATAAAGCCCGTGGTTTCCCATCAAAACTTCTCCATCCACCTAACTACCAATAACTAACATTTGTTTTAATTTTATTCTAACAATTATTTATTAGATTTAATTATCTAACCTATATTTACCATATAAAAATGTAATTTTCCAACAAAAAATATGATGAATTGGGAGAGTTGAAGTTTGGGCGTGGCTTTTCCTGGGAGGGAGTTTCCAGACATGAATTTGTATGTTGAAGACAAAATCAGTAGCAAAATTCAAGAAATTAAATAAAACAACACCAGAAATCAGTAACACACTGTGAATTTCTATTGCTCAATGTCCCCTGCAGCATATGTGAAGTACATTCAAATTGAAAGGACTACAATTGCAGCCTTGAAGACTAAAGAAATACATAAAAATTCAAAAAAAATGATTCGTTGCAGACAACAACATCATCTACAGGTATGTCTCCTTAATTCTCCAACTTCTTGCAATTCTTTCTTCTTCACCTACAACCATATTTTGGAAATCGCTATCACAATGCACCAATGCATTCACTAAGATGTTTGCTACTGATTTTGTCTTCAACCTGCAAATTCATGTCTGAAGACTCCCTCCCAGGAAAAGCCACGCCCAAACTTCAACTCTCCCAATTAAGGAACCAAAAATCAAACAAACAAAGTCTAGAATCAATTTCTCTACCACTGCTAACTCTAGCAACTAGAAACTTCTTTCTCCCATGCCCCTACCTGGAAAAATCATTTGAAACTCCCCAATGCATGCTTTCACACTTCCAAGAAGTCAGGCCTCTACTAGCCGACACCATTATTCTCCCATTTCACCAATTTGAAATTCAAATTCAAAATGCTAGGTAAGCACCTCATGGGCGTTGCATTCTTGCCTGAAACATTATGGCAAATTAAATAAAATTCAAACTTACATAACCTCCAAGAATCCCATGCCCAAATCTGATTTTTGGCAATTTAATAATTAAAATGCAATTTTCAACATGCTTCCCAATGCAACTTGCAAACGAAAATTGTCCAATTTATTAATTCTAATTTTTGGACAATGAAATCATTTAAATGCACCAAAATATTAGTCAAAAACTTTACACTCCAAAATTGAATAAAATTTGTTCATGCAAGATGGCTAGCAAGCACAGATGCTCCTGCATCAAACACCCATGGTAGAAAGGAAATTGGCCCAGTCACTTTTCAAGAGGATAACCAAAACAATTAACCTCGGCTTCTGACAACCGAGATGAGTCTTCAATAGGTCTCCCAAACAATTTTACCAAGTATTCAAAGTAGTGTTTATGCCTTGTGCTCTTACTCACCTTGTTGTTCAAAATTGCCTCTATCTTCTTTCTCACTTTTCCTTGCAATTTGATGTCTCTTCCATCCTTCATTCTTCTTGTCTTTCTCCCTTTTTTCACATAATGCAACTCCCACCAATCTACATTATGAAATTTTGGGAAATCATAAGCATCCATTTCCTCTACCTTTGTAAAATCATTAAATTCATGCATTACCTCTTCCTCTGTCACTGCTGTAACAACTTGTTACTCACCAAACTTGGTGCCATCATTGTGTTCCTCTTTCTCCTTGCCTTCTAAAAGACAACTTTCAGCTGCAATCTCCTTGTCCTCTGCACTCACATCAATGTTAGTCAAACAATCAGGAGATTCGTCCTTCCCATTTTGCAATAAACTATCAATCACAAGATCTACATTTGCACCAATCTCTTCATCAAACAAATCAACTTCTACTTGCTCATCTGCTTTCACACTTTCAGTTGTAGTACCTTCATCTACCAATGCTTTCATTGCTGCAATATCCTCTTCTACACTAATCTTACCATGCTCATATAAATCAACAATAACATTTTTACAAAATCTGATTTTACCTCTTCTTTCTCCAATGAAACTTTTACTCTACCCATTTTGAACACAATCAACACTGCTGCAACTTGCATTAGAAAATCATGATCTTCATCCTCATCCCCCCTCACTAACTGTTTAACACCATTAATCAAACAATTTCTAGTGCTATTACATACCTTTCCTTCTTCATTACTCAATGGGTTCAACTTGTGCTTGATTCCATCATTCGTTAAAGAGTATGTATTTGCATACCCATCATGCACTGCACATTTGTTAAATTGCCAAGATCTTCCTAACAAAACATGTCAAACATCCATAGGCATAATATCACACATTATCTCATCATAACACTGTCCTATCTTAAATTTCACCAAACATTGTTCGTTGACCAAAAATTTCTTTCATCTTGTAACCAAGCAATCTTATATGGATGCAGGTGCCTTCTTCTTTCCAACTTCAATTTATTTACCATTTCTTCAAAAACTAAATTATCTGTGCTTCCACCATCAATAATAACATTACATACTTTACCTTTAGACTTACATCTTGTTCAGAACAATATTTTCCTTTGATCTGGTTCCTTTCCTTCGTTCATTAGGGCTCTTCTTATAACAAGTGCTTCTCCATTTTCTACATCTTCTAAATGTGAAGACTTTGCATCTTCTTCATTTACATTTGTTGCCTTCGCATTATTTTTAGTTTTTTTTTTTTTCCTTCCTGATTATGAGAGAAATCATATGCTCTATGTCCATCTTCTGCACACCTGAAACAAGTTCCTTGGAAGCCTCCTCTTCCGAATCCTCTACTTCTAAAATTTTGCTCATGAGACTAGTTTGAACTCTCAACTCTTTCATATTTACTGTCCTTAGTGTCTTCAATCTAATTTTTATCCTCATTTTGCTGCACATAAGCTCCACCCTTTCCTTTTTGCTTATTCCCAAATTTTCTAATTAACTTTTCCTCAACTTACAAAGCAAATTGATAAGTTTCTTCCAAATTAAAAATTCTTACCAGACTTAGTTCTTGCTTGGATGCTCGACTCCAGTCCATTGATGTACCTTGCTACCTTCTTCTTGTTGTCTTCTAAATGTCCTGCTCTAATCAAAAGAGTGTGAAACTCCTCAGTATATTCCTTAAGTGATTTTCCTTGTTGCCTCAATCCATGCATCTTCTTTAACAATTCCAACTCATAATCCATTGGAATGAATTGTCCTTTAAGCTTTTCAATCATTCGATCCCACTTTGTAATCCTTTCCTTTCCACTCCTACCTTTTTCAATCTATATTTCTCTCCACCAAATACTAACATGTCCCCTTTAATTTAGTTTTTGCAAATTTCACCATGTTAGGGTCTTCAATCTCTTCAAATTCAAAGAATTTCCCCATGTCATTTATCCAGTCTATGAGCTTCTTTGGTGGATTCAAGCTTCCATTAAATGACAAGGTCTCCATCTTTGGTCTTTTTCCAATCTTGGAAAGGGCTCTAAGCAATCTGATTTCTTCAAAATCAATTTCATTCCATGCTTCTTCAAATATCTCCTCATTCTTAGCTCCATCTTCACTTTCATCTCTTTCTTTGTGCATAACTCTTCTACATAGCTCTTCCTGCAATGTCTCAACTTGCCTTCTAAGGGCTCTAAAATCTTCCATATTAGGAGGGTTTCTACCTCCACCCCTACTTCCACCTCTTCCCCTACCTCTTGGAGCCACTCCTGGAGGCATTTTATCAACGCCCACAACTCATAGGTCCTTCTGCAAATTGCCTCTCTTTAGTGCTCTGCCTATAGACTCAAGAACAACTTGCTCTAATACCACTGATGCAAAAGAGTTCTTGCAAATCTCAGCAACTCCAAACACATCTCAAACAATTCAAGAAATTAAATTAAACAACACCAAAAATCAACAACACAATGTGAATTTCTATTGCTCAATGTCTCCTGCAACATATGTAAAGTACATTCAAACTGAAAGGACTACAATTGCATCCTTGAAGACTAAAGAAATACATAAAAATTCAAAACAAATGATTTGTTGTAGGAAACAACATCATCTACAAGTATGTCTCCTTAATTCTCCAACTTGTTGCAATTCTTTCTTCTTCACCTGCAACCATATTTTGGAAATCACTATCACAATGCACCAATGCATTCACCAAAATGTTTACTAGTGATTTTGTCTTCAACCTACAAATTCATCTTTGAAAACTTGAAAAATTGTGCCCAAACTTCAACTCTCCCAATTCAGGAACCAAAAATCAAACAAAGTCTAGAATCAATTTCTCTGCCACCACTACCTCCAACAATTGGAAATTTCTTCCTCGCACGCCCCTATTTGGAAAAATCATTTAATTTTCATCAATAACAAATTTTTAACTCCCCAATGCATGCTTGCACATTTCCAAGAAGGCATGCATCCACTAGACGACACCATTATTCTCCCATTTCACTAATTTGAAATTCAAATTCAAAATACCAGGTAAGCACCTCATGGGCATCCCATTCTTTCCTTAAACATTATGGCAAATTAAATAAGATTCAAACTTACATAATCTCCAAAAATCCCACACCCAAATCTGATTTTTGGCAATTTAACAATTAAAATGCAATTTTCGGCACACTTCCCAATGCAACTTGCAAACCAAAATTGTCCAATTTATTAATTTTGATTTTTGGACAATAAAATCATTTAATGCACCAAAATATTAATCAAAAACATCACACTTCAAAATTGAATAAAATTTGTTGATGCAAGATGGTTGGCAACCACAAATGCTCCTACATCAATGTAATGTCCCCATTTTTGTGAGCATCAGTTTTGAGAGGGTTTAGTCTATTTCTGACCCTTGTAGGCTAAGGAGCTTGGTTAGAGGGTCATTTGAGGTAGTTACCTAGCCAGTGGTTGGTTTCTATTTCCTGGATTCAATTGGATTGGAGAAATAACGAAGATAATAATTAAATTAATTATTTTTAAGGTTATTAAAAAAATAAATATTATAAAGTAACCTTATATTTAATTAATTTAATAAAGTGACTTAAATAAAATATTATATCATAAAGTCACTAAAATAAAATAAAATAATATTATTTTCTAGAAGCTTCTTGAAGATGGATTGAAAAAGTATAAACGAAGTTCAAGCCAAGCTTCTATTCATCCAGGAATTGTTATTTGCTTGATATTATTGTTTGGTGAAGGAGCCAGCTAGGGTTTCTACGATTTCTAGCCATTGGAAATGAAAACTCTGATTGGTTATGCAATTTTGAGGTTGTGAAATATCAGCTGAATTATTGCTACATTGTGGGCTTCACTTCAGAAGTTCAATTTATGCTTCATTGCAAATTTTGTGGCTTTTGGCCAAATTTGGAGATTAACATTTCATATCAACTTGTTGAAGCATGTTGGAGAATAACCTACAGCTGCAAATTTGTGAAGAATTAATTGGAGATATATTGGAGATCATTTGCAGATAGGAGGCAACATTGATTGGCATATTTGGAGGTGATTATTGTATGAAGAACATTCTGATTTTTTATCTTAGCAAGAGTCAACCAGCCATGGTGAGAAGTACATATTTGCTCATTGCTCATCATTGAGACTTCAGATTTTTGTGGGCATTGGGGAAATCAATTCCTTTCGTGTTGGCAATCATTTCTATAGCAATTTGGAGGGCCATTGTTGCTGCATTTATTTATATAAAATATTGTCAGGCAAGAACAGGGACGGCTAGTGTAAGAGTTCGATTTGGCTTGAGGGAAGCTCATTTTGGATTGTTTATTGGCTGCCACATCTTCATCAACATAGGTACTTCTCCCAACCAGGTTTTATGTTATTTACATACCCATATCAGCATTTAGAATAAGTTTAATTGCTGCCATTGTACTCAGACTTTGAAGTGCATGTTGTAAAGCCAAGAGTCTTGGCTAATCTTAATCAGCATTGTAATTGAGGTAGTTCATCAATTAGGAGTTATAAGTTGCATATCAAATTTTGATGTAATGTACATGTTTATGATTGACATAATAGTTTGCATGCCAAGTGTTTGTGAAAATGCTTCTTGGCTGTAGGTATGCATTTTTCCTTAGGAACTCATGTATTTGCATATGAAAAGAATAAAAAACAAGTGCATTTCATTCTTAGCTTATTGTTAGATCTTTTGACATTCATTTCAAAGCATTTGCATCATTTTCACTTGATTCTAAGAGCATACACAACAAATTGAAATTCATATCAGCAAGCTACAACTTCGCATACCAAGTGTTTGACAATATTCCTTAAGCATATATTCAGCATTTTGAAGTTAGAATTGGCAAGGAATATTACAATCAGAATCCCTAACTTAGCCAAAAAAATGCAACTTGAAATTTGTCTTTGGAATTTGCCTCTTGCTGTTACAACTCACCAAAACTACAACACAACAAAATTAAGGCAAACTGAGAAATGAAAATGTTTTTGGTTGACATAGGATTGCTCGTGAACCCAGATGCTCTTGCATCAGTTTAAGGTCTCTTATTTTTACTGTGCACCTTTTGTGTTGGATGTAAATGGATCCATCAACTGTGGTGTTTTACAAACTCTTGTTTCTGATTTCAAATCGATTCTGTTGCCCCCTTTCTACCACATCCAACTATCATGTCTATAATTTTTACCGTGCATCTTTGTGTTGAATGTATATGGATCCATCAACTATGGTGTTTTTCAAAGTCTTGTTTCTAATATCCAAATTGATTCTGTTGTCCCCTTTATACCAAGTCCAATCGCCATGTTTATATTTTTTACTATGCACCTTTGTGTTGAATATAAATGGATCCGTCAACTATGGCATTTTTCAAAGTCTTGTTTCTAGTATCCAAATTGATTCTGTTGCCCCCTTTATGCCAAGTCCAACCACCATGTCTCTAATGTTTACTGTGCATCTTTGTGTTGAATGTAAATGGATACATCAACTATGGTGATTTTCAAAGTCTTGTTTCTGATATCCAAATTGATTTCGTTGGCCCCTTTATGTCTAGTTCAACCACCATTACTTTCTTCACAAATTATCACTTTTTTCTGTTGTTGGCTTAACATGTCCAGATGTACCAGAAAATCATTCAATAGAAAGTTCATTGTATCAACACGAGTGTTTTAAACATCTCTTTAGTTATCTTTCTGGTAGTGTCAGATACCAAATGTTGCATCTGTCTGATGCCCTAACCTCAACCTTGAGTTGCAGTGTGATAAGCAACCAAATGGTTAGATGAGACATTATCAAACTTTGGCCATCCTTCCTAAACCCCATTGTATTTTCATTTTATGAAGTATCTTGTTTTATGACTTTTTATCTTCTTGTTTGTGTGTCATTCTTGTTTTGTACAGTTCACCGCTGAATAGAGCACTAAAAACATATAGAAGCTTCAAGCTTTCAGTACTTAATATACCAAGCAGATCAATATGCTTAAATAGGAAATACAGATCAGGCATCCACCAAAACACAAAGCACAGTCATATCTTTATCTCTTTTTCCAACCTGTCCATATTGTAACCGTAGAATTGATCAAATAGAAAATAGTACCAAGACTCAAGGTTCCTCACTGTTCCATGTTTTTAAAGGACTATTAACTTGCTATATGTAGGTTTTTCTTACTTTATTTTATTTGGCTGCTGCCTAAATTGCCATGGTTTAATGACTTGATTTTATATTTTAAGTTTTTCTAGAATCAAACATTATCATTCTTTTGCATGCTTGTTCCTTTTCATTATCAGGCATTTTTTAGTTTTTACTTGTAAATCACTGAGTAGTTTCTTTGCCTATTACTCCCCATTACAGTCTTATGCATTTTGTTTATAAGATGTAATGTCCCCTCCTAGTCAGGTATCAGTGGACATTACCTCTAGCCAATTTTCAGGTTCTTGTTGGCTAGGAGGTTCAGTTAAGGGACTCAATTCTAGTTGAGTTGGTGTTTTTGCCTGGTCTTTACTATTTTTAGCAGGGGTTAGTGGTTGTGGGTTGCCGGTGTTGAGCTCCAGTGCCTTTCAGTTGCTTCCAGTTTTGAGCCTTTGGATGATGATTTGCTATTTTTAGTATATTACTAAAAATAGTAAGTCCTTTTCGGTGCTTGGAACAGGTCTGGCTTGCCAGTTTGAGTATATTCCGATGACTAAAGTCACTTGGTGAAATAATTTTTAATTTGGCTAATGTTTTTAAAAGGTTTATTAAAAAAAGTGACTTATGTTATAAAGTTAAATTAAGGGGGTCATATGGGGACTTAAAAAGGTGACCAAGGCACCTAGTCTAATCACCTTAAAGTGTTTTTAAAAGTTAAAATATTATATTTCCCCCCTTTGGTGTCCCCTTTGGAGAAGGAAGAAATTTAAATTAAATTTTTAAAACAAGTCAAGAGGCGTGGGTTTAGGGTTTTGGGCGCCCACTTCATGGGAAAAGATAAGAACACTTTTGAGGCTTCATTTGAGGTTTATGTTGGATGTTGTTTATGGTGTTATGCTGCTAGTTTGAAGCCTGAAACTGGCAGGACGGAGTTGAGGACGATACCCCTCAGTTCTAAGATCAGCCCCGACAGTGAAAGACCTTGATCAGGCTGGTGTAGGGTGTTTTCAGACAAAGAACACAATTGGGCTTTCAAGAATGAAGATATTTCAGTACTTTTGATTGGTTTGCAGTAGGTTTTTAGTGTGTGGATTGGATTTTCAGGTGTGGAGTGCTTTGTTTTCAGTTTGGAGTGATATTTTGGATTTCTTCTAGATTTTTTTTGTTTTGCTTGGGAACCACCTTTTTGCTTATAGATCATAAATGGCCGAAGATATTGAAATGGGTACTTGATAAATCATTTCTCCACTCAAGGGCGACCCTTCTTGCAAAAATTCAGGATTTTAGAAGAAGACTACATTTTTTCCTTGCAAGTCGTCCTTTTTGGAGAGATACGGCCAGGCTGTGAAGAGGTACGGCATCCAAGGTTGTTGGGTTCATCAGAAAACAGGGTTTTTAGCTGATACAGGGTGTTTGGAGTGGACGTCTAACTTTGGGGAGTGCTGGGTGATGACTCAAGAAT
This sequence comes from Sequoia sempervirens, assembly GCA_007258455.2. Lineage (NCBI taxonomy): Eukaryota > Viridiplantae > Streptophyta > Pinopsida > Cupressales > Cupressaceae > Sequoia > Sequoia sempervirens. The sequence continues at coordinate 150,771,416 of VDFB02373365.1, forward strand.
GGGGTGCAGCTATTAATGAAGCTATTTGTGGCTGCATTCACTCCTTACCAGGTCTGATAAAGCTTGCTTACTGCTGTTAAAGTTTATTGTAAATCTGGAAATTACTTTGGAAAGAAATAAACAGAAAATCATTTGAAATAATAAATGTTTAGCCTTGAATATTTGTGCCTTTATCATTTTCTGTTTATGCACTTATCTGATATGTCATAAGCAAATGTCAAAACTCTCAAAATCATTGCAAGAAACCATTCAAAACACTCAAACAGCAACAGGATTAAAAACAGAGAAAAAAAAAAAAAATTGGGGTAGATTGTTACATAAGAGTTCCAAAATTCCACACGTCAATCTGCTTGATAAGATTAAGATGATACTGCACTTCATTTTATAAAATATGCTAATTTTAGAATATTGGCTTCAATGATCTTGAATTTCATCATTATGATAGCTTCCTTAGTCCTTGCAATTAATACATCAAATTCATGATGAAAGTGTTATTAATTTTTGCTTCCCGCATAAATTAATGAAGTTTAGGGGGAATTATTTGCTGGAGTACAAAAAAATTTTGGTGACAAGTTATCCAATGAATTTTGTTTTGAGAATAAAGGAGTGTTTAGGTTTGGTTTGTCAAAATCATTCAAACAGTTCAAATCAAACTGTTTGAACAGTCCTAACAAAGCAAAATGCTAAACAAATTTCATTTGGAGAACAAAATATTCAAGTTGAATTATTCATTGTACAATGATTGTTACTGCTGATTATCAGAAAGGCATTACAGATATAAGAACAGGAATGCAAGATATCATTCATTTGTGATTACAGAAAATGTGTTTAAAACAATTGCAATTTTATTGTTTCAGATTATGTATTCGAGATGAACTCAGAAGATACATAAACCATTACATGTTTTGAACAATTGATTTATTAAGGAAACTATTTTGTAATCCCACACAAGCCGTGGGAGTAGCCTGATTTGATTTCTTAATCAAAAGATGAATACAAGTAAAATGCATATCACATAACTGAAAGTAATGTAAGAATAGAGTGAGAAGGTGATTCGTCATTGCCTGGAATGACGAATCATTGTCACAGTCGGGTTGATCATGTTCAGCTCCAGTATCAGGTTCAACTCCAACTCCAAGGTTTTGTAATGTCCCCATTTTGCGAGCATCAGAGTTCGTAAGAATTAGCCTATCATTTGACCCTCGTAGGCTAACAATTATAGATAGAGGGTCTCATATGGCAGTTACTTGGTGTTTAGGGACATTACTCTTTAGCTGGATTCAGGTTTTGGCCTTTGCGCAGGTTATTTGACTCAGATTGGCACACTTACTATTTATAGTAAGTTACTATTTTGGGTGAGTCAGGGTTCTTATTAATAGAAAGACACCTAAGCAAAGCATATTGGTAGTGTCGACCTTGATTAGGCCTTTGCAACTGTTTCTAGACTCAATTTCACATACTATTTATAGTAAGTCACTATTCAGGGTTTCTATTTTTAGACAAGCATCCAATCACATGGAGAACAGGGAGAGTCGACTCCTGGCTCAGACGGCTTAGCAATCAGACAAGTACATCAAGAGATATTAAAGTTTAAGTGACTTAAGGGATTTATTTAATATTTTAATATTATTATAAAGTTATAAAGTAACTTTATAATAATAAAGTCACTTTAATATAATAAAGTGTGTTAAGTGAATAATTTAATGTGGGAGTAAATCTTTTATCCCACATTGGCCAGGAAGGTGTTTGAGCTCTCTTAAGGAAAGGATAAAAGGAGAGGCAAGAGCTCATTCTCAGCATCCAGTTGATGAATAGTATTTTGATTGATTTTTATTGTGGAGCCTAGGGCTTTCGCAATTTTCTTCTTTGATCGTAGGAAACGAAAACTTCCTATTGATATCAATTTTGAAGGTGTGAAATAACACCTGAATTATTGCAGTTGTGGGAAAAAATACTTCAGTTCTTTCATTTGTGCAAATTGTTGAAGTTTTCTATAAGGGTTTGAAGTTTATTGTTGAAGAACATTTATCGTTGGTTGTGAATCATCCTTCTTTGGCACATGGAGTTACATCATTCTTGTTGGGAGAGATTAGCAGCAAATTATTCAAGGTTTTAAGAGCAGATTGCAAGTTTTCATCTGCTGCTACAGTACCCGCATGAATAGTTGATTTGCTACAGTATGCGTGAAAAGTGATTTTGCTACAGTAGCCGTGAACAGTGAAATCGCTATAGTAACACGTGAATAGTACCCGCGCTATAGTGCCGCTACAGTGATTTATTTTTCTGAGTTGTGTTTTTCAAGGGTTTGAGCAAATATCTAGAGTTCTCTAATGTAGATTTATCAAACCTAATTTCTATGATATTTATTATTGCTGGGAGTATATTTGTGAATGTATACGCAAGTTTTGAAAGGGTTTAAGTTCAGAAAATCAGAAAGATATATCTGCAGCAAGGTTCAACGAACATTAGCAGTTTGAAGGCAAAAATCATCATCAATAAGGAGCTACAAAATATCTTATGATTGCTGCCAGCAAATTACTAGGTTCTCCATTTTGTATTCATGTTGCATTGTTAATTGCCTAGACATCTTATAAGCTTTGTTGTTCCAATTGCATAGTGTTTAGGATTGCATTGTTGAAGGTCTGATCGCTGTCTTTGACAGCCACATTATTGCAATTGAATATCCAAATTGTAATCAGTCAATCATATGCTCAGTAAAGGGAGGAATAAGGTTGCATATTTATTGTTTGAAAATATGTCCATTGTCATGTTTGCATGATAAATGTTTGTGATAATGCCTATGAGTATCTTTCATGATAGTACAGTCACATACATTCATTGAAAGGCTACATCTAGTCATAACTTGCATACTATTTTATTACAGTCATTTAGATTATCTCTTTCACCACATGTTCAAGCATCTTGGCATCAAACCAAACAATCAAACACAAACTGAAGACACAAACAGCAAACTCGGATTTTACAAGATAATTGTTTGACAATATTCCTCAAGGCTCAAATTCAGAGAATAATCATTGGGAGTGCAGTAATTCAGTTAGGGGAGAACATAGGGTTCTTACAGGTTTACCTGCAAAATTGTGAGGGGTGATATTAGAGCAATGAGGAATCACATTCTACCTTATCCCTACATTACTAACAGAAATGAAATTTACATCTTATCAGGCATTCACCAGATAATTAGCTTTGAAAAAATCAAATCATCCAAAAGAATCATTGAATCCACTATTTTTACTAACTGGTTTGTGTCATGTGCAGAAGCAAGAAATGTAATGTTGTTGATTATTGAATTACGACATGAGTGGGATTAAATGTGGCTCCCACGAGGGTTAAGCTCAGCTCATACCAGAGAGAAGAATAACGTTATGCTTTGCAGAGTATTCAAAAGATGCTGTGAATATTTGCAGTGTAGAACAACAAACATAAATTCAATTTGTAGTTAAGGTAGAGATATTGTGATGTTCCCGATTTTTAATAAGGCCGAATAGGAGATTTGATTAATTATTTGAATATTAAATTGTCTTTATTAAAGACTTTTTTATTAATTAATTAATTAATTATAATATATGGCTTTATTAAATATCAATGGATAAACTATTGTTTTTATAAAGTCAAGATATTCATGAAATATTTAAGGGGAACTATAGCCTTTCTTAAGTCGATACAAGGAAATCAGTTATGGAAACTGAATGCAGCGAAGTTTTAAGGAGCCTGTGGCAAATCCTTTGGGGATCGCAGAGAATGAAGATTGTTGGATTCAGATAATAACGAATCTGAGAACGGAAACTCTCAGAGCGTATTAGTCATGCTTGGACGAAAACCTGAGCGTGGCATTTTGCATAATTTTGTATTTGGAGTATACATATCTTTGGTGTTCTATATTGGCGAATGTTGGACATTCACGACATGGCAATTGATGAAATTTCATTGGGATTTTCATATACTAAAGTAATTTGAAGGAAGACGATATTGGGCACATTCAAAGTTTCGGATGATTTATTGGGGCGACTTTGGTATTCTTATCGGGAATGGGCTTTCAGTAGCCTTCCATTTATTACATGTGAATATGTATTCATTTCGGGAATATATGGCTCATTAAATGTATTACTGGGGTAGGAGTATTTCACGACTAGGAAAGTTGTTCATTGCTGTTGATACTCGGATTTTCACTAAGGCCGGAAATCACAACGGATTTGTGTGTTCTTTTCTATTGAAGTTGGGATCCATTCTCATCAAATATTGGCGCTGGAGAGTTTATGCCGTCGATATTCACCACCAACGGGCTGTATGTTAGGTGACAGGAGTAACAGAGGATGAAATATTATCGTGGATACTGAAGGTGCGTCTACACTCGGAATTACTAATATATGCAATTCAACGATTCATTACCAAGAGGTGTATACCCGTCTGGTGCTGCGTATGCTCTGTGTAGTGAGTTCGTGAAATTGCCATTCATATATTGCTTGGATGGGATTATTCGTGAATTGAGGCAGAATGCTATTCTCGTATCCGGTGGTCTATGTTACCGGATTCGTACCCACAGGCCTCGAACCCGGTTCGGGTGCGAACCCGGTACGGGTTCGCCTGTGGGTACGCACTGGGCACACACCCTGTGCGTACCCAGCAAGTACCATGCCCTTTGGTACGCGGACCCGAGGGTACCAGCCGCGTACCCGGGCGAACCCTTGAGAACCCACGGCCCAGCTCTTAAAAAGTGGGCCCAAAAGTGAAAAAAAAAAACAATTTTTTAATTTCTATTTTGCCTCTAAACCCTAAAACGACCCAATCTGAGGCCTTTCAACACTAAAACATTTCATTTTTACCTCTCATTTTGCTCTCTCCATTTTTTTTGTCCATCTTAGCATTTTGAAGGGAGGTGATTGCATTTGAAAGAGATCGATTGTGGAGTGGCAAAAAGCTTCTACAAAGGAGATTTAAGTGTTCAAGGTATGCATTTAAACCCTATTCTTCAATCTTTTGATGAATTTTTTTAAGTTTCTTAGTTTTTGATGAATTTTTTCAAGTTTGTGAAGAAGTTTTTCAAATATATTTTTTTTTTCTTCATTTTTTTTATAGATTGCAACAATGGCCAGTAGTCAAAGTTCAGTGGGTGGGGATGGAAGCCAAAAGTTTAAAATTGATAAAGGATCTCCTTTATGGAGACATACCACACGAATTTCACAAATTCCTGGAGGTGGGGGGTTTGTTTGGAAGTGTAATTTTTGCAATGTACAATATAATAGCTCCTACTACCGAGTAAAACTTCATTTTATGGGCCCTGGTGGTAAAGGGATTAACATGTGTGTGGGCCCAGATAAGAAGGGGTTATCTGCTGTACAAATAGCAGCATTTATAAAAGAACAAGAAGATGCCGACAATTCAATTGCAAGAGGAAAACAAACTAGTTATAGTTCCGGAAAGAAAAAACAAACATTACCCACTCATCAGATAGTTAGGCCCTCTAGACATCCCTTCTTGTCTATACCCTCTACGGAAGAAGAAGATGAAGAACCAGAAACCACCACCCGCAAGAGAGGTCCATTAGAGAAAGCATTTAAAATGGAGGCAAGAGATATTGCTGAAGAAAAAATTGCACGTTGCCTCTATGCCAATGGTCTTCCATTCAACTTGGTGAGATCACCATATTGGAAGGACATGGTGTCAGCAATAAATAGTGCACCTCCTGATTTCACAAGTCCTGGGTATGAAAAGGTGCGTACCACCTTATTGCAAAAAGAGAGGAAATATGTAGAGGCCCAACTAAAACCAATTAGAGATTCTTGGGTTGAAACAGGTGTATCTATTGTTTCCGATGGATGGAAAGATTGCAAAAACCGTCCATTGATTAATGTTATTGCAGTGTCCCCCAAGGGGGCAATGTTTTTGAGGGCGGTTGACTGTGAAGGGGAAGTGAAAGATGCAGTGTTCATTTCCAGGATTCTCATTGACTCCATAGAGATGGTGGGTAGTGAAAATGTTGTCCAAGTAATTACGGACAATGCAAAAGTTTGCAGGGCTGCAAGTGCTTTGGTAGAGGCCAGATATGAGCACATCTTTTGGACACCGTGCACCGTACACTCCCTCAATTTGGTGATGCAAGCAATTGGCACCCAAATAGAGTGGGTGAAAGAAATATACCAGGAGTCTGAGGAGATCCAGATGTTTGTGACAAACCACCATATGTCACAAGCAATTTTCAGAACTTTTTCAACATTGGAATTGTTGAAGGTAAATTTTAAAATTTAATTTATTTAGTTTCATTTATCATTTGTCATGTTTTACATAATTGAATAAAATAATTTTTTGCATTATTTACATATTTTAAATGTGTTATTAACTTACTATTAACATGTTCTTAGGTTGCCGAGACCCGGTTTGCATCTCACACAATTGTTCTGAGACGACTTGTGAAGGTGAAAGATGCATTGAGTCAAATGGTTATTAGCAACCAATGGAGTATATGGAAGCAATCAAATTCAGAGAGGGCCCAAAAAGTCAAGGCATTGATCTTGAATGATGATTGGTGGGATCGTGTGAATTATGTATTGGAATTCACCGAACCTATCATGTCTATGCTTCGGTTTGCTGATACAGATGAACCATGCTTGGGGGATGTCTATGATAGCATGGACACAATGTTGGAAAAAATAAAAATAGAAATACAAAAAAAAGAGAATGATCCTGAAGACACCTTGTACAAAAGGGTGGAAGCAATTGTTCTTCATCGTTGGAACAAGATGACAACTCCATTGCACCTCCTTGCATATGCCCTATCTCCAAGGTACTATACCACTGAAGTACTTTCTATCCCAGGGAGAATACCGCCATATAGAGATGCTGAAGTTGCTAATGGGTATAAGACGGCATTTAGTAGAATGTTCAGTGATCCAGAAGTGCATGCAAGTGTCATGAGAGAATTTGGAATGTTTGTCACAGGAAAATCAAAAAATTATAATGCTTCTGTTGCTAGAGACCAATACAAAATGGATGGTCTTACATGGTGGTACCTTCATGGTCAAGATTATATGTACCTCCAACCTCTTGCAATCAAGATCCTCTCACAAGTAAGTTTTTTTTTTTGGCCACTTGTATTGTAAAATTTAACACTTAACATTCTTGAATTTATCTTGCATTTTTTTATTTTATTTTTAATTTTGTTGGTTTTCTCTCCAGGTTGCAAGCTCTTCTGCGCTGAATGGAATTGGAGTACATACTCCTTTATCCACTCAGTGAAGCGTAACCGGTTGGCTGCAAAAAGAGCTGAAGACTTAGTGTATATTCATTCCAATTTGCGTCTTCTGTCACGTAAGGATCCTCAATACAGGCAGGGGGCAGCGAGGCTTTGGGATGTAGCACCCGAGTCTACTGACTTGGATGCAACCATTCAGGATCTTGCTAGAGCCACTATGGATGATGTGGGTGATATTGATGACATATCACATGGTGTTGGATCCGCTTTGGGTTCAAATGATGATGATTTTGAAGTTGAAACCACTCAAAATCCAAGTCATGATGATTCTGACAATCCTTTTGATGATTGATGAGCACATGAACAATGAACATTGAATCATGTTTCAATGTTTCATGAACTACATTTTGTAATTCAGTAATTTTATTTGAATATTTTTCAACTATCAATTGGCATTTAATATTTATCTTTGGCATTTGGCATTGATCAATGATCAAGTATCATACTATGAAATGATTTAGTTTTACAATTCTCTATGTTTCTCTTATTTTTTTGTATATATAATACATATATATAGATTTATAATATATTAAATTATTAATATATATATATACACACGTACCCATATGTAGCCAAACCCCTAAAAAAAATTTGCCCATACCCACGTACCGGGTTCTCATACCCGAACCCGTCCCCGAACCCGAACCCGAACCCGAACCGGTAACTTAGCCGGTGGTATTATATTACTGGGCGTGTTGAATGTGATTCCCATTGTTGTTTGTGACATTCAATGAATGTATATTGTCGGGTCTTCTCTAGTGTTGAACGTATCTATTATTGGCGCTGATCATCATAAGCCGGAGACAATATCATTGGCACTATAATCATGTTCACCCATCGTCATTAAAGGAGGGGTAGGGCATATTCACTGTATTATGCAATTTTGGGCTCAAAGAGACTAATGCTGATCGTTCCAGATTACTGGTGCTATTGCGAATGGAGAACATCCACGGACAGAACATTCATGGACAGAAATATTAATCAGTGAACTCATATCTTCTGTGATGGACGAATTCTTGAAAGCAGTTCGGGGTTAAATTATATAAGGAGGCCGACATTTTGAAGGTTGCCTATGGGATCGTGGAAGGAGATATACTGGGTATGATCAAAATTTACTATTATGTCTGTATCGACTAGTGTGTGGCAATGCATTGAAAATCATTATCTATTCTGAGTCAAATAAATAATTTATATGATTCTGAAGCTGTTTCCTGTAGTTGAATCTCTCTATAAAATCTAGAAATTGTCTTTAACCTATAAAACCTGGAGACATTGTTATCTGCCACTGTTGAATATAAGAGGATCGATTACCATTTGGAACTATTGAAGACATCTGTAGCTGACATACCAAGAAAGTCTTTATTCATGAATGTAAAAGCTATATAGATCACATATTGACATATCAATCTTTGACTCCCTATCTGAACATGTCTAGTATTTGCAATGTGTCTGGCATAACGATATTGTTTTGAAGTAGCTATGGGCATTGAGTTTATACGCTTGATTATTCACTCTACATACAGAAGATAAATCTTTTCGGCCAGACCTAGAAGTTCGTTTGACAAATAACATTGTCAAACGTGGGTAATCGATAATAATCTTGACCCACCGGGTCGGGGTTATTACAGATATTCCACCTTGAAAATCAAGTAAAAAGAAGCATCTGTGAAAGAATTACAAGAAAAAGTATTACATACAACAAAATGATGTGTTTCTTCATTTTGAAACAACACAGCCAAGGTGTTAAGAACAGATCATTTGCTGATACAAATGGAAAATCAAGTCAGCTTAACAGTCAAAAGCTGAGATAAATGCATAGCTTTCAGATTCAAAAGGACAGCCTTATCATTTGCAATCTCTTTGTCAAAGAAGCCAAATTATCTTACTTTAGTGAACAAGTAAATCAATATCAAGCGAAGGATAACAGTATTGTTTAATGGCAGTCACCTGCATGTTACTATATAGGGCAATTCAGAGTTTGCACAAAGGTACCTTGTGGAATTCTCTTGTGCATTACAGATTTGTGACATTAACTTCTGAGCTTTCTAATTTATGCAGATTTCCATTACAGAAAGCTAGTAATGTTGATATTTTATAAGAAAGTTTCGTTGAACTTAAAAGCAAACCCCAACAAAGGGCTTTGAAGGTTTATTACATATATATAGTGAACAGCAGCATGGTTTTTATATAATAAGAATCAACGGAAAAAGATCATGATTTTCAGCATTTCAACGAATACCTTGAAGAAATCAAAAGCTAATGAAAGCTACAGAAGTGTTCATTTTCAGAAATGAAGAAATCAAGAGAACAATGCAGGCTACAGAAAGATAATAGAATCATAATTACACAGAAGATTAGTATTGTTTAATGGTGGCCAAGTGGAGGCAAAGAATCAGAAATACCCAGATGTGAATATGCTGGAACAGCTATCGAAACATGGGGATTTTTTAGAACAACAAAATAAAAATAGGCATAACAAATGTTTATTTCATTTACAATGCATATACAGCCACAAATGGGGTTTCTTTTGCAGAAATGGAGGAAATATAAAAGCTCAAGTATTTACAGTCAAAAATCAAATACCCAGTTCAGAGATATAGAAAAGATGAAGCTTTCAGCTACAGTACAAATGCATGATCTCATTTTGTTTTTTTTTACAAACCCAGAAAAGTAGATAAGGCTGCAGCCAACCCATATACAGAATTGAACAATTTATGTATTCAAATCTCAAGTTAAGAGTGTGTTGATGGCGGCCAGCACAAAAGAACTCAAAGAAAACAATGAAGTTAAATATTCAAGGCCGTTCAGGTTTAATGAAGAATCATACTCTTTGCCTTTCTTAAAAGTTTCAAAAAACTTCACAGCAACAAAAGCTCAACTGGGGCTTTGTTCATGGCACCCAGAATTTAAATCACAGACATAGAACAAGAGTCACAATGGAAATATATTAGGAAAAAATGCATGGCCGCACCATATAGCTTGTAAAAGCTTTTAAAGACAGAAAATTCTCCAGATTTGAAGATAAGTCTATTTACCTTCGTATTTCTGCCATAAATCTTCCAGAATCTTCAAAAAATGGCTCGAAATATAGTGAAAACCAGCAAAAACATGGCTAGGGTTTGTAAATACATGGCAACGCCCAGAAGTTTCCTCAGCAAGATGAAATAAAAAATGAAAGCATTTCATTCATTTTAGGTTTCAAAAACCTAGAATGTTCGATGGAAGAGCCTTTAGTTTTATTAAAAACTTTATTCATTTTCAATAAAAGCTGTGCTTTAAGCTTTTATATTTATTTTGAATAGTCTTCAAAATAAATTAGCACTTGGGGTCATGTTTTTTCTAGGTCTTTTATATTTGACTTAGTTAAATGCTTTTTATTTTTGCATTGTAATTCAAATTAAATGCTTTATTTTGAGTGATTTGTAAATCACTTCTTAATAAAAAATATTTTGAATGTAAAAGTAAAAATACCTTTAAATGAAGAGGCTTTTATTTTTTGCATTTTGATTTTAAATGTAAATCTTTATTTGAATGACATTTATAAATCATTTCAAATGGAAGATATATGAATGCAAAATGAATACCAAATTGAAAATAAACCTTTATTTGCATTTAATTTCAAACTTGTAAATCTTTAATTTAAATGATAAATATAAATCATTTAAATTAAATGATATTTCAAATGCAAGATAAAGTGTCTTTATTTTCAAAAGTCTAGTCAAGGGAATCAAATGGAGCATTTAAAGCCTTTGTTTTATTCTTGGAGGAGGTTGAGAAAGTTTTGCCAACATATGGAGCAAAATCAAGGGTTTTGAGGCAGTTATTTATGAGTTCTACTTCAGTTTTGAGTTCAATTTGACTTAACTTCAATCAGGGAGTGTTTTGAGGCCTAAAACTGAAGTTCACTTTCAGTTGTGACCCTCTTTTTGAGGGATTTTCAGTTTCATACGACCCTTTGGAGTTGTTTAAGTTTTGACAACTCTTTTTGCATATTTGGAGGAGCATCTTCAGTTTCATGCCTTGTTTGGAGGAGAGGAAGGACAACACATATTTTCTTAGAGCCAAAATTTGAATTTTGAGAGCCTTTTCTATAAGTCCTCTTCTTTCTTATTTTCTCTAGTTCTTGATTTGGAGATTGCTATGAGAGCATTATTCACATTTTGTAACTCATTTTCTTGTAAAATCTACAGATTTGTAATGCAGATACTTCTTATTTCTCAATAAAGAAGCTTATTTCCTTCTCTATTTTTCTGTGTTCTTTAGTAATTGTTGTGAGTTACATGATTAAATATTGAATCCTTTCATTATTTTATCAATTCCTCCAATACTGAATGCATAAGATATTATGTCATATTGCAGATCTCAGTTTGTGTTTTAAGTCTCATGTTTAGGAATTTTGTGAAAACATTATTGTTTTCCTTACCCTTAGCATAAATTTAAGCCTTACCTTAGAATCATTTATGTAGGCATAAGTTTCTGAGTTGTGATCACATAGCTTTATTGAGTTGTGATCACATAGCTAGCTTTATTGAGTTTTTTGTGAGTTTATCAAAGTTGCAAGTCTTTTTTGACAATTGGTGAATCACCTTACTTTCCTATTTATTTTTACTTTATCCTTCTATCCTTTACCTCCATTAGAAAAACCAGTTTTACAAGAAAATCCAAAGGGAACCAGCCCAAAACCTGGAGGTCTATTCTCACCATAGGATACCCACAGCCTAAGAATAGTCCCATGTGCACAGGATTTATCGAGCTTTTCAGCTTAACTTCAGGTGCAAATCCTTGTGTTAACAGAAAGATTATATGATTTTATATATACTGCCTTTAGTGAAACTTACACAAGGTTTCCAAAGTGTTATTTCTGAGTTTTATAGCTATACTCTTAATAGCTTTTGTCCAAAATAAAGCATTGACCAGTGACCGTTAGCAACATGTTGGGCATAATCTGCAACAACATAACTGTTTGAGACAAATTCCTCAACTGTTTAGTAGCCAATGCTATAATTTATGGCTAAAGAGAAATAGTTTGTAACATATTTCTAATTCTATCTATTAAGAACTAACATTTTAAGATCAAGAGATGCTTTGAAGGAAGTTATGCTATCTGCATATATTGGTATTTTACTTTTTGGATGCCAATCCATTAATCAACTTTATTTAATAGGACTAGAAACTTAGTAACTTATGTTTTGAGAGTGTATGGATGAGATCTATTTGACCAAGGTTTTACTTATTTTTCATGAAGGCACCGAGAACATCCCGAGCAAGTATCAGCAAGGGATCACGATCATCAAACATGGTTGGAATTGTCCAGCAAGCTTTGAGCAGTCATTGGCAGAGTATTATCAAAATTCTGAACACTTTGTTGAATAAACTGCGTGAAAATCATGTTAGTACTCACACTCTCTCATTTAAGCATTTTATCACCTTTCATAAATCTTGTTTTTCTTTGTGAACTGTGCAGTCGAAGTATCTTGCATGTTTAGTCATGTATATTCTTTGTGTGAGAGAACACTGAAGATTGATGATATAGTTACTCTGATATTTTAATAGGACAAACAACCTTTTAAAATTCATTTAAGCTCAACTGTGCACTTAAGAAGCAAATAAGAGGAGACCTAAGGAAATAATTCAATGTAGCTGCTGTTAATTTTAGGTTTGATAGCAATAATATGATTCTTATTTCTTTTCATATGCTAGTAGGAAGATCGCATAACCCATTGGTTAATGGCAACTAGTTGTAAGCTGCCTATCTGCAGGTGATAAAAGCTGATAAATTTCAGTGTTCACGAAATTCGATTTATGTGCTATGTTAGGTTGCTTGATTTGTTTGCTCAAGACAGATGTTTTCATTTTCTTGTTTTCACAAAGCAATTAATGTGGGGAGTGGAGTTCTGATAAATAAAGGGCTAACTTTACCATGAAATAGATTTGGAAGAAATTATTAATGGTTAGACTTGCTAATATATGATATTTTTAACTTTGTTTGATTTTGATTTTACAAGAAAGTTTCATCTTTTTACCGTCAACGTATGTTTTATTATGGCGATGTTTGCCTTTTCTTTTTACTTTTTCAGAATGCATATTAGCTTCTTAGCAAGTTACTTTTCATTGTTGGGGTTTTAATGGATACCTTCACGATTGTCCTTGTGTGCTAGCAGGTACCACCATTTTTAGTACGTAAGCTCTTTACCCAAGTTTTTTCATTCATCAATGTGCAGCTTTTCAACAGGTTGGAAAAATTAATAAACTTTGCTATCTGACATTCTCAGTCGGGTAAATTTGCAGATTATCAGTCAATCTTATATATTTTTCATTGTTTGGAATTTGGACAGCCTTTTGCTGCGACGTGAATGTTGTTCATTTAGCAATGGGGAATATATTAAATCTGGACTTGCAGAGCTAGAGAGATGGATGTGTGAGGCTTCAGAACAAGTATGAACTTGATTTTTCAGATGAATTACCATTCCAAGTCAAATATGAAAACCCTTGGGCCAAGGTCTGATTATTGTACTATTTCTCCAGTATGCAGGGACATCTTGGGATGAACTAAGATACATTAGACAAGCTGTTGGGTTCCTGGTAAGAACCTTGCCATTTTGTTATGTATGCTCTGTGACATGCAACATCATAATTGACAAATATCATATCTTCAGTTTCAAATGCTCATGATGCTTGGCCTGGAATTAATTTGCTTCATTATTACTGGATAGAAGTACACTTACAATTCTCAAGATTCTTTGCTTGTAATCCAACAGTTTAGTGATTTACTAGCCGTATTTAGATTAGTTTTTATTCTCTCAGAACTAAGTACAAAGGGATTTTATTCAAACCAGTGCTTGCTAGAATATAAAGGCTGTAAGGTATAAAAGCTATGAATGATGGGATGTTGTTATGGACCTCCAGAATAGGTTGTGGTATTGCTGAAGAGTTCCACACAAAACCGTGAAATTTAATTGAAGTCATTGAACATGCTTGATTGAACTATATTAACTACATTATTATCAATGTCAAGTTTCATTGGAGAAAAATGAACTGGAGCACATCAATGATAAAAAAGAGAAAAGTTGGCTCTGAATTGTACAAATAATTTTGGAAGAGGTAAAATACTAAAACCTAAATAACTTGCAATTAGCAACACTGTCATGTTAATAATTTTGTCAAACAGTATATGCTCTAAATATAACTTCTATAGGCTTTCTTAAGAACTCATTCTAAATTTTTGAAAGCCATGACAGTCCATAACACGTTGAACAATTATTTGGTGTTTTAAACCATAAAATGTTTTGCATGGATTGACAATCAATTCAGCAGTTAATAATGCTATAGTGGATGGTTTCCTAGAATAAAATATATTTTTACAATAACTGTGCTATGAAATATTCCGAGCCAAATTTTTTCGTTTTTCAATTAATAGATTATAACATTAAGCAAGTGCACCCGTTAGGGTTAGATGGATAAACCGAAACGTGCAAGAAAGTAAACTCAAGATACAGAAGGGAACTCAACGTCAAGTATGTGCTACCCAATCCAAGGTGGAGTGAGGGGCGACCATATGACGGAGTGACTACAGAAAGCAAGCTTGAAATGAAATGCTGAATAACTAAACTACTCAACACCCAGAATGTGCTTGCTCACCCCGAAGGGAAAGTAGCTACCATAGGGCGGAGTTATACAATTTCCAACTATACTGAAAGCAAACTTAAAGGAAATGTTGAATACTGAATCTACTCTACACCCAGAATGTGCTTGCTGACCCAAGACGGGAAAGTAGCGACCATAGGGCGGAGTTTTACAATTTCAAACTACTACTGGAAGTAAAAGACTAATACAATCTGATAAAGCAAAGATCTATAATGCGGTCAGTACTACTGCCAGCTTACAATTTAGAAATGAGACCTTGCTATCAAAATAAATCAGCTTATAAGGGAATTACACAAGATTCAAAACTTCAATGCGGAAGGTAAAGATTACAGAAACAGCAGATTAAAGATCCAACCTTATTCTTCCAGCTTAAGTAATCTTCCTTGATGTCTTCGCGTGGCTCGAGAGAACTAGCAACACCAAACAATAAACGATATGCAGATTTATCCAATCTGCTGTGACAGTCCTGCACTTTTCAACGTATTAACAGCATCATAGGAAACCATGAAATGCTCGAATCTTTCTATATACTCCTCCAAATTGATAAATACCAATTGCCAAACTCAATTGAGATAGGGGCGCTCAAGAACAGAGCATAAAACAGACCTTAGATGCCACTGTTTTTTATACACGAATCCCAATGTACTGAAAAGTACGGCTACAGCAGAGAAGTACGATTTGCTTTATAAAATCAAATTCTACAATGAAAATTCCACAAATTGACATACATTGGCGCCTAGACCCAAGGAAGGGAAATAGCCAATACCCACAAAGAAATATTTTGTCTTTTTTGATTTTTGAAAGGAAACACAAATCTGCTAAGCTAAAATTGAAAAACAGAAAACTCTCATATGTTCAAACTGATCCTAAATGGATGAATGCGGATTACAATGCAATAATTCCAAGAACTCACACTAGACTAACAATCATCACTAGTCGTTGTCTTACAAACGAGAAGAGATGCCCAATGGTTAGGAGGTCTTCATCCCTCGAAGTGATCCAGATTCAATCCGGCAGCATAACGGTGTATTTTCCAAGATAACCCAAATGATCCACCAAGACTCCTCTTTATAACTTTCAATTGACTCTGCACAACCCTAAAATCAGCTTTTAGGTCAAACTTATCCTTCTCAAGTTTTGGCGTACTTTCTCCTTCAAGACTTTAATAAATGATATTTTAATTAAAACACCATTCTTTGATAAATGCGCCCATCATACCCTTTTTGACTTTGCAATAATTATAATATTCTTTAATGAGGGCTACCCTCAATGACCACTTTAAACACAACGCTAAGTCATTAACTCTAGTGCCAAGGTCAACGCTTGAAATATAATAATTAAACGGACTTAAATTGGAATGACTTAGCTTTCTCGAGAATGCCCTGAAGCCAAAACCGATGAAGTCAACTGATCAAATCTGAAACCGAAGTCAACCAACCTGAGCTCATCTCGAAATCCAGTAAAATAGAATTTACTAAAAATAGTAAATTCCAAAGTACTCTGAATGCCGAGACGAGCATATCATGCAAGCCCTTGAAAACCCAGAAGGAATCCGCCATTAAAACTATCATCTCCGACCAATGACTCCTCAAAATTAGGAAACCCTAATTTTAACTTCCGACTAGCCTCCGGGTTCCCAAGAAAAGGCTAACGGTCACTGAAAATGTCAGGCTTGAAAAGGGGACATTACAGTCCGCCCTCCCCAAGATTGCTTGTCCTCAAGCAATTGCAAACTAGGATGCTGCAATATCTCATCACTTTCCCACGTTGCATCCTCCATAGGCAGGTTCCTCCACTTTACCAAACATTCTCTGATAGTTCTATTCCTCAAAGAACGTTCTCTGACATCAAGTATCTCCTCGGGAATTAGAACCAACTGTCCTTCTTCATCCAACGGTGGCAACTGTGAAGAAGCAACCACATTGTGTCCAAGTGCCTTCTTGAGGCGAGACACGTGGAAGACGTTATGCACTCTGCTATCTGAAGGTAGCTCTAATTCATAAGCTACAGCCCCAACCTTTTCTGATGACCCTAAACGGCCCATAGAAGCGAGGTTTGAGCTTCTCAGCTCCACTCTTCTTGAGAGTTGACTGTCTGTAAGGTTGTAAGCGGAGATAGACCATATCCCCAACCTCAAAAGAACGCTTCTTGATGCATAATCTGCAAATTATCCTTCAAGGATCTCATTATGTCCTGACTATGCTGCAACAAATCCTTGGCCAATGGTGCTTTGCTGTCACCAAACACCAAATCTGCAAAGCTGGGTGCTTCATACCCATAAAGTGCCAAGAAAGGAGACATTTTGATTGACATATGGAAGGTAGAGTTGTAGCAGTACTCGCCTATATGCAGCCACTTAACCCAAGCTTTCTGCTGTTCTGACACATAATTTCTCAAGTAGCCTTCCAACCACTTGTTCACCACTTCTGTTTGCCCATCAGTTTGAGGGTGATAACTCGTGCTTGGAGTGAGCACAGTACCACTCATTCTGAAAACTTCCTGCCAAAAGGTACTTAGGAACTTGTTGTCCCTATCACTTACAATATTCTTTGGCAACCCATGCAGCCTAAACACTTCTCGAAAAAACAAATCTGCAACTTGGGCTGCAGAAAAAGTGCTGGTAATGGCAAAGAAATGAGCAAACTTGGTTAATCTGTCAACTACCACGTAAATGCAATCCTTCCCTTGAGCCTTGGGCAACCCAGTGATGAAATCCATTGAAATGCTTTCCCATTTTTGATTGGGAATTGGAAGTGGTTGCAGCAAACCGGCTGGCAATGTGTGCTCATTTTTATTTGCTTGACAAACAGGACATTCCTGAATGTAACGTTGAACCTCCCTCTTCAAACCTTTCCAAGAAAACCTTTCTCGGATCTGCCTATAGGTCTTGAAAAACCCTTGGTGACCAGCAACTGGAATGTCATGAAAATTCAAAAGAATCTTCTTCTTGAGCTTAGAATCAGCCACCAGAAAGATTCTTCCCTTATACTGAATCAAACCCTCAACCACCTGGTACTTTTCATCATGGAAAGTACCTTCCAGAATGCTGGTTGCAAACTGATTTTTTGCATAATCAGCAAGCAACATGTCTCTCCAATCTGCAGTAAGCTCACACAATGAGCTAAGATGAGGCCTTCTGGAGAGAGCATCGGCCACGACATTATTTTTCCCTTTGACATATTCAATGTCAAAGTCGTAAGCTTGAAGCTTACTCACCCATTTCTGTTGCCTCTCATTTAAATCCTTCTGGTGCATAAAATGCTTGAGGCTATTGTGGTCTGTTTTAACCACGAACTTATTCCCCACCAAGTACTGTCGGAACTTGGCTAATGCATGCATAATGGCAAGCATTTCTTTGTCATAAATTGAATATGACCTTTCCACACCCCTTAATTTTCGGCTTTCAAACACAATAGGGTGTTTGTCTTGCATCAGGACAGCACCAACTCCTTCACCCGATGCATCACACTGCAGCTCGAATGGCTTGGAGAAATCAGGGATAGCCAAAACTGGGCACGAGCTCATGATCTTCTTAAATTTGTCAAAAACAACTTGAGCCTTTTCTGACCAAACAAAGGCTCCCTTTTTGGTGAGATCAGTAAGGGGAGCCGCATTCTGAGAATACCCCTTAACAAACCTCCGATAGAAACCACAAAGGCCCAAAAAACCTTTCAACTGTGTCAAACTTTCAGGTGGTGGCCAATCAACCACGGCTTTGATCTTCTCCGGATCCACCTTTACTCCCTCAGCACTGATTATGTGGCCAAGGTATAATAACTCCACCATTCCAAATTCACATTTGGAAGCCTTTGCGAACAAACTCTCAGATTCCATGATACTAAGCACTTCCTCCAAGTGCTTGAGGTGATCTTCCCAAGTCTTGCTGTAGATCAGAATGTCGTCAAAAAATATCAGCACAAACCGCCTTAACTGATTCTGAAACACACGGTTCATGCAAGACTGAAAGGTGGCCGGTGCATTAGTCAAACCAAATGGCATGACTAAGAATTCGAAGTGGCCATAGTGACATCTGAAAGCTGTCTTTTCCACATCTGATCCCCTCATCCTTATCTGATGGTAACCGGATCTTAGATCAATCTTTGAGAAGAACTTAGCCCCATGTAGCTCATCAATGAGCTCATCTATTCTGGGAATGGGGTATCTATTCTTGATAGTGCTTTGGTTCAAAGCACGATAGTCCACGCACATGCGCATGGTACCATCCTTCTTCTTTACAAGAACCACTGCAGAAGCAAAGGGGCTCTTGCTTGGGCGTATGAAACCCATCTCCAAAAGTTCTCGGATATTCTTCTCAATCTCATCCTTTTGCCTCTTCGGATACCGGTATGGAGTTGTGATCACCGGTTTAGCTCCTTCCTTGAGCTCTATGATGTGTTCTGAACCTCGATCAGGAGGAGGTCCAGGAGGTAAATCAGCAAACACTTTACTCTTTTTGGTGAGTAAAGATTGGATATCAGGAGGATGCTCTACTTTAGTTTCAGCTGGACTTGCTGGAAGAATCATGCACTCAGCAGCCCATTCCACTTGATCATGACGGATCAACTTCGCCATCCTCTTGAATGATACAATCCGAGGGCCACCATTTGACATTCCTCTCAACACCACCTTCTTCCCATCGGATTGAAACTTCAACTCCATAGTTTGCAGATTTAGAGAGATCTCTCCAAGAGATCGCAGCCATTGAATGCCAAGGACAGCATCCGTATCTCCAATATTGACCACATAGAAGTCATCCTTGACTTCGTAATTGCCCAATTGCATTGACATGTTCGGAATCCTCTTGGTGCATGAGATGTGAAACCCATCCGCAACCATAACTCTGAACCCTTCAAAGTCTTCTGTTTGCAATCCTTTCTTTGCCACCACAACTTCGTCTATGAAGTTATGTGTTGCACCAGTGTCAATCAAAGCAACAATACGTTGCCCTTTGATCATTCCCCGAACTTTAAAGGACTCATTCTTTTGGAAGCTCGAAAGCTGAGCCAATGTACCACCACTTTCTTTTTCACCTTCAGACTCTTCTGGAGTATTTTCTTCATCGCTGTCCTCAAAATCAGCTTGCTGATCAGAAAAATCAGAATTGCTTTCATCAGCTGTATAGAACTCAATTTGATGAATTTTAGCTCCCTTTGGGCACACATGATCTTGTGACCATTTTTCCCAACAACGGAAACATAAACCTTTCCTACGGAGTTCATTGATAGTCTCTGGATCCAATCTTGAGCCAGGAGGTTTCTGTGGTTTAAACTCCTTATGGTGAGGCTTCTGATGAAACTTTTTCCCTCTATCTCCTTTGTGAAAAGCTGGTTTGGAATGGAACTTTGCTTTGGGAGCAGCCCACTCCATGTTTCTAGCCTTTTTCATTGCTTCTTGTAGGGACGGTGGATCAAAAGCTTTGATCCAACCCTTGATTGGCTCCATCAATCCTTCAGTGAATAGGATTACTAATCTTCTCTCTGTGATTCCAGTGACCATAACTGAAAGTCTTTGAAACTCAGCTATGTAGGCATCCACAGTGCCATATTGTCTCAACTGTGCCAACTCCCTAAAATGCACTTCTGGGTCCTTCTTCTCGAACCTCTCAATGAGTCTATTGGTGAACTCATCGTAGCTAGTGATAGACCCATGACCTAAGGTGACTAGGCCATGGTACCACCATTCATGCGCCACCCCATCTAGGTGTAGCGTAGCGAATCTAATCGCTTCTTCTTCAGCCATTGGCCTAAGTGCCAAATAGTTGTCTAGTTTTTGTAACCAGGCTCGAGCAGAATTATTATCGCTTCCATCAAAATGGGCAAGCGTAACCTTGTTGAGAGCTTGATTCCAATCTCCTTGTGCTGGGGTTCTTCTTTGATCATAGTTTCTCCCTTGGCCTCTATCCTTCCTTCTATACTCCATGTAATCATTGAAGGACATGTCAATTTTTACTTCATCAGGAAGGGTGTCATACTCTGTTCGGCCTATCCTCACCCTCTCCAAGGATGAAACATTTTCTTCAGGATCAGGCTGTGGGATTGCTGGTGTCAAAAACGTGGGTTTGAATGGTCTCGCAGAAATGTGAGTGTTGCTCACTGCAGGTTGGGCAACATGACCATTGTGTGGATTGGAAGCACTGTGCTCCCCGGTATGCCCTGTATTGTGTTGTGGAATATTGGGACCCAATCTCCCCAACAGGAGAGAAAACATATCCATCATGGCATCCATCTTCTTATCGAGTCCTTGACCCAAATTGGCTGAATTGTCTATACCCTTCCCACTGTCACCTCTGTTGCCAGAACTTCTTTCATTATCCCCCATTTCTGTTTCTTGTGAAGGCTCCCAATTAGCCCTCAAAACCTCGGAAGCTGTGTGACCTTCTGGGGCTTGATGCAACTGTGTCTGAACTGTACCTCTCTTGTAAACTCTTGCCAAATACCTCTGTTCTCTGTCACTCATAGAAAGCTGATTTCACAGGATGGCAGGATACGTGGCTCTGATACCACTGAAATAGTCCGAGCCAAATTTTTTCGTTTTTCAATTAACAGATTATAACATTAAGCAAGTGCACCCGTTAGGGTTAGATGGATAAACCGAAACGTGCAAGAAAGTAAACTCAAGATACAGAAGGGAACTC
Source organism: Sequoia sempervirens (assembly GCA_007258455.2). Classification (NCBI taxonomy): domain Eukaryota; kingdom Viridiplantae; phylum Streptophyta; class Pinopsida; order Cupressales; family Cupressaceae; genus Sequoia; species Sequoia sempervirens. The sequence goes on from VDFB02373365.1 coordinate 150,792,961, forward strand.
AACGTCAAGTATGTGCTACCCAATCCAAGGTGGAGTGAGGGGCGACCATATGACGGAGTGACTACAGAAAGCAAGCTTGAAATGAAATGCTGAATAACTAAACTACTCAACACCCAGAATGTGCTTGCTCACCCCGAAGGGAAAGTAGCTACCATAGGGCGGAGTTATACAACTTCCAACTATACTGAAAGCAAACTTAAAGGAAATGCTGAATACTGAATCTACTCTACACCCAGAATGTGCTTGCTGACCCAAGACGGGAAAGTAGCGACCATAGGGCGGAGTTTTACAATTTCAAACTACTACTGGAAGTAAAAGACTAATACAATCTGATAAAGCAAAGATCTATAATGCGGTCAGTACTACTGTAAGCTTACAATTTAGAAATGAGACCTTGCTATCAAAATAAATCAGCTTATAAGGGAATTACACAAGATTCAAAACTTCAATGCGGAAGGTAAAGATCACAGAAACAGCAGATTAAAGATCCAACCTTATTCTTCCAGCTTAAGTAATCTTCCTTGATGTCTTCGCGTGGCTCGAGAGAACTAGCAACACCAAACAATAAACGATATGCAGATTTATCCAATCTGCTGTGACAGTCCTGCACTTTTCAACGTATTAACAGCATCATAGGAAACCATGAAATGCTCGAATCTTTCTATATACTCCTCCAAATTGATAAATACCAATTGCCAAACTCAATTGAGATAGGGGCGCTCAAGAACAGAGCATAAAACAGACCTTAGATGCCACTGTTTTTTATACACGAATCCCAATGTACTGAAAAGTACGGCTACAGCAGAGAAGTACGATTTGCTTTATAAAATCAAATTCTACAATGAAAATTCCACAAATTGACATACATTGGCGCCTAGACCCAAGGAAGGGAAATAGCCAATACCCACAAAGAAATATTTTGTCTTTTTTGATTTTTGAAAGGAAACACAAATCTGCTAAGCTAAAATTGAAAAACAGAAAACTCTCATATGCTCAAACTGATCCTAAATGGATGAATGCGGATTACAATGCAATAATTCCAAGAACTCACACTAGACTAACAATCATCACTAGTCGTTGTCTTACAAACGAGAAGAGATGCCCAATGGTTAGGAGGTCTTCATCCCTCGAAGTGATCCAGATTCAATCCGGCAGCATAACGGTGTATTTTCCAAGATAACCCAAATGATCCACCAAGACTCCTCTTTATAACTTTCAATTGACTCTGCACAACCCTAAAATCAGCTTTTAGGTCAAACTTATCCTTCTCAAGTTTTGGCGTACTTTCTCCTTCAAGACTTTAATAAATGATATTTTAATTAAAACACCATTCTTTGATAAATGCGCCCATCATACCCTGTTTTGACTTTGCAATAATTATAATATTCTTTTAATGAGGGCGCTACCCTCAATGACCACTTTTAAACACAACGTTAAGTCATTAACTCTAGTGCCAAGGTCAACGTTGAAATATAATAATTAAAACGTGACTTAAATTGGAATGACTTAGCTTATTTCTCCGAGAATGCCCTGAAGCCAAAACTGATGAAGTCAACTAATCAAATCTGAAACCGGAAGTCAACCAACCTGAGCTCATCTGGAAACTGCCAAAAATAGAATTTACTAAAAATAGTAAATTCCAAAAAGTACTCTGAATGCTGAGACGAGCATATCACTGCGAAGCCCTCTGAAAACCCAGAAGGAATCCGCCATTAAAACTATCATCTCCGACCAATGACCCCCTCAAAATTAGGAAACCCTAATTTTAACTTCCGACTAGCCTCCGGGTTCCCAAGAAAAGGCTAACGGTCACTGAAAAAGTCAGGCTTGAAAAGGGGACATTACATGCTACTTATGTATGCAACTTTCAACAACTGTATAACAGAATAGCCTACATAAGCATACAAATGAAAGCATTTTAAATAGCATCAAGTGGTTCAGAGATATTTTCATTCTTGTGAAAAGAATGTGAAATTGTAGGATAATGAAGTTCTCATTTTCCTTATATATCATTGCCAAGACACACTACCAAATCGAAAGAAGTTTTTATTTCCAAAGTTAAAAACTTTTTCTTGGGACATTTATACATTGATAAATTATTAAATTCTCTTGTCAGTCATTTACTTTAATGCTCATCCCATGGGATACTAAAGTTCTCATTTGTTCTCTTTTTCCATATGTTACGACAAAGACATATTATTCATTCAATGATCTCTCACCTAAATCAATGGCTTGGTGCTTATGTTCTCAATTGACAAACTAGTTATTTGAGTGGAACCCCATATGAGCAAATGATTGAATTGATTTGGAATAATTTACATGGTGAAGAAAACTGTCATTAGAGATGAACTTTCAGCAGTTTCTCTAAATTACCTGTCCTAGTATTGGTTTGGGGTTCAAGTTTGTGGGTTTAGTCAAAAAAGCATATAAAAATTAGAAACATATGCATATTTGCAGTAGTAATTAAGTTCAAAATACTGCAAAGAATCATATAATAAACAAAACCACCATAAAAATTAAAAATAGTAATGTCAATTAGTCAGACTCGATTGTAATTATATATATGAAACTTAAAAATAATAATGTCCAGTGTCAACAATTAGCCATCATTGATCAGGCATCAATGTCATATGGGTCTTGAAAGTTATCATCGTCACACGTACAACAGAAGCTTGACTGGACTATACCTTGGGTATGCCAACTATCATGGAAACTTGAGTGGACTATGCCTTCGGTATGCTAGAAGACTCATGTACTGAGAGAATCTGATGTAAGTTACTGACGGGATACCTGGAATTGATCATACAATTTTCTTTCTTTTGAATTGGATGCATTCTTTGGTTGATCACTAATATGAATATGAAGTTTCAGTATAAAATACTAATGAAATACTGTTCTAGTTGCTGTGTTACTCCAAATGCATATGAAGATGCTCATTGTCGTTCTGATGCCATTTTTGGGCTTTGTTGGCTTTAACTCTTTTTCATTTAGTTACCAGTTGGATGAACATCATCCCCCTAACAGCTAGTATCTGCTTCATATTAAAAGTGCAAAGTTTATACAAATATTACCTTGCATAAGAAACTAAGATCAGATGATCCTGATCAGCAACCATGTATTCTCAGAATGATCATAGACGCTGTTTATATAAAGCACAGATTAAAAGTCAGATGTGATACAGCAATAGTGTTGTAGTTGTCATATTATAATGTTATGTTACATTGTTTGTACCAAATAAACAAACCTTCATCATCTTCTATGCAGGTGATACATCAGAAACTGAAGAAGTCTCTAAATGAAATTATGAACGATATCTGTCCAGTATGTATTCCTTCATGCAGTGCATTTTTAAACCTTATCATTAGGTTTACCTAGATCAAATAGCAATATTTTGATCTAATAATTAATTCCATTTACTGGGAACTTCCATTAGGTTCTAAGTGTTCAGCAGATTTATCGGATAAGCACCATGTATTGGGATGATAAATATGGAACGCAAAGTGTATCAAATGAGGTGAACTTAGATATTTTAAATGGAATGTTTGTTTAGCATGATTTTATCTGCTGCAATGTTGAACTTTTATTGATTTGCATTCTATTTTCTAAAGCACATAGATCCCATTTTTAGGTTATCGCAAGCATGAAGAAGTTGATAACTTCACAACACGGCTCAACCAATTCGTTTTTGTTGGATGATGATTCTAGGTAAGAAATTTTATCTGCTATACTAAGTTGAAGAGGGTTAATCATTCTGGTCAATTTTGCATTGTGTAACGCTTTTATAGATGTAAATTAGTCGCTTCCTTTGTATGCTTAAAATCTAGTTTTTAGATTCCATTGTCTCTTCTTTGTCATCCATAAGCATAAGCATTTTAATTTTTATGTTAGTTCTTTGCAAGCATTGAAAAAAGATTATGAAGCGAGCATTTTCTGTTATTTGGCTGAACTTCTCTTGTATTTCTGTTTGTAGCATACCATTTTCTGTTGATGATTTATTGAAGAATATGCCAGATGTAGATTTGTCAGATGTAGGGACACCACCCCTTCTCCGTGACATTTCAGCTTTTCACTTTTTGGAACAGCACACAAAATAATGAGAAGGTTGTTACATTAGATTATTTTCTACCTTCCTTGGGTGTTTGGGAGATACTTGTTTCTTCTCTTGCTTTAACAAATCTGCAATCAAGAAAGGCTCAGATTCAATCCCTTGAAATTGTGCATAGAATATTTTTCTGAGACCAGTGTATCATATGAATTCATGAATGGGCTATCTGGCATCCATTCATAGGTGCAATAGAAATTGATGATGGCTGTAGGAGCTCTACTTCTCTTCTTAGAGTATCAGAGAACTCTTCTCCACAATTTAAAATTGTTTCCAGATGCCTCGCAACATGTTTATTAAACTAGTGAGGCTCAAAAAGAAGCTGTAACATGAATAATTGTATCAAACTAAAAGTACAGTATATTTTTTGCCAATACAGGGTGAAGAAGCAAGGCTTTTATTGTACTTTGGCTGAACTTGCATCATATGTTATTTCTTGTATCATAATACTTAAGCACCATGACAACAGAGCTATTGATATTAATTTATAAAAGCATCGTATCCTTTTTAGTCAACCAGGCTGAAGTCTTCGATCAAGAAGACAAATCACACTCGCTCTCACGCTGCTATTTATTGACTACATGACTTAATGCAGGTAACATGTTGGTAAATATACGTACCTCCTATAAAATGTAAATAAATAAGTACAGAATTTTTTCCCTTTTTCTTTGCCAACTGAAGGAAATTATAATTGATTATTAGAATAAAAATAATCAAATAAAGTATAGGATGCAGATCACGTACGAACTTTACAGTTCGTCAACCTTGATTACAGTTTTAGATGAGTACTTTTACAGAAGTAGCCATACAAAAGCTATCGTTTAAATAAAAAAATATCAAAGATAAATGCACAGCTTAGAGATTTGGAATAATTATTAACGCATACCAAAGATATTCTATTAGACATGCCACATGGTAACAGTAGAAATATATTTAAATGAAAACTAAGCTGGCTACTGGACTTGTTCCAGAAGATCAATTTCCTGCTTAGAGATGATGATTGACACTCAACTTTAGACTGAAATAACTCCAAGCTAGTTAATCTCAAATGATTCATTCAGAAGAAGCTTCTTGGATACGAGGAAGTTTTTGTCAAGTTAAGATTTATCTCATTTTGTGGTTTGCTGTGTAGGCTGCTGCAATGCATGGGCATATTTACAGACAAACTGCTTTCTGCAATTTGTATTATTGAAATTGAAATTATAAAAATGTTCATAAATACTCAAGTGGGTGGGCCCAAACTGAAATACATGAATAGATAGTTGCTCTTTAGAAGTTTTTAACAATTGTAATTAAAGGTTCAGTATGGAACAGCTCAAATAAAAAGATGGCTTTAAACAGCACGATTAATTTCAAAATGAATTTCCAGAGCCTCCCATATAATTTGAGCGGGGATTGAGTGTTTCTAGCACCATACAAAGGTAGGCACTCGGGGTTCTTTCAAGAAGAAATTGATTTACTACAGATGTATTGAAATGCTTTAGAGTTGTATGGTTTGTGTATGTTTCCCAAGGGCGGGGTCCTGTGGAGGAGACTACTGCTCCTATTTTAGTGCACAGATGATCCCTTGAGGGCTCCTGAAGACTTATATGGAAACAAAGAAATCTCCTGCAAGAAAGATGAAGTGGCTTACTTTTACTGCAGGAAAATATCAGCAGGCTTCGAAGAGGCAATTGACAATTTTTTTTTTTTTGAAGTTTTCAAAATTATTTCTCCAAGAGAAATTTCTGTATAACCTCTCTGGTTTCCATTGGCATCAGCGAACAGAGAATTCTTGAGTTGAGGGAACTGAATTTGTGTAAGATACTCTGAAATTTTTTCAGTATTTTATGAAAGATGGTACTTTACTAGGTATGTCCATGAGATTAAGTGTTACTTATGAATGTCCCTAGCAATAACTAATTTTGTAAGTTCTGGAAATAATGTATCTCAAGGTTCAATAAGAGAGATGGCAGTGTTTCTGATCCGGTTATAGAGAGCGTAGTATAGTTTGTCTTAAACTCCAGTTATAGAAGCTAGTTCTGCAATATTGTACGCTATGATTGATATATTAGAAAAATGTTTCATTTTTAATGTACAAAAGAACAATGAAAGAGGAACCCTTACCTCAGTTATATTCAATCACATTAAATTTGTTCTCCAGGAACTTTTAGATATAATTTTGTTTTCGTATGGTTCTTTACCAAGGCGGTGTTATGTATAGCTTGGCACACATCATTGTAGTTATTTAATGGATGAGTTAGTCATGTGGAGCTATATAATTGGTAACTTTAGAGTGAACAGTTAATTTATGGCTATGATCGTAAGTAGACTTGTAATGTCACTTTTCCTCCTAAAGTTGTTTAAGTATTAGAGATTCAATGTTAAGAGTTAAAATAATTTACAAGATGCAATGTTATTAAAATGACGTGAATAACTAATATAAAACAACCAATGTAATTATAATATGTAATAACTAGACAAAGATTCTAAGTAAATAGTTAACATAGTAAATTGAATACGCATACATATAATTTAATCAAATTAACATCAAAATCATAATATTCCAATGTCTTTGAATATCAATGGCTTTCAATACTTATCTGAATAATAGCACTTGGAAACACCACTCACCCTAGGAAGATGTTAGCAATATTGGCTGTTGCTGTGGAACATCTAGAAGGAAATAGTTTCTTTTGGAAGACCACATTATTGGGCTCTACACAAGTGATGGTTCAATAGAACAATGCTCAATACAAGTGCACACCATGCCTTGGTCAAGATTGTTCCAGGTGTATGCCGTACCTTGAGTTGGACACACCCTGTGTGCTCTCTTCTCCAATACCCATGGCTCACTAAACCACTTTTTTCTTCCTTGAGTGTTTTCCATGTCTTTTTCCAAATCTCACATGAATTCCTTCTATATCCTTTTAAGGGGTGTTTTTCAAACCACCCTTTCACAAGAGTTTCCTTTAAAAAATTATTTACATAATCTATATTAATCTCTTTTAACCAAAGAATCATAATATCCTTTATTTTTTTATCTCCCTTTTAATTCTAAAGGGTTATCTCATAGTTCTCTCTTCTCTTGGGGAAAAAGTCACATAACATTTCTCCTCTTGTAAATTAGTTGTCTTTAGTAGTATGAGACACATTTACATTACAATTTAAAGATAATCAATAATTGAAAAAAATTGATATTGAATATTTATTCTTTTTATTCATCTCTCTCTCTCTCTCTCTCTCTCTCTCACACACACACACACACACACACACACACACACACAAATTAACAAGTAATTTCAAGAGAATCATTTTTCCAATCAAAATTATAATGAGAATTATACATACATATTAGAAATTTACAATAAAAAAAACCAATACTATTCTATATGTTTAATCATGTATATTTCAACTTTATTAATTTTTTCACATGTAACCCATTTTCTTTAATATAGATGTTTTAATCACTTGCATGTAACTTCAACATTAAATTTACAAAATTATTATCATGTGTTGACATAACATTTATGTTAGACACCTTCATGAAACCTTTTTGTGTTTTCAATTTACATATTTAATAGAAAAGTTATCTCTAAGTTGTTTGTTTATCTTTTCATGAAACCCTTTACTTGGTGGCAATTCTAAAGGTATAATATCAAACACCATCCTATTGGAATTTTGAGGAGATTGTCATTGATGACGCAGTTCTGACAACATGAGCATGGTATGTACATAATGCAGGCTACAGTGTTGTCATTGATGTCAACATTATTGTGGATCATCCTAACATGTTTTAGAGGTATCATGGAAGACATTTGTACAAGTTGAGTTGGTTCGAAAAGTGTAGTGATGTAGAAATTTGACTAAGTGTCAAACCTGCCAGTTAGGATTACAGAGTGTCAGTTTTTGGGTCCGCACCACTCCACAAATGGAGACATCTCTTTGTGATTCTAACAATAATTTGATGGATATCAAACGCATCTAAATCCAAGATTTTATCTTGTTTGGCAAAGTATGTTGGGAGATATAAATGACAGGGTTCGGCCTGGCTTATTACCATTATTTCCTATGCAGTGTGTTTGTATAGGAGATTATGCACTCCTTCACGGATGAATCTTTTGTGTTGCAATGTTGAAGATATGTTGCCAGATGTTAGTTAAGTAGGAATTCTAGATGGCATCATGTGTTGAGGTCCACGTATTGCGAATTTGGTGTACAAATAAAGGTTTGTTGGTTTAGGTCTTATTTGGGGTCGACTTAACATGTTTGATGTTTTGCGAAGAATGAATAAGTGTTTTTGTCTTATGTGAGATCTAGTATAGGTCCATCTTGACCTATCTTAAGGTGATTTGAACTTTGAATTATGGTGTGAAGGTTAGATAAAATGTTTTAGGGCCGACGAGGTTAATTTTATCTGTTACATCCAATTAGGTCGACCTAATTGATGTTACACTTGATGTGGATATATATAGTGGATTGATTTCAATGTTTTGTTTTGATGAGTGAATTAAGAGAGATAAATGATATGTATGGTGTGCCACCTACATGTGTGATGCAAATTTGATCAGAGTTGTGTGAATACAGAGCATAGCAGAGCATTGATCCAAATCAATGCAAAGATTGATATTGTAATTCATTGGAACTATAATCCAACAAATTGTAGATGCATTTGCATCAGTTCAAATAGGTTGTAAGCCACCCCTTCTTTCTTCTATCTTATTCTCTATGGACAATGAGTCCACCTATAGTGAGAGGGTTAGAGAACTCAATATCCACAACGAATGTACTAGAAACGCGAGATGCCATGAGTCTCGAACTACATCTCAATGAGGTATTGAAAATTGGACACTAGGTTGTGAAATTCATGTAAGTTTTCCAACACAAAAAGTGTACCATAATGAACACCAAACCATTAAATAAGTATGTTAAACACTCAAAAACGGAAAGCATATGTATAAGAGTGAATTTGCACCCTAGGCGCAATTCCCCTTTTTGTGTTTATACACTTTAGAAAACTAAAGTCGGAGGCTTAATTCTACTTAAGTCCGTTGTTGGGGATCCATGTGGTGCCTATTTTGTGTGTCGGTGGAGGCGTTTCTGTCGGAGACACCTATGCGGTGCGCTTACGTCCCTGGCAGATTCCTGCGGCTGAGCCAGTAGAGGCGTTACTCTTCCCATTAGCAGTGAAGTTGTAACTCCTCCTTCGGCCAACCGACCCGAATATGGCCATTTTTCCTCTCATTCCTTCATATTCAATCTTTGAACTTGCATTTAAAGGTTGGAAGAACTCTTGAGCAGACTTGGCTCTCATACTCTCACTCTCACAAGCTCATTTTCACTCACTTCCAAGCATTCCAAGCATTCCATAGCAGCAAAGCAACAATCCATCACGTCGGTAGAGCAAGTTTGAGACCATGCCATTGTAGCAGAGGCTTGAGTTCCTCTCATTTCTCCCCCAAGCAGCCCTGAGTGCTCTTGGTGGAGGTGGTAAGCTTCCTCTTCTCTCCTCTATCATTTGGTTGAGTAGCATAGTATTGTTTTGTAGTGCTTGTGTTTTTGTTACTTCTTTATCTCTCTTCCTTTGGTTGTTCGTGGAGGGGGGAACACCTAAACGGGGGTCTGACTTATACAGCGACCCAACATTCTCCCTCTTGTTGTGTGTAGGTGTGCAAGCTCTCAAAAGATTAGTTGGCAAACAAGTTCATTGGTGAGATTCTCCTTATTTTCATCACCCTTGCTTACTTTATAATATTTAGAGAATACTTTGTTTACTTGCTAGTATCATTCTGGCCTCTTAGTTAAATAGGTAGGTTGTTAGTTGTTTTAATGAGTCCAACCTTGTCTCTGCTAAAATCTGTTCATACGGACTACAACGCATTTCTGAGACGCCAACGCGCCGCTGTCATCCGAAGTCTGCATTGACGTCCTTGGGCAGAGAGCTCCCTGAGGCACAGAGTTGGACCTAAAAATTGACTTGCCTAGCCCCACCTTAAAACTCGGGATTGCAGAGTGTTTGCAGGACATCATAGTCCTCATCATTCTCATCCTCATACCCTAAACAATACACTTAGTTGAGGTAAGTTAGGGCAGCCTCTCGCGTCTTGACCCTCCGTGACCTGGGGTCTTGCACGTGGTGGTCCCCCTCTTTTACATTTTTGGTGAATCCGACGTGAACCATTTTGGTTTCGTTCTTGCAATACTAATAGTCCCTTTCCTCGTACTCTAGGAGTGTTGTAGGTGTGAGTGTTGTAAGGTTGTCCCAACCTGCAACCCCTAGGTGGCATAGTTGGAAGGTTCCAAAGGTATTGCACAACGAAACCTTAATTGGGTCACCGTCTTACCCGTTAACCTTTAGGGACTGTGAAAACACTATCTAGTGTGCGAAATGACCTCCTTCCTGCATCAACCCATCCCCTCGTCGCAGCCTATGGAGGGTAGTGTTGGTATAACCTTCACTTCATAGGAGCTACCGATGGGCTTTAACAAAGAACCATCTCCTCTTTACATTCCTGCACGGATCAATGGGAACATTGTAGCAGGTGGTCTCGTTGACCCGACATCACAAGCGAACATAATAATAGAGGAGATTATGCTTATAAACTTCTTACATAAGGATGGATACGATGCTCCTGTGAGTTACATTCACACACATGACGGGCTTTCCGTACCCCATTTGGGTAGCATTGTCCTATCGGTCTTAATCAGGCCTAAGTCCATAAACCTCTTGTTTGATATCATCCCTGGATCCGAACTCTTCCGTGTAAAGTTGGGTATCCCTTAGCTAGTGGCGATGAACGCGATACCCTCCATTGTGCATAAATGTCTAAAATTTATCCACAGAGGTTTCGTGCACGTGATCCACGACACCAATTATCGACCGCCAATTGCACGTGGTAGTTACTCCTTGCATCACCTATGGCCTACATCTATGGGTCCCCTTCCGCCTAGGACAAATCTTTTGCATAAGACATATCAGAACTATAAGAAAGGACGTTTAAGGCCGAATGTAAGGTATCCTCCTTCGCCTTATGCTATCTCGCATAGGGTTTTCTTGAAGGCTGACAACGATGTCTCTAAGGCTCGAAAGAGGAAAGAAGAGAAGCAGTCTTGCGACCCTCCTTCCTCTTCCGCTGCCCAATCTAGGGCTTCTCGCTCAGCTGTGGTACCGACAGGTTTTGCTCCTCGCTTGTAGAACCCCTTGGTGCCCGCTTGACAAAAGCCTAAGCGTCCCACATTCAAGCTTCATGTCCTATCAACGGAACCTAGACCTGCTCGGTATGAGAGGAAGAAGGTCTCCCAGGGAGGGTCCTCCTTGTCTCGACCTCTGAAACCTCCTATTGCTCCTACCCCTAAGGCAGTGAGTAGAAAGAGGGTCGTTGTTGAGGCTCTCGAGTCAACTCCTCTTGTCGCTCCTTAGCCTGCTCCCCATGCTCCCATACAAGAACTTGTTCCTCCACCTGAAACGGCCGTAGTGGACATTCCTATGGTCGAGCAGGAATCTCTCGTCCCTTCACAAGATCCGGCTTCTAACTCTAAGAGCCGTAGAAACCGCCTTGCACATGAGCGCAAGCGTCGGCGAAAGGCTCTCCTGGCCGAGCAGGCCACTTCGCAACAGGAGGAAGGAACGACCACTCCTGCTTCAGGATTTCTTGTAGCGTCTTCTTCCTCCCTTCCTGTTGCCTCTTTCCTGGCTGATCCGATCTCGACTTCTGTTGTGAGCATGAGCGCGCCTAACCCTAAGCGGGTACAGGTGTTTATCGCTCCTTCAGCAGAGCCGCCTTTACTAATGTCTTTTTCATATATTCAACCCTTCCCAAAGCTCGTGGATATGGTTAACACTTCGGTCATATCTGTCACTGTTCTTTCCTCCTCTTCTACACCTCTAGCTTTGTCTATGGGGAGTTCATCTCCTCCCATGAAGAGGGAGGCAAAGGCTAGTCCTCGCAATAAAGGATGTAGGAGGAGCCCACCTTCTTCGCAAGGTGGCCCTGTGATGACCTGTTATGTCCTTGTGACAGAACCAGTCTCGACTTCTCTTGAGTTCGTCACCGTTCCCTAGTGATTTGGTGAACTTAGCAGTGAACCTTAGGCACAGCTCGTCTCGTTCACTGAAATAAGACATAGCGCTCCTATGGAGTGCATGTTTAACTTTGTGGATGAAGTCCCAACCCTGTCGGTGATCTTCGCAAAAATCGTTGACTTTGACTACACAGGAGCTCGGTGGAGAGGACCTTGAGGGGCCCTCTTCCTTGGCCCTTGTAGCGGGAGGGTCAGATGCTCCTCCTCTTAACATTCCACCCTTGTAGGCTCGTCCTCCTTCCCCTTATGAGGATTTGGATTGGGAAGCAGACAACCTCTTGGCCGATCAATGTTAAGAGGAGGCCCTTCTTCTTGATCTTGTGTGTGTGCGTGTTTTGTGATGTGTTCCCCCGTACTTGTATTGTGTGTGCCTGGATGACCCTCGTAACCCTTGTTGGTACTTGGATACAAGTGTGGTTTTTGTGTTGTAAACCTTCTATTTGTACCATCATTCTTCCATGTTTGTGCTTGGTTTTTGATAAATTGGGGGCGATGCAAAGCGTTGGGGGAATTTAGGCTTCCCTTCCATGTTGACCCATTTTTTTATTTTTACTTTGTTTTCTATGCATTCTTCCTGATTTGGTTGGGGATTTATGATCTTTCGCCTTGCATTGCGGTTACCTATTATTATATGAGCTCAAATAGATTTGACCCCACTAAACCAAATCCCCCTGTGTTCTTTGTTTGTATTTTTCTTTTCTCTTTTTGCTTTCTCTTTATCTTTCTCTTCTTTGCTTGAGTTGTCCCTCCTATGTGTGACAACGCTCCTCTTTAACACTCCGATTTTCAAAAACGTATTCGTTGCCAACAAATTTTTTCTTGAAAGTCTTCACAAATTATTTTTCCTTAGAATCGCATTCTCAACTTGGAACCCTAACGAAATGTGTTTCCTTCATCATGGGTTCGTAAAGAAACGACTTGGAGACCTTCCTCTGAAGTGGGAACTGCTTTGACTTCCCTTTGCGTGGAGGCATGACCTTCCTTTCGAATTCCTTGATGAAGTGAACATCTTTCGAAAGGATCCCTTGATGACAAATCATTCTAAGATGAACGACTGCTTTTGAATTGTGTGTCCCTTGAGCGGACCCCCCTCTTTTTCATGGCGGGTTCCCTAGGGACCCTTTTTCAAAACCTTTGTAGCGAATGGACCTTTCCACGTCTAGCCTAGGGGCAGCCCGACTAGGCTCATTCCATTCAGCCTTTCGCGTCTAGCTTGGGGGTAGCCTAACTAGGCCTTACTTTTCGAATAGTGCATCCCTTGAGTGGACCCCTCTCCTTTTGAAGGGTTCCTGGGAGACCCCTTTGAAAGTTTTACGGTGTGCGTGACCGGCCGCTTCAGACACGCTCTATCTGCGGGTAGACTTGTTGCCGCTTTTGACATGTTCTATCTACGGGTAGACTTGTCGCCACTTTTGACATGTTCTATCTACGGGTAGACATGTCGCCGCTTTTGATATGTTCTATTTGCGGGTAGATGTGTTGCCACTTCCTGACTCTGTGGAGTCCGCTTCCTTGGGGCTTCTTCCATGCAAGAGATCTTGGGGGTTGCCTCCTTGCAGGTCTATAGGCCTGTAAGACACTTTGTTTTTCCATCTTCATAGCTTCAAGCAGCTATGGAGTCCTTTGTTTTCCCTATACCTGTAGGTTCGCTAGATCGTAGTCTGCTTCCTCGACGGTTCAGGTATACATTTCTAACCTTAATCTTTCTTGATCTACTTTACCGAGCACTCATCAGTATTCGTGCTCGCTAAAGTGGGGGCAAAATGTATAAGAGCGAATGTGTACCCTAGGCGCAATTCCCCTTTTTTCCTTTATACACTTTAGAAAACCAAAGTCGGAGGCTTAATTCTACTTAAGCCCGTTGTTGGCGGTCCATGTGGCGCCTATTTTGTGTCGGTGGAGGCATTTCTGTCGGAGACACCCGTGCAGCGCGTGGACGTCTGCACAACGCGCTTACGTCCCTGGCAAATTCCTGCGGCCAAGCTAACAAAGGAGTTACTCTTCCCATTGGCAATGAAGTTGTAACGCCTCCTTCAACCAACCGACTCAAATATGGTCATTTTTCCTCTCATTCCTTCATATTCAGTCTTTGAACTTGCATTTGAAGGTTGGAAGAATTGTTGAGCATACTTGGCTCTCATACTCTCACTCTCACAAGCTCATTTTCACTCACTTCCAAGCATTCCAAGCATTCCATAGCAGCAAAGCAACACTCCATCATGTCAGTAGAGCAAGTTTGGGACCACGCCATTGCAACAGAGGCTTGAGTTCCTCTCATTTCTCCCCCAAGCAGCCTTGAGTGCTCTTGGTGGAGGTGGTAAGCTTCCCTCTCCTCTCCTCTATCATTTGGTTGAGTAGCATAGTACTATTTTGTAGTGCTTGTGTTTTTGTTACTTCTTTATCTCTCTTCCTTTGGTTGTCCGTGGAGGTGGGAACACCTAAACTATACAACCACCCAACATTCTCCCTCTTGTTGTGTGTAGGTGTGCAAGCTCTCAGAAAATCAGCTGGCAAACGAGTTCATTGGTGAGACTCTCCTTATTTTCATCACCCTTGCTTACTTTAGAATATTAGAGAATACTTTGTTTACTTGCTAGTATCATTCTGGCCTCTTAGTTAAATGGCTAGGTTGTTAGTCATTTTAACGATTCCAACCTTATCTCTACTGAAATCTGATCATACGAACTACAACGCATTTTTGAGACGCCAGTGTGCCACGTTGTCATCCGAAGTCCACGCTGATGTCCTCGGGCAGAGAGCTCCCTGAGGCATAGAGTTGGACCTAAAAACTGACTTGCCTAGCTCCACCTTAAAACTCGGGATTGCAGAGTGTTTGCAGGACATCATAGTCCTCATCATTCTCATCCTCATACCCTAAACAATACACTTAGCTGAGGTAGGTTAGGGCAGCCTCTCACATCTTGACCCTTCGTGACCTGAGGTCTTGCACGTGGTGGTCCCCCTCTCTTACAGCATCAAGTGGGAGCAAACAAGAACCACAATAACAAATATCTTAGAAAAAAATTGTTTGGCCAAGACAAGCAAAACAAGATCACCCAAGGGCGTTTGAGTCCTGGTCAAGGGTTCTGAAAGTTTGAAGTTTGATTGAAGACTACTTTGTTTAAGGATTTTGATTCTACTTGCAAATAGTTGTAATAGCAAATAAATTTCCATACAATTTGATGTGAAATGCAAGTATGCAATGATTTTGAAGATTTTTGAATAAATTTGAATGCAATTTTCTTATCTGAAATGTAATAATTGGTTGATTGCAATATGTAGGGACCTAAAAATTGTTGAGAAAAAGGTGTCTCAAAATTATTGGTGTAAGAGGCATTGGTCGAAGGTTTATTAGGTTGATAGGTGAATTTCGATGGGACAAAATGGCTAGTCTCAACATTTTGATAGGATGTTTGTGAAGTTGGTGTGCTCATATCAGAGAGACATTACAATGTCAAAGTGAGTTGTTTTGTAGTCCCTTGGACATTCTGATAGACTATTAGAAGGGACATCGGAGGGACAAGTCAATGTCAAAGGGAGCTATTTTGCAATCCCTTCGACATTCCAATGAATGGAGGGAAGGAAATTTTTGAGGAGACAGGAGGATATCGACAAGACCTAAAATGTCATCCCTTCGATATTTTGATGGAGTTGTATCGAGGAGACAATACGATATTGTCGGGACCTTGAGGCTTGTCCCTTTGATATCCCAATGGAAGGCAAGATCTCTTCATCGAAGGGAATGATGGGTATTGGTGAGACTTCGCCATATCAGAAGGAGTTGTTATAGCGTCTCTTCGACATTCTGATGGGACTTCATTGATGAGACTCCGCCATATCAAAAGGAGTTTCTTGGGAGTCCCTTTGATGGAGCGATAGATGTATCAAGATGATAGTGGGAATTCAGAGAGACAAGGTTTCAAGTCCCTTTGATATTTCGATAGGACTTCGATAGTGGCAGAAGGAAAAGATTGTTAAGTTTGTTTATCACTATTCGTTTTGTATGGAAGTTGAAACGATAGTTTTTCTGGTAACGCTTGAGAAGTTTGTATGAATGTTGTAGTGCATTGGAAGAGAGTAGAGAGATTGGATTTAGAGGGGTTATGCTGCCGAATTTTGTCTAGATGGAATAGGATGTAAATCTCCATGTAAAGGCTTAGAGCCTGCATTATATTGTAACTGTGTATTGTAAGAGTTGTTGATGAACTCGAGCACCCAGGATCACCTGCAAAACCAAGATAAACCTTCCACACGAGAGCAGCAAGAGATAAAATGCAGGAATATAGTGCAATAACAAAATGATGTTATTATCACACACTAAATGATACAATATGCCTCAACTCTCCCTTGAATTGATTGAGTTAATATGAACTCATCTAGACTAGATAGGAGCTAGATCTGAACTAGATAGATAGGAGGGAGAGGTGAGTGTAGAATATATAGTAGAATATGGGCAAATAATTCCAAGAGGGGTAATAACTCCCAAATAACCAAATTAGGTGGGAGTTATGCCTACTTGGAAAATGCCAAATAGGTGGCATAACCTACTCAAAAAGAGACAGATGAGTGGTTTTGTGAGGTGGCATATAAGGCCAAAAGAGAGTGTGAAACTCAACCACCCAAGTGTGAGTGGGAGCAACACATGTAATCGATGGATTATGCCACGTGTCCTCACATGAACCACATCTCCTATAACCTAAGATATGCTTAATAATGTGTAGGAAAAATAATATTAAAAAACCTACACTAACACCCCCCCTTAAGCATAGCTTAGGTGGGTGAAAGGATGAAAGAATGCAAAGATGCAAATATGGGTCCCGGCTACTAGGCCATGTTAGGTACCCATGTACAAAATACTCTCTCACAAATGGAGTAAAGGAGAAAACCCAGTGGGACAAAACTCCTCCCAAAAGAGAGAAAAGAAAACAAGTTTCCCAACACAAGAAGAATCCCATGCAAGGAAGAAGTCCCCTCCAAAATAGAAAGGATAGGAAAGACCATGTAGCCTTCCCCAAAGTAGTCAACTATGCCAATGGTTGAAGCTCGAAGCTGAATGTAGAACATGGTCCACGATCGTCGAACAATGTTCCTCCCCTTAGGAAGAAACAAAACCAAAGGTGTATGAAGAATGTCTTCCCATTCCTGAAAGGAATATGAAGGAAGAATGATGAAAATGTATGAAGTCTCTGAACTCTGCTCAGGTGTCTCCATGTTGATGTCGAAAGATGTCACCATCAAATCAAGTGTTCTAGGCCACATTGTAGAAGATGAAAATCCAGAACCTAGTGGAGATGGATGTAGAACAAAATTTGAAGACAAAGATATCTCCTTTGAAGACAAAGGCGCCTCCTCCAAATGTTGCTCAAAAGTATCCTCACTCATGTCAAAATGTGATGAATGATCATGTGGAGAATGAACAAAAGGATCCAAAGGTTCCTCCATAACAACTGAAGAAGAATCAACTTCATCAAAGAGAAGATGGATGTCATGAATAATGTCTCCCAAGTCTGAAATATGAGACTCTATGAACAAACCTGCAATGTCTGTCAAGTAGTCATTTGAAGTAGCTATGTCTGGAAGACAATGTGTATCTTGCTGCACTGAATCACAAGAAGCCATGAATGTAGCAACACAAGTATCTTCAGATGCAATAGTAAATGAGGATGTGATCTCAATAGGAGGAGGAGAAGCAAGAAGAGAAGTCTCTTTGTCAACTAGACATTCAAGACATTTATTATCCTCAAGCTCCTCTAAAGTATCATCATCATAGGGTATATTATCAGCATCATCAAGGGGAATTAAACAATCTGCAATAGGATCATCTGGGAATGGAGAGATATGATGGTCTCCAAAAATCTCCCAAATCTTGGTCCAAAGTGTGTGTGGGCACTCAATATGTGAGATCTCCACATAAATATCAACACCAATATATGTACCAATTAATCCTATAATGTGATCATTATTATTACCCCAAATTGATTGCTTCCAAGGTGTGTCTGGTTTAGGTATGAGCCCATAAAGGTATGGCAAGAGCTTAAGCCACCTGAGATGTGTTAGGATGCCATTCTTCCAAGACTCATAATTATCCTTATTCAACATTACCACGGAAGGATGAATAGAAAAACCCATGAAGAATCAACTACAAGATTACCCCCAAAAATTCACTCAATCATGACCCCCCCAGAAAAATATAATGGTGGCACTTTATAATTAGTGCATTTACAATTCTGGAGTTATTTTCCAGAGTTTTACACTGTCCAAAATTGGACCCAAATACTGAAAGTATAAAATAATCTCAAAATAAGAACCTCAAAATAGTACCAATGTGTAGTGCTCAAAAAAATATCAACTTTCAAAAAAAGAATCACCTCGATCCAAGGTCATATGTGAAAGTTATAGCCATTTGAAGTTCCAAAAATGAAAATTGTCCTTCAGATCTGCTGATAAAACTGATTTTCTGGAAAATTCAGATCATTTGAGCAAAAATGGATCATACCACTGCAAAGCCTGCGAAATTCTAACCCAAATCAAAAAAAATTGCTCTGAAAAAAGAGCTCGTATGACTGAATTATGGCCCTCCAAAGATTGACTGCAAAATCAAAAATGCAATTGGAGAGGGGGTCTGCTGAAATGTTCCAATTTAATTTCTGCAAAATATACAACCTGTATGCAGAAACTAGCAATGACCCAGATGATTTTTTTCTGCTATGAACAAAACCCAGATGGCGGATTTTCTTTAAAATATACAGAAAATATGGATCTAGTGTAAAAAAAACGCCTTTAGCACCATAAAACGACCCCAACAACCAAAAAACAGCATGAAAAAGTAGAATCAACTACTTAAGACAAGTAAAGGCATGCTGCAACCTGCAATACTGATTAAAAACTCACAAATCTCTCAAATTTGAGAAGGGGCTTGCAGATCTGACGCTCTGATACCATGTAAGAGCTGAGATATAGCTCTGATACCATGTAAGAGTTGTTGATGAACTCGAGCACCCAGGATCACCTGCAAAACCAAGATAAACCTTCCACACAAGAGCAGCAAGAGATAAAATGCAGGAATATAGTGCAATAACAAAATGATGTTATTATCACACACTAAATGATACAATATGCCTCAACTCTCCCTTGAATTGATTGAGTTAATATGAACTCATCTAGACTAGATAGGAGCTAGACCTGAACTAGATAGGAGCTAGACCTGAACTAGATAGGAGGGAGAGGTGAGTGTAGAATATATAGCAGAATATGGGCAAATAATTCCAAGAGGGGTAATAACTCCCAAATAACCAAATTAGGTGGGAGTTATGCCTACTTGGAAAATGCCAAATAAGTGGCATAACCTACTCAAAAAGAGACAGATGAGTGGTTTTGTGAGGTGGCATATAAGGTCAAAAGAGAGTGTGAAACTCAACCACCCAAGTGTGAGTGGGAGCAACACATGTAATCGATGGATTATGCCACGTGTCCTCACATGAACCACATCTCCTATAACCTAAGGTATGCTTAATAATGTGTAGGAAAAATAATATTAAAAAACCTACACTAACATGTATTTGGTTGTTGAATACTACAATAGATCTATGTTTTGGAGTTTGGGGTTTTTTACCCGAAAGGGTTTTCCCCATGTAAATCTTTGTGTTCATGTCTTCAATCTGTTTAATGCATGTTGAAATTGGTTGATCTTGTGTGATCTAAAATTGCATGAGATTTCCTCTAAGGATTAATGGTGTGAAATAAACTGTCTGATTTCGCTTTATGGCATATTAGTACATGTTTTTGAGGCTATCTGAAGAAACGCAGTTTTCCAAAGGCACCTATTGATCTTAAATGCTCATTCTGATATGAACCAAATTTCCCTTCAATTGATATTAGAGCTTAATGTTGGGATTTGATTCTTCCTGGTTTTTCTAGTTCTGGGTATTCCTTTAGTGAAGATTTCTTAGTCTGGAAAGCTTGAGGAAATCTAAGGGAATCGACTAAAGATTGATCCTTTGGTGAGTGGAATTTCTTGCTTTTTTGTTTGTTTTAGGAAACAACAGACAACTTGAAGGATGGTGAAGATGGAGAAAATGGAGTTGGTCATATTGAAATGATGTGATCTAAAGCTCGTAGTTGACAGCGGAATAATCTTGATGAATGGGGTGAGATTTTTTGCTTTGTGATTGTATTGCAGCAAAGCTTTCATATTGGGTGTTTGTGTGAGAGGCTCCCTGATGATATGAAGAAGCTTGGGTTTTTTTTCAGCTATGGAGTAATGTGCCTATGTTGGGTGTTTTTCCTGGTATTGGAAGGCATTGTTTTTGTTACCCCGATTGCATGTAGGCTATGGAGTTGATCATTGGATGATTTGGAAGCTTCTGCAATAACTTTTCTCCCTCAAATGCATGTGCATGTTGGTGGTTGTGGAGTTGGCTTCAAACAGGCATGGAGTTCCTGAACTACTTTTTTCTTTTATGGATGCTTTGTACTTGCATGGCTCGGATTCATGTTCATTGGATCTGAGGGTTTTATAGATTTTCATAAAAAATCTATGGTTATGCTCATCTATGATAATCTATTATTCTAGTTTAATCTTTATGGTGTTTTGTTTGTTTCATAATTTTGAGTCTTCCAAATGTGAAATGGGTGTGGATGCACATGGGTGTTTTTCAAACTCAGTGGTTTTGCAGGTTTTACACGGTCAAGATAAAAGTTGTGATTCTATGGAGTTGCGGTTAAGCTATTTTCTAAACCCGAACTTTTGGGGTGTTATTGGATGAGATAGTTATAGTTTTTCATGTATGCTTCATGCATGGTATGAGGAGGTGAGATTATTTCTCTGCATGGGAGTGTTGGTACGTGATTAGTCACTGAGAATTTATGTGGTGATGCTTGGTGGATTCCTTGAATATGATGCTTGTTGTGGACATGATTGGAAAATCGGATTTGAGCTTGATCT
This sequence comes from Sequoia sempervirens, assembly GCA_007258455.2. NCBI lineage: Eukaryota > Viridiplantae > Streptophyta > Pinopsida > Cupressales > Cupressaceae > Sequoia > Sequoia sempervirens. Next base: position 150,814,068 of record VDFB02373365.1, read on the forward strand.
GGGGTTTGAGTCATGTTGTCTACATGTTATTCTCTTTGAGATCTCAGTTTTGCAATTTCCAGTGTGATAGTGGGTTTGCATGTTATATTTATTGGATCTACGAGTTATGTAGTTTTGTAGTGTGTACAGCCTATTGATTGCGGTGGGATAACTCAGAAGTGGAGTGTTTATATCCACAAGGTTGATTCAGTGTTGATGTAGACTTGTGATCTGGCCTTGTTTGTGGTCACTTGTGCACTGGTGTAATTGCTTTGAGATGAGAGGATGGATGATGTTGAGTACCTGGATAGTCGGTTATAGGGACCTATAGCATGTGTATCACGATGTCATGAATAACTTGGATACATAACTTGGTGTAAGCTTTTGACAATGATCGTATTTTTGTTTGGTTTGGAGATCTTGGTGCCACTTGGTATTGTTGTCAAATGGACATGTTGATGTGTGGGCCTGGAGGATTTTCAGATTAGGAGATGTTTGGTCATGATGCTTGGAGATCTCGATTGTCATGGTTCAATGGGAGCTTTAGCAGTGACTATGGATGAATGATCTTCTTTAGTGTTGTAGATGTTACTAGGAGGAGCTCTTAGATCTTGTTGCTGCAAAAGGGTTCTTTCGCATTTGCATGGACACTACTTGAAGATGTGTAGCATCTTGGATCCATGGAGGACTCTTGTGGTCTTTGGGTTGAGGTGTTTGTGGTGCTTGACAAGTGATGTTGGTTTAGAGTTTGTTTGCTTTATGTCATGGTATACTCTTGTTTACACATTAGAGTTTCGACATGATACATTGCTCTTGAGACCATGTTGTGTTCGTTTGGAGCATGTGATCTCCCAAGGGATATGTTTAGATCATGATGTCATGATAAGTACCTAATTCAGATGATAGGAGCTTTGACAGTGGTTTAGTAATTCTTTGTGTTTTGGGTGCATTGGTCATATGCTTGAGAACTCCATGATAGTGTAGTGATGCATTTGGAGTTTAGCATGAGATGATTTTTCATAGGTGCTCATGGATACATGGAGAATGAGGTGAGGCTACATTTCTCTTGAGATGAGAGAAGTGTTGTTGAGATGGTTACTCTTGATGAGATTTCAGCAGAAAGTCTGAGAAGCCTACACCTTAGTTGGACGTGAGTTCAACAAAGATCGATGAGGAGATTGCTCTTGGAGGAGTCATGATGGCTTGCATATCTTAGAGGAGCATTCTCATTCCCACTCTTGGTCTACTTGTCGGCTTATCACTTGATAGTTAATGCCCATTGTTTCTCTCAGGTGATTTATGCTTTCTTTCATAGACATGGATCTTGAGATGCTAATAGATGGTTTTGGAGAATTCATTGTGAGAGATGGATACCATGGTTATCTCCTTGGGTTTTTTTTTTCATTTATGATGATTGTAGGGGATGGTAGTGGGCTACTTTCTTGAGATGGGAAACAGAGTAGTTTGATCTTCTTTGGGAAGCTTACATCCATGTAGATACATGATCCATATGTTATGTTTGATCTCTTGAGGTTGAATGGGGTTGGATGTTGTTATTGATTTTATATTGGGGTTGTGAAGGAGATCTTACTTGACGCAGTTGGCATTTAGATGTGTATGTAGAAGGGCATGTTACATGTTTATGATTTGCATATTTTTCTCTTTAATCTGGTTCTTCTTGTATGTTTGGATTAATATGACTTTAGATGTGATATTTATTTGTGAAGTTATGTTGATCACTAGTTTGTGGTCATGTGTTGTCACTTGGGTAATGACATGGAGGTTCTTGTATCTTTTTCTTCTATCGGATATGGAGAACATGGGAGAGTTGTGGAAGATTGTAGAGAGAGATGTTTCTTGCAGCAGTTGGTTGCAGGATTTGCAGATCTTTATGGTTGGTCCTTGGTACTACATGGCTACACTTGCTATGTGCTATGATTGGTAGACTCATTGATGGGTTGGCTATGTAGGTGGCATGAGATTGTTGGTGTGGATACCTTCTAGGTGTGGATACCTTCTAGGTATGGGTGATTGGATGAATTAGCACTTGTTTTGTGTGTTATTTCCAGTCGTGTGAGCTGGTTAGTTGGATGGGAGCAATTAGTTTCTTGGTTGTTCTAAATAATCTTCTATCTTGTTAGAAACCAAGATCAGATTTGCAAACCAAAATATCCTTCCATAGAAGAGAAAAAATAGAAAAAGCAGAGAGGTTGCAAAAGAATGTGCAACATAATTATTATTCGAGAATTCAATAATTACATGATAATGATTTGCTTTATAAAAGCAAGATATGCATAACCCTAATCTTATCTTGAGCAACAAGATAGCTCAACAAGATAAGGATGACAACTAATTAACCTAGGCATTGAATAATAACCTAAGTAAACTTATGTAAATGTGTAATTAAATATTAATTACACCAACACCCCCCATAAGTGCAACTTAGGGAGAAGCAAATTATTATGCAAAGATGAGTCCTGGCAACAAGGCCTGATCAAGTACTCATTTACAAATGCAATGATGAGGTAGAGAAGGAAAACCTAGTGGGACAAAACCCCCCTACAATGAGATGATTGTTGCAAGAAGCACTGGAAGAACACTGTGGAGTAACACTGGAACTGCAATCCGACAAGTAAGGAAAGATACCTCTGTCTACAACTGAAACAAAAACTAGAATCATGATAATGTGACAGCAGACCTGATGTCGTGGAACACTGCAAAACTCACAAACTGGAACAACCCTAGAATCTGTGAAGCAACAGTAGATGAGATGATGACAAAATCTGGAAGCCGTGTATCTCGATGTCGATTCCAAGTTGTGACTGAAACTCTTCCATGGGAAGGAATACCAAAAATAGACTTTAGAACATTAACCATAAAAACATGGCCCTCAAACTGAGAAGAATCTAAACCAATGAGGATCAAGAAACATAATCTCTCAACTGAAGTGTGAACCGATGAATCCAATATGTGTCAAGCAATAGCAAAAAATGTGGCCAAAATAAACTAGGAAACCAAGTAACCCATACGAGTTGCCAAAAAATCAAGATGGATATGGAGATCAAAGTGAAAACTACACTTTAATCAGATTTATTATGCAAGAAACCCCCCTGAATGGAACTTTATCATAGTTCATTTATTACAATAACCTGATGATTGTAAAAGGAGAGCATACAAACATGCATAAATAGAAAAATAAAATAGACCTCAGATCTGTGTAGAGGACTAAATCAGCTTTCTAACGCTATAAGAATGACGAAAAACGGACATCGTATGCAAAAAATACACCTGATTTCGTGAACATTGCTCCAAAATGCCCAATAAGGGCTGCAGGGCGCCCAAGGGCTAAAAAAATTAGCCCCTGGTCCCATGCAGGACTAGGGGGCTGGCGGCTGGGGGCTGGGGACTGGGGTAGAGCCCCTGGTCGCCCATACAACCAGCAAACTGCTGCAGGGGGCTGCCAGGGGCTGAGCACGGCCCCCAGTCACCAATGTGACCGTTGCTGGGGGCTGAGCTCGGCCAGGGTTGGGCGCAGAGCGCCCAGTCCTCAATAGGACCACAACCCCTGCGAAGAAGGCCCACGAGGGCTATCCATAGTGGCGGTGGGTTGGCGGCGCCGCTCGGCTGAGCGGCCGGCGAGTGGCCACCCAGTGGCTGCCCAGCGACGGCGGCCTACTAAACTGGGAGCGTCGACATTATTTTCGAGAAAGCATTTTTTTTAAAAAAATTTACTTTTCGTGCCTTGTAACGGGTGCTTGGAAGGCTGTATGGCCCCCTAGGCAAAAAAAAATTTGCCTCTTGGATCAACTATACCAAAATCGACGAAACGAAGGGCATTCTTAGGGTTTTTAGCCACTGCGAATGTAATGGTGACCTCCGTTTGTGCTCAAACTGCTCCAAAATTTTGGCTACCCCCAGATCTTGCAAAAAATCTTCGAGCTTCAAACCCTTACACATCTGGCAAACGATGGCCAAAATCTGCAAAAAAAAAGCCAATCCTGACTTTTTCCAGCGCTCTGAATCCAATGGTGAGGCCCGATCTGATCCAAAACACCGCATGAATGAACTCAAGGCATGATACCCTCGAGGAATCCCGAATGAACCCTACAATTATTTTCTCAAAAATATGAGAAGGGGCTGCAAATCAAGGCTCTGATACCATGTTAGAAACCAAGATCAGATTTGTAAACCAGAATATCCTTCCACAGAAGAGAAAAAATAGAAAAAGCAGAGAGGTTGCAAAAGAATATGCGACATAATTATTATTTGAGAATTCAATAATTACATGATAATGATTTGCTTTATAAAAGCAAGATATGCATAACCCTAATCTTATCTTGAGCAACAAGATAGCTCAACAAGATAAGGATGACAACTAATTAACCTAGGAATTGAATAATAACCTAAGTAAAATTATGTAAATGTGTAATTATATATTAATTACACCAACAGTTCTAACTGATCTTCTATCTTGTTTTCTAGAGGATGACTTTGCGGTTGTGTTCGGGTTGTGGGATTTGAAATTGATGTTGTTGATGCTTTTGTATAGCTTGTGAGCACAGTGGAGTGATGACAGTATTTTGTAGCCTTTGCTATCAGCTGGATTTTATACTTGTGTTCTTTAGACTAGTCTATATACACCATGGCTCATTCCTTTCCTTTGGAGGATGGTTGGAATTGTTGTCTGAGATGGTGGACATCGTGGATGTTGTTGCAGGTGTCTAGGGTGATACATTGACTTCAAGCATTGATTGGGAACCAGTAAGTTCTTCGTCAAGTGGGAGAATGTTGAGAAAAAAGGTGTCTCAAATTTACTGGTGTAAGAGGCATCGGTCAAAGGTTTATCAGGTTGATAGGTGAATTTTGGCAGGATGAAATGGCTAGTCTCCTTGAAATAGTGTGTTGCAATGGTGTTTTGTGTTGCAAAGTAGCATTCTGGTTTGGCTACACATTTATTCTAAGTTGAAGATCTATCTGTGTGGCTTGAATATTTTGATCAGAGGTGTTTAGAGGTGTTTCATTCCAAAATTTGTGTGTTGGATCATTGTGCAGAGGAAGGTGTGTTCACCAGTGTGTGAACTGTGTATTACAAAGGTGTCTAAGAGATTTTTTTTCTCTGCATTTCTTTGCAGAGTGGTTTTAGGTCTAGTGGATCTAGAAGGGAGCTTATAGTGTTAGTATCTTTCTTCAGTTGAAGTTGTTTGAGGTTTGGTGCTTCAAAAGTCGTTTCTTGAGTTGCAGTGTATGGCAGAGTTGTCTGAATGTACTGGGTGTGTACATTCTTCAAGTGAAAGTTATTTTGAAGGAATTTGTTGGATTTTAGGGTGTTTGTGGAATGTTCTAGATCGTGTTCAAGCATGGTGTGTGGTCTACCAGTCGTCTTTGAATTTGAAGAAGCATGTACTTAAGTGAACTAATGGTTTTAACACAAGTTTGGCCGACCTTGGGTGGTTACATTAATTGTGAAGTTGCTTAAGTGTTTGTGGAAGCATGGTGTGACATGTATGAGTGGATTTAGGTCCTAGCTAAGGTGTGTTGTGGTCTACCTTCATTCCTTTCCACCGCATGAATGTTTTAGTGTTGACTTAATTTGAATTTGCATGGTTGAGGTGCATAACTGACCTTGGAGAATGTTCTCAAGGTTGAAGATGGTATAAATAAATGTTGAGTTGTTGAGGGATGACAATATAGATGTGAGAGATACAAATGTTGTGATTTGCAAATTTGTGAGGTGCGATTTTATGCAGTGCAGTGTGAGCTTTCATGTGTTAGATTACTGGATGTAGTGAGCAAAAGGTGTGTACAATTATTCAATGAGACTATCAAGGTGTTAGTGATGTTGTGGTGGACTTTTCAATTGCATTGAGATGGATTTCTCATTGTAACATTCTTCTCTATCTTTGTTTCTATTCTGGGAGTAAGCCTTTCTTTCTTCTAGGTAGTGAGCTCTCTAACAGTGAGCCCTTTGTAATTGGTGTTGATATTACTTTATATTGTGAGCTAATCCTCACCATGGTTTTTCCCTTCTTGGGTTTTCCATGTAATTTTTTTTTTTTGTGTATGGTGTTAATTTGGTTTTGTTTATGTTATTTTCTTTCATGATAAATAGATTAATGGTTAATTGGATTAATGTAGATTTGAATTTTTGTGAGGGTCTTGAAGTTAAAGGTATAACTAATTCACCCCCCTCTCAGTTGTCTTGTGCATTCAACAATTGGTATCAAAGAAAAGTTCCTTGGAAGAAAGCTTAATCGGTTGAGGTAGATCTGGGATGACACACAAGAAAGATGTTCCTCTATCTAATGGATTAGATTATGCATTCTAGAAGACAAGGATGGAAGGTTTTTTGGTTTCTCTTGGATATGAAATCTGAAAGTCTATTGAGAGAGGATATACTATGCCTGCAAATGGTTTGAGCACTAATGATAAGATCAAGCCCTATGAAAACAATGGTAAAGCAAGGCATGCTCTCTTAAGTGGTATTGCTAATTATGAATTAGTGAAAGTTATGAATCTGAAAATTGTTAGAGAAATTTAGATAAAGTTAGAAATTATTTATGAAGGAGATGATAAGGTCAAGCAAGCTAAGATGTAGAATTTGAAGACCATGTTTGAGATCCTATGAATGTCTAAAGATGAAAACATGACAAGCTACTTGCAGAAGGTGGATGAAGTTGTTAATAACATTAGAGGTCTTGGAGGAGAACTGAAAGAAGTGTTAAAGAAGGTACTTAGAACTCTTCCTAAATCTTATAGTCATAAATTTTCTACTATTGAGGAATTACAAAATTTGAATCAATATACCAGAGATCATTTGTATGATTCTTTAACTTATTTTGAGATGAAATAATTTGGTACAAGTAGTGCAAAAATTTACACTGCTTTTAAGGCTAGTAAATCAGAAAACACTATGGAATCAAATCAGGAGGATCTTGATGATGTGGACGCTGACTTTATGAGAAGAATTGAAAAGGGTACTAGAAAGTACTGAGGTAATTTTCCTTTCAAATGTTTCAGTTGTGGAAATATAGGTCATTATGCTTCAAGATGTCCAAACAGAGCTTTGAATGACAAAAACAGAGAGAACAAAGATAAGATGATTAAGAAAATTTATTATGTTAGAGAAGATGCAAGTATATTTGATGATGAATCTTATTATGGGGATGATGAGGATGGTGAATTCTTGTTCATGGCTTTAAAAGATGAAACTAATTCTGCTAACTCTAAAAGATGTGTGAAGGAAAGGGCTTCAGAAGCAAGTGTTAATACTGAGGGCACCTTGGTGTCTTCTTTTCACTCTAGAAAGGAGAACTATTGGATCATTAATAGTGGATGCTCTAATCATATGACCAGTGATAATAATAAGTTTGTTAAACTTGAAAAATATGGAGGACTTGTTAGATTTGGTGATGATACATCTACTAAGATATGTGGAAAAAGTTGAATCAGTTTTGATGGAAAGCATAACACTAATGATGTTATTTATGTTAACGGTTTAAGACACAACCTCTTGAGTGTTGGACAAATGTGTAGTAAAAGATACAATCATATGTTTTAGGATGATGGTTTTGAGAGCATAAAAGGCTTCAGAACTATGGTTGTTGTTGGAAGGACATATGAAAATGTCTATTAGCTCAAAGGTGTTGATGGTTATTGTTTCATGACTCAAATCAATGGGAGTTGGCTATGGCATAGAAGAATGTGTCACATCAATTTTGATAGCCTAGTGAAGATAAGTTTAATTCAAGCTATGAGAGATCTGCCAAAGATTACAAAGACTATCAATGTTGTCTATAAGGAATGTCAAGTTGGAAAGCAAGAAGAAGTTTCAAAATTAAAGAACAGTCTTCTACTAGAATATTGGAATGGGTGCATATAGATCTTTTTGGTCCTACCAGAGTAAGAAGTCTTCAAGGTGACAGGTACTTCATGCTATTGATTGATGATTATTCTATAATGACACGGATTATTTTTATCAATAAAAAATTAGAAGCCCTAGATAAGTTTAAAGCATTCAAAGTTATGGTTGAGAATGAAATGGATATGAAAATCAAATGTTTGAGGTCTAATAGAGGTGGAGAGTTCACCTCCAATGAGTTCAATATCTTTTGTGAGAATCATGGAATAAAGAGGCATTTATCTGTCCCTAGGACTCCTTAGTAGAATGGAGTTGTTCAAAGAAAGAATAGGACTATTCAAGAAGCTGAAAGGACAATGATGAAAGAAGAAAATCTACTGGAAGTATATTGGAGATAAGCAATTCATACTGTTGTTTACATACTTAATAGAGTACAAGCAAAAGCAAAAAACACAAAGACTCCTTATGAGTTATAATATGGAAGGATTCCTACTATTAAATACTTTAGAGTATTTGGAAGAAAATCGTATATCATAAGAGATGAAGAAAACTTTACCATTGTAAAATTTTACCATTGTAGTAAGATTGGATTATGATCTGATGCCACCCAAGGTTGTGCATTAAGAGTAATATTTGGGAAGATATTATAATTGTTTGAAATTAAAAAATCAATCAATAGTTACTCAAATAAGATTATTACCCTATCTTCTATTAGACCAAGTGAAATAAGTTCCTTGAAGCTCAACATCTAAAATCCCGGTAAGAGAAAGAAGTTAGAAAAATCCACCATATTATTTAAACAATCATCAAGGCCTCCCAACTTTTCCAAGGGGAGAAGAGGGGCATTAAATTGCCCCAACATCCACTTATCCTTAAGTTGAATTAGAATCATGTTTAAATTATTTCCCATAATTGTTTCCTCGTAAACTATTCACATTAATGAGGTTCCATTTTTTATTAGAATCCATATTAGGGAAGAAAATCATTAAACTATTATTACAATGTTTCAAATTTCTCCTCGAAAGATAAAGAGGATTCCATCGAGTAGAAATTCCTTCTAACTATCCTTCAACAATGTTGGAGTTGATAGTGAACTCCACAACTCCTAGAAATCACCTACAAACAATTATCTTATCACAAAGAAGAGGTCAAAGCAATTGATTTTCTATGCAACCAAGAAAGAATAATTGATCTAGAAAAGAAATTGTATACGCAATGAATTAATTTGAACTATATTTGGAATGGTTACAAAGTATAATTGAATACTTATAGAAGAAAAAAGAAAATCCTAGATGAAGATTTGATTAGAATGTGGCAAGTGTCCTAATCATATGCAATGAGATAACTTGACCTATAAATAGACCAATCTAATAAGAAAAAAGTACTCCTAATTTTAGCTTAAGTAATTAAAGTAAAGGGTGTTAATAATCAATCAATGATTAATTAATTATTTAGGTTATTGTCTATTTACTCCAACACCCCCCTTGAGATCAACTAAGGGAGAAGTTAAAAACCTAACAAAATATGCAATGGTTGATGCATGGATGGGTTCCAGCTACAAGGCTTGATGAGGTACTCATTTACAAATAAATGAAATCTTTCATAACTAGAGAAAGGGAGAAAACCACATGGGAAAAAAATCCTCTCCAAAAGATAATGAAATAACCGCACTAGTGAAAGAAGGATAGGAGGACTCAATGTGACCCCCCAAGGACTGCTTATGTCACATAAGTACAATAGATGTCCCTCAATAAGAGAGAGAGAGAGAGAGAATAAGGATATGAATCTCCCCATAAAGAAAGAGCTCATGTTCCAATGATAAATGCCTAAAGATACAACACGATCCACTTCCTGCAAACAACATTTATCCCCTTGTGAAGAAATAAGTCCACTGGTAATTGGAGAAACTGTTACAAGTATGAGCAAGTTTGGTGGTGTTGTCATTAATGTTGTCATTGATGTCAACATAGTTCAAAATGTTGCAGATTGTGTATGTATAGTTGAGATGTTGAGATGTTGTGAGTACATGGAGCTATCCTTATGATGTTGCAAATGTGCTGAAATGATGAGTTACCAAGTGCTTTTAAGAAAATTAGTAAAGAGTGACAGAGTTATGTATGTGTTCAGAATGTGCTCTAGTATGTGCTTCTTCTGTGTTGATCCTATGCTCGTGCAGATATGAAGGTTTGTTGTTGGTGGTCTATTAGTGATATCTCATGATTTGTTGCTGCTAGTTTGACAGAAGGTGAAAGTTGTGTTCACCGGTGTGTGAACTACTTTGGCAGAGTTGGTTATCTATGGACTGGGAGAAATTTTTTTGCTCTGCAATCCTCTATTGTTTTGTTTTAGGTCTTGCAGATATGGAATATGTCTTGTAATGATGTTCTTTAGGTTCTGGCATAGATGTTCGAGTTTTGGTGCTCTAGAAGATGAGCTTCAAAGTTGTGTGGGATTGCATAGTCTGGATGGATTATTGGAAATATTTATGTGTTTGAAGGTTGTTACACCTGTTGTAGATGTATCTAGAAGTATCTAAGATGTGTTCTTATGCATGATGAAGTGTGTTACATCATCTGCATGTTATCTTCTTGTTGGAAAGTGTGTACTTCAATGTTCATTTGTGTTTTCATTAGGTCTGGCCGACTTGGTGTTTACACTTCATATGAAGAATTTAAAATTTAATTAAGTGTGTGGTTGATCCAAGACATTGCTTTTGGTTTTGGTTAAGCATTTAATTGGTCCACTCATTCTTTTCCATTGTGGGAATCTTGAGTTGCCAACCTAGTTTGAATTTATGAAATGAAGTGTGTGGTCGACCTTGGAGAATGTTTCTAAGGTTGAAGATAGTATAAATACAAGTCGAGATGCAAAGGGTTGAATGATGAAAATTAAATCCACAAGTGAAGAGAAGAGTTGTGTGAAAGTGAGTTGAAGCAGCAGTACTTCATTGAGTTAGATTCCTGAAAGTAGTGAGTTGAAGGTTTCTACAATCTTTTGATCAAGGTTCTGGATGTGTGTAAATTGTTGTGGTGGATCCTTTTGTTATCTTTTTCATTTGTAGGAAGTGAGCCTCCCTATTGGACAGTGAGTCCTTTCTGTAGGTAGTGAGTCTTTGTATCTGAACAGTGAGTCATATTTTCAGTTATTGAGGAAACATATGATCCTAAGAAATATACTAAAGAAGAGCTATTTGGCACCTTGACTGCATTTGAGATGAGAAAGTTTGGAAAGAAAGAGGAAAAGACAGAAACAACATTTAAAGCAACAAAGATTGAAGATGATCCAGATAGTGATGGTTCAGATGAGCTGGAAGCAAACTTTACAAGGAAGTTGAAGAAAGGTACTGGTAAGTATAAAGGTATGTTTCCCTTTAAATGTTTCAGTTGTGGTAATATTGGTCATTATTCTTCAAGATGTCCAAATAGAACTGTACATAAGAAGAACAGAGATCATAACGATAGAAAGGATAAGAAATACAAAAAGTTGTACTATGTTAGAGAGGAAGCTGGAATCTCTGATGATGAATCTTATTATGAGAATGATGATAGTGAATGCTTGTTCTTATCTTTGGAGAGTAAATTTGTGTCTACTAACTCTGGAAAATGTGCAAGAAAAAGTGATTCAGAGAACAAGAAGGATGAGATGGAAGGTACTTTGGTCACCGCATTTCATGCTAGACAGGATGTAGACTATTGGGTGATTGACAATGTATGTTCTAATCACATGAATGAAGATAAAAGTAAGTTTACTAAACTTGAAAAGTATGATGGTAGTTTGGTCATGTTTGGTGATGATTCAAGAGCAAAGATTGTTGGGAAAGGTACAATTATTTTTGATGGAATACACAACACTGATGATGTATATTATGTAAAGGGTTTAAGGCATAACCTTTTGAGTGTCGGACAAATGTGTAGCAAAGGTTTTAAACTTGTGTTTCAGGATAATACCTGTGAGATCAGAAAAGGATCCGGAGCTATAGTTGTTGCAAGAAGGAGAACTCATGGAAGCATCTATCAGCTTAAGGGTGTTGATGGTCAGTTCCTTGTATCTCAGGTTAATGAAAGTTGGTTGTGGCACCAAAGAATGGGACATGTAAACTTTGATAATCTAGTTAGGATCAGTTCAAGAAATGTTGTCTGAGGTTTTCCTAAAATCATAAAGCCTGCTAATATTGTTTGCAGAAGTTGTTAGCTAGGGAAACAGACAAGATGCAATTTCAAAGGAAAAGAGCAAACTACTACTAAAATGTTGGAATTAATTCATACAGACCTCTGTGGTCCTACTAGGGCATAAATCCTAAATGGTGACATGTATTTCATGCTCCTTATTGATGATTATTCTTGAATGACATGGGTTGCTTTTCTTAGAGAAAAGAATCAAGCTTTGGATAGGTTTAAAGTGTTCAAAGCAAGAGTAGAAAATGAAGTGAACCTAAGAATCAAATGTTTGAGATCTGATAGAGGTGGAGAATTCACTTCTAGTTAGTTTAATGCATTTTGTGAAGAGCATGGCATAAAGAGACACTTTTCTGCTCCAAGAACCCCTCAGCGGAATGGAGTGGCTGAGAGAAAGAATTAGACTGTACAGGAAATTACAAGAACCATGATGAAAGAAGCAAATGTACCTGATGTGTATTGGAGATAGGAAATACACACTGTTGTTTATGTTCTTAACAGAGTTCAAATAAGAGGCAACAACACAAAAAATCCTTATGAGTTATGGACTGGTAAGGCTCCTACTATGAAATACTTTAAGGTGTTTGGAAGCAGATGTTACATTAAAAGAGATTATGAAAATCTTGGGAAGTTTGATGCTAGATGTGATGAAGGAATTTTCCTTGGATATTCAACTACCAACAAAGCATATAGATGCTTTAATAAAAGATTGAGGAAGATTGTTGAGAGCGCTAATGTGAAGGTTGATGAGGATAGGCATAGACCCATTGAGATAAGTGAAGTTGAACCCAATGATCCTATTTGCGGAAAAGTACCTGAAGAGAATAAGGAGGAAGAATAAGAACAACAAATTGAATAAGAAGAAGAAACTCTGGAACCTATTGTTAAGACTCCTAAGTATGTCCAGAAGAATCATCTGGAAGAACAGATAATTGGAGATAAGAGTGAAGGTGTGAAGACAAGAAGTAAAGTAGCAATTGAGGTAAATTTGTGCTTACTTTCTAAACTTGAACCTAAGTCTATATGTGAAGCATGTGAAGATAAAATTTGGGTTAGAGCTATGAAAGAAGAGTTGCAACAAATAGAGAAGAATCAGACATGGGAATTGGTTCCTACACCTATGAATAAGAATGTAATTGGTTCAAAGTGGGTGTTCAGGAATAAGTTGAATGAAAATGGTGAAGTTATAAGAAACAAAGCAAGACTTGTATGCAAGGGATACTCACAAGTTGAAGGCATAGACTTTGAAGAGACATTTTCCTCGGTGGCAAGAATGAAAGCTATTAGGATGTTTTTGGAATTTTCTGCTTTCAAGGATTTCAAAGTATATTAGATAGATGTCAAGTATGTGTTTATGAATGGTGAATTGGAAGAAGTATACATGGAACAGCCTGAAGGATTTTAGTTATTATACAAACCGGATATGGTTTGTAAATTAAAGAAGGCATTGTATGGACTGAAACAAGATCCTAGAGAATGGTATGCAAGATTGGATAGATACCTGACATAGCAAGGATTCAATAAAGGCTTTGCTGACAACAATCTCTACTTCAAAGTGCAAGGTAAAAAAATGTTGATAGTAGTAGTATATGTTGATGATATCATCTTTGGAGGAAATGAAAGTATGTGTAAGAGATTGGCGGAGGAAATACAAAAAGAATTTGAAATGTCCATGATTGGTGAATTGAATTTCTTTCTTGGTTTTCAAGTAAATCAAACTGATAAAGGGATATTCATTTCATAATCTAAGTATACGAAAAAATTGTTAAATAAATTTGGAATGGATGACTCCAAACTGGTTAGTACTCCTATGGTGACCAAATGTAAGTTGAGTAAAGATGATGAATCTGCTAAAGCTGATCAAAGAAAATACAGATCTATGATTGGTGGATTGTTGTATCTTACTACTACTAGATCGGATATCATGCATGCAATATGCTTAGTTTCCATATTTCAAGCAGATCCTAAAGAAGCACATGTTACAGTCATAAAGAGGATATTCAGATATCTTAAAGGTACACCAGATTATGGTGTATGCTATCCTAAGGATACTGATTTCACTTTAAGTGCTTATACCGATGCAGATTGGGCTAGTTGTGTGGATGACCGGAAGAGTACCAGTGGAGGTGCTTTCTTTCTTGGCGGAATATTGGTTTCTTGGTTAAGTAAGAAATAGGACTCAGTTTCTTTATCCACTGCAGAAGTAGAGTATATTGTTGCAGCATCCTGCTACGCATAGGTTTTGTGGATGAAGCAAACTCTAAAAGATATTGGAGTGGTATGTGATGAGCCTATTCCTATTTTTTGTGACAATACAAGTTCTATAAACATTTCAAAGAATTCCTTAATGCATTCAAGAACAAAATATATATCTATCAGATATCATTTCCTGAGAGAGGTGTTGGAGAAAAAAGTCAGGCTGGAGTATGTGTCAACAAAGGAATAGATTGCAAATATATTCACTAAGGCTCTACCGAAGGATACTTTTGAGTATCTTAGGGAGAGGTTGGGGTCATTGGCCCTCCAAACTAGCTGCACATGGAGGTGCATCAGTCCAGTGGATTAACAGATTCTTCATTTATCTGGATTGATGAATGGGTCTACTCCATAGGGGGAGTAGAAATTTTTCATTGTTGCAGTATGAGTTGAATGGGTGCACCCCTAAGGGGGAGTGATCAAAGCTTTTGATATTTTCCATTGATGTCAAAGGGGGAGAGAGAGTCATGTGAAAAATAGTAAAAGAGAAAGAGAAAAGGTGTTCTCCCGGAATATTGTGCAAGGTGTTTAAAGGAGAATGTGGTCTTTGATGGTTTTTCGCATAATGTGTTGCCATCAATGACAAAGGGGGAGATTGTTGCAAGTATGAGCAAGTTTGGTGGTGTTGTCATTAATGTTGTCATTAATGTCAACATAGTTCATAATGTTGTAGATTGTGCATGTATAGTTGAGATGTTGTTGAGATGTTGTGAGTACATGGAGCTATCTTTATGATGTTGTAGATGTGCTAAAATGATGGGTTACCAAGTGATTTTTGAGAAAATTAATAAAGAGTGAAGTCAGAGTTATGTATGTGTTCAAAATGTGCTCTGATATGTGTTTCGTGTTTCTTCCATGTTGATCCTATGCTCGTGCAGATCTGAAGGTTTGTTGTTGGTGATCTGTTGGTGATAGCTCTTGTTTTTTTGCTACTGGTTTTATGGAAGGTGAAAGTTGTGTTCACCGATATGTGAACTATTTTGGAAGATTTGGTTATCTGTGGACTGGGAGAAATTTTTCTACTTTGTATTCCTTTGATGTTTTGTTTCAAGTCTTGCAGATCTGGAATATGTCTTGTAATGACATTCTCTAGATTCTGGCAGAGATGTTCGAGTTTTGGTTCTCTGGAAGATGAGCTTTAGAGTTGTTGTGTGGGATTGCATAGTTCAGATGGACTATTGGAAAGAGTTATGTGTTTGAAGGTTGTTACACCCGTTGCGGATGTATCTGGAAGTATCTAATATGTGTTCTCATGCATGATGAAGCATGTTATGTTGTTCGTGTGTTATCTTCTTTTTGGAAAGCATGTACTTCAATGTTCATTTGTGTTTTCATTAGGTTTGGCTGACCTGGTGTTTACACTTCATATGAAGAATTTAAAATTTAATTAAGGAAGCTTGTGGTTGATCTGATACGTTGCTTTTGGTCTTGGTTAAGTGTTTAATTGGTCCACTCTCATTCTTTTCCACTGCACAAATGTTGAGTTGCTGACCTAGTTGAATTTATGAAATGAAGTGTATGTGGCCGACCTTGGAGAATGTTTCTAAGGTTGAAGATGGTATAAATCCAAGCCGAGATGCAAAGGATTGAATGATGAAAAGTAACAAATCAAGCCACAAGTGAAGAGCAAAGTTGTGTGAAAGTGAGTTGAGGCAGCAGTACTTCATTGTGTTAGATTATTGAAAGTAGTGAGCTGAAGGTTTCTGCAATTTTCTAATCAAGGTTGTGGATGTGCGTAAATTGTTGTGATGGATCTTTTTGTTATCTTTTGCATTTGTAGGTAGTGATCCTCCCTGTTGGACAATGAGTCCTTTCTGTAGGTAGTCAGCCTTTGTATCTAGATAGTGAGTCTTATTCTGGGCAGTAAGCCTCTTGTATTCAGTTTTGCTATCACTTTATATTGTGAGTTAATCCTCACTGTGGTTTTTCCCTTATTAGGTTTTCCACGTAAAATTTGTTGTTCATTGTGTTTATTTTACTTTTTGTTATCTGCATTTCATGTTCATACTTAAATAATAGAATAGTGTGGTTGTAAAGTTGATAAGTGTTAGGAGTTTTATGTTTGAATTTGGTGACAACTGATTCACCCCCCTCTCTCAGTTGTCCTGTGCCTTTTAACAAAATCCACTCCCAAAAATAGAAGAATTATGAATCTAAATCCAAATGGTGTGTGCCTTTGAAAACTTCTCAAATGTCCACTTGTCAGAATGAGATGATGTCAATCCAAAAACTAGTGAATAATGATGTAGAAAAAGCTATATAGGTGATGAAGATGATGGGCCAACATTAATAATGTGGTTGTCAACAAAGAGGAGATGAATGTCATCAAAGTAATCCTCCAAATCTGCAATATGAGACTCTACAAATAAAGATGATATGTCTAAAAGATATGAATCCCAAGTAGTTGTATCTGGAAGAAGATGATGAATATCTTGTTGTTCTAAACCAATAAGGGCCAAGCATGTGGTGATTCTGAGTTGATAAAAAATAACAAAATATGGAAATTAGGTCTTGATCTGAAGGGTGGAACATGAAGATGTCTTTGAACCATTAGAACATGCAAGACCTATGATATACTCAAGCTCCTCTAAAGTATCATCATCAAAGGGTATGTAATCTGCATCTACAAGAGGAACGAGAAAATATGCAACATGATCCTCTAGGAATGGAGAGATATAAGGATCTCAATTGATGTCCCAAAGTTGAGTCCAAAGTGTGTGATACAACACACATATTATTAAGATCGATACTTGAATAAATCACTCCTACAACATGATCATTGATAATACCCCATGTTAATCTACTCCTTGGTGTGTATAGTGTAAGTATGAGTCCATAAAGATAAGGAAAAAGATCAAGCCACCTGAGATGTGTTAAGATGTCACTTTGTCAAGACTCATAGTTATCTTCTAAGATGACCATAGAAGGACGAACAGAAAAACCCATGATACTTCCTCAAATGATAAAATTAAAGGTTGATAACCTTATTACATGTAAATCAAATCAAATGAAGTCAACTCATGCAAACAGATCCTTTCTAGGTACTAAGACATCCAATTAATTGACAAAAATGTGAAATCACAAAAAACTGAATAAAATGTACATGAAAATTATGGAAAATTGCATGAATGGATCTAAAGAGCTCTAAAACACCTTTTCAATGCTGTAAGAATCATGAAAATTGGGGATATGTTGAAAATTTATGAGCTCAGAAGAAAAAAATGGTGATTTGACTTTGACTAAGAATAAAATAAACCAGAAGCAAAATCTGATGATGAGACTTACACCACTAGAAAGTACTTGGAGCCAACTTTCCGATGATATAATTGTTTATTTAATTTTGACATTGTATGCCCAAGCTATGGTGAAAAGAAAAAATTGCACCTTAGGCCAAATGGAGTCTAGGAGGGGGGAAAAGCATGTGTACAATGTTGATGTCATACTAACATCAGCATGACATCAATAGAATATTCTTCAAATATTCCCTTGTGTTGAAAAACTTGATCGCCTAAGAAAAAGATTTTTCAATAAAAACGGTGTTTATAGAATATGCAGTTAGTTTAAAAGGAATATTTCCTTAATGTTGTGAATTTGCATGAGCTACTAGAAATCTAAGTTTGATGGAGCCAACAATGTTATTGAGGTCGTCGGTCGGTATTTGATTTGACCCATCAATTTCCTATCATCGATTGGTGTGAAAGTCGTCGTCAGTAGAGAGGCAAGTAGTTGCGGGTGGAAAGAGTGAAGCCCATTGACCTATATGTCTCTATTGGGTTCAATGACAAGGTACAAGGGGTACCCTACACCCTCTTTTTTTTGCTTTTTTATTGTTTTCCTGATAAAAAAAAGTTATGGAATTTTCTGAAAACTATTTTTTTAGAAAACTTGTACCTTTGTACCAAATGGTCGTAAGAGAAATTTATGCAATAGGGGATATACAGGTCCATATGGTTGTATAAACTTTTGTACAGAGGTCCTTGTTATTAAAAAAAAAAATCAATTGTTCTGATTTTGACGAAACAATAGGTGATCCTTAAGTTTTTGGTAATTCTAGACTTAATGGTTATGCTTGTTTTACTCCAAGATGAGCCCATTTTTTCCTCAAGGATAAAAATATCATAATTTAGATAAAAAATCATAGATTTGGTGCTCTAATATCATGTTAGAGTTGATAGTGAATCCCACGGCTCCAAGAAATCACCTACAAACAATTATCTTATGACAGAAGAGATCAAAGCAACTAATTTTCTATGAAACCAACAGAGAATGATTGATCCAAAAAATAAGTTGTATGTGCAATGAATTAATCTAAATCATATCTATAATGATTACAAAGTACAAATGAATGCTTATAAAAGAAAAAATTAAACCCTAGATGAGGATTTTATTAGATTGTGACAAGTGTACTAATCTTATGCAATGAGACAACTTGACCTATAAATAACTTGATCCAATAATAAAAAAAGCACTCCTAAGTTTAGCTTAATTAATTAAAGTAAACATGGGGCCTAATAATTAATCAATGATTAATTAATTATTAGGTGATTGTTTATTTACTCCAATAAACAAGGCTAATACAAAGCTAAGCAACATGCCACATAGTACGAGTAATATGGGAAAAAAATAATTTTTGTCATCTTAACTTCTTGGATTGGAAGAACATCAACCTTATTTTCCACAATACAACTCTTGATAATATATTGATTATAAGGACTATTTAGTCCTCTAATATTCCAAGAGAGAATACACATGAGGACAACCAACTAACAAATAGTTTACTACTAAAGCTCTAGTTGGAACAACTCAGGTGCATCGCATATAGGGTTGCTTCCCCATCAACTTCCCAACTCATCATTTCTTAGGTTTCTTAGGACTAGAAATATTTTCTAGATTCCTTTGTTTCCCTAAAGCCACTTCTCTTGTAGTTTCTCTAGATCTATTTTCCCTCTAAGAGGGCTTACCTTGTTTATTATCCCTTCCCACATATGGATTTCTCTTCCTCGTTCATTTTCTATTAATAGGTGTCCATTCCTTATCAATAGTAGTATCCAATAACACCTCACTTGGGAAAGGAAGAGAACCTAATCCAAAACCTAATAAGGTTAGAGAGTCCTCTAGACCCAAACTTTGGACCACATCTTCCTTTTTTTTGTAACTCGTTCTCTTCCAAGTCTATTTGTGGACTAAAATAGGTTTCCTAAATTATCTTCTAAAACTTTCCTTTGTTTAAAACGCATTCTAAGCAAGAACAAAATATTCTTGTGCTACTTGAGAATCCATTTCAACTCCCCTTCTTCCAATCTGTGTTCCTCTAAAGAATCCTTTGTTGTTTTTTTCTTCTCTCTATCATTTTTTTGTTCTAAAAAATGTTGTTCATCAGCTCCTTGTTGTACACATTGATGTTCTTCATCAATTTCTTACTAGTTTTATTGTTCTTCACAAATTAGTTGTTGCTTTTATCTCGACACTTGTCCAAATGAATCAATAATGATTTCATCCACCTTCTTCTATTCTTCCTTGAAAGCCACATCCTTATCCAATACTGCTCCTATTTCAAGGGTCGTCAAAGGAGAATTTTATTTTGCAATACATTTATTTTTTAGATTGTCATTTTTGGCCAGAGGTCTACAACATGTATCCCTTAAATGTCCATATTGGTTACAATTTTGATAGAAGAACCTCTCAATTTCATAAATTGTCGGTTGGAACCAACTGCCATATTTTGATTTTAGGTTTATGTGTGTGGGAAGGGCGGTATGCATCATCACATTCACACACATTCTAGCAAAAAATAATATAGATCTCTATTTGAGTAACTTTACCAAATGATAACAAATTCTCAAAAGAGTTAGCTATACTTTGAAAAATCAGATACCTCCAAAATTCTAAAAGTAATCTTGGCTCTGCAGATCCAAGTAGGGACTACCGAACCAAGATCAATAGATGGATCAAATCCAAGTTTCCATTTGTATAAAAAATAATTATTTTTCAACCCCTTATCAAACAACCATGGTCCTTTTGCTAACCATTTAATGAGGCCCTCTTTATTAAAGAAATGAAATAGAAATAAACTATCCATTGTAACACTAATGGAAATGCTATCCTTCAATTTCCACACCAAATCTAGCCATTTTCAAACCCAATCAATATTAGGGTTGAAAATAAGAAACTTACCCACAAGATTATTATTCATTCAAAAAAGTACATCCATAAAATCATCTAAAACATTAACTAAGATCCCTTCCTCAGAACAAGTCAGCAAAGGATCTGAGCTCCTTATATCCTTTATATTCTTACCTCTAGTAAGTTTATACACCCAAGAAGATGGGTCTTTTCCATCAAAAGGTGATTCACCTTCCTACCTAGGAGAAACAACAACAGACTTGAGAGATTCTAGGACATCAGTTTCAAAAGTCTGGCAAGGAATGCCCTACACGTGCTTCAAAAATAACAACTTTGAATGGGGGTCACACCAACATCCCCGCCCACCCCGCCTAGTCTATATTCAAAATCCTACCAAAAAAACTTCAAAAAATTCAAACCCTAGTTGAGCACTCTCATGTTACCCTCCTTCTAGTTTCCTATTTTCTCCATATCAACTTTTTTGGCAATTGTTTATTTCTCCCCTTAACCAATTTACTGTAAATTGACTAGCTATTTATCCTTTCACTCTCATCTCCAATAAATTTGTGGGGACATATATCTTATATCTCTCTTAATTTTTTTGTTTCATCATGTCAATAGCCAAACCTTCAATAGCTTGGGCCTTGTTTGCAAAGGTGTCTCAACCTTTCATACTAATTGATTATGATGAACTTTTGATAGGTGTAAATATTATGCCATTTTTAACATGTGGGCTCATCTTGGGATCTAGGTGTTATATTTTGATTAGGGATTCGGGTGCAACATTTTTGGTGGTTTTAAATCATGGTTTTCTAATTACCATTTGATAGTTTAGTATATTGCTCCTCTTTATTTGGTTCTTGAGATAGAAGTTTTATTAATATTTTTGGGTATCATAATGATAAATTGGTCCATAATATTATAGGTAATACTCGTGTAAAGGATTATAATTTATGAGTGCATTTTAGTTGTTTTGAGTAAGTTAAACTCAAGAAAGGGCCCTAAACCGTTACATAACATCACTGAAGGAAAATTCAATGAGTCTCGTCAATAATGATTCTAACGAAAAAAAACCACTAAAGCAAAAGAAAGAAAATCAATAGTTGCACTAAATACAATAGAAGACCAACAAAGACTAGCTACAAATCAACAAGAAGATTAGGAATTTGATAGCCTACCATTCCCTATTGATGAACTCTAGCTTTTCCTCAAACGACACCTCCCTGGGAACACTCCTCTAATCATCATCCTTTGTTGGAGGAATATCAAGCTTAATAGTACATACTTTTTTCATTACTATTGGCATAAAAAATATATTGAGTTAATTTTGTCATGTTATACTTATACATGGACATAAACACCAACACATTATATATATATAAACATGTCATTATTATTCTTTCATTGCAGTTCACTCGGTAGTGCATTTTGTGCACTCAATATTATATGAGGGGAGAGAATTTGAAGCAAGAAAGTGATGAAAAATTTGGGTGATCCCACAATAGTGGTTTACAATTTTTGGCCAAATTGGACACTGAAATTATTATTTTTAACTAAATCTTCACATTCAGACACCTATAGCGGCTAAACCGTGAGGAATTTGAAGATGATGTAAACTAAAGTCTCGTCACATTTTGTTTGTAGATTCTAAAAAAAAAAAAATCAAAATTTTTGGAATCAAATTGTACTTATTTTTCCATCTCCCACGAAAACTAGTTGTTTTCAAAAAACAACATTTTAAAAAAGTGACGCACACCGTATAACACATAACTTTTTTTCCATGAAGGATAAAATTATAATTCTTTCAAATTTAGATTTGTAACTTCGATATCTAGTGCTTCTACTTGGTTAGATAGTTTTTTATTGAATATGTTTTCTTTAATCAAGTTTCAAAGTCAAACCAATTACAATTCAGACATAGCGCGACCGTATAACGCGTAACTTTTTTTGTATATATCGAAATTCAACTTTTTTTTGTTGGATCAAGGACTTCAATATCTAGTGCACTCATATTTTTAAATTTATTTTTTGATCATTTGCTACTTTTCCACGTGTAGAACAAAGACCTTCATTTCCAATGAAAAACCTATGTTTAATAAAACTAAAAAAACAAATACATAATAAAACCAAAACATATTAAAATTATATTCGTTGGATAGCTTGTTCCGAGGACTACCTGATTCCAATTGTGTTTGTGAAGATACCTCCATTTCCATCCTCAACCCGAGCTTTGAAGTGTGAAAATTTAGGTTTTTTGGTGAACAAGTTCAAAAATTAGGGAAAACGAGGGTTCGCTAGAACCAGGGGGCTTCTAGCGAACCCCTTTCCCAAAAGGGGTTTTCATTTGTTTTTTGTCTATGCATGCATTAAATGGGTTCGAACCAATGAGTTCATTTGAACCCCCAGAATGAAAATTTTTGGCATGGGGTCATTTTTTACAAGTTTTCCTTCCTCATTTGAATTGTAAACCACTTTTGTGGGTTTACCCATCTATGTAAAATTATTCTAAATAAAGCTTTTGAACCATCAAACTCTCCTTTCTATTCAAGCATCAAAACCCCAACCCAATCCCTTAAATAATTTTATGTGATGGATTTTAGACTTGTTCTTCTCCTAATGCCATTTCCTTAGCATCTTCAAGCTCTTATTCCTAAAAATTTACACTAAACACTTAAGTCTTCCATTTGCAGTAGATTTCATACTTACTTGTCTTGTCATGCCTTTTGTTCTTTCCTCACTAGATTTTTAGAGTTTATTTTCCCCATATACCCTACCCATGTCATCGTTGACTCCTAACTCCTGACTCATTACTTTTCACCAAGTACTAGAGTTGAATTTTGAACCATCCTTCTACTTGAGTACTTTTCCTTGTTATGGCCAAATCCCAAACCCCATCGATTCCTTCATAAATTTCATCAAATTCAAACTTTTTCCCATCCTTTTACCTCAATACTTCTCCTCGTTCATCTCCAAATTTTGTTACCCAATAACTTCCCTTATACTTTCTATTGGAGTTAGATATGTTCACTTGCCTTCAAAGTGGTACCAAGTATGAGTCACCTTCAAACCCCAATCATCTATATTTCAACACTCTCTTATCTCTTCAAGACTATTTTTTTGGACTTCCCTCCATTTACATGACTTCCTCATCGCCTTCAATCCCCAATGCTTTGACTTCTCAAATAGCATGATTTATGAGGTATTTCCAACATCTAACCCCTGATTGTATGAAACTCTCGCATATTCTCTAAGCAGGCCCGCCTATACTCCTACACATTCCAAGCCAGCATTAATGACCCACTATGATGCAAAAACCTTCCATATCATATTTTCTCACCTATAAATGATTATTCATCAAAATGGGTAGAGATTCACACATATCCAATGACCAAAAAAGTGGATGAAAATTAAAATGTTCTAATGCAAGTGACTCTCAACCACTATTCCAAGAAACTTCATAGGCTCTTTCTTGACTTGCACTTTAGGACTAGCAATGACATTAATGATGAGGGCACTTGTATATTAAGGAAGAACATTCCTCTCATATTTTCCTAGCACATCCAATCAGATTTTTAGTACAAATTAAAGAAAATAACACCTGATGGGCATGGGCATCCTCTATAACATATCATTTTATGGGTTTGCGCATTTATTGTGAATCTTGGCATATCTCTTGGAAGGATTAAAAGACTCAATTGTATACCATTCAAGAGGATGGAAAAAAGAAGCGAGAAATTATAGAACTAGTTTAAGAAGATATTGTAGGAAGCCTTAGGGTTTCATTTTTGTAGTTTTGGATACTATAATTTTTAAATTGTAATAATGTGGGTGTTTTTTGAAATATATAATAGAATCACTAGAAATTTGAAGAATGAGTGTAACTAGCATATTTGACATTATTTAAGTGTCTCCAATAGTCCTTTGTGTATTGTCTTAATGGGTTTTGATTAATTGGTAAATCATAAGGCCGTAAAATCATTCCAAAACTTTTGTAATGTCTCTTCTCAAGAGCAATGAAGAAATATATAGGTTTATTGTTGGATTATTAAGTGGACTCATATAAAGTTCTACAATTGTTGTTATTTATTCATTTATACGTATAGTCTAGCCTAGTTTATGTTTGTGTTAGAGTAAAAACAGTCTTCGAGTGTATATTGATTAAGGTATCCCATCTGGTTTTAATTGTCACATGTTTTGTGTAAATCCAATTATTTATGCCTATCATAATCTAGGCATCAATCTATAACTTGTTCTCAATTCCATCATCTCATCACATTAACACAAACTATACATTATATAATTATTTTTAGTTGTGTTGTTCTTCCCAACTTCCATGTATAAGTGCATAACATCAATAAGGTTTGTTATATCCATATCTTTAATATTTTAGTTGGTAAGCCTTTTTCTACTAAAAGGTGTATAATCTATTTTTCTAGACCAACAAATAGGTATGTATGACAACTAGAATAGGGGTACATTGTGCATTGGGCATGGTTTGGAACAAGATAATTGTTCAATCCCTATGATATCATATAATTCATCACCTTATGGAAACCCCCTTGGCCTTGTAAAACCAAAAGTGAAGGAGTTCTTTCCCACCTCAATATTTGGTTCTTGGTTGTCCAACCCAAATATAGGTTTTGTGGTATTCTTCCTAAGTTTGACCCCATTAGCACTTGGAATATTATCCAGCCTTAGGGATTTGGGGCATACAACTTAGATCATCAACACATGTAATTACATAGGTATTTTTTCTCAATTGAAAACTTCACATCCCATGTCTAGGGCGTGCAACCAAAAGGTAATTCATAAATTTTTATCCAAAATTTTGACTTCACCTTTGTTTGGTGAGTGATTCTTTGACTTTGAAACCTTATGTTCTCCTACCCAAGGACACACTAAGATATTGTGCACTGTTTTTTACTTTAAATAAAAACTGACACACTTAGACATGTCACTTGAGTTTTATTTTAATGAAAGTTGTTCATCATTCAAGGAGGCAAGTTATCAACACTCCATACCTTGCATATTTTTACTTCGACCAAACTTGTTCCCTACCTTAGTGAACTTTCAATATCCACTGATTGATCTTCATTTTTTGCCTCTCCAAAAGCATATAAATTTTATTTCCATTTCCTTGCATTAAAATACAAAAATACAAAAAAACAACATAGACGATAACAAGATGAAGCTTGAAACATGACTCTTAACTTTTATAGAAATGAGGGGTTTCAACTTGAAATTTGTCATCATATGAAAAATTATGTACAAACAAGTTAGAGAGAGAATTTTTAGCAAAGACATTTTAAAAGATTGAAGAAGGCTTGATAAGTTGACTTGAGGAGCCCCCTAGAGAGCTATAGATTATTTTTATAAGTTTATATTGGATGATAACCAAATGTGTTTTATTTTGTACACTCGCGTCTCAAGTTCTCACATTCCTATCCCTTTGGCATATGTTGGTGTCCACTAGTTGTGTTCGTGTCTTGCACATAAGTGTTAATGTCCTCTATGAAATATTGCTTCTAACTTGCCACCAATTTCTACAAGAAAAAAAAAAGGTGTCTAAGGGTTATTTTCGGGATATGCCTCCATTATATACCATGATTGATCCACCAATTTTGATAGATAGAGGATGTATATAAGATGGTTTGTGTAGCAAATAATACAACTTTAATGGAGGTCCTATTGGTGATAGAGTGTCATTAGTTGTTGATAGGAGTGCATGTATCCCATGGGTGTAGATGCTCCTTCCTATGCCCTACATTCTTAGTTCATTTTCCTTTAAAAAATCATTTTATAAATATGAAATTCATTTAATAGTAATTTCTAGTTGTTGGAGATGAGCTAGGGTTAGGGTTACGTGAGAGGGAATATTTCAATGGAAAAAAAAAATGAATTCAATGGGGTATTGGGATGTGCTCATGTTTAGGTAGACAAGAGTGTGGGTGATAGCATCGAAGGTGAGTAGCTGATCAAAATCAAGACATGTAATGTGGGAGTGATCGAGGCCTTCAATTAGATATAGAACATATGTTGAGAGATGGAAAAACAACTAATAATAATCACAACTATGATCATTAATCATGTTTAGAAGAAAAAAAAATGTTAAACCAGATACAAAGCAAAAGAAAAAAGTGTAGAATCTTTTCATCTCTACAATTACTTGCAAGGAAAAAAAACTATACCACATTAATTAGAATTGTAATAAGAAAGTTGAGGGAAGAAACAAATTAAAGACTGCTTAAAGAAAACACCATATAAGCCCAAAACAATTAAAGACTCCTTAAAGGAGAACACCATATAAGCCCAAAACAAATTAAAGCCTCTTCAAGGAGAACACCACATAAGCCCAAAACAAAGTTGAATGAATGTATAGTAAGAAGAGAAAAAATTATATAAAAAATGGAGGTACGAGGCTTAAGTTTCGATGTGCCAAAAAAAATAAAAAATAAATACATATATAGCTCTGTAAATGTTGGTCTAAACATCAAAATTAAGGGACTATATTTTTATTACGGTGAGGATTATAGATTACCCCACATTACAGTCTCTCAAACTTCGGTGTATATGCTACTGCAAACACAGAAGGCATCGTTTCCAATGTTTGACTGAGATAGAGCTGCTAAGGCATGTATAATTTGTTCTGACATTTGCATCTCCAGGCCTCAGGGTAGTATTCTGCCGGTTCAACTCTCGGAGTTCCTGGTTTCACAGGCACTCGAACAGCCTTACATGGAGTACATTTTCCACATTTGGAGATGCATGAGGGTGGCCATGATCCCGGTCCGCTTAGATTCATCCTCCTCCTAATCTCTGTCTCTGCTCTGCTCTTCTGTAAGATACACAAAGTTACAGCTTGTTAGGCCATTACCCACTATGAAATTAGCACAAGAGCTTAAACAGCCGACAGATTGTTTGTTATTTGAGGTATCTAGAATCTAAATAACCTTAAAAACAATGTGTCATATGTACTAAAGATTTTGTACCCGTTGTAATTGAGTCGTGGTGGTTCCTTTGATAGCAATCCGTCCATGAACATCTGCTTGCACACCAACACAGATCTTGGTCTCTAATTAGAATAAGATGGATCATCGAGTGTGATCCAAAACGTTGATATTAAAAAAACTATCGCAATTTAATCTGAAAAAGCATATATCATCGATATGAAGTGTGAAAATCTAATGTCTTTGATTATTTCAGCAATTCACTCACCTGTGTACAAAGCATAACTTGTATCTTGCAACAACAGAAGGATTGCACTGGAATACAGTAACAGTGCAAGGCAATAAAAGAAAATCTGCCCTATTCGGGGAATGAGCTCCATCTCGGAAAAATAATCAGCCCACCTCCTTGTTGGATTCCAGGCTTCTGTTTCATTATATGATATTGAATCTTCTCATAAGTAAAAATTTTCAGGCTTGTGGTACCTGTTTTTTATAAAAGCAAATGTCCCTCTTGGCTCACTGGATATTGTTGTCTAGAACTTTAGAGTAAAGGCCGGATATTGTTAGATGTCAGGTACATTCCCAATAATGTAGCGGCAGTACAAGAGGACCACAAAGTAAGCAAAAGTAAACAGAACAGGGGGAGCTGTGCTCATATACGGTAAAGCCTGTAGCTTTCTGTAATCTGAGCTCTGTAATTCCACCATGAAATCTCCAAGAAGGTACAGAAACATTCACCATGATCAACGAATCTGCTACCCATTTCACCAACACAAGCCTTGTGAATTGTTCAAAAACTATAAATGGGCCGTTCCAACCAAAAAAGTTAAGAAACAAATACAGTTTGTAAATTGCAGGGCATACCAGCACCAAGACCGTCAAGAAATCTAAGTACTTATCTATAGAGCATTGAAATATGGGCTCTTGTCCTTGTTTAGGTCAACCACATACCCATGGCATGAAGTCAACTCCTAGACGAGGATTTCACTAAAATCAGGCTCCCCACCTGTTGTTGAGGAGCAGGTTTCTTCAAGTACGTATAAGTATTAAACATATGGAAACAGCAGCTCTAGTTCTGATGCCATTGCCCTAAAATCTCTTCTCCTTGAGGAGAAGCTCCTAGCTCCTAGTTAGAAGTGCAACTTAAGAAGAAACCCACAAAGTTACCTAACCACTACCAGGGCTAGTGAGCAAGTATTTACCTATTTTGAAGTTACTGGTGGACAAATAGTGAAGTAGTTCAGCAAAGTAAGCAGACCGCCGTCAAGATTGGAAGAATGGTTATGGTGATAGAGTAGGGAGGATTTTTCCCTCTTGGAACTCACAGCACACTGATGTTGAATGGAATGTGAATGGTTGCTTTCCGATGCAAATTTCTAGATGTACAATGCACGTTTCGTTTGTAGCGTGTGTTGGGTAGCGGGTAGTGTGGAGAATGGAGATAAATGCAAGTTGTTGGTATACGCATTCCCAGGCACTCACTTTGTCTGGGGGTCAGCCGACAGCACCTTACGCTTACGCTCAAACAGTCACACCCCACTACCACTTCCATTTCTAACAGCGACAGAAGCCAAGTCACCCTGCTACACGTCACGTCCAGCCTCCGGGCTCTTCTCGCTCAACTATAACTTTTCTTGGGTGGTACTGGTGAGAAGTTTTGACCTTTTATTGGACCGCATTCATTTTGGACGAGACCGTTGCAGCAGTACATTCGTAGTAGTAAGAACAGCTCAAGGAGCTTCTCTAATGAACTGGATTCAGATGGGACGAATAGAATACATGGAAGTACAAACTCTCCTCTCCTCTTGTGTGATTAGAATGGGACATAGAAGTATGATTCAATGAACTATCTCAATAATAACAACTCAAGGAGCTTCTCTAATGAACTGGATTCAGATGGGACGAATAGAATACATGGAAGTACAAACTGTCTTGTGTGATTAGAATGGGACATAGAAGTATGATTCAATGAACTATCTCAATAATTGGGTTAGAAGGGGTGGTATATCATTGTGCTATATTAAAATTAGGTGGATTTGATTTTGGGGAAATTTTATGATTAAGTATGTTTAAATGAAAGTAGTATTGGGTTTTGAGATCTCCAAGGAAGTATCAATGCTTCATCCCTATGAACATACCCAGATGCATTGAGTGCTAAGTGGACTATTTGTTCTTGAGAGAGATGGGTTTGTGTGAACTACTACTCATGAAATACAAATCAATGAGCTTGACTCAAAAGTGATGCAGTTGAATATTGATAGCAATATCATCGATTGACATATTAGTGTTAGTAGATTAAAAATAGAGTTTTTTTTTTTTCAAAAGGTTCTTAGTTCATTAGGGATTAAATCTTCCTAGGTGTAAGGCCTCTTATAATGGATAAGGTTGAGGTCATGTTCTAGGTGACTTTGGGAGAATGGATATCTCTCAGTCCTTGTATTTTGCCGAAGAGGTATCAACTTAGACTCATGCTCTCAAATCAGGTTGCAAAAAATGATCTTGGTTTGACATAGAACCCTCTATTAAAGAAAAGAGAAGGTTTTTAATAATAGTATAACAATCTTGGTTTGTGAATAAATTATTTGTTACCACTTTTATTTAAGCAAACAAAGTTTACTGGTTATTACTAAATAAAAAATAGATTAACTATGTGCATCAAAAACTAGTTTTAATGGGTTATTTAACATGGTTTAGATACATGAGGGTTAAATTTGATGGTTGTTTAATAATATAGAATTGTTTATAGAAAAATACAATCAAAATGATTTTAAAGTTTATAGTAAAAGATGTAAGCGATTTTTTTTAATAAATAAAAAAAATGGATTGAAAAATAGACTTAAATGCATACTCTAGCGTCTAAAAGAAATAAAAGTTAGTATGTAGACTTGGAAAGAAATTATAATATAGTTTTGAGAGGCATGGTTGTCTAATTTGACAACACATAAAGAGAGTAACTAAAATTGTAGAAGTTCAAACAAGGGTCATCAACATTATCAATAATTAATATTGAAACCCAAGAAATAGATACAAGATAATTGAACAAGATAAAGTCTAAAATGGATATATAAAAAACAAAATAATGTACTACTTAGAGTAAAATTTAATAGCGCATAACAAGAAAAATAGTTCAAAGAAAAATGGGTTGACTAAAGGGTAAGATAAGATACCCCTTGTTCAAGGCCTAAGTACAAGGTAATGCCTTAAAAAAATCTTTTCTTTTTCAAGACAACTACTAATAGTTCTTGATATTCAAAAGGCATTGACCAATACATAGACATATTATGGCATCCCAGTAGAGCACCTAATCCATGTGATTGTAATCTTCATCCCTAGACTACAATTTGAATGATAGTCAAAAGTATTAATTGAAAATTTTAAAAATATTTTGGTAATCTACTTATTGTTGATTTCTAGAAAAAACAATCTAATAGTACAAGCACATCCCAAAAGCTTAAGTGACAATGGGCAAGAAGAAAGATATGTGTGGCGGTGTGAAAAAATAAAAAGGTTTTAGAAAAAGAACATGTAAAATCTTGTGCATCATTAGATCCAAATCAAACCAAAGGCTCAAAAGGCCTAAAACTAATATGCCTACAATTTCAAGAGATACATAGGTGGTGACATATCATTGATCTCAAAGAATTTTAAGGCTTGTTAGCCTTGAAAGCTTCTCGTGCCATGAATTTTTAAAAAGTAATGATCTAATAATTAGCACATCCAAAGCTCAAGTAATTGTAGATAGGAAGAAAATTCCACACTACAAAAGACCGTAAATTCAAGAAGGCTTGAGAAGAAAGGTACATGTACAAGCCTATGTGTCCTTATATCAAGTCAATTTGATGGTTAATAAAGCTTGAAACTAATGCACCTATAGTTATGGGCTAAAAATGGGAGCACATGCTCCCCCTTTTTCATCATTTTTAACTTTGCAAGTCCCTATCTTTATACATGGATCAATTGTGAACCTTTCCAATATAATTTATTTGTATCAAACCAACTTCTCCCACACAATTTATATGAAAAATAAAGGGTACATCAAATGACAGGTGCATCTAGGATCAAGGGGCTATCAACATCTTGTACTTAAATTCATATAGAAACTTGAGGTCTTGTTGAAATGACTTGAGGATGATATACTTTTTTAAAGAATGATAGTTACTACTTTTATATACATGGTATTAAGAGGCAATAATGTTATGGGAGATCAATATGTTTAGATGAAGTTATTTTATCCTATGAAGGTCAAGAGTTGTAGGCCATTTTCGATTAATTTGTTTCTGAATAATGTGAAACTAATTGCATGTATGATAATATCTCCTAATAGTCATTTTGACCTTTGTTAGCAAGAAAGGATATAGAAATTTTTTTATTGGAGAACTCTACAAAAAAAACTTTTATATAGCAAACGTAAGAAAGGATGAGGGAACCAATTTTGACAAAAAGAAACGGGTATTGGATGTGCATTATTTCAAGAAGGTCCCAAATATAACATCTTCGAGATCATTCGACCTCCATAGATTTGAATCATTAAGGCCCATGAGTCATCTATTAAGACCCAATATGATGTGAGTTCTTATGATGTCATTCTCTCTAGGGATTTTAATGTACTCCTTCCCCTAAGAAATTTTCTAATTTTTAAAAAATTCATTGTTGGATAGAACATGCTAAAAACTCACAAAATACAAAAATCTAGATGTGAAAATAGGAAGGTAGTTTTTCGTTCAAAATAATTATAATTCACTACATCTACTATAGATAGACAAGGAAAGGACATTAATAAATCATTTTCATATGAACTATATTATTATCTAGAATTTGTGCATTTATTTATGAGAACTTACATAGAAACTAAAAAAACAATTTTCTAAAATATTGAGGTGATGTCACACACATTTTCTAGTGTCAACAAAATAAGGCTTTCTAAGAAATTCCTTTACATTGTTGGCATCAATAGAATAAGGCCTTCGAATAAATTTTGACATAAGCAATATTGTCCTCCATTGTATAAACATTCATTATTCACAATTTTTTTTTAAAATAACAATCATGTGAGGTTAGGTATGTATTAGAAGGGATGATAAAATAAAAAAAATTGCATGTTATGATAGTAGATCATGTCTCTCTCAAGGCACCAATATGAACTCGATCATTTTGTCCAACAAAAATCCACCAAAATGTTTTTTTTTTTTTGTATTTTATGTTAAAAATACATGCATGTTCGCATTCATGAAAAGAAATATCAATCTCCAAAGAAAAATAGAAAACCTTATTACCTTTAATAACTAGATAAAAAGGTCATTCCAAGACTTCCTTACCTTACAACAAGGATTGAAATGAAAAGATTATTTTACATACATGAGACCAAATAGTCTATGAAACCATCGATTATATCACCCAATCAAAGATTCAAGGGACATAAAACATCCTTTAGAAGGTTTCTCCTTGGCTTTGTTGATTTCAGTTAGAAGCTCTCCCAATCTTTTTAATATGCTTTCCTCAAATAACTCTACCATGGAACCAACTCTTGTTTGTTCCTCATAGTTGGTATGAATATCTATGTACCTTGTATATTCAAGGATGAAATGCTCCTCTATTTATACTATGGGCTTGTTCTATAAAAATACAAGCCCTCTATTCTCACTCTTCCTTAGGTGTCATTCATCTACATTTCTCACATCCAAAGCCTATTAGAGCTAGTCCTTAGTTAAGCAATGAGGATTTTCTCCCTAAACTTGACTTTTTCTTTTTTTTTAATTCTCAAAAGTTAGGTTGAACTATGTAGGATAGTGTTATTATTTTTTACTTGTTTTCTCCCCCCACATCACTATTTTAAGCATTTTATTCACACGATATTTTTTATTTGTTAAGGTTTGGAAATTAATTTAGGTTAATGTCCCATATACTCATCCATTTGTTATTTAATTCATCTATCTATTCTTTCTATGCAACTCTTCATATCATACAACCCTAGGCCACCTACGAATCTTTATGTTTTATTTTTTGAGGTAACAAAATAACCCAATCATAGTAGTTTTCTCTAAAGGTAACACTCATTTCTTTGTAAGGATTAATTTCATATGGAATTGAATCCTTGATTTTAAAATTAATTATGGTTAGATATTTTTTTATCTTTCTATTTTCTTGCATTTCAAACTTGACATTCCTCTAGCTCCCATACCTTGTACCTATGCAACCCAAATAGGGCCATGGTGGTTTTCCAATCCCATAAATTTACATTTTTACATATATTTTTAAGTGCATAAAGAGCTCTCCAACTTTCTTGTATTATTTTCATCCTACATGTGTTTGAATAGATTTATTGTGAATGTTAAGCCAAAGATACTTGTGTTTTGAAACCACTTATAGAGTATCTTTTAAAATAAGAATTAAAATTATTATTTTTCCTTTTTAATGAAATAATAAAAAAAATTGATTTATTTGATGTTCACCTACATCCCTAACTTACAAAAGAACTTTAGATCCCATATGTGATCTCTTAAATCATGGGTTGTCTTTGCCATTACAATTAGTCCATCAACATAAAGTGTGATTTTCACCACATACTTGGCTAAGTAAAGCCCATTCTCCTCACATTTTGGATATCCAATCTTCCATCTCAATAATGTATATTCCAGATAAATTATAGGATGTAGGGATACCTTGTTTGATGCCTATGTCACTCCTAAAAAATTTAGACAACCTTTCTTGAATTTTGATTTTAACCTTGACTTGTTTATACGATCTATGAAATACTCCTCTAACCTATTGGGAATCCTAGTTCCTCAATTTTTCTCCATATTTTCTCCTTGTGTCAAATACCTTCTTGAAGTCTACAAAGCAACAAAATGCATCTTCCTTTTCATACCAAATATTTTCAACTAGGTGTCTAAGTATGACACAATAATTAATAGTTGAGTATTTGGGTCTAAGACATTTTTTCCCCTTTGCTCTCTTTCCTTGTTCCTCCACCCAAATATTAATCTTGTGTTCTATAATGCTCCTAAGAAAACTTAAAATAATATGGTTGACCACAATAGTTTGATAATGTTGAGGGATTAATTAAATCTCTACTTTTAAACAAAACTATAGTTAGGTTGGTTATCCACCCCATTGGAAAACCATTTTGAATAACCTCATTATAAATCATTTTATTTGAGGTACTAATATTTTAACTCTCCATTAAGATTCTCTAATTGCACATAGTCTATGTCTCGAGCTTTACATATTTCTACCTTATTTATCTTGTGATATGATGTCTTTAGTCATGAAAAGTTATTCATTTATAGTGATTGTAGATGATACATATTTTTCATTTTCACCAATTTCTTATCATTTTTTTAGTTGTCCTTTTTTCTACCTACTAGTTTCTTTAGTGGTCTTCACGTTGTCTTACATTCTTCATCATACCATGGTTTTTTCAAGAATCTATTTCTTTTATTTTTTTTCGGTTTGGCTTTCTTTCATGTGCAAGTAGGGCTTATTGAATGGAGTCCATTAGCTTGTTTCTCTTAATAGAATCTACATAATATTAGGTTCTCCCTTTTTATCCTCTTTTTATAATTTTATATTCAAGTCTATATCCTAAAGTCTTGTTGATTTTCCTCTATCGAGAGGATGTTTCCTTTTAATGCGAAAGAACCCAAAAGAAAAACTTTAAATTATAAATAAAGGTTTAGCATTATTTTTGAGGTGCAAGGTTGTGTGTGAAATGTAAATTAATGCTACCTAAGGCTATCTCCACATATCCCAAACTTATTAACAACTATATGAGTTGGGACTAACAACTAAAGTAAAAACTTGATAAACTATGCAAATTAGAAACATGAAGGACTTGGAAAATGGAAATGACTTAGTATTGAAAGTGAAAATTGAGTGAAAAAGTGGGATCAAATGCACTTATATAGAGAGGTGGCCTTTATAAAAATTTCTTTAAATTCTAATTTGTAGCTTCCTAGTAAATTTGGAGATTATTTAACCTAAAGTACTAGGCCACATAGAATTTACCAAATTCCTGAATTCTTTCATAGCTACTTTTTCTTGCATTTTGTGGCTTTTAAATAAAATCAAGAACAACCCCCTTTAGACCATTCTGCAGAACGAAACCATGATGCCTAGTTTATTTTGCCACACATTAATAATCCACTCATCAAAATATTTTCTAGTTGGCAATTTATTACAGTTAAGGGCAACAAAGAAAATGGCAACATCTTTTAACCTAAGTTCCTCCCTAATTAAAGCACTTTCCATTTTAGGGTTAGGAGTAACAACAAACTTTTCAAGCTCGCCCATAGGGCCCTTATCATTATCACTGCATTATTGGTGCTCCTTGCAAACCCTGTCATTACCCACCATCATGAAGCTTGCAGTTTTTGGAACCCTAGCAATAAAATGGTTGTCAGAGATGATTGATGAGGAAATAATGGTAGTATCTTACCCTAGGTGGTTCATTTTCAAAAACGTTCCCCCTCATATTTGGGATTTTTTGCCTCAATTACTCGCCCCTCTTGGAAATATTGTGAGGGTGGAAGAACCCAGAACAACTCTCCTGCACATGGATGCAAGAATCCTAATCTCAACTCCAAGGGTAGATATCCCTGAAGTGGTTAATTTGAAACCCACGCTAAGATAATGTCCTATAAATTTGAAGTGTTAGGGCGACTTAATGCTTGTTTTTTGTGTAAATTGGAAGGACCTTTAAGGAGAAACTGTCCAAAAAATAAAAGGGGAAATTGGAGTCCTTAAAAAAATGGGTCAAACCCTAACCCTGAGATAAGTAAAGAAAGGGTGGAAATTGTAAAAGATGTTAATAATGGGGACTCGGGTTTGAAAAAACATCATAGCTCAAATGCAATTCATAAGTGGAAATTTTAGACCCTATTATGGAAAGCATAACATCAATTAACACTACTAAAATACTTAAAACCCCAAAGAAGTAGAAATAGTGGCTATCCAAAACATAATCACCAGAGAGGGTGAAACCAATATCTCTAAGAATATAGACATAGTAACTAATAAAGAATTCTTAGAAGCATGGAAGGAACACCAAATCCCTGGGATGGAGAATGTTAGTGTGTTGGATTTATCTAATTATTGAATATTAATACATAATTTTCCTCTTTCTCATGTGAATTTTTTTAATCATATAGTTTGTTGACTTTATTCTTATTTTTTACCTTATGTAACCACAAATCATCATATGGTAATCCTTGGATACAATAAACATTTTAGATTTGCATACACTTGTAAGAGATTTTATTGCAGCAATTTTACCTTATTTCTCAATATTTGGTATCAAAGCTAATGGTTATGCATAGACATGAACAACTTTTTTGAAGTGTTAAATGTTTTTTGGCTACAATGGGAGGTTTTAAATTGTATGGATTTACATATTTGTGAAAATGATTGAAAACCACAGCTTCCACTTCTTGCATGGATATTAAGAAATTTGATGACCTACTAATTATGATTTGTGAAATTTAAAGATGAAAGATCTACTTGAAGAAATAGATCAATGGTTTCTTAATTAAAAAAAAAGAAACTATTAGATATCTCTAATGAAGATTGGTTGAAACTAGACAAGAAGGCATGAGGAACCATTTAGTTGTATCTTGCATATTTTTTCCTCACTAATTTTTTTAAGAGACCGCCACATTCAAATTATGGAATAGGATAAGGTGATATCTATCAATTCAAAATTATTACTAACAAGTTGTATCTCAAAAGATAGTTATATTCATTAAAAATGAAATATGATGATTATGTCGTAGGATATTTAAATATTTTAAATTTAATTTTAAGTTAGCTTTATTTTGTAGATATTAAGTTGGAAGAAGAGGATAAACTCATCCTATTAATTTTCTCTTAACTTAATACCTAGGAAAATTCAATTGTTATCATTACCTATAGTGGTGCCCAAACTAGATACTCTTATAACTAATTTTATTTTAGAGGAGATGAGAAGGAAATCTATGAATGAAGGATCAAAAGTTTCTTTTCATGTATGGGGAACATCCAAAGAAAAATGAGGGCCTAAAGGGGATAAGAATAAAAATAGGTCAAATTATAAAGGGCATTCTAAAACCCTAGAGAAGAGTAGAGTAAAATTTTGGAAATATGGAAAGAAAGAATGTAGAAATAATAAAAAGAGTTCAAATTCCTCCACAAAAAGTGTCTTCTAATGATGATGATAATAATTCTTTGTTTATTTCTACTGACACTATTAGTGATTATGGTTGGATTATTGATTTAGGTTGCTTCTACCCTTATTTATTATGATAATATTTTTTTATGAATATTTATTTATTTAATTCATCCTTATCTAACCCTTAATTAAATAAATTTACATTTATTTAATTAGATCTAACCTTATCCCCCAAACCTTACAAATATATAAATTAATTAATACTTAATTTATTTAGGCTAATTAACCTTCATTACCATTTTTTTATTATTTAATTCCACCTCATCACCATCAATCCCTTTTTCATTCAATCCTAACCCTTGAATCCAAAATAGTAGCATAAGGATATGATGAAGGTAGAGATTACAAAATGAGCACATCAAGTAGACATGAGTGCATATAATTCATCTCAATGGACATGAGGTTAGAAAGGTAAAAGGCAAGGTAATTGTTAATTATTGTGTTTATCTTCTATTTTATGTCCTTTACCTGTTTCATCATATTCATTTTGGCATGAGCTGGGATCACAATTTAGTGCCTAAGCCTATTTTAGCACCTAAGATTCACCTTTCATTTCCTGAATATCCTTTGTTCAATGCTTTTGTTGGTCCAACACCTAAGAATATACCGTTCACGACATCCTTTCAATGCCTAATCATCATAGATCAACGCTTTTTTTGGTTTATCTCCTTTACATCATGCTTTAGTGCCTACTCTATTTTACCTCAAAACTCTAACTATTGACTCCATAACCCGATCACCTCCACTTAGCAATGTTTAGGTTTCATTAGTAGTGACCTTACATAAACCTAGTTGTACAGTCAACCATCCATAAACCCCAATCATCCCTAAACCATCCCTAACCATCCCTAACCATCCCTAACCATCTCTAAACATCCCTAAACCATCCCAATCATCCCTAAACCATCTTGAAACCATCCCAATCACCCCTAAAACATCCCAAGTCATCCCTAACCATCCCTAAACTATACCTAAACATCTCTAATCATCCCTAATAATCCCTAATCACCCTCATCATCCCTAATAATCCCTAGTCATCACTACTTGTCCCTAAACCATCCCTAACCATCCCTAATCCCTAGTCATCACTACTTATCCCTAAACCATTCCCAATCATCCATAATCATCTCTAATCATCCCTATTATCCCTAGTCACTCTCATCATCCCTAATCACCCTCATCATCTCTAATCATCCCTAAACATCTTTAATCATCCCTAAACCATCCCTAATCATTCCTAAACCATCCTTAATCATTCCTAAACCATTCCTAACCATCCCTAATCACCCTAAACCTCTCCTAAATCTATCATCCATTTTGAAAACACAACTAGGGTCTCCTTTACTGCCTTTGTAGGCCTTTTAGTTCCTATGTGTGGCCTTTAGCACCTTTGCAAGCTTCTTAGCACCTTTGTTCAACCTTTAGCACCTTTATAGGCCTTTTAGCACCTATGCTCATCCTTTAGTGCGTTCACAAGCCTTTTAGTTCCTTTGATCATCCTTTAGTTCCTTTGCGGGCCTTTTAGCACCCCTAATAAGCCTTTAGCGTCTTTGCACCTTTTCAAATAATTCATTTAGCTTACCAAAAAACTCTCTTGGGGCTTTGCCCCCAAATCCCTATACACAAGGGATCGCTTCTATCAACCCATACCCCCTATTATTGATCCGATGGATATTTTTAGTGAAAATTGAAGTGTCTTCAAATCTCTAGATTTTAGCACCATTAAAAAGAGCTTGATGTCCTGATTCCAATGCAACTTGAATGGAGTCAAACAGAGCTACGGAGCCCAAGTTATTGCCGGTCAAAGTTCAGTCAACAATTGGTCAACTCAGGGCCCAGGGCAAGAAAAAAAGGTCAAAATTGATATCAACGCCAAGAGCTTGGCAAGAGCTTTCCGACGGTGTTCGTTATGTGCAAATCGGAGCTCGTATGTGCAAGATATGGAAGGTCAAAGCTCGTGGTTGACTAGGTTGACTTGAAGGTACAATGATGACGTCAGCATGACGTCATCATGCTGACATGGATGAATCATGAGGTGACACATGGTGGCTTCCCGAAGTTACATGTGGCGGCAATTTTTTGGACATGGTTTTATTTGAAAAAAATATATAAAAAAATAATAAATTAATTAATAACAGCCATGCCCTCCATTTTAATAATTAAATCACTTCCTTAAGAAAAAAATGTGGCCCTCCCTATAAAAGGGGATCACCATTATTTAAAAAAAAAATCATGCTATTTTTTAGGCTACCTTTTTTTTAGGGAAAACAAATTGATCCCTATTTTTAAGGGATGTAAATAGCCCGTAACCAAACTCATCCCCTATTTTAAATGAGAATTTCAAACCAACATTGTATATTGTATGGTTTTAAAATACAAGTGGCATTGGATGGTTTTGTGGAAATTTGGAAATGAAATACTCCTTAATTTAATAAATTCCCTCCAAGTTGTAAAACAATAATCCTTTTAAAAGGATTAGTTGTAACTTATGGAAACAAGAAAAGCCCGAGAATGAATAATTGGAAGGGCTTAAATTAATTTAGGGGGATTTATATTCAAATAAGGGAGATTTTTAAATATTATTATGTAAAAATGGAGATTTGGAAAATATTGTAAATCAATTGGTTAGTAACCAATTTGAGCCATTTATTGTATTTAAAGGGGGTGAATTGGTGAGAGTGAAGCTAAGGGAGAATACTCATAATTTTCAAGGAAACGAGTGCTAGGTGATACAGAGAGGAGTTCTAGGAGATTCTTGGAGCCATTTTCGTACATCGGAGTATGCTTATGCTGCCGAAGTGCTAGAAGAAATGGTTTTGGTGCAATTGTAATTCTGATTTTGGAGATTAATCGGATTGGTCTCACTCCATTGGAGCGGACCCGGAGACGTAGTCACATTGTGGTGAACTTCGTAATCAAACTCTGTTTGCATATCTCTCTTTCTTTCTCTCACTTTCTTTCATTCTGTTGTTATCACCTTGTCATTTTAATTATTTCCATGAGTTAATTTTGATGTTATTAACTTGGAATAATCATTGTAAAAGTTAAGCATTTCAATACTGCAAATAGTCTAGATCCTATACAGATCAATTATTGGGGTAGGTATCCTAAACCCCTTTGAGATACCAACTATTTTATTTGAATCATCCTTAACCATCATAATCATTCACCCTCATCATCCCTAATCTCATCCCCAAGCACCCTCATCATCCCTAATTCCATCCCTAATCACCCTCATCATCCTTAAACACCCTCATCCTCCCTAATATCATCCCCAATCACCCTCATCAACCCTAATCACATCCCCAATCACCTTCATCAACCCTAATCCCATCCCTAATCACCCTCACAACCATAATCCAATCCCTAATCACCCTCATCAACCCTAATCCCATCCCTAATCACCCTCATCAACCCTAATCCCATCCCTAGTCACCCTCACCATTCATAATCTCACCCCTAATCACCTGCATCATCCATAATCTCATCCCTAATCACCCTCATCAACCTTAGTATCATCCCTAATCACCCCTAACCTCATCATCCATCTTCATCCTTAAGCCCTATTCTTCTAATACTCAGTCCATTTCCAATCCATCATCATAATTTTTATCCTCTTCCAAATCCAATCAACCCTCATCCTCTAATCTTACATTAACCACATCCTAATCCACCTCTCAAATCACCCTTTTATCCCAAATTTGAGCTTAACCAAATCCAAATTTTTAGGTTTAATAAATCCCCATCAAATACAACTTATCCTCATCCAATCTATCCTAATCCCCTTTCACCCATTCCAATCCAATCCAACATCATGTCTTATTTCTATACCTCTCCACCAATCCTTGATAATGATTAGGTTAATCTTTTCGACCAACCCAAATATGATCCTTATGATGATAATGAGATTTTTGTTGATCAAAAGGACCTATCCCCATCCACAAGTTTCATCTTCAACAATAACAAAGATTTCATGCTTAGATAGTTCCTTAGCATTGGTTCTAAACTTCCATCCTTGCCACCTCAATTCAATCCCAATCCATCTCATATTGCCTATCCTTCCCCTTCCTTTGACCAAGGAAACCAAGCCTCTATCCAAAATTTCCCTCCAACCCCATCCACATCCCATATCCCCATCTCCAATATCTTTTCAAGATCCTCATCATCATCATCAATTTACAAATCCATGAAAGCTTACATTTCTTAGTCCACTTGCTCATCCCCCACATCCTTATAATCAACATTTTTGGAAAATGTGCAAATAGTGTGTTGTCATTTATGTCAACCTCTGTTGGTGGTGTCATTGATGTCAACCTTTGTTAATACCATAAGCACTTATGTTGAAGGAAAGTTCATGGTTGGATGTCAAAATGTTATCACTGGTACACTATTGTACACCATCATTTGAAGTTCATGGTTGGATGTCAAAATACCTTGGTTGATAAGGTTCCAAACTATCTAAGGCATGGGACTAGCTTCATAGGAGCTTTGTCAAATGCTCCACATTCCTCAGCAGATGAAGATATGATCTTGCAGTTCAAAGAGTAGCTTTGCATGGTTTTAAGGTATGCATATCCCAAGTTTCCATGCACAAGTTGTATCGTAGAATGTTATGGTGCTTTCAGAGTGAAATTGTTAAGTTCTAGTGAATGTATGATAAGGAATAACTAAATGTATCTACATAATATTGCTTTTCCTTTTGGATTTGGAGTTATGTTTCTGAAGGTGGTATGTCTGCTCAGTCCAATTTTTAGTTGATTTGGTGCACCATCGGTGTTTTGTAGATGACAATGTGTTGTCTATGTTTTAGCAATCTGGTAGGCTGGTCTGTTGGTGTCTAAATGATCTTTGTCTACAAGTACTTGATCAAATTTGTGTATAGAGGCTATGTAATGCATGATGGAATATCTTTGGGCTCTCTAAATGGTCTGCAAGTTGGTATCTAATAGTCTTGTACCATAGTTTGTTTGAAGTTGATATATTAATCTCTAAGTGCTTACACCAGCATAAATTGTTCTAAAATGACAAAAGGAAAATTGTTCTAAAATGAAAAAAGGAGTGCACATAAGTATTTTTATAAGTCATATCAATTTGTTGAAGTGATCTGCACAATGTTTCTTGGTCTCTTTGTTACCACCTTGGTTTGGAGTTGATGTTTGGCAATTTGCTTGCTTGTCAGGTCGATTTGTCATGTTGAGTTGCTTGTGCCAAGTGTTTGGATGTGTGCACTAATTTTGAATATGTGTTTCATGAATAATAGGTCCTAAATATCTTTCTACTTGGACCACATGAAATTTCTTTCTATTAATTTTTTTTTTAAGCCGACTTGTAATTATTGTATATCTTTTATTACATGTTTGTAAGTCGACATGGAGAAACCTCTTGAAGGTTGTGAAGGGTATAAATAGAAGATAAAAAAAAATTGAGATGGTAAGTGAGTGTGTTGTGAATGTTTTGAGTAGATAATGTGCAAATATATTTCTATAGAACATCTTTTGATAATGAAATGTGTCAAAGATCAATTTTGATAGATTGGGAGTGAATGTATGTGAGACTACGAAGAAGAATATGCGCTATTAAATGAGAAATTTTGTTGAATTCAATGAGCTATAGGAAATAGAGCTTATTGAAACGAATGCATGTACCAAAGGCAATGACCCAGAGGTAATAGATGTATTGATATATTCCAATTGTATGTTGAGGTTATGAACCTTTGTTGTAAAAGTTGTATTGAGCAGGGAGTAGTGAACTTCCTTTCGTTAAAGACCACAAATACTTGTAAAATCTACTTATTTGTGAGGCAAGATTTGGACAATAGATCCAAGTAGCTTTGTCATTGTGGTTTTTCCCTTGTAGGGTTTTCCACGTAAATCTAGTGTTATGGTTGCATGCTTTTGTGTTCTTCTGCTTGTCATGGTTTAATTAGTTAATTTTTGATGAATGGAAAGAATTTGATTAAGTACGGATTCACCCTCCCTCTTAGTACTTATGTGTGTTCAACAATTGGTATCAGAGCCAAGTGTCTTGATATAGCCTAACAACTAAGGTAGATCTTGAGTGGAACACATGGGAACTAAAGCAATGTTAAATGAGAAGAATCCTCTTAAAGTTAAGAAGCATGAAGATATGGAAGACATTAATGCAAATGATTGTGAAGTGGAATTTGAGGGAGAACTTATTTTTGCTTTGGATTATCTGAATAGTGAAAGAAGAGAAAGTGGAGAATCATAAACCAAACTCAAAGAACCAAAAGAGACAATAATCAGTTTGAAAGTTCAAGTTGAAGAAGGAAAAAGTGTTGCAAATTATCTAAAAAATAAGTTGAATGACAAATCAGTGGAGTGCTCCAAACTTGAAGAAGAAATTATCTCCCTGAGGAAAGAATTGGAGAAAGCTAAGGATCAAATTGACAAAGGCCTGAAACTCAAGAAAAGTACTAACATTCTTGATGAGATAATCAATACTCAAAGATCTGTAAAGGATAAAGGTGGTCTTGGATTTGAAAAAAGGTCAGAACTAAAAGGATAATATTCCTTAAATGAAAAAGGATAAGGAATTTTCCGAAGAGGTCAAAGAAGAAAGATGAAAATTGGATGATAGCTTCATAAAGGTTAGAAATTAGAAGAAAATATTCAAGAGATCATCTCCTAAACAGACTGCTACTTCCAAGTTCTCTCAATCCTTTCATGGTTATTGTTATTCTTGCAATAAGTTTGGTCATAAGGCTAATGATTGTAGAACTAAGGTAAAGAAGGAATGATTATATATGAGGAAGAACTATTTTGTGCATCCAAGATATAATGTTGTAGTTTCTCATTGCTTTTATGGCTACTGATATGCATGCAATAAGTTTGGTCATAGGGTTGTTGATTGTAAAACTAAAATAAGGAGAAATGATTTAGCCCTTGAATATAGTATTATTTGCTACAAGTGCAATAACTTTGGGCATAAAGCAAGATTCTCCAAAAGTGGTTATGTGAAGCCACATACATTCAACATAAGAATATAGAGGAAAGGAAGGAAGTTGTTAAGGTTTGGAGAAAGAAACAAGAGAAAGATATTGAATTAAGGAATGACACAACACTTGTGCATTGTGCACAATATTTCATGCTTGATTGAGATAAAACATTATCTTAGGGGGAGCTCTCTTCCACAAAGTCTCTCAGCCCCTAAAGAGAGTAAGATGTTGATCATTACAGTAGGAAAAGTGATCTAAATGAAAAATTCTAAAGAATTGATTGATGAGTAAGATGGAATCTATAAATCTATTGTCTAGAGAAATAGTTTTTTCTACAGAGGATTGTGAAATGATTA
The DNA here is from genome assembly GCA_007258455.2 of Sequoia sempervirens. NCBI lineage: Eukaryota > Viridiplantae > Streptophyta > Pinopsida > Cupressales > Cupressaceae > Sequoia > Sequoia sempervirens. The sequence goes on from VDFB02373365.1 coordinate 150,858,921, forward strand.
TGCATCTTTGTGAGGACACAAATCTCTCTAGCAGTTTCTTACCTAACAATTACAAGGTGCATTAACTATGGAATGTTAGGGAAAATGCAAAAGACTTATACTTCAATTTGCGCGATCTTGGCTCATTCAAATCAAAATCATTTGCATCCAGAGCTAGGGAGAAGATGACATTCAAAGGAATCTGAAGAATTCAAAAGGAACTATGGTGAAACCCTAACGACAATACACAGAGGTATTTTTAAGTTGCTCATAAACCCTTGTTTTAAAAGGAACTACAATGGCTACTCCAAAATTGTTTGATATGTCTGAGAAACCTAGGCCAAAGTATAAGAAATATTCATTCAAAGAAATGGAGATGGACAAGGATGATGCCTTCTCCAAGGTAACTATTGATATTGTGCATACAGAGGATGTAAGGATTTACATTCATGCCCCTATAAATGAAATCAATCACATGAAATTTGAGGAACTAAGGCACACCTTTTTGGATGATGACTATGTCAAATCTAAACTAGAGTATGCAAATGTGTTGGCTAAAGGATTGGATGTGTGGAAGGACTTTCCTAATTTTTGCAACAACATTGAATGGGTAAGGATCATTTTGAATAAAATTCATGATGAGTTTATCTATTTAGATAAACCCTGCATAATCTCACAAGTGGAGTAAAGGAGAAAATGCAGCGGGATAAAAATCCTCCCCAAAATAGAGATGAAAAAAAGATGCTCTCACTAAAGAATGAGAAGGAAAAAACCCCATGCGAGGAAAAATTCCCCCCATAAGAGAGAAGAAGATAGATCATGCAACTCCCCTCAATATAAAGTCTCCTAAAAGGATGGTAGATGCTCAACATTGAATGTTGAAGATTCTCCAATCTCATGAAACAACATTCCTCCCCTTAGGAAGAAACAAAACCATGATGGTATGCAAGATGTCTTCCCATTTAGAAAAGGAAGATGAGGGAATAATAATTTTTCATGTCTCTGAAGTATGCTCAAGTGTCTCCATGTCAATGCCAAAAGTTGTTACACTCCAAACAACCATTCTCAGTCACACTTATGAAGATGAAAATCTAGAATCTCCTAGAAATGATTGTAAAACACAATCCAAAGACAAAGATATCTCCTCTGAAGATAAAGAAGCATCCTCCAAATGCTTCTCAGAAGTATACACACTCATCTCAAACTGAAAAGAATGATCATGTAGAGAATGAGCAAGAGGGTCAGAGTGTTCCTTCACAACAACTGAAGAAGGATCATTTCCATCCAAGAGATGTATTCAACCAATGGTGTCTCTAAAATCTGAAATGTGGAACTCTATAAACAAACCTATAGTGTATGTCGAATACTCATCCCAAGTAGCCATCTTTGGAAGATAATGTATGTCCTGATACACTAAATCACAAGATGTCAAAATTGTGGCAATAGAAGCATCATTAGATAAAATAGTAGGTGAAGGAGATGAGATCTTGATGCATGTCATTTGACTAAACTTATCATTCCCAAATGATATTGTATCCTCAAAATATGAATAAGTAAGAACACTAGATGATTATGTTGATTTTGGTTCAGAAGGATTAGGTGTTGAGATATGTGACTCAAATTTACTAGCTTGATCGACTTCCTGGAGAAATTGTGTTTTCCTCCTTCATCGGCCTGTGTTAAGTCATTTTTTTTCAAGTTTTTCTAACTAAAGTCGTAGGGTTCTGAAGTTTCTTTACCTCTCAACATAGCGATTGTGAAGTGAAGGTTAATCCCTTTGTTATTGGCATGTGGCAGGTTTTGCGAAATTCGCAACCTCTGACATGAGGTTTGAAAGTTTAGGTTTTGAACGACAGGGCAATCCCTTTATCGGTGAGTCGTGGATTCTAGGAACTTCACAACCTCCAACATGAGGTTTTGAAGTGTGGTTTTCCAACAATATAGCAACTTGGAAGCCGACAGATGTGGGACTCAATAGGATGGTGGATCATGATGAAGGCAGACAGGTGGTGATGATGTGAAGGACATATGGCATGTGGGCCCATGTGCTTGGTGAACTTCAGTGAGACGGTAATGAATGTCTCTTTGATTGGGCAGCATGGTGTTAGGTGGATAACCCTAAGTTCAATGATAGAGATTTGTTCAACTACTTATCTGACAACCATAAATGTTGGATGATGGTGTGTGGCTCGATGCGTAATCCTAAAGGGGTGTGGTAGTTGAACAGTTAGAGAGAGAGAAAAGACAATCTTAGAGTGGAAATTACCGAGGTGTAGGCCGAGAGGTTGGGTGTAGGATGAAAGATTGGGTTATAGATTGGCCGAGAGGTTGGGTAGCCAAAGAGAGATGAATCTCACAGGAGGTGAAGGTTGAACAGATGTATGACAAAGAGACCGAGAGGCCAGTGGTCGATTTGTGAGGCTATGTAGCCGAATGAGATGTCTCTCATTGAGGGAGGTGGTCACAATGGGTTATGTTGTCAAATATTCTCCATAATGGAACAAGATGTAAACTTTGTAAAGGTCATGAGCCTGATATTGTATTGTGGCTCTATTTTGTTGAATAATACAATGGTGATTTGGGCTTTTGGAGTGTGGGGTTTTCTACCCGAAAGGGTTTTCCCCACATAATCTATGTGTTCATGTCTTATGTTTCATCTTTCATGGTTGTTGGTTCTATTTGTTGAATCTGTTAATGGTATTGTTGAAATTGGTTATGCATGAGTTTCTCGCAAAAGGATTAACGTGGAAAATGAACTATGTTTGATTCCACTTTATGGAATAGTAGTATGTGTCTTCTACTGAAGGTGCTGCTGATTTCAAATGTTTCTTTCTATGATGCCCATCCATATTTCCTGACAAGTGGTATTAGAGCCTTCTTTTGGGATGTGTTTCTTCCTAGTGTGTTGTTGGTTTTGGGTATTCCTTCTATGAAGATTTCTTAGTCTATTAGGCTTGGGGAAATCTAGAGGAATCGACCGACGTATTGATCCTTTGGTGAGTGGAAGTTCTTGCTTTTATGTTTAAGTTTTTGAGACAACACACAAGATGGAAGATGGTGAAGATGGAGAAATTGGAACTAGTCATACTGGAATGTTGTGATATGAGGTTCCTAATTGGTAGCAGTCTAACCCTGATGCATGGGGTGGAATATTTTGCTTTGTGGTTGTGTTGCAACAAATCTTTCATATTGGGTGTCTGTGTGAGAGGCTCCTTGATGATATGGAGAAGCCTGGGTTGTTTTTCAGTCATGGAGTAATGTGCTTATGCTGGGAGTTTTTCTTGGTATTGGAAGGCATAATCTTATGGTACCCTAATTGCAAGTAGCCTATGGAGTTGATCATTGCATGATCTGGAAGCTTCTGAAATAACCTATCTCTCTCGAATTCATGTGCATGTTGGTGGTTTTGGAGTTGGCTTGAAATGGGCCAGGAGTTCCTAAACTATTGTTTCCTTTTAAGGATGGTTTTTACTTACATGGCTCTATGGTTTTGTGGGTTTTACACGGTCAAGTAAAACTTGTGGTTATGTGGAGTTGTTGTTAAGCTACTTTCTAGACCCTGGACTTTGGGGTGTGACTAGATGAGATAGTTGCAGTTCGGCATGGTTTGAGGAGTTGTGATGCCTTCTCTGCATGGGAGTGTTGGTACGTGATTTGTCACTCAGCATTCTTGTGGTGTTTCTTGTTGGGTTCCTAGACTATGGTGCTCAGATTGTGGACATGATTGGAGAATCGGATCGAAGCTTGATCTAGTATTTGTGTCAAGTTGTCTACGTTGTTATTCTCTTTGAGATCTCAGTTTTGCAGTTTCTAGTGCAATGATGGGCTTGCATGTTTTTGTTGAATGGATCTACAGGTTGTGCAATGTTGTGGGTTGTCTTTAGCTACATGTTTTTTGTGGGACAACTCGGAAGTGGATTGTCTATATCTGGGAGATCTAATTCTGTGTTGGTGCAGACTTGTTAGTTGGCCTTATCTGTGGTCACTTGTTGATTGGTGTAGCTACTTTGAGATGTGAGGATGGATGGTGTTGAGTACCTGAATAGTCAGTTACGAGGACCTATATCATGTGTTTCACGATGTCATGGATAGCTTGGATACACAATTTTATGTAAGATTTTGACAATGATGGTTTTGTCTGCTTGGTTTGGAGATCTTGGTGTCACTTGGTATTGTTGTTAGAAAGACATGTTGTGTGGACCTGAAGGATTTCCAGTTTAGTAGATTTTTTGTCATGATGCTTGGAAAGCTTAGTATCATGGTTCAGTGGGAGTTTTAACAGTGACTATGGATTCATCACTTGCTGGTGAATGGTCTTCTCTAGTGTTGTAAATGTTACTAGGAGGAGCTTTTAGATCCTATTGTTGCAGAAGGGTTATTTCGCATTTGCATGGACACTATTTGAAGATGTGTAGCATCTCGGAGCCATGGAAGACTCTTGGAGTCTTTGGTTGAGGTGTTGGCGGTGCTTGACAGGTGATGTTGGTTTAGAGTTTGGTGTGTTTCATGTCATGGTATACTCTTGATTGTGCATTAGAGTTTTGGCATGATGCATTGCTCTTGAGACCATGGTATGTTCACCTGGAGCATGGGATCTCCTAAAGGGGATGTATAGATCATGATGTCATGATAAGTTTCTAGTTCAGATGATTGGAGCTTTGACAATGGTTTGGCAATTCTTTGTGTATTGGGTGCATTAGTCATATGCTTGAGAACTTCATGATGGTGCAGCGATTTGCATTTGGAGTTTAGCATGAGATGATCAGTTGCAGGTGCTCATGGATACATGGAGAATAAGGTGACATAGTTGGCATTTAGAGGTGTATGTAGGAGGATTTTCTATAGGTATATGATGTGTAGACTTTTCTCTTTATGGTCTTGGTTATGGAGACTTGTGGCAAGGGTTGTATAGGTCGTTCATATCATTGTGGATGGTTCCTTGAAACTACATGTTTACACGCTCTATGTGATGTTGTTGGTAGACTTTTTATGCCTTGATTTGGCATTACCCATGCAGTGGGAGTTCCTAGATGTGTTTGGTATTCTTCAACTGGTTGGCACTTGGAGCTTGTATTTGTTGTTGATGGGTTGGCTATGTAAGTGGCATGAATTTTTTGATGTGGATACCTTGGAGGTATGTGTGATTGGATGGATTAGTACTTGTTATGTGTGTTATTTTTAGTCACATGGGTTGATCAGTTGGATGGGAGTAGTCAATTTTTTGGTTGTTTATCTAGCTGATTTTCTATCTTATTTCTAGAGAATGACTTCACAGTTGTGTTCTAGTTTGCATTTGAGCATAGTGGAGTGGTGGCAATGTTGAAGCCTTTGTCGTCTGTCGGATTTGATGTTTTTGTTCTTGAGACTAGTGCATGTACGCCTTGGCTCATCCCTTTTCCTATGGTGGATGGATGGAACTATTTGTTAGGGTTAGAAATGGCAGATATCTAACAATTAAATATAGATTTGATTAATAAACAGAGAAACTAAAACACACATAGAATAAATTATAACACAGAGAATTTAACGTGGTTCACCCAATCTAGGCTACATCCACCAAACCACAACCATCCAATGATTTTATTATCCAGTGCAAAAACCTATTACAATCTTGCGAATAATGGCTTTTTTCATCATACTATAACCCCCATTTGAACCCCTTTTTAACAAGCTTAGAAGCTTCCATATTAGGGTTCTACAAAATCAGGTTTTTTTCTTTTTCGTTGATTTTTCCCTTTTTCCGGGATGTACAGTATAGCATGATTAGTCGCCACGCACCAACAATCTCCCACTTGGAGACTGATCCTGGACGACACTGCTGCACTTACAGCTCCCACTTGAAATAAGTACCTTGGACCCTGTTGCTCTATTATACTTGAATTCAACCTTGAAGGCCAATCGAAGTTGAAGAGGAGCTCAGCTTCTCCCTTGTCACCGTCTTCGTAAACATATCCATTGGATTGGCATCTGTATGTATCTTGTTCAGCTTGACCTGTCCATCCTCCAACACCAACCGAATGAAATGATATCTCAACTGTATGTGTTTTGTTTTAGAATGCAAGGCAGAATTATTCGCAAGATGTATAGCACTTTGGTTGTCTGTAAACAAGTAATTTCTAGATTTTTGTTTTCCCAACTCGTCCATGAAAATTTGTAGCCATATCATCTCCTTTTCCGCCTTTGTTGTAGCAACATACTTTGCCTCTATGGTGGATAAAGCAACCACCTTTTGCAATCGAGAAATCCAACTAACTGTTATCCCACCAACTATAAATACATAACCTGTGGTACTCCGCCTGGTATCTATATTCCTTGCCAAATCTGAGTCAACATAGCCTTTTAATTAGTATTAGATCCCCCAAAACATAAACATTTATTGGATGTACCTCAAGTACCTGAGAATCCATTTTACCGCATTCCAATGCTCAACTCTGGGATGACTCAAATACATGCTAACAACTCCTACGGCATGTGAAATATCCGGTCTCGTGCATACCATGGCATTTATTAAACTGCCTACAGCTAAAGCATATGGTACCTTAGACATTTTTTCTTCCTCCTCTTGTGTCTTTGGACACATATCCTTAGTCAATTTAACATGACTAGGCAAAGGTGTGCTGACAACTTTTGCATTCTCCATATGAAATCTTTGCAACACCTTTTCAACATAATTATCTTGAGATAAAAATAATTGTTTGTTTTTCCTATCTCTACAAATTTTCATACCAAGGATTTGTTTTGCTGCCCCCAAATCCTTCATAGCAAAAGATTTTGCTAATTGTTATTTTAGCTCACTTATGTGATCCATGTTAGACCCTGCTACAAGCATGTCATCAACATATAAACATAAAATAATGTAGTTGTCATTATCCAACCTCTTAAAATAAACACAATGGTCAGAATTACACCAGATGTAGCCTTGCTCAACCATAAAACTATCAAATTTCAAGTACCATTTTTGAGGTGCTTGCTTCAAGCCATATTAACTTTTCTTCAATCTGCACACTAGTTTCTCCTTACCTTTGACCTCAAATCCTTGTGGCGGTCCATATATATTTCCTCTTCCAAATCACCATGGAGAAAGGTTGTTTTAACATCAAGTTGTTCTAAATGCAAATCTTCAGCAGCCACAATACTTAAAACAATACGAATAGAAGTCATTTTAACAACTGGAAAAAATCTCATCAAAATCAATACCCTTTTTCTGTACAAATCCTTTTACAACTAATTTGGCTTTAAATCTCTTCTTACCTCCATCCTCCTCTTCCAGCCTATAAACCCATTTGTTTGGTAAATCCTTTTTACCTACAGGCAACTTGCATAATTCCTAAGTCTAGTTTTTCAACAAGGAGTCCATTTCTTCTTCCATTCCATGCTCCCACTGAACCTTGGTATCCACCTGCATAGCTTCATCATAATATTTTGGTTCACAAGCATCAGTTAACAAAATAGTATACAAAAGGGGAGAGTATCTTTTTGCAGGTCTACTTATCCTTGAAGATCATCTAACAGGAGTTTGTGGTATTTGTTGTTGTTGTTGTTGCCTAGCATGAGGAACCACTGAAACATCATTGTTTGGAATATCATCCAACACTGCATAATCATTTTCTTTCTTCTCATGCTACAGCAACAAATCTTTGTACAACACTTTCTCATTGAATATGACATCCCTGCTTCTCACAATTTTCTGATTTTCAAAATCCCAAAGCCTATAACCAAATTCATCAATGCCATATCGAACAAATATACATTTCTTTGATTTTGCATCAAGCTTGGTTCTATTTTCAGAATCTACATGTGCAAATGCTTCACAACCGAAGGTTTTGAGAAAAGAATAACTCACCTTCTTACCTTTTCATGCTTCCTCTGGAATACCACAACCCAAAGGATTAGAGGGGCCTCTATTAATTAAATAAACAGTAGTGTTTACAGTCTCTGCCCACATTTTTAAAGGCAACCCAACATGCAATCTCATAGTCCATGCACGCTCCATTATTGTTCTATTCATGCGCTCAGCCACTCTTGTGGAGTCCTTGGAACCGTTTTATGCCTACCAATACCATTACAGGAACAATAATCTTCAAACTCTTTGCTGCAATACTCACCACCATTATCAGATCTAAGACATTTTATCTTTTTACCCGTCTCATTCTCAACCAAGCTTCTCCATTTTTTAAAAGTTTCAAATACATCAGTTTTCTGCCTAAGGAAATAAATCAATACCTTCCTAGTTGCATCATCAATTAATGTAGCATAATATAGAGAGCCACCGAGAGAAGATACCTGAGCTGGTCCCCATACATCTGTATGCACAAGCTCCAATTTCTCATCTTTCTTTTGCTTCCCATCCTTGAGAAAACTTACTCTTTTGTTTTCCATACACACAACTTTCACAGAAATCCATATTAACATTTTTAAACCTGGTAAAACGTTATTTGAATGAAGTACTTTCATACCTTTTGCACTCATATGCCCAAGTCTATTATGCCACAGTGTTGATTTAGAGTCCACAACAACTGTATGATCTTCTACCTACTGAACTGCAACAACTATTCCTGAACATTGACCTTTTTCCGTAACAATTAAAGTAGAAGGAACAATATGACCTGTACAAAGATATAAGGTGCCTACTTTCACACATTTTGCTACCACTAAGGCACCCTTTGTGACCTTACAATTTTTATCGCTAAATGTAACAACACAACCTTCATCATCTGTTGGCTTAACTTTGGAACATGCCTTACCTCATGTAGTAGTCAATGATTCCCATTTTGCAACTTAATCTTGATTCTTCCCTTTCCAACAATCTGACAGGGTTCGTTATCTCCTAAATAAACCAGCCCAAAATCCCCTTGGACATAATCAAGAAAATAACTTCTATGGGGGGTAGCATGAAATGAAGCCCCTGAATCTAACACCCAAGAATCATCGGCATTATCAAGGGAAAGAATCAAAGCATCCTCATCAAATTTATTACTTACCACATTTGCCTCTTTACTTCCTTCCTTTTTGTCTCCTTTATTTTTTCGAGACCAGCAATCTTTCTTTAAATGACCCGGCTTACCACAGTGCCAACAATCCCTCTTGTCTCTAGATTGGGACATTTTGTCCTTTGATTTTCCTCGTGACTTCCCACGATTTCCAGAATTGTTTCCTCTCTCCTTTGTTCTGCCCCTACTTTCTGCATTCAAAACACTACTTGATGTGGATGTTCCACCTGAGCTTTTCCTATGAATTTCCTCGCTCAAAATAACACCAACAATATCATCAAATTTCAATGTATTCAAACTAGAAACAAAATTGCTAACAGCCATTACCAAGCTATTCCATCTTTCAGGCAAAGAACACATAATCAAAAGACCCCTAACTTCTTCATCAAAGTTTACTTTTATAGAAGTTAATTGATTGGTGACCGTATTAAACTCATTTAAATGATTAGTAATTGACCCACCTTCTACCATTTTCATATTAAATAAATGCTTCATAAGAAATACCTTGTTCGAAGTGGAAGGCTTTTCATATAACTTCGCTAAGGTTTCCATCAATGCCACTGATTGTGCCAGGCATAAACGAATACTGCCAAGAGCCTTTCTATCCAAAATTTCCCAGTCCTCATCAGACATTGCTGCGGGTTTCTTGGTTTTTCCTTCCAATGGCCGCCATAAATCCTTCTGATAGAGATTGTCCTCCATCTGCATCTTCCATAACTGATAGTTTTTCCCATTAAACTTCTCAACCTTCTTACACTCGTCTGCCATTACTCCCACTCAACCGTGAGACTCCCACTCAATCGTGAGACCTTCCTACAGACGATAATGGAAACACAACCCGCTCTGATACCACTTGTTAGGGTTATAAATGGAAAATATATAACAATTAAATGCATATTTGATTAATAAACAGAGAAACCAAAACTCACAGAGAATTTAACATGGTTCACCCAATCTAGGCTACATCCACCAAACCGCAGCCATCCAATGATTTTATTATCCAGTGCAAAAACCTATTACAATCTTACGAATAATCGTGTTTTTCATCATACTATAACCCCCATCTGAACCCCTTTTTAACAAGATTAGAAGCTTCCAGATTAGGGTTCTACAAAATCAAGATTTTTTCTTTTTCGTTGATTTTTCCCTTTTTCGGTGATGACGCGAAAAAGGACCCCGACATGGATACATGTCAAGATGTACAGTATAGCATGATCAATCGCCACACACTAACACTATTGCTTGAGTTGGTGGACATCTTGGATGTCATTGCAGGTGTCTTGGTTGAAGCGTAGAAGCATTGTTTAAGATTCTTGAGTTTGCTTTGGAAGGAGCCAGTAATTTCTTCATCAAGTGGGAGAATGTTGAGAAATGTGACTCAAATTTATTGGCTTTATTGACTTCCTAGAGCAGTTGTGTTTTCCTCCTTCATCGACTTGTGTTAAGTTGTTGGCTTTCAAGTTTTTCTAACTGAAGTCATGAGGTTCTAAAGTTCCTTTACCTCCCGAATTAGCGACTGTGAAGTGAAGGTTAATCCCTTTGTTGTTGGCATGTCGCGGGTTTTACAAACTTCGCAACCTCTAACATGAGGTTCAAAAGTTTAGGTTTTGAGCAATAGGGTGATCCCTTTATCAGCGAGTCACGGATTTTGGGAACTTCACAACCTCCGACATGAGGTTTTGAAGTTCGGTTTTCCAGCAATATAGCTACTTGGAAGCCGACGGATGTGAGACCCGATAGGATGGTGGATTGTGACGAAGGTCGACAGATGGCGATGATGTGGAGGACAGATGGCATGTGGGACCATGTGCTCAGTGAACTTCGGTGAGATGGTAATGAATGTTTCTTCGACTAGGCAGCATGTTGTTCGGTGGATAACCCTAAGTTTGACGATGGAGATTTGTTCAACTGCTTATCCGATGGCCAAAAATGTTGGATGATAGTGTGTGGCTCAATGTGTAACCATAAAGGGGTGGGTAGTTGAACAGTCAGAGAGAGAGAAAAGACAATCTCAGAATAACGGTTATTGGGGTGCAGGCCGAGAGGTTGGGTTGTCAGACTGGTCGAGAGGCTAGGTACCCAAAGAGAGATGAATCTCATGGGTGGTGACGGCTGAGCAGTTGTATGACAGAGAGGCCGAGAGGCCAGTGGTCAAGCCATGAGACTGTGTAGCCGAATGAGATGTATCTTGTTGAGGGAGGTGGTCACGATGGGTTATGTTGTCGGATATTCTCCAGAATGGAACAATATGTAAACTCTGTAAAGGTCATGAGCCTAATATTGTATTGTAACTTTATTTTGTTGTTGAATAATACAATGGCGATCTGGGCTTTTGGAGTGTGGGGTTTTTTACTCAAAATGGTTTTCCCCACATATATCTATGTGTTCATGTCTTATGTTTCATCTTTCATGGTTGTTGATTTTGTTTGTTGAATATGTTAATGGTGTTGTTGAAACTGGTTATGCATGAGTTTCTCTCAAAAGGATTATTGTGGGAAATGAACTATGTCTAATTCCGCTTTATGGCATAGTAGTACGTGTCTTCTACCGAAGGCACTACTGATCTCGAATATTTCTTTCTGAGATGCCTGTCCCTACTTCCCAACATTAGGAAAATTGATGATATTTTTAATACAAAGTTTTTGCAACTAATGAAGTTCATCAATAATTTTCAAATCATCAAGTTCTTTCAACAAGCATTCATCTATTGTATGTTTTTTCTTTCCACTATAATCACATTTTACTTTCTACGTATTAGGATACATGATTACAACTAGAAAACAAACACAAGATTATCCCCTCCCCAAATTACTCAATCAAGAATCCCCCCTAGCAATATATGATCTGACAATTTATGCTCAGTGCAATTATAGGTGCTACTTGCCAAAAATAGCAAAGTGGACTTGATATTAGTGCTTATAGATGCCAAATTTGGCCACAAACTCAAAGTACAATTATTACATAGAATGGGATCAATTTGATCACACCACTACAAAGTACATAAAAAATTATGCACTTCCAAAAAAAATTGCACCAAAAAATGTTATTGTAGGAGCAAGAACTGAGCCTCGAAAGTTCCCAAAATGAGAATGACTCAACAACACCTGTGAGAATTTGTAATTTTTGGAAAAACAAGGCTCAAAAATCAAAAAAATATTTGCACCACTATAAAGAACATGGAATTGTACCCCAAAAAAAAATTTAAAATGAGGTTCTATGCTTGAGTTATGAGCCTTTGAAGTTGAACTACAAAATCAAAAAGTGCATTGGAGAAGGAGGTGAAAATTTAGGCACCTATTGATGCAATTCTAACATTAGCAAAAGAATATTCTTTAGAATCTCCTACATTGATAGAATCTTTGAATATTCTCAAATATGCCTTTCACAGTGGTGACAAAATATGCCCTTTTTTGCCCCAAAATATTTCATTATCACATGTTGGTGGGCGGTGTTGGTGTTGGGTTACGTCTATGGTGGGGCTACAAAGGGAAGTGTGGCCCTATCCATAGGTGCCACTTGGTTTCTTTCTAAATAAGTGGTTACTTTTTCCGTTTGCAGACTGTGTAGGGCCTAGGTACAACTTGCTAATTTTTTATTATTATTTTTTAAAATATTTTTATTAAAAAAACCCCTACGACTGTATTGCTTGCCATGCAACATCTATGTAGATGAGGTCAATAGTGTGAATATACAAACAATTGTACAACCAAGAAGGGTGAAAACATTTTGAGGGCTCAAGGAAGTTGTCCCATTTTGATGATTTGACAATTGATCTTGGGGTTCTTGGTCCTTCTGGATGCGATGGTAAGGCCTTTTTGATCTAAAATTCTCCAAAATTGTAGCTACCTTCTAGATCTAGTAACCACCTCCCAAATTCAAACCCTCATGACATAGAGGCAAAAATTTCTCCTCTCACTGTTCAGAACAAACTTTAATGCAATTCTGCACTTCACAGTCGAAACACTTAATTTGAAAAGTTCCTTAACCAATTCAAAATTTTACAAAAAAAAAAAACAATGATACAATTTATACTATAGTAAAAATAATTCCACTTCATCTCACAAATTTCATTCATCAATCAAATTTGAACAAATCAAATTTAAATACATCAAACAAACTATGTACAATTCAATGTTAATCTGGTGTTCCACTTTATTAATCTTCAATCCTTTATTTGAAAATTCCCAACGCTACCCTCTTTTGTTACATGGATAGCCTCACCTTCATTTTCTATACACCTCTATGTGTTATTCCCAGAAGAAACTCATTATTTTTTTTCAGCCATTCTTCCAGGCTAGGCAGTCCCTCTTCAACCACACAACCCCCTACCACTCCATTTTTTTCTTCTGTTGTTTGCAATTTATGAGGTTATTAAATTAGCACAGCCTCTTCTCTATTTACCTGTGCGCGCCTCTCCCTCCTTTGCATCCCTTTACTCATTTTTTCTTTCATACTACACATTTTCATTTTCTATGGTTGTTTAAGTTTCCATGTCCACAGCAAAGGCTCTTGTGACTCTTTACCTTCTCTTTTATTAGGAATCTATGAATTTTTCCTACTCAAATCTAAGAGTAGCATTTTTAAAAATAAAAATGCACCAATCCCCAACAAACTAAATCACCAATTCACTTATCTCCTACGCAATTCTATTATTTTCTTGCAAATTTTTAATCTTTCATGCCACGGCCTTTTGGGTATCTCTGCACAAAATTTAAAATAGAATAAAATAGCAATTGGAATTTCCATTTTATTTATTCTTTTGAATTTCTATGACTTTCCAAGTCCACCTACTACCTTCGAGAACCAACATAAATTATAGAAAATGTGAGATGAATCCAAATTATAAAAATCGCAAGATGACACTGTCAAATGCAATGACAATAATATCACTTGATCGCCTCCATACAACCACTAAGATTGCAACCCAAGAGAAAATGCAAAAACTGAAATAAACTTGAAATGAACATTTTTTTTTTGGTTGACACAGGATTGCGCCAATACCCGGATGCTCCTGCATCAGACACGCGGGTAGAAAGATTGTGAGCATAGGCTCACAATGGTGGAGTTAAGAAGTTGAACTACTCTTCCAAGTTGAATGCAACTTGCAACGAACTCCATCGCTATCCCAAATGTTCAAGATCAACCCTTCTTTCATCTTTTCCAACATCGTGCCAAAACACAAACCACCATCCTCCAACAACACTAGATTCTCTTCCTTTTCCTCTTCATGGACTCATGTCCATCAAAGTCCGACCTCCTCCACCAAATGCTTTCCACATTTCTCTCCTTTTTCATGGATTCAAACCCACCTCTAACCATCCACCTCCACCAAAACCAACCTATAACATCTTCAATCACCTCTACACACAACCATGCACCATCTACAACATCTACTACATGCTCTGGTTTTCTATCTATCTCTTCTTCTATCTTTTCATCTAAAACCAAAGTAACATCATAAAATCATTTTACCTCATCTTCATTTGGAGCTCCAATTTCAAACTTCACTGTGACACCTTCAACCTTCTTGTCAGTTGCAACTTCTTGCTCTTCTCTTTTTGCTACAACAACGATCTTTGTAATCCATTCTTCCTCAATTGCCAACAATTGAGCGAACAAATCTAATTCACCTTTTTCTTCAACTATGACCTCTTTGTTGTTCACCTCTGTCTTTTCTTCTTTTCTTGTCATGCCTTTCTCATGGCATGTCTCTGTTGCAACTTCATCATCTGCATAGGTAGGGGTTTCTCTCTCATCTATCTCCATCCAACTTAGGCTACAATACTCTTTTTCGATGTCCTCTATCTTCGTCTCACTCTTCTTCACCTCTTTCATCTCACTTTTCCAAAAAAAAAAATCCAATTTCTCAAACCTTGCCTCAATCTTTCCTACTTCTTCACAAATCATCTGCTCCATCTCCTTAAACTTTTCATTCTCCACATTCTCCCAATAATGTTCCCAAAATAGTATTCATACGTGTCTCCTGATGACCCAACCCATCTTTACTACTGCAATCACTCTCTCTACAAAACACATTCCATCATGGCTTCAAGGTCTTAGTTGCTTAGAACTCCTCTACCTGCAACAGTCCTCTGGAGCCTCTTCTTCTCAACCGCTTCACACACTTTCTCTAGGTGTGAACTGCCTCCCAGTCAGTGATTTGTTCACACAATACCCACAGGTCCTGGTGGATCCTTTCCACTCTCAGGACTACCCACTCTGATACCAAATGACACAGAGGCAAAAATTTCTCCTCTCACTGTTCAAAACAAACTTTAATGCAATTCTCCACTTCACAGCCGAAACACTTAATTTGACAAGTTCCTTAACCAATTCAAAATTTTACCAAAAAAAAAATGATACAATTTATACTTCAAGCAAACTAATTCCACTTCATCTCACAAATTTCATTCATCAATCAAATTTGAAAAAATAAAATTTAAATACATCAAACAAACTCTGTACAATTCAATGTTAATCTGGTGTTCCACTTTATTAATCTTCAATCCTTTATTTCAAAATTCCCAACACTGCCCTCTTTTGTTACATGGATAGCCTCACCTTCATTTTCTACACACCTCCTTTATGTGTTATTCCTAGAAGAAACTCATTGTTGTTTTTTAGCCATTCTTCCACGTTGGGCACTCCCTCTTCAACCACATAGCCCCCTACCACTCCATTTCTTTTTTTCTGTTGTTTGCAATTTATGAGGTCATTAAATTAGCACATCCTCTTCTCTATTTACCTATGCGCCCTCTCCCTCCTTTGCATCCCTTTACTCATTTTTTCTTTCATATTGCATATTTTCATTTTCTATGGTTGTTTAAGTTTCCATGTCCACAGCAAAAGCTCATGTGACTCTTTACCTTCTCTTTTATTAGGAATTTATTAATTTTGCATGTTCCAATCTAAGAGCAGTAGTTTTAAAAATAAAAATGCACCAATCCCCAACAAACTAAATCACCAATTCACTTATCTCCTACACAATTCTATTCTTTTCTTGCAAATTTTTAATCTTTCATGTCACAGCCCTTTGGGTATCTTTGCACAAAATTTAAAATAGAATAAAATGGTAATTGGAATTTCCATTTTATTTATTCTTTTGAATTTCTATGACTTTCCAAGTCAACCCGCTCGACCTTTGAGAACCAACATAAATTATAAAAAATGTGAGATGAATCCAAATCATAAAAATCACAAGATGACATTATCAAATGCAATGACAATAATATCACTCGATTTCCTCCAAACAATCGTTGATATTGCAAACCAAGAGCAAATACCAAAACTGAAACAAACTTGAAATGAACAATTTGTTTTGGTTCACACAGGATTGCGCCAATACCCAAATGCTCCTGCATCACCTCATAAATCTAGCCTCAAATATTTTATTTGGACGAAAAAAAAGGAAAAATAGACTTTCTCAAACACCCTAATTTTAATGGTGAGCTCAAATCTACACCAACAAGATCTAATTTTAACTTGCAATACAAAACCACAAAGAAGAAACCTTCAAATCTGGTATTTCTTTCAAGTTTTTTATTATCCAAATCATCATTTGATGCAAGAGAAGAGCATACTCAACTTTTCAAGATCCATCAAGATCTGCAACCTAAATCTCTCAATAAAAACTAATAGAAAACAATCTCACAAGTTCTAATACCCTGGAAGAGTTGGTATAGAATACTCTACACCATGCAATATTTTCCTGAAGATTATAGTCACCCATGATCTAGGAACTTCATGAAAGCACAAGAGAGATCAAATATGATAGAATCATGTTGTTCTATAAAAGGATGTAAATGATAAATTACAATGAATTATGATTGTTGATTTACATATGAGAACCCCTTGATTATATAGCCAAGGTGAGACATAAGATTAGACAAGATCATGACAAATTTCATAATCATATATCATGAGACAACAAATATTGAATGACCTAAGACATAAGATAAAATAAGATCTAATGTCAACTAAGGCTTCTAGAAATATTCATAGGACCTTTAAGCAAACTTAACATGTGAATAGGACCTACCAAGTGAACTAGTTAAGTAAAACACAATATTCACCAGCAAATTCAAATTTTATTTATATTTTTTTCCAATAGATTAGTATATCCCATTGACTCTCCCTTAATATGGACCTTGAAAAAATCCATTTGTGTGTGTTAATCATTTAAGTAGTTTGTAGATTTTTGTATATGTTTTTATGGTTGTGTTATGAAACTTAATTTTTTGAGACCTTTTAGTTTGGGAGTGGACTTATATTGCAATTCCTATGGTTGGGAGGTGAGTAAACCTCCATTAACTTGGATGATAAGCTTTATTTTATAGATTTGTGAATAAATAAAATATGACAAAACATATGTTTTTATGAAGACCTACTTTAAGTTTTAAAGTCATAGACTATTGCAAACCCTCTTTTGAAAGGTGATTCCTTCTATATTTGTACATATGGCACTCCATTTTTTTTTTAAATAAATTTCTTTCTTTCTTATATATATGAGAGTTTTGAAATGAGAGATCTATATATATATATATATATATTGAATAGATAATATATTATTGATATAATCATTGGGTATGTGCATGGAAATGAGGGACCAAAAGGGGGTCTTAAGTGGTCAAGTTTTTTCTAAAATCAAGAAAGACTGGTCTTGGATGAGAAATTGAAGATAGTTGCGCTCAAGTTTTAAAAATGCAACAAGAACAAGATTCATAGTGCCTTGAATCTACTTTCAAAACTACTATTGTTTTTAAATGGTGGAGATTAAAGGGTTCAAAAGGGGCATCACACAAAATTATTGTGTTTCTATCAAAAAAATATAATATAGCTTCTGGTGTGTTGCCCCTAAAATGTTAATTTTTTTTAATATTTCAAAAATCATTTTAGTGAGATATTAGCTAACACCATATAGTTTATGCCTTATTTTTTTTCTATTTTTTTTATGAATATTATTTTTTACTAATTTTCAAAGTGTACACATTCTAAAAAAAAAATTGAGTGTGTACCTCCCTATTTTTTTTGGAAACTAATCGAAAACCAAATTTTTGATTGTGTATAGAATAGAGTCTAGTTTATAATTATTTATTTTTTCAAATTTTGATGAATGGGTAAAAAATGAAGCCAAAAACACCATATGTAGGTTCTAAAAAAAATTGGAGACACTAGAAAAAAATTAAAGATCAAAAACTTAACATAATTGAAATGTAGAAAAAATTGCATGGTTAGAAAGCTAATAGAGAGCTCAAAATTACTATGTTATTTTTTCGCTTGACATTGAAAGACATACAAATTTGATGGAGAGCATGCTTGACATTGTGATATTTTTTAGAATTTACAAAAAACACATCTATGGCCATTGATATGTAAGTCCAACCCTTTGGGTTGGATGCCCAATAAAAATTCAACCCTAAGGGTTGAAAATACCCAAAGAAAATCATAACACAAGCGTGTTATAGCGTGCTCGAGTTATAACATGAGCGTGTTATGTAACACAAGTGCACTATAACACTCTCACCTATCCAAGAAGAAAAATAACTCTCTTTCTCTTTTTATATCTCTTTACCTCCTAATATCTCACACTCTCCCTCTTCGTCAAACTATATACATGAAATAAGTAACATATGAAAATTTATTTTCTTATACTTTAAGTTATATTTCATGTATATAGTTTCAGGATGTTTGAGAATGGTTTTGAATCTCTATGAGTTATAATGCAGATTCTAGGTTTTGGAACATCTTGTAATTTTTCAAACTTAGTCAAATTTAAATAATTAACAAGCTCCTATCACTTTGCAATTATCTAAGGGTAACTTTGTAAATATTCAAAAGTATCATCAAGCCTCTCCTTAGATAGCTTTTATTTCATGTATATATTATGAGGAAGAGGGAGAGTGTGAGTTATATAAGGGTAGAGAGGGATAATTTTGCTTCTTGAAAATATGAGTGTGTTATGGCTTGGTAGTGATCAAGCCTACCACATTATAACATACTCATTTTATGTCTTGTATGGGACCATAAATTGGTGTGTCCACATTTTGGTCCCCCATCTTTCTACACTTATCCCATTATATAAGAGAAATATATTATATTTAAAAGATTTTATTTTATTCAGTCATAATAAGTACTTAACATATATATATATATATATGTTCTTGTAATAAACAAGAATTTATTTGTTGTAGATACATTCATTGTTAAGAAAAATAGAAAATTAAAATTTATTTCAATTATTTTCATATATGTGTGTGTGTGTGTTTAAAAATATATTCAAAAAAATATATAATATGTATGTATATATTATTGTAGCGTCGTAAATTGTCACCCTTGACAATTTCACACTAGATTTTGCTCCCTCCTAAGTGCATGGACCTAATTGTACATCTAATGTCCTAAATTATGCACTATGTGGCCCATTTGGACATTTATCAAGAAATCTCATTTGCAAAACCGAAGCAAATATTTAATATTTTGCTCTCGACACTTTACACCCCACAAAATAGGGCTAGGACTAAGTTGGCCTAGGTGACTTGGTCCCCCTATTTTTTCTCCAAATTTAATATGTCAGAGTTGGAATTTTATTATTTGAATTTCAAATGACAAATATCAGCTATCGAGATTTAATTTTTGGGAAATTAGATTAAATGCCTATTTTTCTTAATAATTTTATATTAAGAGGCAATTTTGGAGTTCAAGAGCATTATCGAGCAATTATTATCAAGTCAAGAGTAGTCAAGAGCAGATTTATTGCAGCATTCTAACATTGAAGCATCATGTCAAGTTTTATGTGAGTTTGTTCATGTTTATGCTATCATTTTGTATATACTAACCCTTGTAGGTCTTCAAAGCAATCCAAGACAATTTACAATCAAGCCTTGAGGAGATTTGTATGACTTTAGTCCTTCAAGGAATCTGATCTGAGTGGTGAGTTGCAATCCATTGTTGATTCATCATTCGCTTATCATTTATCCTTTGTCCCTCAAAAGTATAAGCCCTCTTTCATTTGCATTGTCATTGTGGAGGTGGGAACACCAACACGAAGTTTGACTAAGACAAGCCCCTATATGGCACAACCCTTCCTCTATCTTTGAATGTGTAAGTTTTAGATCTAAAGAAGATTGGGAGAAGCTTGAAGGTCAATTATTTATTATTGCATTCAAACCCTACACCTTGACAACATATAGAAACTCATTTATCTCTGCACCCGACGAAGATCTGACAATGTGACACCTAGGAAAAGAAGGCTTTGATCTAGCTCCAAAGAATTGTGAAATCAAATTTGGGATTCATCTACTAGGACATAGTCACCCAAGGCGACTTGGTCCTCATAAATTAGCTTCAAATTTATATCACAGGTGCACAAGACTCTTCTCAGTTTGTTTTTGAAGTCTAAATTTTTCTGTGACATTATAGATCTGTTGTTTTTGCATCAAAATAGTTATTTTCATCATTATCCTAGTCATTTCATTGTATTTCATTCAAAGATCCATTCCAAATTTGGTCAAGGGCAGGTTGAATCACCTTTCAAGTTGTAAGTCAGTCATGTATCTTGTCCAAATTCATCAAACCCCCGCTACCTCAACCCTCTAAATGGCATGTTGTGGAAAAGCACCATTGAAATCCTAGGTGAAGTCCTAGGGTTTCACTTTTCCTTCATTTCAATTATATATATCACTATTTATATAGATGGATTGATTTAAAATGTTAAAAAAATTAATTGATTCAAAATGATTTTTTTTTTTTTTCATTAAATCTATTTTTTATTACAAATCCAAAAAAATAGTATAAAAATATAAATTTAAATATTTCAATATATTTGTAAAAAATGTAATTTCTTCTCTTGAATTGTAAGATATAAAAAATACGTGTCAATTTTTTTAAATAACATCATAATGTCAATTGAATGCTGAAAACAAGCAGTTCAGGATCCACTTGAAAATGGGCATTGGGGACTCACCGTGCATGTATTTTTGTTTCATCGATTATTACAGAAATAAAACAACATTGGTATAGACAATCGTTTTGAATTAATTTTTGAGGGGAGAAAAAGATGGAGCGCGCCGAGAGAGAAGATGAAGGTGAGAAAGGGAAAACGAAGGGGCGTCTAGGGTCTCAGAAAAATGAGATTGGACATCGGTGGGGCGATGAGGCTTTGCTGGATCCTCCACCTCTGGGCTTCACTGGTTTGAATGGTCATGTCCCCCAATGGGTTTTTCGTGATGGTGTTTGGGTGGATGAATCAGTGCGTGTTTCCTCAAATTCTGCATCTGGGTATCGCCCTTAGTGGGTTTTTTCATGAAGGTCGTTGGGTTGACTGTGCTCCTCGGTGCTTTGGTAAGGTTCTCAATCAAAAGAATGAAGGATATTTTCCTTGGTCTATTTATTTTCGTAATTTTTGAAACCCTAAACTGGGTGGGAGAAAGGGCTCATCAAGGCGTCAAGATCTCGCCTCCAACCCGGTTCCTGGTAATGGATCTGCTGCCCCAACTAGTGTCTGCCATGGTAATTTGAGACATGATTTAGTCTCGATTTTTGAATCTCAACATGGGTATGAGGGGATTGGGGAAGAGAGGTTCTCTCCTCATTCTTGACATGCGAATGTCAAAAATAGGCAAATTTCTTTGGAAGAGCCGAATGTTTTGGGGCGCACCTTGGGTCCTGACCCAATGCTTTTTCCTGGTAAAAAAAAGCTTGCAAATGGCCTTGGGTCGTGTTCTGTCCATTTTGAATTCATGGAAAAGGAAAATGTCTCGAATAAAGCCTACGGTGTCCGTGATGAAACTAGATCAGGAAATGAAAATCCTAAGTTTACCGCCTCTGGTACACCATCTGGTGATGGTCTGGGTATCCCTTCAATTGTGAATAATGTGGGTCTTGGTGACCCTGTCTCCAACTCGAAGGCTGGGGTTAAAATTCCAGCGGCGAGGGAGATTCCAACTTCAATCCCTAAGGCTGATCTATGGTTACCAGTTCCCATGGTGAACACGGAGAAGCTGCCTCTAAACCAGAAGTGCCAAGATCTGTTCAAATATGCAGTTTTTCTGCAAGCTTGGGGTGTAGGTATGACTCTGTCAAAATTACAATCACGGATTCACTCACATTGGTTTGGAACGGTCTTCAGGTAATCTCTGAAAATATTTTCATTCTGGTTTTGGATTCTGTTGAGGCAAAAAATAAAGTATTAGAAAATGATTTTGTTTGGTTTGGAAAAAATTTGTTCCTGATCTTCCCTTGGCGCCCATTTTTTCAACCAAACTCTTTTTTAACCACAATGATTCCTACCTAGTTTGCAATGCCTGGTATCCCCTTGGAATTCACAGATCCAGATATACTAAGATTGATTGGTAATTCTTTTGGAAAATTCCTCCATTTGGACTCCTTAATTTCTAATGGTATCTTAACTGTACGTATTTGTGTCCTGGTTAGTTTTGGAAAAAAATTGCCTAGGTGTTGTAAGCTCAAATCCTTAGATGGTCTATGGCAGCAACCTTTAATTAAAGATATTGAATGGTTTCAGAAAGCCACTATTGCTATAGATGCTCCCCTCTTCAAAAAGATCAAAACATCTCCCTCTAAAGTGGGTAATTTCTCCAAAGACATCTTGAATGCTAGGGGTTCAAAAATAACAATAAACCCTATAAATAACGAAGTTTGGAAAATGGAAAATTTACCTATTGGGGTAAGCAAAAAAATTCATAATGGTCCTCCAGGGGACCCTCCAGTCACTAAGGAGCCCTTTCTTTTTCCTGCTAATGGTCCTGGGGAAAACTTGGGGGCTTTGGACTCAACAATTTTATCTTCTGGATTAATTGATAAGAATGTTAATCATCTAGCTGTAAAAGAAACCTGCTCTGGGGAACCTTTGGGTAACCCTTCTAGTGGCCAAATCCCTGAAATATTCTTCTCTACGGCCAAAAATTCAGTTACTATCCTAGACCAAAAAAAGGATTTGTTGGGAAATTGTCAAAACTCCCTAATTCCAAGACTACTAAAGAATGTGTTCTTGTTGGTGAAGGGATATCTGTTTGCAATCCTTTTGATATTATCTCATCTAAAAATGGTATCGCTCTCACCCCTAGGTCTTCCAGCCTTTTGCCTCCTTCGAAGTTGGATGTGTCAGTTAAGGGTCCTCAGTCCTCTCCCTTAAAAAGAGGACAAAAATTTAAGAATACAAAGGCTAAACCACTCGGTTTGCCTCAGTTAAAGGAAAATCAGGTCATTCCTTTTTCTCATAAGGGATCTAGGTCTCTCATTGGGAACTTCATTTCTTCCTCTCTTGTAACCTTTCCAAATCCTCTTCTGGGGATTCCTATTTCTTCAAACATGACAACATGTGACAAGTTGTCCTTAATCAAGAAATATGGGCTTAAAACCCCCAAATCGGGCCTTCTGCGCACTCCTGATCAAAATGGGGAGTGTGTGAGTCTTTTGAACCAATCAAAGGCATCGGTGTCTTCTATTGAATGAATCAAGTGCCTTTTAGAGAAACGTCATCAGGACTTGGTTGAACCTATGGGCTTAAAAATAAAAACACGGTCTAGCTCAGACCTAGCAGGCTTGCTTGTTGTTTCGAGCTTAAATTGCAAATCCCCGAATCAATTTTTGATGGACCAACAATTGATTGATAAAATTCAGAAGATCATCTTAGATTCCAAGGTAAACTTTAATGTGGTTGCTCAAGAGAAAGTTCTATCTGAAATTGACTTTGACTTGGCTCAAATTGAAAAAGATCTCTCTGTCCCATCCCAAGGATTCTTTTAAGGAAACTTACTCTGTTTCTCCAATGCAGTATGTTGGGAAAGTTAATCAATTTTTAAGCCCACTTCCTAAAAATATGTTGCCTATCTCTCAATCTCCCTTATCCCCTTTTGGACCCACATCTTCTTCATCAAAAAGGGGGCATAAGCCAAAGCATGCGAAGACTCAAGTTGAAATTGATGCGGGTATTCAAACAAATTTAATATCTCCTGTTAAAAAAAAGAGGACGTTTAGTCCTCCTATGACAAGATCTGGTGTTGCGAAAAGGAACTTGCAGTTGGAGTTTACTGCTGGGATTCCTTCCCAGAAACAAGCTCAGGGGAAGAGGGGAGATAGCTCCCCTTGAGAACAATGAAGGTTCTTTCATGGAACGTTAGGGGCTTAAATGCCCCTAACAAACGGCGTCTAATTAGATGTCAACTAGAGGTAGCAAACTGTGATATTGTTTTACTACAAGAAAATAAAATGAATTCGGGTTCTGCTGAGTCCCTCTTCTCAAAATGGTCCCCCTAGAAGTTCTTTTCTCAATCTGCACTTGGTGCTTCTAGGGGTCTTGTTGTTCTTTGGAATGAAAACTCTATGGTGTTAAAGGTAATTTTCTCCTTTTCTAATTGGGGGCTTTTCCTAGTTAAAAGCAAATTTTCAGATATCAAGTTTTGGCTTTTTAATGTTTATGGGCCAATCTCATCAATTGCCAAACAACGTTTGTGGATTACCCTTTCTTCAATTTTACAAGTCCTATCTGAATCCTTGGTTGTTATCGGAGGTGACTTCAATGCTATATTTGATCCCTCCGAGAAGGTTGGTGGTATCATCCCCAACAAGAGGATTATGGAGGATTTTGGTGCCTTCGTTTTGGGAAATAATTTGTTTGATTGCAAACCTCAGAATGGGTCCTTCACTTGGTCTAATAGAAGAAAGGATTTATGTCAAATCGCTGAAAGGCTAGATCAGTTTTTACTTTCTTCAGTTTGGTTGGAATTAAGCCCAGATATATTTTCTTCAATTCTTGGTCTTCCTGGATTAGATCATTTTCTAATAACCTTTAATATTATTGAGAAATGGGCCCCTAACATGTCCCCTTTTAAGTTTCAACCAATGTGGTTTAGGGACCCTTCTTTTATACCTTTCATCAAATTTTGGTGGCAAAATGCTCCCTTTTTTCCCGGTTCTCATATGTTCCAAATGGCTAAGAAATTGAAGTTCCTAAAAGGCAAAATAAAGTTATGGAATCAAAAACATTTCAAAAATATCTTCTCAAAGAAACTGAGACTCCAAAAAGAGATTGAAGAGCTTAATGACTATATTATTTCCAAGGGCATGACCCCTACTTTGTATGAAAGGCAAAAATCCTTGTTATCTGATTTTGAAGAGGTTCTATGTCAGGAAGAGTGTTTTTGGAGGCAAAAAACTAGGGATACCTGGTTATCTGAAGGTGATAGAAATACTAAATTCTTCCATGCTTCAGCCAAATTAAAGAGGCACAAAAACAAATTTTCTCAAATTACAAATAGTGAAGGTATTCTCTTAGTTGATGACGTCAACATTTCTAAAGAAGCCACTTCTTTCTTCAAATATTTGCTGTCATCTGAGCCAGTGACAATAAATAATGCAATCTTAGAGGCTATCCCTTCTCTTCTTACTCAAAATGACAATGCAAGGCTAATGGCCCCCTTTTCTATTGAGGAAGTAAAAGCTGTTGTTTTTGAAATGTCTCCTGAGAAGGTTCTGGGCCCTGACGGTTATACTGTCATCTTCTATCATAAATGTTGGGATATTGTTGGGGTTGATGTTTGGCAAGCTCTGGAAGAAGCTAGGAGAAATAGAACTAACCTGAAAGAGATCAATACTACTTTTTTATCTATCATTCCTAAAATAGATCCCCCCTTCACTTTTGTCGATTTCAGACCAATCTCGTTGTGTAATACCATATATAAAATCTTCACTAAAGCTATTTCTATATGCCTTGCTAAGATCATCCCTTCAATTATTTTCGAAGAGCAAGGTGGTTTTGTCCCAGGGTGGGAGACTTATGAGGGTGCAATCGTGGCCCATGAAATTTTGCATTCGATAAAGATACTAAAGTTACCTGCCATGATCCTAAAGCTTGATATGATGAAAGCTTATGACAAGGTGAATTGGGATTTTCTTCTCGCTGTCTTGCGCAAGTTGGTTTTTTTAGAAAGTTGGGTTAAATGGATTCATTCCTGCATCTCCTCAGCAAGGTTTTCTGTTTTGATAAATAGTTCCTCTTGTGGCTTCTTCTCTTCTTCGAGGGGTATTAGGCAGGGGGATCCACTATCTCCCTTCCTTTTTATCCTTATGGTTGAAGGCTTAAGTTGGTCAATAAAAAAGGAAAATCAGTTAAACCTCTAGAAAGGTATAAGAATTCCAAATTTGGGGACCTCACAAACCCATGGCCTTTTTGCTTATGATACTTTGCTTTATGGTCATGCTTCTATTCCTGAAGCTAAGGTAATCAAGAGCATCCTAAATGATTTCTCATTGGCCTCTGGCCAAAATATCAATCCAGCTAAATCTAAAATATTTTTGTTAAATGTTCCAGATTTTATTCAAAATAGGTTGATCAGCTTTTGGGGTTTCTCTGTGGGCTCCTTACCTTGTGCCTACCTTGGCATTCCTTTCTTTGCTGGTAACATCATTAGTGTTTTCTGGGAAAGAGTTTGTAAGTTAATTAAGGACAAAATTTCTCTTTGGAAACATAAGTGGCTCTCCCTTGCTGGTAAAATTCAAATGATCAAATCTATCCTGAATGCAGTTCCAATTTATATGATGTCAGTATTAAAGGCTCCTTGTTCCACCTTAAATCAGCTGAAATCAATTATGTGTTCTTTCTTGAGGAATGATAATGTGGTCGGTAAAGAAAAACTCCCCCTTATTGCTTGGGAGAAAGTTTGTTTGCCTAAGTACCTATGTGGCACTGGTATCCGAAATCTCAAGTTTCAGAACGTTGCCATTGGTGCCAAGTTCACTTGGAAATTATATCAAAATCCAGACTCTAGATGGGGTAAGTTAATGTTTGCCAAATATTTGTACCAACATCCCAAGGAGTGTATTTTCAAGGCATCTTCCCTCCCTAGTGGATCTGCAATGTGGAATTTTATATCTTCTTGTAGGTCGGTGATCCTTCCTCACCTCTCCTGGGTGATTCAAAATGGTAGGAAAGCAAAATTCTGGGAGGATGTCTGGAATGGGTATCCTGCTTTGTCATCCTTTTCAGATTGGGGTAATTTAATGACTCTACTTAAAAATGCTTGGGGCTCTTATGTGGTTGACTACTTTAGTGTTGTCCTCATAGACTCCATTTATGTTGTTTCATGGAAATCAGTTGCCAATTTTGATATTCCTCAATCTGTAAAGGAAGCTTTTAAAAAAGAATTGGATAAAAGGTGATTGTTTTCTCTGATAAAGATGATATACTAATTTGGACAAAATCAAAGTCGGGGAATTACTCTGTCAAAGAAGGTTATAACTTTCTTTTGGAATCTCAAAACCATTGTGATCTCCCCCATGCTTTCTTATGGGATGATGCCTGCCTCCCTAAGGCAGGTGCCTTTGCATGGATTGCAGTAAATGGGAGAATCTTAATAGCTGAAAGACTTGATAGACTGGGCCTTGTGTCGGCCTTCCCCTGTGTTTTTTGTGGCTATTTCATTGAATCTGTAGACCACCTCTTCACTCGGTGTCCTTTCACAATGCAATGTTGGTATTGGGCTTATGCAAAGTTGGGTTGGTGCTCATTGGTTTGTCCTTCCTTAACTTTGCAATTTAAATCTTGGCCTTTATTGAATGGCTCCTCCTTTTTTCACTATCTCTGGAGAGTAACTCCTTCCTTAATCATCTAGAAAATTTGGATTGAGAGGAACAATAGAATTTTTTGGAACAAAGGCTCTTCATTAGAGGAAATACTTCAAAACCTTGAACTCTCAATTTCAGAAGTGGCAAAATCTTATATCTTTAAAAAATTGGAAAGCTTAAAATTTTTCTCAAGTTGGGATGGATTCGTTATCAGAAATTGGTCCCTGCTCAAATCTTTGCCCTTTCATGGGTCTTTTACTGGCAAGGTGGATAAAGTGTTGGCATGAAGAGAGGCTAAATGGGAGCCTCCTCCTGCTAATTTTTTCAAAATAAATTATGATGGGGCTTCAAGGGGCAACCCTAGTAAGTCTGGGGTTGGGGCAGTAATCTCGGATTCAAATGGAAACATTATCAAAGCTGCATGTAAGGCCCTTCCCCCTGGCACTAATAATAAGGATGAATTGGAGGCCTTGAGTCTAGGCTTGGACCTCGCAAGGGCCCTTCACTTGGATTCACTAATTGTTGAGGGTGATTCTATGGTAATCTTTCATGCAATTATTAATCAAAAGTCACAGGTTTGGCATCTACAGTACTTGTTAGATAAAGTTCTCCTGCAATTGAACTGGTTCAAATCCTATTCTGTATCTCATGTGTATAGAGAAGTAAATCACTTGGCAGATTGGTTGGCTAACAAGGCAATTGATGAGCAGACTTTGTATAAAGAATTTAATAAAGAAACCCTTCCTTTAATACATTAAATCTGTTATTTTTGCCTCAGAATTGAGATTACGCTTTTCTGTCCTGGTAGTGTGTGCCTTCCTGTAAGCTTCTAGTGGGTCCATGTCGTGGCAGATCTGCTAGTCGTATTTATTGGAAAACAAGGTTGTAGATTGTTGTTTTGATTCTCCTTCATTTAAGTTGCATGGGTGAAAGTTTGCTCATGGTTGTGTACACTTAGGTCCTAGAACAAGATCTGGACTAATGCGGGGAGGATAGTAATTCATCCTCATTCTTTGGAATGCATTGTCGAATTTCTTCTCAAAGAAGTCAGGTTGCAGCTGCAATGACTCAGCAATCTAAGCCAACAGTTGCCCTGCAAGTCTTTTCATTTCAGTTTTTGTAAACAAGTCAATGATTTATAGCGAGCTGTCTTCCATGAAGTGAAAACAGTGGTCAGTAAAAATGTTAATGTTACGTGTGTTATGCATGGGTTCATTACCATGAATTCCACCACTATACAAGCAGTTGACCATACTAGTGACAAGATAAATTTCAAAGTTGCTAGAGATTGTTTTCATTTACATTGATGATATCTAGAAAATTGCGGAATTTCAGCTTTGTCTTTAGATTAAAATATAAAAGTGTACGGGCTATTTTTTCTGTCATAATTACTTTGAAATTGGTGTATGGTGACTTCCCCTGGATTTCTCTGCATGGGAAGAGGGCGGCTCATGCTGTCAAAATGGAAGCAAATTCCTTGGCAGACTCATTGACCAATAAATTTTTGTTTTGATCATGCTTAATTGTTGTCGTGCTCATTCAGTTCTACTCTTCTTTGGTTGTGTGGTGGTATTTTTGGCCTGTTTCATCGACCATTGGATTTCCATGGTTGTGCTTTGGTACTTCTGTTCATTTTCCCTTCTCTCTACTACAAGCATGGTTCAAAAATGGAATATTAAATTTATTTTCGTGGCTTTCTGGTTTGTGGCCACATGTTTCGGGTTTGTGGAATGATACATTTATCACTAGACAATGCCAGTTCATTGCTCTATTTATGGCTATAGCTGCTTGTTAGTAGTTTGAAGGGATTGAACTGCCTTTGCACCTCCATGTGAAAGGGTTGCTTGGTGTTTAATATGGGGTTGTTCTTACTCTGGTACTGCCTATGCACGTTCCTATCTGTGTCTTGGCCAGCTTTCCCTTCTTCATGTTTCTACATCTATTCGGATCTAAATAATGAAATGACTCTATAATGGCTACAAGATAATTACAAAGGATGGTTTGAAGGTCTAAAATTTAATGTATGGTTTGGGAAAAATCAAGTGGAAATGACTCAACATTATGGTAATTGTGTGAATAAAGATAATGGAGAGATGGGGAGATATAAAAATGGATTAAAATAGTGATAGAAATGGAGGGTAAAGGATTATAAGGATGTGGTGGAGAGGAAGGAAGAGGTCCTAAAAAAATAAAAAATAAAATTCATCTTCATAAAAAACCTTAAATATAAATTCATCACCTAGTTGAAATCCTTGGAAAATAGCCACCTACTCTCATGATCCTATTACAACATTGTCTAGTGGCCAAATAAAATTTGTAGGAGGCTTTGGGAATAAATCAATCTCACTTGTAAATTTTTTGAAGCCATGTTGGCGTGTCCCATGAGTATAAATGGAAAAAACCTTACAACCAATACAAAATTTATCTTTTACTATGTTAAAACATTTGACACAATGGTGGCTAGTTTAAAGAATTGGCTTTGGAATTTCAAAAATAAGAACTTAGTAGGTGTAAATAACCAGAAATTAATTACCTTATATTTGAAGTTTTTGGTAGAGGAAAAAATTCAAGGCAACCCGATTAGGTGGAAAATTGTGGCTAATGTCTCCAAAAAAATTCTGGCTCAATTTCCCAAGGGAACTTAAGCTCAAAGTGAGCCATCTAGTGGTAGGTATCATTTTTAATTTTATGTTCATAAGATATGTTTTATGATGGTAAAATGTGTTTTTTACACATGTGATGGCTCTAGGAACAATATTTTAAGGTTTCATAAAGAAGTAAAGGGAACTATTAGGTCCCAAAACTATTACTCTATAATCATATAAATTGGTTTCATCTTAAAGGCTAGGGACTTGTCATCAAAAAGGTAAAAAGGAGGTTTTCAATAGAGTAAGGAGGGTTAAAGGCCAATTTACAAGAGTGGGTATTCTCTCGTGTACTTTGATCTTACCTTAGACTCATGAGGGTATTCCTATATGTAACCTAAAAAAATATTTGAAACCAATTAAGATATAACTCAATTACAATAATGAAAACTATACCGAATGTACGCTTGACCTCTATAATTATCACTAGGTCGAAGACTATTCAGTTGCATAAAAAAATTGATATATTCGATAACATACCTTGCATATAAACATATATATGAAAATAATATTTTAATCCCTTATATATTTCATTTGGAATTGCATACATACTAGTAAGTTTTACACATGCATGACATGATTCTCTAATGATTTAACTAATTTAATTTTGCCTAATATTATTCCCTAGTTTGTAATATTGAATCATGAACATCCATGTTCTAAACCTAATCTAATCCTACTTCTAACAAGGGTCAAATGTGTTTAAATGATAAGTGTTTGATTTTTCATCAATAAAGATTAATGCCTATTCCATTGGGCAATAGAGTTGTGAAAAACAAAGGAGGTAAATCTTGCAAAGTATCAACAAAATCAAAATTTATTTATATGAACTAATCAAAGATTACATCATATGAATGGACATAGTTAATAATCCATCTTAGAACTATAGTAACATATATGCAACAAATTAAATACCATCACAATAACATTTCAATGCATTAGAAGCTACCACTCTTCATCTAACCTCTATTATAATTGCACCAACAAATATGGTGAGAGAAAATGCACACCCATAATTAAGCATTTCCAAAAATCATCACAAAATTCCACAAAGAAATATTTATACATAGATATGTGAATTTACAAACCCTTCCTACTCTTTACAAGATGCATTCCTTTATTTGCATCGCAAACTAGAAGTTTTGATGTCCTAGAACTAGTTGTAGATATTCCCAAACTAGAAAATTGGCTCAACAACCAGCCCTTTTGAGTGATTTTTCCTATTTATAGATCTTTATTTTAGACACCTATCTTGCTCATGAGACTCAAGGAAGAAGAGAAATTCATGGAATTTTCACATGTGAGTCATCAAATTGTTGATGTTATGTGTGGGTGTCATCCGAGTCTATGGCACCTCAAAAGTAAATTGTAGAGATCAATCACAAGTCAAAGAGGGAAGTTGGTGTTGGAAATAGGATGCCATTTAATTGCAAATCCTAAACATTAATTATTTCATGTATCTCCTAGATTCTTGGAATGTGTTCCACAACACTAAGATTAGGATGAGATTAATTATTTGGATGAAATAAATCATGAAATTGACATTTGCAGCTATTCCTAAATAATAGGAGCATGTGGGTGCACACATGGTAAGGTGAAACTCACCTTGTGTTCAGTTGACTATACAGAGTAACAGTTAACACTTTTGAAAGCATGAAAAGATCCTAGGAGGTAGGATTTGATGTTTGCATGCTTGAAGTTCAGTTAAGTTCAGTTCATATCAGTTCAATTCAGTTTAGTTCAGTTCAGTTTAGTTCAGAATCAGTTCAGTTCAGTTTAGTTCAGTTCAGTTCAGTTATGGTTCAATTATCTTCAGTTGCATGCAAGTGCATGTTGCATGCATGTTGGTTATTTTGAGTTGCATGTAGTTAGCTTCAATTAACTTGTAATGCATGGATAATAACATTGAGTTGTATGACAGATAACAGGGACTACCTCCAGTTAACAAGGGATGACCATTCTTTGGGAATGGTGTTGAGAAAATGTTTCAGTTAACTATAAAGCACTTGGAGCCAACTTGGGTGCCCAAGATGCTTTATTGGATTTACCTCTAATGCATGATAAGATAAGACTCGGTTAAGTAGGACCTTTGATGGGTGCCAACTTTGAGGAAGAGCTTTGGAATTATCAAACAGAATGAAGGTTGAGTTGTAGCTTCAGTTTAGGACGCCCAAATGGATGAAGCACATGTTTTAGCATTGTTCTTCATGAGATAACCCTATTTGCATGAGATATGGCATACCTTTTAGGGATAGGGCTTGTGCATTGTAATTGTAACTCATGTTGAGTTTACAAAGCTGATTAAAGCCTATTTATCTCAAGCAAGTTGAATAGAGTTGAGAGAGTTTTTATTTGCAGGTTGTGAAGAAGATTGGTAAAGACAGAAGAAGCATTCTCAAGCAAGAATTGGAGCTATTGTAATTCAGATATTGAATAATAGAATAATTATTGGTGGAGTTTTTTCCCGAAAGGGTTTCTCCATGGTACATCTTGTGTGATCTTTCTAATATCTTGTCTAGTTCTTCTATCAACTTCTCTCTACATTCTACAATAGTAAAATGGATTAATCAAGATAATCATCCACAAAGAATATATGTAACAAAGAAAAGACTTACTTAGATCAACAATATTAAAGTTTTATAGAGCATTAAGCTAAGAAAACACCTCATTTTTCAGCAGTTGGAACCCCAACAAACACAATTATGGTA
Source organism: Sequoia sempervirens (assembly GCA_007258455.2). Taxonomy (NCBI): domain Eukaryota; kingdom Viridiplantae; phylum Streptophyta; class Pinopsida; order Cupressales; family Cupressaceae; genus Sequoia; species Sequoia sempervirens. Next base: position 150,891,825 of record VDFB02373365.1, read on the forward strand.
GCATGGTTTACCTTGCTATTCATTATTAAATTTTCATTTCAAATCACACCTAGTAGTTAAAATAATGCATTTTTAGGTGGGAAGGATGAGCTAGTGAATATAGGATCAAATCCAACTTAATGGCATGATAAGTGAGTAATGGGAGTAGGTGAAATAGTGTTTCAAGGGTTTTTGGGGTGTGATTAACATTTTTATGGGTTTTCAAGTCTAGGAGGGACCTTGGAATAAAATCAAGAAATTTAGGTGTCTGGAAAGAGTCTAAGTGTATGAGGGACCTAAGGACTAGAGCTAAAGAGGGCTAGGGGTGAGAGTGGGGAGGGAAATGGAACTTGGAACATAGTATAAGGTAATGAGTTCACATAAGCCCTCGGGTTTGAGGGATGTAGGATTGGGATTTAGACCTAAGGAGGAAATAGGGAAGAGGGACCAATGAAGGAATGGGTCAAGGATTGGATGTGTGAGAGGTATTAACACCAAGGATTCAAGAAAATGGAAATGTTAGGAGTCAAGTCCTAGGAGGGACCATGGACATAGGGAGAAGAGTAAGGGCTCAGGAAAAGAAAGGAATTGGGACTAGGAACAAAGGAAAAGGAATGGGTCTCAAGTGCGAGTGGGATTGAAGAGGGAATGGGAGAAAAATGGGATAAGGGATCAATTCTAGAAAAGGATCTAGGATTGGGAATGAAGAGGAATTGGTGAATGAGGAGAAATGGCGGAAGAGTCATAAATTAGGACAAGGTCATGGGGTGGTACAAAAACATTGGACTAAGTCCTAATGGATACCCACAAGGATGGGGTGGCAAAGGTAAAAATTGGAGGCTAGAGTGTGGGGAGTACTCAACATTAGGGAATTGGTGCCAAAGTATAGGGTTCTCCCAAAAATCTAAGATCTAGGGGAACAATAGAAATAAAGGGTCAAGATTAGGGTTCGTGGGATTCCAAGAAGTTCTTAAACTCTAGGATAAAATAGATAGTGGAGATCGGGGCATTAAAGGGAATGACAACATTAGGACTTAGTCCCTTGGTCCTAGTTCCTCTTGAAGGTCTACACCAAGTGAAGGAAGGGGAGATAATGGGAGGGGATAAAGCACCAAATAGACTTGGCATCAAGGGATTGAGTTCCAAGGTCTAAGGTTCATTCTCAAGCTCAAGGTTTAGTGAGTAAGAGAGAAGGAGAGTAAATCAATGTAGAAAGGTGGGGATCATAGTTTCAAGGGAACTTGAAAACCTAGGACCTAGTCGATAGATTCCAAAACCACCCATCGCCCTAGAAAGGGACAAAGGTCCCTCAAACATACAAAAACACCTAAACATTAACTAATATCTAGCATCTTTTACAAAAGATGAATCTACTTGGGATTTCTTAAATCAATTATCATTGGTGGTGAATAGGAATGACATGCATAAATGTGATGAGACTCAAGCAAGATTTGACACTATAGGATTGAGTCTCAATAGGAACTATAACAATGAAAAAGTAAATGTGGGGTTAGGACATGAGAAGGATATATAAATTAAATGCATGAGAATGTATAGGAAGTTTAAATAATACCATGAGATCATAGTAGGAAAGGGGATATGGATGGCTATGGGTGGCATAGGCTAATCAAAAGGGGTTAAAAGAACACAAGATTCGCACACATGGGCTAGGGGCTAAAATGGATACAAAACTATAAAAATTTGTAAGATATGCAAACTTTTTTATTACAAAATGGAAGTTTACTTTGGCTGATCTAGTTGTTCTTAACATACTCTTTTTCTCCTTGTAATTGAAATGTAATAGAAATTAGGTTGTGATATGATTTAAGCTCTACAAGAGAGTCTTCTACTTCTAGCTCTTATAATCTAGATATACAATTTTACAAGCATATAATATAGCCAATTAAACACTCTACTATTGTAGGTTTTGCATGCACATTTTCTTTCTTTTTCTCACTCATCAAACCATTACATATGATCAAGTTTTGTGTGTTACATTAACCTAATAACTCTTCTTCAAAGTGCAAGATGGTCCATGTGCATCTTTTGAATCTTTGGTCAATTGTCGATTTTCTTCCTCTACCATTGAAAGAGGATTCATATTTAGATCTTCATTACTTCTAGAATGTAAGCTTGTTTTTCTATAATCCCTGCATTAAAGTCCACCACAAATAAAATCTCCCCAATCTCACTATAATCTGAAATGTCACTCTTTAGGGATGAGTATGGATCTTCATAGTCTAGATCACATTTTTATAATTTGGAATTCTTGGACCTACAAAATAACATGCAATTATGCTAATACTTGTGTCATTTTTCATGATTATTTTCCAAATATAATATTTATTTCCATCTTGTTTTTCTATTTTGAAGATTGTGTTGCATGATTCCTAAGTTATTAACACCATTTACCCCCACAAATTTTTTCATTATTTTCTACTTTTTTTCCATGTTGTCTCCTTCTTATATCCTTCAAATTTTGGTGCCTTGCAACCATCATGATCATATATTTCTATCAAAATCATTATGTCTTTATCTATGGCTATGGGCCCTAACCTAGTTTCTCTTCTCCAAGGACAATCTCTATAACTCCAACTTACCAATTTAAGATGCTAGGTGAACTATACTACCTATTTTCTTCAAGTTTGATGAGATTTGATATAGGTTTTTCCATTGTCTAAGTATGCCCATATCCCTTCATTCCTTGCTACATTCACCTTTTTGCACTCTTTTTATTTTTCTTCAAGTTGTAAAAAGGCTAAGCTTAAATCTAGCTAATAATTTGAGGCTCTCAACATGCCTATATTTCTTATAACTCTTATTTTATCCTTATATTTCAACAGTGTAATTTGAATAATGCCTATCTCTTCCTCCCTCTCTTCACTTACCAATTCTACTCCCCTATTTGATTCATATGGCCTCTTCATTAGATCCAAAAGGAAATCTTTAGATAGGTTGCTTGTATACGCCCATTTCCCATAATGGTTTTATTCCTTTGATGATTATATTTGATTGTTTAGTGTGGCATTATCTTTCTTCTATCATTTGACTCCTTGCTTGCCTCTTTATTAATCACCTTACTTGTCTAGCAATTATTTTACTAATTTATTTTGTAGCTCATTTTCTCACATTTCCATGTTGTGGAGTACTTATTTTTCTTCTTTTATTTATGTTGCATTTTCTTTTTTGTCCCCTATCTTAGCATTTGTTGGAGAGTAGATGGCTTGTTTGAGGGCATGTCACTCATGTTCAACATTCACAAGTTTTTGTAGTTTTTCCACTTGTGATTTGAGCATATTGTTGTCTTCATCCAACCTTTATTTGTTGTTTTGTTATTTCTTCCATTTTAACATATTTTATTCTCTCCCTTGTTTCCATACTTTCTCATCTCTCCTTTAGACTCAATAGTTCCTACACATAGAGCTTTGGTGATTAAATAAATGGGTTCAATGTAGGTTTTTACATTTCTTCACCATCTTAGATCTCCTCTTAATAACCTTTATCCCTACAGTGATGTATTTTCTTGCTTCCTTACATGCCTTTTTATCATTACATTGTTCTATTCTTATGCTCTTTGTTGTTATTGATCTAACTCGACCTTCCTTTTTCCTCATTTCTTTGATCCACATGTGGTTTTGGTTGGGTTTTTGTTCCAATTTAAGCAACGACATTGGCCATTTTTATTGTGAGCTCATTTTATCTTATTTTTTGTTAATATTTGTTTATGTTCATATCTACCACACTCACCTGAGCTTGTTGATGCCTTAATATCCCCTAATATTATTTTGCATTATCATTTATCAATATTGTAGCCACTTTTAGGAGTGCTACAATAGTCTATGTTGGCGAGGTGGCATTATGTAGAAATCCAATCACTTATAGATATACATATGTTTGTGCTTTGCCAATCTATAAATTCTAATATTTCCTCTTATGAAAGGGTTTGTGTACATATATGTAGAAACAAACTAGTGTATTGTTATACCCTATGGAATTATAGTATCTCTAAATAGGCCATATCTCTAGAAAGTGAGACTTGTTGCTCTCTTAGCTTTGGTCTATACTTCTCCAATGTCAAAACCTCCTCCACTGGGAGCCAATGAGTTTTATTATTATTTTCATTTTTAGTCTGTTTGTTTTGAGGCAGCATCTCCCATTACCAATAAAGAGGAATAAAGTATCTAGAAAAGACAATATCATAATAGATATAAATAGGAGATTGTACATGCTTGTGTAAAGACCCGACATCTACGTAAAATAAAAATTTCTAACTTTTACAACTTTTAACCAAAGTAAACAAGTAAATAACATAGTAACAAAAAAAAATTCTTTCTTTTCCAAAATAAAGTATAACATATAAATATGATTTCAAAGATTTTCCCAAATAAATAACTTTATCTATTTTCAATAAATAACAGAGTATGAGAGTACAAGAAATACATACACAGCTTTAACAGCTTTTGCACAAATAGAAGTAAGACGGTCCAGGTTCTTCCCTTTCAAATCTTGGTTCTTCGGTTGTCAGGTTGTGGAGGAGAAACATCACTCGGGTGCTTTTCCGCCAACCACGGACTAATAATGCGGTCCCCCGCACATTCATTTTTCAATGAATGGCCCTCCCTTCATCGAAGAGATTGGTTGAGTGACCGATTCCGTTAACCAACTGAGCATAGTGTCGTGTCCTAAATTACTAGATTCTTGTATCTTACAATCCCAACCTAGTATGTGTGTTTTGGATCACTGTGAACTGACAATGTAATCATCTTCCTAAACTAAGAGGATGTAGGTACATTACATTACTATGGCCATAGTGTTTTGATTCAGTAAACGACTGATAAGTCATCTATCACTTACACTACTCAGGGCCAATTTGCCTTTGGGCTACCTTACTCTATGCGTAGGCCATGTCCTTCAGTGGGTTTAGTTTACCCCAAACTTCCTACCTCAAACAGTTTACTGGAAATGAGTCTTTAAACAAGTGTTTATTATCCTATCTCATGTTTCTGTAAATCTTTATCCTAGGAGCAAAGCTTCCTAATGTTAACCTAATAAGACAAGCTAGGATTACACTTTGTATTGACATCATTTCGTTCCTAGAAATTAATACATATTCTACGTACTCTCCATATACGGAGATCATACAAGTTTGAAACTCCAAACAAATGCATAAATGTTTAACACTATAAATCAATCATCACTCACAAGAGACAGTCTTGTAGTACAATACATATAAAATTAAGTTGATTTAAAACCCCTTAATCAAATTGAATCCCTTCTTTTCAAAACCCCAATTCCCATTAAATCCTTCTTAACCAAATTGAATCCTTTCTTTTCAAAACCCCAATTCCTATTTAATCTTCTTTAACCCCTTAATTAAATATATTGAAATGCATCAAGCTTTCTCCTTTAGCTACATTATCATTCCCTAACTTTTACCCTTGCATAAATGAAGTCCCTTAATTCATTATGCAATAATAGCTTATCAAACAACAAATGAATGCTAGGGATAATTTATTTATTTCACCCCAATGCTACCAGCAATTCAAAAAAAACAGTAAAAGAAAGACAGCTTTAAGCTATAATCTTTAATTAAGAAACATGCCTGTATAAGCTCCTTTCCAATGTTCCTTTATCAGCAGCCTTCTATTGTTGATCACAGCAATAATTTCCTCAACTAGAAATTCTCCACAGAAAGATTGCTATTGATTTCTCACAGTAGTCTAAGAAATACAGCTGAGAATACTCTAATCTTTAACTGAAACACTTGAAACAGAACAGTAACACAAACTCACAGCACTAGCTCTCAAATGCAATATAAAGACTCTCTAAAAACGCCAATGATGAGAAAACAAGAGAGTGTATTCGAATGAAGAATTGTGAAGTATTTATAGGCCGCAATAAGAACAGTTTCCCCATTTCTAGGCATGTAAAATGACAGATTGACATGTTTACCAGGTCAAATTGTCACTTGTCATCTTATCAAACCCTCAGTCATGTTTCCCAAGATGATTCGACCTCTTTGGAGCCAGCAGTTGAAGAATTTTTCAACTCAGCAAACAAAAACGCCACCTACACGAAACGTTTTGCTGCCAACCGTATAAACTCAACATGATTTTATTGTTGCGTTCTTGGTCAAGGCTCCAATCGATACAACACATAAATTCATTGATATTTTCCTGGTTTCAGGTTTTGAATACTTCTTCTTGCATTTCCTGCTGTGCAGGAGCTTCCGCAATTTCACGGGAATATCCACATTTGTTTCCCATTCATTTTTCTAAAGTTCAAACTTTCAAATATTTCTTTTAATGAAGTTTGCTTCTTTTTGCAATGTATTTTGAAATGTTAAATAATTCATACGGCTACCTTTTTACATTCAAACTTCCACAATATATAAATTACGATTTCATCCTTCAAATAATAATACTTATTCTTTAAACATTGAAATTGTTTTCCATTATTTATATTTGCATATTTTATTTATAAATGTATTATTTTAAACATTAATATTTATTTATATATAAACGTATTTATATATAAATATATATTAATTTTAATATTAATACATTTAATTTATAAAATATACAAATATATTATTATTTATACATCCTTTATGTATTGATATATATATTAATAATCACCTTATTAATATATATATATACATAAATATATATTTAAATCTTCTAGATAATAATACTTGAACATTATTTATATCAAAGATATTAGGCGGAATGTGTACGTGTAAACATGTCCACATATACTTCATGTATATACATATGTATGCGTATATACATGTCGATACATATGTACGAGCATATCCATTTGCTTAACGTACGTACGTATCGATATGTCTATACATTTAGATATGTGTACACAGTGTATACATGTGTATACGTACCCATTCGACCTTTATCACATACCTTCTATTTCGCTCATTCACAGGGAGTCACAGTATAGTCAGACTGACATTTAATCAATCACATCATATAAAGCATAATGAAGTAAATCAAACTCCTAAGCCTATGGATGACTTTTCTAGACTAACTTATTTGACCTGTTTCTCTATGTACCGTTCACAATGTGTGTGCATGCTCAACTGATTAACTTTACCGGTTAAACAACCAATACCCCTCTCCCAAGTGATATTTCCCCTCTGCCTAGAGGACTGGTTCTCATTCCTACATTCACAATTATAAACTCACGACAGTCAATTGCTCACAAAATTAGCAATACATATAAATTTCACAAGATATAAAAACATCACATATAAATCTCATTATGCACGTTTTACACCATGATTAACATCAAAAGAACAACATAAGAATGAGGCGATCATTAATGTATAAAACTCATATTGATAACAAGGTGATTCACATCTTTATTCATTCATAAAATTGTCTTTACAAACACATAATCCTTATTCAACTCTAATAGCCTAATAGCTATACAATCGGGATGTAACAGCTTGAAGGTACCCACCACAGAAAAGAAAGGTTAGTCATATGTAACCCAAGGTCTTAGAATAAAAAATTGCACCTACTAGCACCTTATAAAAATCTAGATTAAGTAAACTACAAGTGATTGACCAACTACTAAGTGGAAAATGTAGAACAGACAATATCGTAAAAGACATAAATAAGAGATTGCACATGCTTAGAGGTACCCATGAGCATACTGTCTATGCAGCCAGCAGGATGCACGTTTTACTGTAATAGTTAATAAATACAGTCAAATGTGCATCCTGCTAGCTGCATAGACAGTACACATCCATGAGAGAAAAGAAGGGTTAGCCATGCATAATCTAGATCTTAGAATAAAATACTGTACGTACTAACACCTTATAAAAATTTAGATTAAGTAGACTACAAGTAAGGACCAACTACTAAGCAGAATATGTAGAAAAGACAATATCATAAAAGACATAAATAAGAGACTGCACATGCTTGGAGGTACCCATGAGCTTACTGTCTATGTAGCCAGCAAGATGCATGTTTTACTGTATTTATTAATTAGTTAATATGTACAATCAAATGTGCATCTTGTTGGTTGCATAGACGTCCCCACCCATGAGAGAAAAGAAGGGTTAGCCATACATAACCAGATCTTAGAATAAAATACTGTACCTACTAACACCTTATAAAAATCTAGATTAAGTGGACTACAAGTGAGGACCAACCACTAAGTGGAACATGTAGAAAAGACAATATCATAAAAGACATAAATAAGAGATTGCACATGCTTGGAGGTACCTATGAGCGTACTGTCTATACAGCCAGTAGGATGTACGTTTTACTATATTTATTAACTAATTAACAGTCAAAAGTGCATCCTGCTGACTGCATAGATGTCCCCATCCATGAAAAAAAAGAAGGGCTAGCCATGCTAACCCAGATCTTAGAATAAAATACTGCACCAACTAACACCTTATAAAGTGAGAACCAACTACTAAATGGATGAAAACAAGATCTGAAAGGAGTCTTAACCTAATTAGTAAGGACGATAGTCATTACAAAACCCTTAAAGGGACTTAATAGGGAAAGGTTCAAATATGAAGCATCGTTTCACCTTCCGAATATGACGCCGATCGATCAGTGAACGCCACAACCTTCAGTCGTCAATTCAAGCTGAGTACTACGTATCACGCACAGGTTTTTTGGTTTCTTAGCTTTCCCCGACTCCCGAGGGTGATGTAAATCTACTGGAAATGCAGGTAATGCAAGCGACGTTCAGTTTTACTGAAAATGCCTCCTGTGAAAGCGAGAGCGTACGTTCAAGTACCTCCAACCAAGTCTGGAACCCAATTACATATATAATATTTACTTTACAGTCTTTCGTTGCAGTGCCCCACCTCTCAGTGGCAGTCACAGACATTATGTGTGAGCTTGTGATTGGGAGGATGAGCAGGGTCGGACAGAGAAGCGTATGTATTATCAATCTGCCAAACAAATTGCTGTCATTCTCCACACAGTTTATATGTTGGCGTGTCTTGTCAATGAAGTTAAGAGACAGAAGATAGTTTAATAATCCATCCCTCTGGGCGGTGGCACCTAACAAACCTATGGTCGTTGACAGTGAGGCAACCTCCTCACATGACTTACAGCTAGCTGCTTGTTTTTTCCAATATTTGTAATAGGACATGAATTATAGTGAAAGTATGGCTTTAGGGTTACCTCATTGATGACTATGTTGTATGAAAGAAGATGATATAATTCAATAGTTGGTATGAGTTTTCTACAGTTTATATAGATAATTAGAGAGAATTTTTGGATTAAACTGCGAATGAGTTTCAATCGACATTTCGGATCACATTCAGTGACTCTCTCTCCTCTTCCTAATGATGGATCATTGAGTGTGATCTGAAACCTCAATTGAAATTTATACACAGTTTAATCCATAAGCTCTCTTTGATATAATTCAAGCTTTTTTAAAAAAATATTTGTTATAAGTTTGGTTAGATTATTTTAGTATCGAAAATTCAATTTTATTTTTTGTAAATTAAACATATTTTTTCAATGATATCAAGTTTCTATAATCCATGTTGATTATTGTTGAGTTGGTTTCTGAATTCGATTGTGTGAAATATTTTTGCATCAACGTTTTGGATCACACTTTGTGATCCATCATCAAGATGAAAGCAGAGAGCTTAAGGAAAAAATATTTCACATAATCAAATCCAGAAACCAGCTCAGCAATGATAAACATATTTTTGGCAATATTTTTTGGAAGTTTTTAGGGGTTGTTCATTATTATTAGGAAAATTATGGAACATAATCAGAATTAGTTGATAATGAAATTTAAAGGGTTTGTCGATTCTAAAAGATAATTTTTTTATAAACATATATAAATTATTGTGCACCAAATTACATTTAAAGTTAATATTTTGTCAATGATTTCACCATGAAGAAGTGGTGTGATGTCATGTCCCCTTCTCAGTGACATCTCTCGGAGTACAGGATTGGCCTATCATACGACCCTCGTAGGCTGATAGACTGGATAGAGGGTCACGTTGGAGCTTGGCTCAGCTTCAGTCAGCATTTCTTGATCAGTTGGCTTTCGTTCGGGCTCATTCGGACACCCTGTGCAGAAGTTGCTATTTTTAGCAGTTCTCGGCAGTCAGCGTGGGACCCCTGCTATTTTTAGCAGTATGGATTTGGCAGTGTTCAGAATCACTTCAGTGTTCGTCAGCTTCAGACGGATTAGTCATCGGATGGATAACGAGAGAAATATTAATATTTAATTGTATTAATTAAATATTAATTATTTGAAGATTATAATATAAAGTTATAATATTAAATTATAACTTAAGTGATTCTGTTTGAGGGGGTCGCCAGCATCAGAGAGGGGGCCAAATTGACAATTATATTTTATTATAAAAATTTGGCTGAGACTATTGAAATAATAAAAGAATTAAAAGTTCGAATTTTAATGAAACCCTATTTTTGAGGAAATCACACTTTTGAGGTTATAGTGCATTTGCCTTGGGTTTTGAGCCATTATGATGATTATTGATTTTGAAAATTGATCAACTTTGATCTGAGCAAGAAGCTTTAGGGTTTCAAGTTCGAAGTCCTTGGGGAACGAGCCATCTCCATTGGAAGCAGTTCAGAGGGTGTGAAATAACACCTGATTTATTGCCAGCAGAGGTTTCTTCATCCAAAGGAAATCATTGAACTTCAGAGTTATTTAAATATTCAGGGTTACAGAGAGTTTCTCTTTTTCTAGAAGACATCTAGCAATTCAGGCGCACATATTCTCCACATTCAAAGATTCCAAAAAGGGGCCGTACATTTACATTTATTGCTATTGATGTCTCAGCCGTACAAATCTGCACCAGGGTCGTACCATCCATTTAGGGGCATATTTTCAAGAGAGAGCAAAACGCCTTATATCTTTGACCTCTATCTTCAGCAGTTGAGGCGCCTAGGTGTCTGGACCTGTTTGCAATCATAAAACCAAGGGAGAAGGGTGTAATTAATGCAACTGTACCAGATCTGTACTTTCTAGTCTGCTGCAAAAATACCAGGTTTTTACAATAAAAATCATTATTTTTATATTGCATGTCAGTAGATCATTTTTGAAATCATCCCAGAAGAAAAAATAATAGATTGGCATTCGTACTGGCATCAAATACTACTGCTATCAGAGTAGAAATATTTTATTTGTATTTATTATCATTTTTCAAGCAAAATCGCATTGTTCTTTATTTCATGCAAAAACCACAAAAACGTCAAAAAAATCAAAAATTGCAAAAACAAACCAAAACTCAGTCAGAATCAGAAATAGAGGGAAACTAGGGTTTCTACAGTGGTATCAGAGCTAAATCCTGCCATCCTGAGGGTTTAGCCATCTTATGCAGCCAGAAGAGTTTGAACCATATAGGTATTACACATGCAGACATGCCTTGATTGATAGGCAACGGAGTTTGAGCAGGCAGCCGGGAAACATGGCTGACAGGAATGACAGGGCTGACAGAACAGATATACCTAGGACAGAGATCCCACCTAATAACAGAGATCAGGATGATGCAGAGGTTTTGCTTGCACTCAGAGATCTTTGTGCAGGTCAATGGCAGTCCGATGATGTATTACAGCAGATGGCAGTTGCACTTCAGAGACTGGGTACTCTGAGGAGACCGTCACCACATCGTGACGATGAGAGGAGTGAAGCAGGGTCTCGTAGGGCACCTAGGACAGCCTCATGGACAGCAGACAGGCCTACCAGGCCTACATTTGTGAGACAGGAGGCCGAGGAAGTCTTGGCAGGTGAGGAGCAGGATGAGTTGTTCGCGGATATGCTTATGGCAGCGAACGAGGAGTGGGAGTTAGTACCACCTAAGGTCAGAGAACGGATCACTTTTGACCGTTTTATTACACAGAGGCGAGAGCACCACAGAGGTCGACAGGATTGGAGACCTAGATTTCAGAACAATGACCTAAAACATGCAACAAACAGGCTTAACCTAGCGATGTTCGATGGGAGTGGCAAGGTGACAGCCCAGGCATGGATTAGCAAGTTAGATACATTCTCACATTACGTCCGATGGCGGAGAGAGATGCCATTCGATATGCGACACTGCATCTAGAGGGAGTAGCTTACAACTAGTGGCACCACGGGATGGTGACGTTACAGCATGACCGGATCACATCCTACCAGGAGTTTGTTGACAGGTTGGTAGAGCGTTTTGACAGGAAGGATCCGGAAACCTATTTCAGAGACTTGGCTCAGTTGAGGCAGAGTGGCAGTCTAGAGACCTATATCGGTGACTTTCAGAAGCTATCAGTCATGGTCCCGAATATATCAGAGAGGAGATTAGTAGTACTCTTCATGGAGGGTTTGACAGAGCCATTGAGAGGCTGGATCAAAGCCTTTGATCCTCCTTCATTACAGGAGGCGATGAAGAAAGCACGAAGCATGGAGTTAGCAGCACCGTCTAGTCGATTCAACTCCAGAGGTTCTTCATCATTCAGGGATAATAAGGGCTTTAATAAAAACAGGGACAAATCTGATTTTAACAAAGAAAAATCAGACTTTAGGAACGATTCAAAAGGTAAATCAGCAGCTCCACCTTTGGATCGAGAGGCCCTTAATGACCTACGCAGGAAGAAGCTTTGCTTCTACTGCAAAGGACCCTATGACGCCAATCACGATTGTCCTCTAAGACCTAAGGGCAAGGCAAATCGAGTGATGTGGGCGTACTACGAGGACTCAGAATCAGAAAATTCCGAACAGCAGGAGAGTTCCGAGGATTCAGAGTCAGAGGCTCCAGAGCCTAGAGCTGAGACAGGGCCAGAGCTTCAGTTACAGGAGGCACGCTTATCTAGCATACAGCAGGAGGGCTCTTTCAGGATTCGTGGTGTGTTGGCAGGACAGAGGGTCATTACCCTACTTGATACAGGAGCCACACATAATTTCATAGATGCTAGATTCGTTGAGAAACGCGGACTCATCACTGAGGAGTTCGAGGGCATTAGAGTCAAGGTGGCCGATGGATACACTTTGAGGTGTGAACGCATGATAAAGGATCTCCCTTTACGCCTGAACAATTATGAGTTCAAGGCTGATTACTATGTGGTTAACATGGGAGACATTGATTTGGTCTTGGGAATGAAGTGGCTTCATTCATTGGAGGAAGTCACTCTTCGTCTCAAGGACATGGAGATCCATTTTGATGTCGACGGGAAGACTCACATACTTAAAGCAATTCGGGACAGCGACCTCAAAATAATTTCTTTTCGTCGGATGGAGAGGCTCATGCGTCACGACATGGTAGAGTGGGCTGCCGAGTGTCATTTAGACCCTATACAGGAGGGACAGCAAAAGACAGAATATCATCCGGACATTCAGCAGTTGAGAGTCAAGCACGATAAGGTGTTCAGTGATATTCCGCCAGGTAGACCTCCAGACATAGGCATAGAGCACATTATTGAGCTCGAGGAGGGCGCTAAGCCCGTGATGATAACTCCTTACAGGCATCCTAAGAGGTTAAAGGATGAGATAGAGAAGACAATAAAGGAGTTACTTGCTATGGGTCACATTCGACCTAGCAAGTCACCATTCGCTTCTTCGGTTGTCTTGGTTAAGAAGAAGGATGGAACATTACGCATGTGCATTGATTACAGGGTCCTGAATAAGAGGACAATTAAGAACAGGTACCCGATACCGAGGATTGACGAGCTTATTGATGAGCTCCATGGTGCCTGTTACTTTACCAAAATTGATTTACGGTCGGGTTATCATCAGATCAGAGTCCGTGAGCAGGACATAGAGAAGACAGCCTTCAGATGTCATTGTGGGCACTTTGAGTTCGTAGTGATGCCATTTGGGCTCACTAATGCGCCAGCTACCTTTCAGTCTACGATGAACAGGGTTTTTCATTCATTGCTGAGGAGGTTTGTGTTAGTCTTCTTCGATGATATTCTCATATACAGCAGGACATGGCAGGAGCATTTGGCTCATTTGGAGACCGTCTTGAGTATTTTGGAGAGGGAGTCCTTGTACGCCAAGGAATCCAAGTGTGACTTGGGGATGACCGAATTGCTATATCTAGGTCATATTATCAGTGCAGATGGAGTGCGTATGGATCCTGAAAAGATCCGCGCCATTGTTGATTGGCCTACACCGGCAAACCTGACACAGTTGAGAGGGTTTCTCGGTTTGTGTGGATTCTACCGCAGATTCGTGAATGGTTATTCACGACATGCAGCCCCGATGACAGATTTATTGAAGGGGGCATTTGTTTGGACTTCTGAGGCACAGGAGTGTTTTATGAAGTTCAAGGAGTTGATGACCACATGCCCTGTTTTGGCACTACCTGACTTTACGAAGCCGTTCGAGCTTCAGTGCGATGCATCAGGTGAGGGCATTGGTGCGGTGCTTATGCAGGACAAGCACCCGATTGTGTATGAGAGCCGCAAGCTCAGAGGACCAGAAAGACTGTATAGCATATATGATAAGGAGATGCTCGCGATTATGCATGCCTTAGCAAAATTTCGACAATATCTTGTTGGCAGCAAATTTTGCATTAAAATTGATCATAACAGTTTGAGACACTTCTTGGGGCAGTGAGATCTCAATGATAGACAGCAGAAGTGGGTCAGTAAGTTGCAGGCTTATGACTTTGATATCTCATATATCAAAGGTACACAAAACGTAGTGGCTGATGCACTTTCACGTAGAGCGTATTTGAGCACTATGGTTCATATCTCGGAGGATTGGAGGCATATGATAGTGGCAGAGTATGCCAAGGACACTTGGGCCTCCAGCATTGTTGAGGGATCAGCAGTTGATACCAGGTATACGCTTGTAAATGACTTGATCATTTACAAGAACAGGATATTTTTGATCCCAGGGTTAGAGGTGAAGAACATTGTTATGCGAGCCTTTCATGACATGCCTACAGCAGGACATCCCGGGTACTTCAAAACCTACAGGCAGATACGGGAGAGGTTCACATGGAAAGGACTCAAGACGGATGTTCTTCAATACGTGCGTGAGTGTCCTGTTTGTCAGCAGAACAAGCAGGAGAACACGTACCCGGCAGGTTTACTACAGCCACTTCCGATTCCTGACAGGAAGTGGGAATGCCTGTTGATGGACTTTATTACGGGCTTGCCTAAAGCCCAGGGGCGAGATTGTATTTATGTAGTTGTGGATCGGCTTACGAAGTATGCCCACTTCTTTCCGATCACCACGACCTATACAGCTACACAGGTAGCAGAGGTATTCTTTCGCGAGGTATTCAGACTTCACTCTGCTGCTCCTGGAGATCGTGAGAGCTTACGTGGATAGCCTGGGCTCGAAAGTAACTTCTGGCAGGAGGTTTTCAGACTGTGTGGAACCGAGCTCACTCCGAGCACTAGTTACCACCCGCAGACTGATGGGCAGACGGAGATTGTGAACAAGTGGGTGGAAGGTTACCTCTGAAACTACATAGCAGGGCAGCAGAAGGCGTGGGTCAAATGGATACATTTGTGTGAGTATTGCTATAACTCAACATTCCATATGACCATTCAGATGTCACCCTTCATGGCGTTGTAACGGTAAGGAGGCCGAAGCCTTGATTTGCCACCGAATGACGAGAGTGCCGAGTGTGAGGCCGCGAGAGCCGATACTATGCGGGCTCTCAAGGAAAATATAGCCAAGGCACAGAATCAGCAGAAACAGTATGCAGATCAGAAGAGGACGGAGAGGCATTTCGAGGTTGGTGACATGGTTTACCTCATGCCGCAGCCCTACCGTCAGTCCACTCTTAGGAAGAGTGGGTCGCAGGAAGCTTAAGCCACGCTATTATGGTCCTTCGTGGATCCCGAGGAGAGTTGGCGCAGGTGGCTTACGAGCTTGAGCTTCCAGCAGAGAGCGTGGTACACAACGTTATGTATCACGCCAAAAAGGCGCTAGTCATCGTAGGAAATCGTCATAGCTTCTACCTCCTTAGATGATGAGGGAAATCGGATTTTAGTACCGAGTCCATCCCGGAGCATAGGGAGAGACAAATATGACTATCGTGGAATATCTGTGAAATGGAGAGATTTGTGCTGAGGATGCTACATGGGAGAGCCGGTGATGTTCTGCAAAGATCCGGCATTGAGATTGCTTTGAGGACAAGCAATTTCGTGAGGGCGACTGCCATGTCCCTCGACATCTCTCGAAAGTACGATTAGTTTCCATCATAATGCACCCCTCGTGAGGTCGACATAAACGGGATAGAGGGTCACGCTGGGAGCTTGCCTGCCTTCCGCCATGGAGTTTGATCAGCTTGGCTGCTTGCTCGATCAGCACTTCTGCGTAGTTGCTATTTTTTAGCGCTTCTGGCACACAGGGGACCCCCGCGACAGCAAAGATTGTTTTGGCAAGGTTCAATCACTTCAGTGTTCGTCAGCTTCAGACGGATCAGTCATCGGATGAATAACGAGAGAGATATTAATATTTAATTGCATTAATTAAATATTAATTATTTGAAGATTATAATATAAAGTTATAATATTAAATTATAACTTAAGTGATTCTGTTTGAGGGGGTCGCCATCATCAGAGAGGGGCCAATTTGGCAATTAAGTTATAATAAAATATTTGAGCTGAGACTATTGAATAATTAAAATGAAAAGTTCAAAATATTTTAATGATTCCCTATTTTGGTGGAAATCGCACTTTTCAAGAGATATAGGCTTTGCATTGGGAATCGAGCCTATTATGTGATTATTGAGAATTGAAATTGATCAACTTTGATCTGAGCAAGAAGCTTTAGGGTTTCAAGTTCGAATTCCTTGGGGAATGAGCCATCTCCATCGGAAGCAGTTCAGAGGGTGTGAAATATCACCTGATTTATTGCCAGTCAGAGATTTCTTCATCCAGGAGAAATCACAGAGCTTCAGAGATTTATTATCTTCAGAGTTTTTATCAGTGTTGCATCCAGAGAACACTCATTCTTCAAGGCGCATCATTTCAGAGGGTTTAGACATTGATTTTTGGAAGGCCGTACCTTTGTACTTGCTGCTACTGACAGAGCCGTACCTTCCTGTACCTGGCTGTACCATTTCACCAGGCCGTACTTCATCTTTTGAGAAAAGCGCTTCTTTATTCATCTTCCAGTCTTTACCAGTATTGGCGCCCCTGTGTCTGGAATCATCTGCAATTAATATTCAAAGGGAGAAGGGCATATTTAATGCAGCCGTACCAAATCTGTACTTTCAGCTGCTGCAAAAATACCAGGTTTTTTTCAATAAAAATCATTATTTCTATATTGCATGTCAGTAGAACATTTTTGTAATCATCCCAGAAGAACAAATAATAGATTGGTATTCGTATTGGCATTAAATACTACTGTTATCAGAGTAGATTTATTTTATTTGAATTTATTTCCAATTCTTTGCAAAAATCGCAATTTACCTTTATTGCACAAAAACCCAAAAACAATCAAAAAACGCAAAACACAAAAAAATTCAGTCAGATTCAGGAAATGGGGAAACAAGGGTTTCTACAAAAGATGGAAGGCATGACATGATGGAGAACTCCAAAACTCCAATGGAAACAAAGGAAAAACAGAGCTGAAAGGAAAGGAATACTTAGAAGGGGAAAAGCACATAGCAAAACAAGACCAAGATTGAAACAAAGAGACAACAAATAGACCCAATATTTAGAGACTTAAAATTAAATGAAAATGGGACATGACAAGAGCACTGTAATATCCTAGGCCAAAACACTTATGCAAGTTTGATTTTTAACCTTCTACAAATACTTATTGTTTGGGACAATGATATCAGACTCTAATATGTAAATCAGATCTTAAGTAACTCAGATTTAATTCACTATTCACACATTATCATTATCATCACATTCTAATCAGAAAACAACAAATAACAGATATAACACCCAATCTTTCTCTTATTACAAATAAAGACTCAATTACATTCAAATAGTTTGCAACTTCAGCAATTACAAACAACTTAACAAAACATTATCATGTCATTTTATGCTAACTACATCATCCCCTAAAAGAGAGCTAGATTCCCAACTGACAAGTAGAGATCAAAACAATAAATCAAGTAATATTAGGTAAATTTTTCCAAACTTGTGATGGCACTAGAGAAGAACCTTAGAATTGATGCTTCCCTCATTCATCTAGAACAACATGATCATAACTTGAGTGTGCCACAATGAAATATGGGCAAAAATTCAAATAGTTTGCACTTTTTTTTCCCTTGGGTACCATCTTTCTTTTGTTGGTAGCTGTACCTTAAGCCAACCTATCAAAGTTCTTAATCTCCTCTTCCTGTACTTCCAACCTTCTTGTAAAGTAATATTGCCATTTAGCTTTTTGAGAATTGGGTTTTAAAGCCTTATTCGGAAGCTATTAATTGCTCATCATCTGCCCCATCCAACATGGAAGGTACATAGAAGCATAAGTTCTCTAAACTAAATATATATCCTAATGTAGGAAGGAAATTTAAATTTAAATGGACCACACCTCAACGGTATCAACTTTATTGCTTGAACTTGAAGTCCGTCATTGCTCAAGGTGTTCCCAACATGGAATTTCCGTTCCTTCTATGCTGGCCAAGGTGTTCTTTGTACTTGGAGATTCCTCAAGATTCTTTGGCACAAGGAGATGGATTTATTTCATCCTCTCACAATATTTTCCAGCCCTTCACACTTATGAATTTAATTCATCATCATCTTATTTTCTCTTGCCGTATACAACATCAAATAGATTATTATGTAAGTAGCCAAAACAAGTTTCTGGAAGTTTAAAGTGCCCTATTCTGTTTTGAATGCATGCAAGATTATTATTCCATTTTTTGGACGCTTCATTCTCAAAACAGCTGCACTAATATTCTATGCCACTACAGTTTGGCCGTTCTTATATTGCTTAAAAGCAGTTGACCTCTTCAATTCGGTATCTATCCTTTTCCACACTGTCCTCCATAATTTGCAGAGGAATCGTACATCCCTATCTGAAACAATTGCTTTAGCCTTTAGACAAATCCAAAGTGCACCCAAACTTTAGCAAAGAATAAATTTGTTGCTTCATTTTTCAGAATTCTTACATAAAAGGACCAAGCACATTTTTCTTAATCAATCCACTACCACCTAAGTCGCAAGGTTCTTCTTTGTATTCATCAAGGATCAGATTCCAATAGAAATTACAAGTGATGAAAATTGGGGAAAAACCGTGAATAAGTTTGAACAATAGAACATACAATTTTTTATTATTTTAAATTTCTAAAAAATCTAACATACAGGTATGATAAATAAATAAATATTTATAAATAGCTTCATAATTTGTAAATTAATCTGTTGAAATTAACAAAAAATTAGATTTTGAAAGAATCCCAAGTCATAATAGTAAAAATAGTTGTTCAAGAAGTGATAATGTTAAACATTTGACAAATAAGTCCTTAAACAATATGAGCTATGCCCTAATTGATACATCAAAATCATTCTAGATCATTGAGAGCACTTGCTGAATATGATCATCACTTGATTCACCATAATCAAAGCTAAAATTATCATCATCGTCTAAGTCTTCTACAATTGAAGGAAAATCATCTAAATTTAAACTTGCCTGTATGAATAATGTTGGGATCTTCACACTTCTTATAATTTCCCTAGAACTTGCTTTGGTATAGAATTCCTCTATTGTGTCAAAACCATGAACAACTCTTGATATTGCCATATCAAACTCCCTTACAGAAGTTGCCGACAATGCACTTGCTACATTGAATCCTTTTCTCCTCCCTTGGAATAAAGCCTATGATCAAAAAGCGTATTAGTCTCCCAAACAAAAGAAAACAGATCTCCTGTTCAAAACAAGAAAAAAGACAATTTTAAGAACTGAAATATGCTACAAGAAGTTTAGTGGGCATTCCAAATTTTCCTTCAATATAAAATATGAAAATAAAGAAGGCTATCTCAAATTTTCCTAATAGAAACATTTTGAGTTTGGCAATGGAACTAAATCCTTTACATAATGAACATGATAAGTCTAAAATAAATTCTAACCTTATTGGAACGGAGGATATCTTTCAATCCCTTTGTGAGTTTCTTATCAAGAATTGAATGATGAAACGATGATCCAGTCGCTTCATCTAGGTCAAATGGATTCCCAATACATACAGCTGCTGTTAGAGGAGTCATCTCAGCAGCTTCCCCAAGATAATTGGCTAACATATTTGCTCCATATCCCCAGCCTACACCCATCAAGGTAGTCCATGGCCTTAACCTAGTGATAAATTGTACAGCAACACAAATATCATCACTGTCTGCAGCTGTAAATAACCTGAATAACCAACAGAAACAATACATCATAAATATACATGTTTCTATTCATACTCTTGCATTTGTAAGAAAGCTTTCACTAGTTTCATAAAAATACAATATTCTTTCATTTTACACAGTTCTCTCTGTCATGTTATGTTCTTTAACAAGCTAACTCCAATCAAACAGTTTCAGAACCAGACAATGAAAAAGGCATCAACGTTTAGTGTGAATATGTTCTTTCAAATGCTACATTTAGAACTAAACCAAGGAAGCTGATGATAGACTAACATCAATAATGTGTGCTTGTGTTTGTGAAAAACAACAGGATGCATATAAGAGCAATAGGTATCTTCCACACCACAACACAAAAATGGTTTGAAAGAACAGACCAGTAAAACTACCTGCCAGAATCTTGAAATATTCAAACATCTATAAGAAATTGCTTATACCTACATGAACATGAAAAATCCTTCAAAATGAAAAATTTATAGGCTGCAGACAGACAGTGCATTCTATAGAAAAAAGTAAACATACAAATTATAATGATTGTCAACCAACAACTGGATCAAGTGCATAATTTAAGATTACCAAGGTTCAGAATCAAGAATAGAAACCATCAAAAGGATCAAATTTAAAAAACTGAATAAAAAGAAAATATCTTTAATAGAATCTCATACAGTCCCTCCAGAGGAAATGACCTTTCAATCATACATACAAGGAAAGCATTAAAAATGCGGGAATGAATTGATTCCTAGCAGAAAAAGATCATTAAAATCCCTGCCCTAGATTTACTCATTTTTATTGCAAAATAGATTATTTGATTATAAATTTTGTTTTGGTTTAAGCCTCTTTCCCTAAGTTATATGCATGGTTGTTTGGTTGCAAAATCTATTTCTGTATGAGTAACCATTTCAAAAATCACTATCTCCTATAAAATGTAAAGCTTAGTTGTTGAAATTACATATGTACACAAGCAATTGGAAAAATAATTCTAATGGATCAGTCGAAGATGAAAATAGGCAAAGAGATTTTAAACTATTACTCATTTCAGGAAGTTTATAAGTGATGTTACAGGAAAAATTAAGTAATTTCTAGCATATCTTAATAATTAGAACAAAATATTACTGTTACATAATTGCAATGTACAAAGCATCAAGCACAAAAAAGAATTAATTAATACGTTATATTTTTCAAGGTACTGATACAAGTGTGACGTAAGAACACCTATTTAAACAGAATCTATTCATTATTTCTCTGAATCTTATAGTCAGTAGTCAGCCAATCTTTTGAATATTGAAATATAAAGTTTCAAAAAATTCAAACATTGAAGTGTCCATCCAGCTGGTCCTACTTATGAGTAAGGGATACTCACTGCAATGTCCCCTTCTCAAGCATAATCTGATTATGGACAATTAGCCTATTTTTCAAGTTTTCCCGTAGGCTAATTGGTAAGGGAAAACTCCAAAGTTCTTGGAGAACATAGATTTAATTTATCAAAGTTGTTATTCATGGCAATGAGTTCAGTTTTTGTTGTGGAGCCTCTTGATACTTTTAAAGTTGATTTCCAACCTTTTGGGAAATCTCCAAACTTCTTCGAGAAGTTCGCTATTTTTAAAAAGTCACCTAGTTGCCTCTGGTCATCATCCTAAGTCTTCAATATCATGTTGGTATGATCAGAATTCTACTTTTATATCATTTTGGTACTTTCCACAACTTGGATAAATTAAATTAATTATTCACTTAAGTTGTCTAATGTTGAAATATTAAAAAGAAAGCTTAGTGTAATTATTCAATTAAAAGGTGTTATAAGTGTGTCTCAAAGTTGGAAGAGGATGACGAATGTCAAGAAGATATCAAGGAAGAGGAAGAGCAAATATTAGAAGATCCTATTCCTACTAATGTTTTTGTGACAAATGATGATGGATGGCAAAGTTTATTGCCAAAGATGGATATTTTTCAACATATGCATTTTTTATAATGATCTAGTATTTGAAGATTCAAACTTTGGTGGGTTGTCACATTGGTGCAGGGGCACCCATGTTTTCATGCCCCAAGAAGGGTCA
Source organism: Sequoia sempervirens (assembly GCA_007258455.2). NCBI lineage: Eukaryota > Viridiplantae > Streptophyta > Pinopsida > Cupressales > Cupressaceae > Sequoia > Sequoia sempervirens. The sequence continues at coordinate 150,914,119 of VDFB02373365.1, forward strand.
AAAGTTGATGTTTTGTTTTGTTTGGGTTATTAGCATGTAATAAGGTCTAAGAAGACCATTTTATATGTGTTGAGTCTAGTTTGGATCATTGGGTGTTAAGGTAGTGGGTCAATGCAAAAAGTGTCAATGTTGTCATAGTTGCACAAGCAACTTTTACATTTTGTTGTCAAATTGGAAGATGAACAGTTGTAGCTTGAAAAGTTGTTTGTAACCGTTGGGGGATGGTTGGAATGCCTTAAAAGGCCTTGTATCATCGACCATGAGGTGGTTGTTGAAGTTTTGAAGTGAAAATAATAAAGGAACTCTGTTTTTCTGCAAATTTCAACGTTTCTTTGCTGCTCCATTGAGTTGTACGGATCTGTATGATCTTGTGGTGACCTCAGACCAATTGGGGATGATTGTATACTGAATCTACTTTCTATTGCACTTGGTCTCATTCATTTTCATTAATATTTGAGCAATTTAGAGCCATTTCTTTCCAAACTGGTTAAAACCCTAGATAGGGTAACTTGAGAGCAAGAAACATGCATATCTTTCCATTCCACCGATGAAAACCCCTCAAACTCAGTGGAATGGATTGTTAGGGCATGTATTTGAAGATTTCAAACTTGCAGGAACAGGGGTGGAGGCCCGCACGTGTGGAGGTGCTGTAGTGGTTTGGTGTCTTCATATATCAAGCTTAGAAACCCTAGAGGCTTATGGTAAATGTTAAAAAGCTCTTGGAGATTGTTCTAACTGATGGGAATAGGTGTTTTAGGCTATGTGTGATGTGTTTAGGGCATTGGAATGCAAAGATAGTTTCTGGAGTTCAAAACCCTCGCTGCTACCAAGCTGTTTCATGCCATTAGGCCTAGTTGCAAACGGGACAAACAATTTTTGACCCAGTCCGTACAAAGGAACCCTTTCTGATTTTGAGGTATGTTTTTAAATGGCCAAAAGGGTATCTATAACCGTGCTTACATTTTGGATGTCATACCTTCCTTGCAAGTTATGTCTGAAAAGGTCATTTTGAAAGGCTACTCGGGAAAAGGGGTAGTTTGTGAAGGAAAGGTCATTGGTTGATGTGTGAAAGCTCTTGTGAAGGGTTATCAGAGTGAGTTAGATAGGTTAGAGACCAAAGAGTCCTTGTGGGTGTTTGTGGGTTGTGTTTACCCTTGAATGGTTTGTTGCTTTGAAGGCCAATTGACTACCCTTGTTGAAGAAGTCTGCCCTAACATGATTGCCTTTGAACTTTGAGAAAGGAATGAGTCTATTATTTTGAAATATGGTATCAATTGTCTAGTTTCCACCCCTACTCTGCATCACACATGAAGGTTCAACTAATGAAAATAATAAAGAGGTGTCCCCACTATAGGGTGCGCCGTCATTATCCATTTTTTATTCAAAAATTCAAGAACTGGTAATGGGAATTTTATTTGAAGAACTTCAACGTTTCGTGGAACATGATACTTGGACTTAGTTCAGGGTTGCCTATTTGAATCCAATGTGTGGTGATTACTATTCCTATAGATGTATTATAGCAACAAGATCTTGCTAGATACCTTCAAAAGGAGGCATGGTATCTCCACCGGCTAGAAGGGTTTCTCATTTTGGAAGAACATCATCCAAAACCAATGTTTATCAATCAGTTCATCCTAACAATTTCATTGCATGAGTGTTTCTACCCACCTAACCCTTGGGATCTTTAAGAAAGTTTTGTGGAGGTTTATAGGCTATATGCTATCCCAATTACTTTTTTTGCTCACAAGGAGAGGTTGCTAATTTTCCATCTTGTAAATGGTTTTGAAAAATCCATTTCGTTTCCCTTTGTTTTTCATATTGTTTTGTATTGTGTTTCTTAGTTCTTGATGTATTTTTGTTCTTATCTTCCTTTTTTTGAGGTCTTCCTACACCAGAAGTATATGCTATGGTCCCCAAACAAAGCCAATTGTTGTACCCAATCCGAAACTCAACAATTGTATTACATGATACTCATTTTCTATTGTCAATTTACCAATCAAATGTTGTCAAATCTAAATCCATATTAATAGTTGCACTTGACAAACGACAATGGTGTCATGTCTTGGTCTAGTTTTTCAAGGTAACATGTTTTTGCACATTGATCATGGTTACATATGTTTTGGGATCAAGATGTATTAGTTCCAAACAATGGTGGTTGCAATTTGGATTTGCAAGAGAATGTATTGGCAAATAAAAGAAAAGAAAATAAGTCTAAGAGCATCCTTTTTAAAGTGATAATAACTCCAGCAAGCATAAAATTCAGGTCAAATCATGGCAACAAGGTGAATAAACGACAATCCAATCAACATAAGGAATCATCGAGAAGAAAAATGACAGTCTAAAAGGATAAATCATGCCTATGTGGAAAAGAATGCTTTAAGCACACTTTTTGAAGTTTGTTTCATTTGATAAAGTGGCAGTCAATATCCTTAAGTCATGTCTAGATGAAAGTCAACAAAAGCAGTGCACTTTTCCCATTGGTTCGTCTTTTCTCAGAGTGGTGTTCAACATAGAGAAATCATGCCTAGGAAACTTTAATTAGTGCACCTTCTTAAAGGTTTTGTCTACTTTCACCACCCAAGCAAAGTCAGCTTATGTGAGTGAATAAAACCAAATTGAAGGAAATGAAATAGTCTATGGTCAGCACACTTTCTAAAGTGATTTGTTACTTTCCTTTCTGCCGCTAAAAACAAACTGAAGACTTTGCAGAACCTAAGAAGAGACAAAAGGAAACATTGTCCAATCAGCACCTGAATGTGTCAACCAGGACAAAGAAATTGTATCTAAGTCAAAACTATTAGATAAGCACAGCTTTTGTAAAGATTGCTAATTATGGTAAAAATGAGAAGATCGCACCTAGCAGGAAATATGAAAGGCAGCACACTTTGTAAGATGTTTTGTCTTTACATAAACTGAATCAATCATGCAAAGAAAGATTTCTATATCTGGATTTGAAAATATAAAAGTACATAAAGTTGGTGCTATTTCATACTGAAGGATGCAGTGAAGTCAAGGATATAAAATAAGTCACCAATCATTTGAACTCACGAAGACAATTCACTTCTGCTGTTCATGAGCAGAAAATGGACTTTTCTTTTCTGATTTTCATAAGTTGCAGCTGTAGGTGAAGGATTTTCAGCATCAATAATATTCTATTCTTCATTCTTCTTCATCTACTATTATTGTTTGATCAAATTCCTATATTCTCAAGCACTGATTTTCATTTCCAGCTAAGAGTTTATTCAATTTTGTACTTCTCAAATGTAATGTCCCCATTTTTAGCACTGCACTTCTCAGTGATTGATGGCCTATCCCCGGGGTGCTGTCGGCTAGTCAGAGGTAGAATTAGGGTTTCCGACTGTTTGGTGGGTTCTCTTGAAGATTTAGGGTTTTGCTTGTTGGAGTTTGGGTGTTTGGATTCTGGATTCCTTCTGGGTTTCAGAGAGCTTCGCAGAGGTATGACTTGCAACCGCGTCAGGCAACCTTTCCGGACTTACTATTTTTAGTAAGTTATGACGGCTACATCCTGGAGTTTGGGATTTTTGATTGCGGATTCTTTCTGGGTTTTCAGAGAGCTTCGCAATGGTGGCGCATGCATTGCATTCTGAGCAACTTCTTGAATTTACTATTTTTAGTAAATTCTATATTTAGCAGTGGTCCAGTCAGCACCAGCTCAGTCAACTTTCCTTTACTTGCAGTTCATTGGGTGATTATGATTTTTGGCTTAAGAGGTTCATTTTGGAGAAATAAGTTATTTAAAGTCAATAATGTTTTATTTTATAAAATAACCCCTTGTCCTAGTAATATGACTTTAAGTTGTTCTGAAAAGGGGGACCTCATGGGTGGATGCATCATCAGGGAAAATTTTAATTATTCTAAAGTCAAAATTACTCTTGGAGGTGGGACGCCAACTTTGGAGAGCTTATTATTTTATTTAAAAATGATTTATATCCCTCTTGAAATGGGACGCCACCTTAAGCTTGATCAATGGTCAAAATCAAACCCTAAAAGCATCTTGAAATTAGGGCGCACCTTCTAGAAGCTTCTGGAGGGTCTTCTCAAAGTTATAAAAGGAAGCCTTGGGTCTTCATTTTGGTATCTTTTATCTACAGGAATGTTATGCTGCCGGAATGGTACTGGGACTGCTTCGAGGAATGAATGCCTCCTAGCCTTGGCTCAACTTCGTGCTTGAGAGATAGCACCTAGTAGAGAGGTTTGCTAGTTTTGAGTGAAGTTTGTAGTGAGGTTTGCATTGTAGTGTTGTTTTGTCATTAGAAGTTTTGTTTATTGCATTTCTTATCATTTTCTAGAGTTGCTGAAGAAAAGTTGAATCTGTAGTTTTACTCATATCTTTGAAAATAAATTTATTATCATTCTGGGTACTGAACATTTGTGTTTCCTTGATAGGGGCGACCCTTCTTGGCAAGTTTCAGATTTTTTGAGTGAGAGTTGAATTTTATAAGGGAAAATCGCCCTTCTTAGAGGGCCGTACCATTTGAGGCTCCTTGGGATTGGTGTCAAAAAATATTAAAGGTTATTTGTTGGGGTTTTGTTGTCCAAGCTTGGTCGCCATCTTTTTAGGGGTGCTATGCATTTGATTTCAAGTCAATAGAGTTAGTAATAAGTGAGAAAAGAGCATTTTAGTGAGTCTAAGGGGTGCTGGTTTTGCATATTAAGCTGCTGGTCTGTCACATCAGATTTAAGTAATTTGCATTTTATGAAAGGATGATGTTATGAAATCATATTAAGCCTTGTGGAGGTCACATTTACTGCTACAGCAATTTGAAGAGCTCTAATCCTTGATCTTGCAGGCATTCTTCATCATATTGTAAGCTGAACAGTAGTACTGTCAGCATTCTATCTTCTACTCTTTCATTTATTGTATTTCCCACTGGATAAGTGGAAGAGGCTGGCTTGCCGCCTATTTACTTTCAGTACTTGTTAGTTTTGTAATACCCACTGGATAAGTGGAAGAGGCTGGCTTGCCGCCTACTTTACATTCTGCAGTTGCATTTGTATTCCTTTATATCTCCGCCATATGGTCGCCTCATTTCCATTCTGGATTGGGTAGCACATACTTGGTGTTGAGTTACTTCCAGTTGCAGTTCTGATTAATGTACTAGCGATCCTCTTGCAATATGACAGCCTCTCTCTTGTTGAGATTGAGTGCGCATTCTTGGCAACGAGTTATTTGTAACTGCTGGTTTGATTGAACTAGCCCTAACGGGTGCTTCTGCATTGTTGTGTACTTGGCAAAATTTGAAAAAATTGGTTCGGGATATTTCATCAGAATCCTGGAGAGCAAGGAGGAGTTCTCTTGTTCAGTAATGGAGCAACGTGAGCACTATTCAAAGTTGTGGGTTTTAGTATGTGGCTGTACTTTGGGTTTGGTATTAAGGAATGCCAAAGGATTGATAGATTTGAAGTGTCAAGAAGTTGTCAAAAATTCAAAGGAGAATTCGTTGAAACAATGGATTGGGCCATGAAAACATAGTCAAAATAAATCATTTAGTGCCACCTTCCAGAAAATATATATTCTCTAAAAGTACTTCATCACCATTTTCCAAAAGAAGAGCATGTTCTGAGTTTGCTATTTTTAGTTAGTGCTTGCACTAATTTTTTTATTTTTTTTGGCTATTTTCAGCCTCCTCTCTATTTAGCTTAGAGTCAGCTATTGTTATATAGCTTATTTTATCATGCAAATGACGTGAGCATTAAAGGATAAATTCTAATAGTTTTAATTATCAATTTAACTGTTGCAAGCTTTAGTTTTAGCATTAGCAAATATGTTATTTTGTAATAAAACCCACTTAATTTAATTCATTTATTTTCATGCATAGCTCAATAAACAAAATACAAATATATATTTTGTTGCATGTATGTGCGTACATATATATATATACAACAAAATATATGTACATATATACATACAACAAATATATATGCATATATGCATACAAAAAAATATATATACATATATACATACAACAAAATATATTTACATACATACATACATACAGATATATTTAATTAGTTTTAGACTAATATATTGCAGATTTTTTAACTTCATATCAGTCAACAAAATACAAATATATGTGTGTGTGTGTGTGTGTGTGAAATTCAGAAAAAACAAAAATACATTCACTTACTTTGGAGAAAACACAAAAATATATTCACTTACTTTGGAGAGAACCCTAGGAGGGGACATTGCATTGCAAGCTTTGTATTGCAGCTTTGCTCTAAGTGAAAAACTATGGCTTTAAACCAATCTATCAATTTAACTTACCAAAGCATTTGTTTTTATATTTTAAGCCTATTCCAATTTGTATGTGTACTTGCATTGTTCAATCTCTATTTTTAGCTAAATAACGCTAGCATGTAGTTGTAGATTTTTTTTTCAATCAATAAACCCAAAAATCTCGTCTAGTGACGATGTGTAGAATTGCCTTGTGCTCCAGATGAAGAAAACAGAAGATAAGTCTTTATTTAGTTAGTGTGTATTGCATACTCTAGATCACCCCAAAAGCAAGGGCCAAACCAGTCCATGCTAGTTAGAATCTTTATAGTGCATCCCTCCCACCACTTTCCTTTCACTCAAGTCCAATTGGTAACAAGAATCTATGATTGCAGTGTAGTGCAATTTGAGCATCCAACTGAAAGGGCATAATATTGTTAGTGGCGCCCAAGTTGAGTATGTGCTATTGGTCATAACTGCTTAGATTGTGTGCTAGTTTTTTGCATCAATGTATCAAACCACACTCCATGATTCATCATTAGGATGATAGAGTGCTAAAAAAGACAAAAAGATGGATAAGTAGCAAACCAGGACAGCTTAAGGAGATGAGGGGGAAACTAATATCAACCATCCAAATAGAAAATAATATGTGCAATTATGAAATTTCACATCATCGATTAGTAGTACATAGTGTGCAAAGTAGGTTAGTTTTTTATTTATAAGGAGCTTCCCCTTATAATTTAAAGAGCAATTCTACTCCACATTGGTTCCATTTTGTGTCACACTGAAAGGTGTGAATTAAAACGCTAACGAGGGTGAGGTGTGGACAACATCAAAGTGACCAAAAGTGAAATGATTCCTATGAGCTACCCTACACAACAAAATTCTAACATGAGTAACTCAAAGCAATTTGGTGTGCCCAAGTATCTTCCTAAATTGCCTCAATGGGGAAGAATCTACATAACATACTTTTCTTACATACCACTTGGGTCCAAATATTTGAACACAATGTGCTTCAATGTTCCAATGCCAACTTCCATCCACTACCACGATTGAGAGCAAGATTAACAAATGGTGCACATACATTGGCCATATTCCATCGCTAAATTTCATCCACCAAGTCACTCCAAATATGATCATCTCGAATGTTTGGAAAGAATAAAATGTGAAAAAAATTGCTAATCCGCTAACTACTAGGATTCCCTCCTAAAATTCATTATAAGCCAAAACATTGCTACTACACTCACTCTCATGGGCAAAAGCATAGTTCTAAACTCAGAAAACTAGTGGATGGTCACAAGTTTCCACGGCATCCAATTTTGTTGCAAAAACTCATGAGAGATGGATTTGTTAGAACCAATACTCATGAAATATGGGTCAATGAGTTTGACTCAAAAATTATGCAGTTGAATCCTAAACGATATAATTTGATACACTATGAAAACTATCTTATAATGAATGGTTCAAAAGGCACAACACTTGCTGAAGGTTTTGCAAATGGGGTAGCAAGATAAGTGGGTTTGATATAGGGGGAAACTCCATGGTTAAGTGTGTTTCAGTCAGAGAAATGTTGTGATAGGTGACCTCCCAGGAAGTCCTGATGCTTCACCCCAGTGAGCATCACCTGGATGCAATGAGTGCTAAGTGGACCATTCATGCTTACGAGAGATGGGTTTGTGTGATAGGGAGGCCAACATTCATAGTAATGTGGTTGAATGAATCAAGAGAGGCTCTGATCTGGGAGCTTCATCATCAAGACTTGTGGCCCATTAATGTAGCTTCTTCATAGCAACAAAGTCATTGGTTACATCTGGTATTTTTGAGATGTTGTACTTAGTTTTTAGGTTGACACTATACAAAGTAGATTGTAATTGATAAATTCGAAAACTATTAGTATTTAGTTATCATTTATGCACTATGCACTATGCATTGTACAGTGCAATGTACTCAGCAATATGAGCATAAATGAAAAAAATGTATAGTCCAAAATTCCTGGGGTAAGCTCTAACTTGTATATGCTCTCTATATCTCTATGTGATTGAAATGCCTTAAAAAAATTTAAAAAGAAAGTTTTTATCCTTTTTTCAGTGTTTTTCTGCATTTTTTGAAAATCTGATTTTTTTCTAATTAAATAACAAATATTTGAAAAAATATTTTTCTTTTGGTTTGCTGATTTATTCCCAGGAACCATTTTTGTTAATCTGATCTTTGGTATTAATACATGCAAAATTCACGAAATAGAGCAAATTGTAAGAAGTGTGGAACTTTTGGTGATATAAACTTATCTTTTTTTCAAAAACTTATCCGAATATGGATCTAAAAAATTAACTATTCAAAATTTAGTTGGATTGGTTGATCAGCTGTACTACTTGATTTAGGAAACTAAAAAATTGTATCTGGAATGCTTTTGACCTATTTTGAAAGAACTAAACAAGGCAGGTTTCTAGAGTTGGTTTTAGAATAGATGGAACAGGTGCACAGGGCTTTTGAGATGATCTGCACAAACTTCATCCCATCACTAAAAGAAACTGTCTAAGTGACAATTTTGATTGTGAAAACCACCAGATGACAGTTTCACTGCAGTGGAAACTGGCATCATGGAGCAAGGTCATTCCTAAGAGTTCTTCCGCAACCAAAATTGTTCCACATATAGACAAAACAGCAGAATCCAAACTGCCAAAGGGAGTTAAGTCGGTTCCTCTTCTGTCTCTTGATATGGAAGGTTGTCCATATCCTCTATTTTACTCTTTTACCCATCCCATCTAATAGATACACACTCATTTGGGTCTTGTAAGACCATTCAAAGATCTTGTTTTCTTTCAGATGAGTTCTTGATGAAGTGTGGTTAGGTATGGTCAATTTTAGGTATCTACAGATCATACTTTGGAATATCCATGCCAATTACAGCTGTAATAAGAACATTTATTTAATTAAGATGGGGGATAAAGGTGATGGAATAAATTAATTAAATAAATATTTATTTAAATAATGGCTAAAATAAGGTGTGATAAAAGGCAAATTAATTAAATAAATAATAAATATTTATTTAAATAATGGCTAGGATAGGGTAAAGTCAAGTGTGGTTAGGTATGGTCAATTTTAGGTGTCTACTGATTGTACTTCAGAATGTCCATGCCAATTACAGCTGTAATAAGAAAGCTGCAATAAATTCCTTATGAGATTACAAATGACCTGTTGAGTTTTTCCATAGAACGAATGATTATATATAGTACAAATATTTTAGAACATATCACAGTAGTTAGCATTCATCATATAGAGATAGATTCATTGTAAATGAAAGCTGAGCTGCTTACAAGAACGACTGAAATGTTACATAGCTGTGAGTTTGTCCACAAAACAATTGGTTATACATACACAGATGATGTAAAGCATAAAAAATGAGTATAACAGTCTGTATATGTCATATAGAGATAGATTTAATGTAAATGAAAGCTAAGCTGCTTACAGCAATGATAAGTTACATAGCCTGGTAAGTTTGGCCACGGCGGCTAGATATAGCATATACGTTTTAGAGCATTAAGAAAGGGTATTCCTAGATTACATGTCATGTACAGGTAAATTTTGATGTAAATGGAAGTAAGTTGCTTAAAGCAATTATGTGAATGCCATATAAGCTGCAGAAATCTTGTATAAAGACTATTATAATTTATTCGATTCAGGTTGGACTATGATATCAATAAAGATATTCTATTCTATTCTAATTCTATCTTAAACGATGCAATTTTAGACAAACGAACAGAACAGCCATGTAAAACTTACCTTGGTGTGGTCAAAGGTGAACCTGCACATCCACGTGGATTCATCACAACAGGAAAATAGCCATGCTCAAGCACTTTACATACAAAACCCCTGACAACAAAAATGAAATTAAATATTTTATTACTGATATGCCCTTCTCAGAAGACAGCATAAAATATGAACAAAAGCAGTCAGAGCAAGATGATAAAGAAGACATGTGGCCAGAACCTTAAGTTCTTGAATTGCATTAACTAAATAGATATAGATGATGATGGCGTATGCTGGCTGGGTAAGGTCAACCACACATATAAAACTATAGATTTGAACTTGGTTACAACGATTTAAATATCTATGAGTAAATTTCATCAATTATTGTGCAAGAGAGACTTACAAGGTTACATAACAATTTTTTCGCCATCATAATAATTCCAGATTAACCATTTTGAACTTTCAAAACTTCTTAAAATCATCTTTATATGCATTTGATGTTTCTACAGTGCATCATTAACCAATATTGTGCTTCTGAATTGCATCATTAGTCAATACTATGCTTCTGGTGTGAATCATCATTTCATACTGTGCTTCTGCAGCGCATCAATATTTAATACTGGGCTTCTGTAGTGCATCATTATTCGATATTGTGCTCCCACAGTGCATATTCAATATTGATACACATCATTATCCAATATTGTGTTCCAGCAGTGCATCAGACTTATAAGTTCATCTTTTATATGCTCACAAGGGTGGAGCATCGGGATTGAAACTAACGAAATGAACCATCCCATAGTTTTAATCATCACAGCCAGGAATACTAATACCAATGAACTGCAGAAACAACAAATGCGTGTAAATGAAAGACCTATGGAGCTCCAAAAATGAATGGTTGCACAATATTTGTTAAACAAGCGGAGCAGTAAGTTGGGAGGGCTTGCTTGTGTGGAAAGCTCTATGCATATAAATGAAAGAGCTACAGAGGTCCAGAAGTGAATCGTTGCACACTACTTGTTGAAGGTTTCACAAATGGGGCAACAAGTTGAGCGGGCTTGATTGTGTGGAAAACTCTATTATGGTTAAGCATGCTTGATTGTGTGAAAAATCTCTATGTTAAGGTTTGAGCCAAAACAATACTTGTGTACAGAACTTCCTGAGAAATCCTGGGTATATCATCAGTCTTCACTAGATTCAGCTTCACTCAATGGTAAAAATGCAGCTGATTCCTATCAATACTATTTAATTATCTTCCTAAGGTCTAGAACACAAATATAAAATCCCTAGCTCCATTAGAGGAGGCAAAGTCAGAAGATTGTTTACGTTGCTCATCTAATTATGCTGAAGTAAATGTTTCAATGTTATTTGCCAGGCTTAAGCAACAAAGCATACTTGACAAATTCGTCATTGCTTCCCTCTGCTGTTCCGGGGACGAGCAAAACCGTAGTATCAAGCCCCTGCTCTCCCGCCAAATCCAAACTTGCAGGCCAGTCCAAAGATATTACGCCTCCATCCTCCGCACTAACGCACATTCTCTGATAAAAGAATTCCCCTTCACCAACCTCGTCAACAGCATCACTAAAACCTAATTCCCTTACTTTATTCGGTATCTTTCCCTTACAAGAATATCCTGACAACTCTGCTCCACCGGACAGCTTAACAAAATGCACGTTATCTTTCGTTAGTCTTTCATTAACATCTTCCAGGCCGTCACGAAACGAAATTGAGGGGCAACGCAGCACCACAAAGCGATTAAATGGCGTGGGAGTCGTGAACAGGACCCAGTCCCCTGCAAATCGTGACCCCCCTACTGTAGCCAATTGCGGCCAAAGCCTCTCAAAGCGTGCTACGTAGACCGCCAATCCTGCTAGAAACCCTAGAGCCCCTACAAATAAATCAAAAGAATTAACCGAGTTCATAAAATTAACCGCAAAATCGTCCAAGTTGGAGGCCACAGTCTCCTCCGCCACCGGAATTATGGACTCTGACGAAAGCTTCAAATTATTCAGCAGCTGAAGCCCGGTATCAAACAGAGAAGCAATCGGTCCCGCGTTCGAGACCACCAAAGGCCGACTAAACGACCGACGAAAATGAATACTGCTATTCTGTGCATGCAGCAAATTCGTGGCGCACGAAGAAGCATTTTTTGATATAAATATTCTTACCGAAGCTCTTGAGAAACCATAATGGCATTTCCTATGCAACGCTGGAGCTTTCAACGTGCCATAAGTCGGATGTACATCAATGGCTGCCATAGCTATGCTCAGTTAATCTATCCCTCCCCTTTCATCTCTCCGCCCTTATAACTCCTCTTCTGCCGAATTCATGTGGAAATGCGGAACTCGAATTCTTGCCTGCCAGGCGGCAAAGTCGCCATAGGCGGAACAAAATATGCTCATTTAGCTGGAACGAAAGTTAAGTACAGAAGGGCAATTGGGAACCGAACTCTGAACATGCGACTTGGAAAATTCTAGAGTGACACGGAGAAGGATGTGGAGACCATATCTCCGGTCCTATCATTATTCAGCACTACAACTGTGAACGTCGAGATGACGTGGATGGACCACGACCCGCAACGTGTACGACGCATCATCGGCGACGATCTAACGTCGGTACGTTCGCACATTGCATTGACATTAAAAATGTATGATTGTGATTCGTGAAGCATTTTGAACGCCAGGCGTCTAGTAGAAAAACAGTATTGCCTAAAGTTGCTGCAAATTTCCCGTCAGAAATATTGTAGGGGACGGTGTACATGCACTCCGAGCCCCATGGAATACGCTCCAAGCTCTTAGATTGAATCTGCACCTTCTTTAAAAGGTACTTTTGAAGACAGAATTATAAAGCTTTTGTCTTTTATGAGGAGAAATGAACGGATGAAAAAGAGCGCTTGCACGATTGACATGTTTGTTCGGCCATTCGGGTTCACTCATTCGCTCGAGGTTTGTCGACTGAGCTGGACATATGAATGTGTCAAAAAGTTTGGGCGATGACGAATAGAAGAATCTTTTCAATTACAAAAGACTTCCTAAAACGAACCAGAACTTTTGTGTACTTTTACACAGGTACATCACATAGAAAGTACACTTTCAAGTATAACGAATTCATATTTAGAATATAGCTTAATAAAGCGCTTAGGAAAGTGCCTTGTAATAACTCGAATAAATAAAATGAGCTCTCCATTCATTTACTTTGTCGCAACTTGTTTATATATTCGGCAGACAGGCGAGCTAAATGAGAATGGTTGAGCGTAAAACGGTAAAAGTAGAGTTGCACAGAGTTTAATTTCACCAACTCATTTTGCCTTTTAATTGGAAAAAATGTATATATTAATAATAAAAAAGATGTGCAGAGATTGAAATGAAATGAAATAAAATTAAGTATTTTAATAATGACCACGAGGCCACAGCAGCCTAAGGGACCCGGAACGGCACAAGACCGCCAGCAAACAGAAAAGACCCTAAACAGATTGAGATCTTCGTTCGAGGTCAGCCCAACGACAGTGAATTTTGATGATGTAGTTTGCCGATTTGACCCTAAACAGATTAAAGAAGGCATTTTCAAGACAAGAATCTTGAAAGAAGACACAAAAGAAACCATTCAACAACAAAACAAATCATCATGAAACAGTTGAATGTGATTGTACAGCTGCAACTTGCAAATTACAATAAGATTGATATCACTTTTCTTCAGGAGTATAAAGAACTTGTTCCTATGTAACAATTTCAATAGATGCGAGTAAAGATCTATGGTGGTTCTTAGCACTAGCTGCCCGTTGGGACTGTACTTGAGTTGGTGTCTTTTATTTTGCTCTTTAACACATACCACCCCAAATTGTTTATAAGGATTTCTTTAATATTCTTTTGGTCATGTCATGATAACTAATGTGTCATCCCATAATTTAGTTTTATCGCGATAAGATCTATGGTAGATGGTGAAACTCATGCATGGCACATGGACAAGTAATTTTATTATACATCATTTTATTAATGTTTTTAATTTGTCTATTAATCTCTATTTATGATTGAAATGAAACAAAATAAAAGTTTTAAATGAGGTCTACGAGATTAGGTAGTTTATGGGATTCAATAGTTGAGGAGTGTCAAAACAACAAAAGTTCCAACCAACAAAACACAACCTCTATTTCTGAATGTCCCCTATTTCTTTATTGGTTATGCTTCTTCTACTATAGATTTTGATCAAATACTATGCTATTTTTGCTATATGTTCCTGCTGAAACAAAGTCAATAAAGATTCTACTTTTAGAGTATTAGCATAATTGATTTAGATGTTATTGTATGCCATACACTCTATGATGTAATGTCATTAAGCACTCAATTAGATTTTTGCATGGATTAATGTACAGTTGCATTTTAAATTGTTGTTTTGAATATTATTATTGTTTATTCTAATTTTAGGCATACAAAAAGAATAACACAATTTTGTATAATTTATATTTTGAGTCAATTGATTTATTGGTTAATATATTTTATATTTATATTTATATGATGATTTTGATATAGGATAATTAATATTTTGATCATTAACAATTGGCATTGTGTTTCTTTTGTGTTTGTAGTTCTCTTACTTTCAGGCCTTGTGTGTCAAAGATCAATTTTCTCAAATTAATAACACTTTGCATGTAGTTTATTTTTTCAAAGCTTGAAAATAATACCAATATCACACTTTGTTTTTCTAAATTAATCTTTGTATGCATCGTGTGTGGTTTTTTCATGATTTAAATCATATATTTTCTCTTCTTGTACATTAGGGTGACCTTGAGGATTAAAAGTGGTTTATTTCACTTGTGTAACTCGAAGATTGAGTGTGTATGCTCTTCCCTCACATGATTTTGTGATCTTGGGAATTAAAAAAACTCACTTCTTTCTTTCTTTTTTAATTTTTTAGTGGGCCTTTCTTAGATTTTATTGCTAGGTATTGACTTGAATCCACATGTTTTGGTGGGATATAGAAATTATGGAGAGAAGTAAAAGGCCCTCCATACATGATAGAAATTATCATTTTTGGTACAACCTTGTTCTAGAGGATGAAGTGAATTGGGGAGGGATTTGACCTCAATCACACACCTTAGAAAATCCCCCTAATTTCATGGACTTGGGCCTCATGTACCTTTGAGTATATATAGAGCACTCCCTTAGTCAAACTCATACATGCATAGCATATGAAACTTTCAATTGTTTGGTCTTTGTAGTACACCAATAAGTGGTTAGCCCCAAGAAGTTACTCACACTGTACTTTTAGAAGTGGAATACTAGGCCATAAACAACCAAAATTGAAGTTTATAGTTAACACCTTGAGATCAATAGCCCATATTATTTACAAATAGGTCAAAGTGTATTTGTTGGCCTACAAAATCAAACACTGCTCTTGAATATAATAGGTTATTGTTATATTTGCTTTTTCTTCCCCTTCATGTTCAAAACCTGAGTTTAAATTCCAAAAAATCCCCAAAGTCAAAAAATCCTAAAATATATGAAAAAGAGAGAAAATCAAAAGTATAAAACCAAAATCTCTAAAATAATTCATGTCACCTACTAGTAAATGTCAAGAAAAATAAAACATGGAGTTCCTTGAAGAAAATCCTTTTTCTTCTAGAAGTCGTGTACATCTAAAATCTATACCAAGTTGAAGAAACCTCCCATCAAATTCCACATGAAAACTAAGAAGATAATGATGGTGATAATGATAGTCTACCTAATCAAAGTGAGTATTCCCATGACTATCATTATTTCCTTAACTATGAATAAGGATGTACTTTAATAGATTGATTTATGCACAAAATAGAGATGACATACTTGGAAGTCTTGTGAAATCATGAGTTAAAATGCCTCTTCATTATAATTTGGATAACCTCAATAACATCATCAACCAAGAACTACCCAACCAAACTCCCACCAACATCAATGTTGACCAAATTCATATTGAATTAGATAATGTTAATCCAAAACTTCCTAGCTTCACCATAAATTAAATATTACAATGTGATCCCCAACACTGTGACAAAACAAAAACCTCATCACTCATGTTTCTATGGAAACCCAATCCATTATACCAATTTAAGCCCAATAATTAAAATCCTCAACAAAGTTAATTCAATCAAAACAATCCACAATTCAATCAAAACAATACATAAGCCAAGCATCACAATTTAACCAAACAAAACAACTTGTGAAATTATTCCAATATAATATTCAAACAAATAAATCCATTCTCAACAATCCAAAATACTTACAATATTTACGTAATCTAAATAATCAAAACAAACAAACACCACCTCCCAATACCCCTTTTGACTAAGAATAGTGAAATAATGAAAGACACAATAACAGATTTGCAAATGGGAAACCAAACTCAATGCAAAGGATACACATTGGAAGAATTGTGTCTCTGTCCATTAGATATCTCCATAACACAAATTCCTTCCCCTCCACATTTTGAGAATCCAAACTTTGATGAATATAAAGGAAAAGGGATCCTCGAGAACATGTTAAGGAATTTTAATTTACTAGATTGTAAGGAAATCTATGGCATCTCAGAGAAATCTCCAAGAATCATGGTGCCTTTGGTAACTTTCATTTCGATCAGGTTGCCTCAAAGACACGTACAACTATGTCCTAAAGCATAAACAAACAATTTATTTCCAACATTGATCCATCTGAGAGAAGCACATTTAAATTCAACAGCAAGCTAGATTCTAGAAACAGAACCAATACAGATGAAAGATAATACATAAATCATAACACAAAGATTTACGTAGGGAAAACCCTTTCGAGTAAAAAACCCCACTCTCAAAATTTTGAGCCATTGTATTATTCAGCAACAGAAAGTTACAATACAATTTTAGGCTCAAAGCCTCTTCAGAGATTACATCTTGTTCATTCTAGATACAACTGGTAGCAAACTCTCTCTCTGTATATTTCCCGATCAACCTCTCAAACCAAACAACCTTCGTATTGTTGCAATACCCTCACACAGTATATAGTACAGATCAACATGAGAGATCAACCATGGCATTCGATTCTTGATCAGGAGAGAATTCGACAGCATAACCCTACCTCTCACTCCCTCTATTTCGGCCTCAAGGCCTCGGCCATCCAACCAGCCTCTCAGCCCTTTCTGTAACGCTCTCTATCTCTCTCTTCAGAACATCCAATGCATACGTGTATACGTTCATTCTCAATAGGCTCTATGAAATGGTTTGTTTCCAACTGTCGGATCACAACTATCGAGTCATCCAGCTCAGCATCGTAGATGTTTCCACTTCCTTGCATAGAAGATAATACGTCCAAGTCACACCACATAGGACAGTCATCCAAACGGTCAAGGGCATTCAACCTGTGTTGTCATGTCGGTGAGACACTAACCGTGTCTCCCCGATGCCAACACAGCCAACATTCGATATCGCCAAGAGTCATCCCTATCGGCAAGAGGTTACATCAAGTCCAGAGAGCTATCACTAAGACTTCACCATGTCACCAAGACCTCACACTGAAGATTACAAGGTATTCTGAAGAGTTCATCAATTGGCAAGACTATCGCTCTTTGCCCAGACATTACACCGAAGTCATCAAGTCACATCGACCTCAGCATTCTCATCAGCGAGACAATCGCCATTCGATGAGACATCATACCAAAGTTCAAAGGTCACTCCAAAATTCCCAACAATCAGAAAGACTTACCGCCTTCGCTGAGAGATCATATCGAGCCTTTATGTTATACCGAACACTGAGTAGTCACCAAGAGTCATACTGACATCGGGTTTCCCATCAGCAAGACAATCGCTCTTCGCCAAGACATCACACTGATGTTCACATTTCACCTTGAAGACTTCTATCGGCCAGACATTCCACATTTGCTGAGACTTCATATCGAAGCCTTTGTGTTTCTCTGATGACTCCATTCACTAGGAGTCTCACCGAAAACACCCAATCACATGTAGCTTTGTCGGTCAAACTTACCGCTGTCGCCAAGAGGTTACACCGAGCCTCTTATGTTACACCGAAGTCACATAGCCATCGCCAAGACCAACACTCGTCGCCAAGACTTCACGCCGAAGTCTCCAGGTTATCCCGAGACCACCTTTCGCTAGGAGTCATGCCGAACACATCCCACACTGTCGATGAGACAAGCACTCTTTGCCAAGACTTCATACTGAAGCCTTACGTTACACCGATGACTCCAATCGGCGAGACATCTCCCAGTAGCCAAGACTTCATGCTGATAGGAACAAGTCATACCGATTTCCACATTGGCCAAACAAACCAAAGGTCATGCCAATATCGGCAAGACTTCCTATTGTCATCGAGACTTCTTCCTGAGTGTTCAAGTCACCTCGATGACTCCTGCTTATCGGTGAGACTTCTCCTAGTCACCATGAGTCTCCCTGACATATGCTAGGAACCCGATAACAAACCCTTCTGTCGGTGAGACATTCCATATCGGTAAGAGATCTCATCGAGTCTCCATGTCATAGTGATAGGTCCATTTGGCAAGACAGGAGTATTGTCTCAACGACATGAGCAATACACAAGGTTAAACTGCCAGTCGGCCAGACAACAGGAATGCCACATCGACTTTTCTCTTCCAAAGGTTACAGCCTGTAAGATTGAGGCACATGATTCCAAAAATCTCCCACTTGACAAAGATCACATAGGAACCTCCAAAGCAACCAGGAACTAAGATCACACTAGCTCCACCAGTTCAAACCCTGCAACACTCAAGACACCTGATCAACATGATTCCACAGATAACAGTCGACCCGACAATCTGCAACAAAGACCAAGCATTCAACTGCGACTCTCTGTCCAACAAAGCAACCGATCATAACCTTCTAGGAAACCACCTAGACCTCAAACATGCTCTCATGCTTCATCAAGAAATCTGCTCCAACATCCAAGATGTCTACCATTCAGGCAACAAACCCTGTCATCTTCCAACATGCCACCTATGGAAGAAAGATACAATGCCAAGGTGTATAAGCACCATTCCAATGAACACAAGCAAAAGATCCCAGTGATATCAACAACAAGATACTGCTACCACTTCAGTGTGCTTAGATGCTATACAAAAGCAATATCAACTTCAAAGCCTCAAATAGAACACAACCACGAAGTCATTATCCAGAAACAAGATAAAAAACACTAGCTAGAACAACAATCAGACTGACTGCCTCTGTCCAACTGATAAACCCACGCGACTGGAAATAGCACCCACAGCTCGTGCTATTCCATCCAATCTCACATACCTCACAGGTATCACCATTAGTAAACTTGTGCCAATCCATAACCAACTCATTAACAACAAATACAAGCTCAAAGTGCCAACCAGTCTAAGACGACAAGACACATACAAAAACTCCCATTGCCTGAGTAATCCAAAGACATCACAAGTCTACCAAGAACAACACATAGAAAATGTAATCATGTAGTGCCAAGGAAATATCCACAATGATATGCACAACCTGCAACAAAATGCTACAAGAAACATTTCTCTCACCACAAACCTTCACGGCCACAGAGAGAAATTATGCACATCATCTTCCTGTAGAACATCCTCCTACATACACTTCTAATAGCTGGTTGTGTCAAGAATAATCTTCTTCACATCCCAAAAGAAGGCCTTAACAACATCCATCCGTTCAATCACCAAGATCAAACCGACTTTGAAAACAACATGGATGTAAGCATCTCAAAGAAGATCAAGCTAGTTCATTCCCCATTTTAGGAAATCAACCCATACAACATCTCCTACCAATTCTCATTAGTAACAAGGAGATAAAAAAAAATTGTACATCTTTCACTATGAATCTTCCAGCACCATTAGACAACAATTCAAGATCCATATTATGAAAGTGAACTTAATAAAACACATCTAAAAAATATAATGGGCCAAATACCTTTCAGATAAACTGCCGAGTAGACCAAGAGTGGGAACGAGAATACTCCTTCAAGATATACAAGCCATCATGACTAATCCAAGAGCAATCTCCTCATAGGTCTCTTATTGAACTCACATTCAACCAAGGTGTAGGCTTCTTGGAATTTCTATTGAAAAACTTTAACAAGAGTAACAAGCAGCAACACTTCTCTCACAAGAGAAAGACAACCTCACCTTATTCTTCATGTATCCATGAGTACTAGCAACTAATCATCTCATGCTAGAATTCAACTGCATTACTGCACTATCACGAAGTATCAAGCAAATAATCAAAGCACTCAATACACAAAGAATTACTAGACCACTGTCAAAGCTCTAATCATCTGAATTAGGAACTTATCATGACACCATGATCTACACATCCCCATAGGAGATACCATGCTTCAAGTGACTTATCCATTGTCTCAAGTACAATGCATAATTCCAAAACTCCAGTGCACAAGCAAGAGTATACCATGACATAAAGCAAATAGACTTAAAACCAACACCACCTGTCAAGCACCACCAACACCTTAGCCAAAGACTCCAAGCATCCTCCATGCTTCCAAGATGTTGCACATCTTCAAATAATGTCCATGCAAAAGCGAAAGAACCCTTCTGCAGCAACAGGATCTAAAAGCTCTCCCTAGAAACATCTGCAACACCAAAGAAGACCATTCACCACCATGTGATGAATTCACAATCACTGCTAGAGCTCCCACTGAAAAGTGACACCCGAGCTCTCCAAGCATCATGACTACCTGCTACAGGTTCCCTTAACCAACTATTCAGGTACTCATTAAATATCCATCCTCTCATCTCAAAACATTCACACCAATGCACAAGTGACCACAAACAAGGCCAACTAACAAGTCTGCACCAACAATGAATCAATCTCGTGGATAAAGACAATCCACATCCAAGTTATCTCACTATAGCCAATGGGTAGCTAATCCACTAACCGCATAACTCGTAGATCACAAACATCAATCATGCAAACCCATCATCGCATTGGAAACTGCAACACTGATATATCAAAGAGAATAACCACATAGACAACATGACTCAAACACCAGATTATGCCAAATCTGATTTTCCAATCATCTCCACAACGCGCACCATAATCAAGGAACCCACAAGTACCACCATAGGAATGCTGAGTGACAAATCACGTACCAACACTCCCATGCAGAGAAGAAAACACACCTCCTCAAACCATGCACCAAACATGCATGCAGAACTGCAACTATCTCATCCAGCACCACCCCAAAAAAGGTCAATGTCTAGAAAATAGCTTAACAACAACTCCACATAACCACAAGTTTTTCTTAACTGTGTAGAACCTACAAAACCACAGAGCCATGCAAGTACAAAACATCCTTAAAAAAAAGGAAAACACTAGTTCAAGAAATCCAGGCCCCTTTCAAGCCAAATCTAAACCACCGACATGTACATGCATCCGAGAAAGAGAGAAAGGCTATTTTAGAAGCTTGCAAATCATCTAATGATTAACTCCATAGCCTTCAAGCATTCGAGGTTAACAGGAAACAATGCCTTCCAACACCAGGAACCACCACCTAGCATAAGCACTCTCTTCCATGGCTGAGAAACAACCTAGGCTTCTCCATATTACCCAAGAGCCTGTCACACAGACACCCAATATGAAAGCTTTACTGCTACACAACCATGAAGCATAGAAATCCACCTCATACTCCAAGGTTAAACCTCTACTAGCCAGGAGACACAGATCATAACATGATCAACTCCCTTTTCCATCTCCACCATCCTTCAAGCTGCATGTTGTCTTAGAACACCACAAGACTTCCACTCACCAAAGGATCAATAAATCAGTTCATTCCTCCAAATTTCCTCCAACCCAACAAACTGAGAGATCTTCACAAGAGAAATACCCATAACTAGCAACCAAAAGAAGGCTCTGATACCACTTGTAAGGAAATCTATGGCATCTCAGAGAAATCTCCAAGAATAGTGGTGCCTTTGGTAACTTTAATTTCGATCAAGTTGCCTCAAAGACATGTACAACTATGTCCTAAAGTGAAAACAGACACAGTTTATTTCCCACATTGATCCATTTGAGAGAAGCACATGTAAATTCAACAGCAAGCTAGATTCTAGAAACATAACCAATACAGATGAAAGATAAGAAATAAATCATAACACAAAGATTTACTTGGGGAAAACCCTTTCGGGTAAAAAACTCCACTCTTAAAAGTTTGAGCCATTGTATTATTTAGCAACAAAAAGTTACAATACAATTTCAGGCTCAAAGCCTCTTCAGAGATTACATCTTGTTCATTTTGGATACAACTGGTAGCAAACTCTCTCTCTGTATATTTCCTGATCAACCTCTCAAACCAAACAACCTTCATACTATTGCAATACCCTCACACAATATATAGTATAGATCAACATGAGAGATCAACCATGGCATTCGATTCTTGATCAGGAGAGAATTCGACAGCATAACCCTACCTCTCACTCCCTTTGTTTCGGCCTCAAGGCCTCGGCCATCCAACCAGCCTCTCAACCCTTTCTGTAACACTCCCTATCTCTCTCTTCAGAACGTCCAATGCATACGTGTATACATTCATTCTCAACATGCTCTGTGAAATGGTTTGTTTCCAACTGTCGGATCACAACTATCGAATCATCTAGCTCAGCATCGTAGATGTTTCCACTTCCTTGCATAGAAGATAATACATCCAGGTCACACCACGTAGGACAGTCATCCAAACGGTCAAGGGCGTTCAACCTGTGTTGTCATGTCGATGAGACACTAACTGTGTCTCCCCAATGCCAACACAACCAACATTCGATATTGCCAAGAGTCACCCCTATCGACAAGAGGTTACATCGAGTTCAGAGAGCTATCGCTAAGACTTCACCATGTCGCCAATACCCCACACCGAAGATCACAAGGTATTCTGAAGAGTTCATCAATCGGAAAGACTATCGCTCTTTACCCAAACATTACACCGAAGTCATCAAGTCACATTGACCTCAACATTCTCATCGGCGAGACAATCGCCATTCGATGAGACATCATACCGAAGTTCAAAGGTCACTCTGAAATGCCTAACAGTCAGCAAGACATACAACCTTCGCTGAGAGATCATACCAAGCCTTTATGTTATACCGAACACCGAGCAGTCGCCAAGAGTCATACCGACATCAAATTTCCCATTGGCAAGACACTCGCTCTTCGCCAAGACATCACACCGATGTTCACATTTCACCTCGAAGACTTCTATCGGCCAGACATTCCACATTCGCTGAGACTTCATACCAAAGCCTTTGTGTTTCTCCGATGAATCCATTCACTAGGAGTCTCACCGAAAACACCCGATCACATGTAGCTTTGTCGGTTAGACTTACCGCTGTCTCCAAGAGGTTACATCAAGCCTCTTATGTTACACCGAAGTCACACATCCATCACTGAGACCAACACCTGTCACCAAGACTTCACGCTGAAGTCTCTAGGTTATCCCGAGACCACCTTTTGCCAGGAGTCATGCCAAACACATCCCACACCGTCAGTGAGACAAACGCTCTTCACCAAGACTTCATATCGAAGCCTTACATTACACCGATGACTCCAATCGGTGAGACATCTCCTGGTCGCCAAGACTTCATGCCGATAGGAACAAGTCATACCGATTTCCACATCAGCCAGACAGACCAAAGGTCATGTAGATATCGGCAAGACTTCCTATTATCGTCAAGACTTCTTCCCGAGTGTTCAAGTCACCCTGATGACTCCTGCTTATCGGTGAGACTTCTCCCGGTTGCCATGAGTCTCCCCGACATACTCTAGGCACCTGATAACAAACCCTTCTGTCGGCAAGACATTCCATATTGGTAAGAGATCTCACTGAGTCTCCATGTCATAGCGATAGGTCCATTCGAAAAGACAGAAGTATTGTCTCAGCGACATGAGCAATACACAAGGTTAAACTACCAGTCGGCCAAACAATAGGATTGTCACACCAACTTTGCTCTTCCAGAGATTACAGCTTGTGAGATTGAGGCACATGATTCCAACATAGATGAGAAGTTAAGAATTTATTGTTGACAACATGTATTTCATTATATTATTTCCTTGAAGCTTAGGTGGATAAGAAATTGAATGGTTTTCACTTATCAAAGAGCACCATTGCCACATTCAAGGATTTAGATTAAATATTTGTTATGCATTTTCATACAATGTAGAACATGTACTCACAATAATGGATTTTTATAATTCCAAACAATGTAATGGATAAATTTCCTCTTCATTTTTATAATTATGGAGAGGCATGGTGAGTTTATTCCCTTGGACAACACCTAAAAATAATTGGTCAATATCTCTATTGTAAACCTAAACCAAGAAATGAAATTTCACCTACAAGGCCTTTATGATACTATTTTTTATGAAATTATCAAAAAATGATGCAAATAAAAAACCTCATAGCTAAAGGAATTGTGAAAATATTTTCAAAAGTTTAAAACCAGCCTAATAAACCCAAATTATTTAGCAAAAACAAACATGTAGTTGGTGGTGGCGTTGTCAACTTGAAACATGTTCAAGTTATCCAAAATACTTCTAATATAACAATTCCTACTAGACATCTAAAATATGACATAAAATATAGGTAATACACACCTCTTGGTGAGCCATTATAGGTAGTTTTCATAAACTGGTAAAAAAAACATAATCATTTCTTTTCATCAACCAAACCATTTGATGAAAATAAACCCAATCTAATATGGTAGAAGAAAATAAAATATTGTGAGCACCACAATATTAAAGGATATTGTACTAATAGATGGATAAAATTGAAAAAATATGTCCAATAACTTATTAACAATGGGGATATTGAGATAAAGGGGACATGTCATTATCACCAAATATAAAATTAGAAATATATCAAGACCATTTTTTGAATCATGATCAAACACAACAATCACCAAACCAAAGTCATAATACTTATACTGATAAAATATGTTTTAATGAAGTTTCCATACATAGTATGCTATGGTAGATCATATCAATCATTATGAAAATAAACCAAATTCAAAATAATCATACTAATAACATGTGTTTTAATGAGGCTCCCATACATATTATGCTATGGTAGATCATATCAATCATCATGAAAATAAACCAAATTCATAATACTCATACTAATAACATATGTTTTAATGAAGCTCCCATACATATTATGCTATAGTACATATCATATCAATCATTATGAAAATAAAATGGTCATAATTAAAATAAAACCTCTACTTGTGTTGTCACCACAGGATGTAGCAAGGTCACTATTCAAGGGCCTCATCAACCTACCCCTAAGGGTCAACACAATCTCATTAAAAAATTTGTGAAGAATCCAACACAAATATCAATCATGGAACTTCTTAAAACATCCAATATTTATAAATATGCATTGTGCAAATCCCTCCAAGAGTCAAGAGTTGCAAACAATATTGACCATCACAATTCCAATCTCTTATGGGGAATCCATCCTTAAATCATCGTCTTACATTTAGCTAGAGTGATATGCCTTATGTAGGCCATCCCACAACTTTCCTCTATATATTTAAGTGATTTTCACCAAACATAAGATTAACAAGGTGTTGCTTGATAATAGATCTAGTTTGAATATTTGCACTTTGAAGTTGATTTTCCACTATGGATACTCAAAAGAAGCATTGAATCCTAAAACAATCACCATCAAATCTTATGAAAATGAAATTTAACAAGAATCAATTGGAACAATACATCTATCACTTGAATTGGGCCTTTCACACAACAAAATCTATTACATGTCATCAATCTTGATCTTCCTTGCAATATCCTCCTAATTCATCCATAGATATATGCATTGCAAGTTGTACCTTTTACCTTCCACCAATGCATAGATTTTCCACTTTGAAGAAGAAACAACAATCTTTGTCGATCCTTGACCCTTTCAATATTATAAAATGTTGGAAGGTCATTGTCATGAAATTAATTATTTCCCTATTATTGATGCTAACTTGAATCCTAAACTTAAGAAATCATTTGCATACATAGATCTAAATAACCTTGTATCTACATCTACAATGTTACATCCTAATTCCTAAATCCTATATCAAGATCATTGGAAAAGGTTATGGATAATACGAGATATAGGACACCTGTCATGTAGGAAAACACCCTCTCTCTCCCCAATCTTTTGGTAGGCCTAGTAACTACCTAGAGAAAGAAAATATATCAGTTTAGTATGGCTCAACAACCTTCACACAACATGGGTTCCTAACATATGAAAACATATTAGAAAATATGAAAGGGTCCTAGCTCTACTAAAATTAAAAATTTGTATCTTATTTTGAAAAGAATGAATATCCTTAGCTAATTTTGAATATGCAAAAATATGAACTACAAGGGGAAAGGCCTTGAAATTAATGAGCAAGGCATTCTAGAACCTATGCATACACATGAGAATATAGAAAACTGGGGAATAGGATATGTTCCCTATTATGAGCAATCCAACAAGGTCTCGATGGTGCATTTGGTGTTATTAAGAATGCTTCTTGTGATATTGAACAAATTGAAACAAAGTCCATCCATGACCACTATGAAAATATTTTTACAAATAATCTTTTTGATGACACCACCATCCTTACCATCTACTTGGATCTTAAATACCCCAACCTTATCAATTAGGATCAACAAGAATCTATATTATTACACATTTGTAAGTGAGGAAGGTCTTGTAGAATTTATGGGAATTTGAGATAACATTCCATCAAGGGATCACAAGAAAGGATTTGGTTTTAATACACACACTTACATACTTTGGGGAGTATAAGGAAATCAACATATAAAAATTAAAAGAAAGGAAAAACTAAAAATGAAGAAAAAAGTAAAATTTAAGAAAATGAGGATGTGTCCATTCATAAAAGCTCAGTCTTTCCTCTCGACCAATGTATTGACAAGATGGGTTGGCATCATTTTTTTAGGAAACTAAAGAAATTAATATTGGAACAAAAGAAGATAAAATGATCACCCAAATAGTTGTCGCTTTAACTCATGCAAAAAAGGAAACAATTTGTGTTATAATTAAATAGTCATTAGCTATCTTTTCCTATTCATATTTTACTTTCTTATATTATATACACCATTAGTAGTAAATCTAGATGCTAAATCTATAAAGCAAAATCTAAGAAAGATGCATCCCCATTTATCACAATTCTAGTCAAAGAAGAATTACAAAAACTCTTGAAAGTTGGATTCATTTGGCCCATTGATTATTCCAATTAGATATGCAATATTGTTCATATTAGATCAAGAAGCCTAAATAAATGCATGTGTGCACATATGTTAAATATAAATAACAAAGCATGACCCAAGGATGGTTTTCCCTTGCCTAATATCAACATGATAGTTTACCTCATTGCAGGATATGAAACATTGTCACTCATAGCTAGATTTTTTTGCTATAATTAGATCCAAGTGGCACTTTAAGATCAACACAAAATAACTTTTATGACTCCATGGGGTATATTATGCTACCAAATTATGGCTTTTCATTTGAATAATGCCAGGGTAACCTATTAGTGAGTCATGATAGTAATATTTTACAACAGTATTTTGGAAGATTATGTGGAAGACTTATTAGAAAAGTCAAAAAGTAGAGGTGATCATCCTAAAATCTTAAAACTCATCTTTCAAAGACTAGGGGAATACAAATTCCACCTTAATATTAAGAAGTGGGTATTTGGAATCATGTCAAGAAAGCTACTAGGCTTCATTTTTTTAGAAGAGGCATAAAATTGGATCCTACCAAATTCAAAGTAGTTACATAAATTCCTTCACCATAGAGTCTTAAACAACTCATTAGTATACAAGGGAAGCTTTTGGCTATACATAGATTTATCACTTAGCTTACAAAGAAATGACAACCATTCTCACATATCCTAAATAAAAATTTGGATTACCACTAGGATGAACCATGCCAACATGCCTTTGATCAACTAAGAAAATATCTTTCCAACCCATTGGTTCTCATGGTACCAATCCCAAACAAGCCATTGATTCTTTACATTTCAACTACACTAGTTACTTTGGGAGCCCTTTTAGCACAACATGATTATTAGAGGAGAGAAAGGAATATCTTCTATATCTATAAAATATTGGTTGGATATGAAGTTAAATGCACATATATGGAAAGGGAATGCTTAGTTGTGGTCTTTGTTTCACAAAAAATAAGGCATTACATACTCAATTATCAAACTAAGCTTATTTCCAAAATTGACCCTCTTGAATATTTTTTTTCAAAATCATCTCTAGCAAAGAGAGTGGCTAAGTGGGTTATGTTTCTCAGTGAATTTTATGTTGAGTATGTTGTCAAAATTTAATCAATAAAATGTATTGACAAATAATTTGGTTGAAGCACCACTTGCAAACACCCAACCTTTGAGTAGTAATTTCCTAAATGAATCAATTCTTCCTCTTGAAGTATCACCCAAATGAAATATCCACTTTGATGGTTCTGTCACCACCCATAGCTCAAGGGAAGGTAACTTGTTCCCCATAACATAGGGTGAATTCATGCCAAAGGCATTCAAGATATTTTTCCCTACATCAATACTATTGTTCAATATGAAGCTTTAATTTTGGGCCTCAAGCTTGTAATTTAATAGAACATCACATGATTCCTAGCCAGTCATCAAATAAGTTAACAATGAATATCAAACTAAGTATGATAAACTCATTGTGTGCAAGAGAATGGTTGAAAGATTCAAGAATTATTTTACTTATATTTAGTCTAATAAAATAATTTATATGAATAATGGAGTATCTGACACAATGGAAACCATTAGTTCTCTCCTTAACATGCACACAAAACTTGTAGAATATTAGTTCTTAGTTGAATCTCATGATTCCAGTGTACAACATCCTTGAATTAGAAATTACATGAAATTTTTGGTCCCAACTCCCAATAGTTTCATCAAATTCATACTTACCTCCAAACTTAGGCCCTTCCATCAAAGCTTTCATTTAACTAGTTACATAAATCCTTCATTCACCGTACTTCTCATTTCAACCTCCTTGGTTGCACACTTTATTATTGGGTATTTGATGATACCTTTTTATGATGCTTAGATTCACAGGAAGTAAACTTAGTTATCAAATAAGTTCATAATGACATATGCAAACCACAATCTAGTATGTATGTTCCTAACCAATAAATTGTTAAGAATAGGATATTATTAGTCCACCATGGAACATGATGCATGTTAGTATGTTTAATTTTATATAGCGTATCAAAATCATGGGGACCCAATCCATGCCCCTTCCCAATCTCTTTAAATGATCATGACTCCATGGCCCTTTTCTACATGGGGACTTGATCTCATTGGAAAGATAAAGCCCTCATCCTCTAATGGCCATAAATTCATCATCACTACCAATGCTTACTTCACTAAATGGGCCAAAGTTGTTCTCATCACCTACATCATCATCTAATTTTTTTTAATCCATCTTCCATCATATATTTTTCCTCAATGGAATTCCCT
This sequence comes from Sequoia sempervirens, assembly GCA_007258455.2. Classification (NCBI taxonomy): domain Eukaryota; kingdom Viridiplantae; phylum Streptophyta; class Pinopsida; order Cupressales; family Cupressaceae; genus Sequoia; species Sequoia sempervirens. Next base: position 150,943,601 of record VDFB02373365.1, read on the forward strand.
CTACCATTATAATTGGTAATAGTAAATCCTTACAAAAGTGTGAAGTGTGAAACCTCTATTACTAATTTCACATCAAACACATGGTCCACTCCCTATTACTTGCAAGGTAATGGCCAAGCCAAGTTGTCTAACAAAATTATTATCAAAATCTTCACAAATATTATTAATGACACTAGTCATGATTGGCACCTCCAAGTCAACCCCATCTTATAGGCCTATCACACAAGCATTTGCACCCCATAGGAGCCATATCATACTCCCTTATCTTTGACCCTTAATCCATTCTACCAATTGATATTGATATACCTTTTTTGTGCTTCTCTTTGTGTGACCTCGTCATAGATGAAGATTATATAGTGGTATGGTTGCATGAATTGGAAATTCTTAATGAACACTATCTCAATGTGGTAAATCACCTTAGAGCATACCAAAAGTAGTTGCACTATATCCATAACAAGCACATCAAATATAGAAAATTTGGATTTGGTGATCTTGTGCTCAAAGAAAACCAAAAGAATACAAATCAAGAATGTGAGAAGAAAGGGAAATTTGAACCAAATTAGATGAGTCTCATATGATATGGATCAAGAGAATACAAGCTAGTGATACCTAAAGGTAAATATTTGGAGGAACTAATGAACATTGGGAACCTTAAGGGGTTCCACACTTAATATAGCAACATGAATCTCATAAAGCTAACCAAATTAAAAAGTAAAAAAAAAAATTATAGATAAAAATTACCCTTTGGTGAAAACCATGTCTATGAAACCTTGGGTCAGGTAAAAACTAGCTTGTGGGACATCTACATTTTTTTCATTCACATGGCTACCATGATTCTACACACTTAAAAAATCACTTTTCTCCTCAAATCTCATGTCTAGCCACATATAGGACAAACAAGAAGATGCATTAGTGCTCTAGGTATGACAAGAAATTAAATGAAACTATTTTTAAGCTAAATATTTGATGAAACAAAATGAAAAGAATAGAGAAAAAGGAATGCAAACCCCTATTTTGTGAAAAGATTCAAATGACAACCTACAAGATGATCTTTTCAAAGTTGACATGCAACATTTAATTGGTCACTAAGGTTGATAATTTTTGTTAGTTGAATATTTTTTCATACCAAAGTTAAATCATAGTATAATTTACTCTTAATAATATTTGGTAATGCCTAATTAGTTCTAAATATTATAGCTCCATGTCATACATGTATGTTTAAGTTGTTTGTTGCTTCAAATTAAAACTAAAGGATGTGTTTGAATTAAAGAATCCAAATGTACAGGTATCACATATGTAACCTTATACTATGTCACAAATCAATGGCCTAACATAATCATGTAATGATTGATAATATATAAGAAAATTATTAAAGGAAATTTATAGAGTAACATTATGCCATTTTTCCTTGGATTTGACATGTGGAGATCTTCCTTTAGTCATAAATAAATAGTATCTTTCAAACCCTTTGGTGAAAACAATATAATAGTGCATAATTATTTTAAAAGGGGTTAGTCATTCATATTCATTTACTATATACAAGCATGTTAAATAAGGCATAGATCTAACAATATTTTCTACTTAGAGAAAGATCAATAGTTCACAATGAATCAAGGGGATGATGAGTTGAGGGTAAACTCGTTTTCTATTAAAACATGATGGTGACTTGTCTATCCCATGTACTATGTGACTTGGAGTTATTTTGTTGATAGCATAATTTATAGTTTTTACTAGTAGGTTGAAGAAGTAAGATGAAATTATACCATATTGTAAGATTTGGGTATTAATATAACCACCCAAGATTGAGAAGGATTAAAGGGAAGCATAAATAAGGCCAATATGATAGATTAATTCTATTCTAATATTTAAAGGATATAATATAATGATATTATGTATAAGAGATTCCCATATGAGAGCAAGAGGTGGCTATATAAATGATACAACACCAAGAGATGTGAATGTAAACTAGTGTAGGATCAAGGACTAGATGTAGCCACATGTGTACAATATAACTCCACCAAAAAATCAAATTACAAGTCATATGATGAAAGTAGAACCTATCAAAGTAGATACCTTTCTAAGAAAAGCTTATCACATCCTTGGTACATATATTGTACTAAAGTAAATAAATTAAATACAAAAATAAAATAATGCACCAACATTACCATAAGAATAACTTAGGTGGGTATGGATAGATCCTGATAAATTTGTAGTCATATTACATACCCATGTAAAAAATGATCTCTTCAAAAAGATGAGAAGGAGAAAACCCATAGAAAAAATCCCCCAAAGAGAGGATGGAGAGAGCAAGGCTAGGTGACCCTAGTCAAAATAATTAAGAAGGATAAAAACCCATACGAGGAACACCCCCCCCCAACCAAAAAGAAATGAAAAGATAGAGCATAAGAGATACCATACAATACTCCTCAAGGCGTAGTCTCTCACACTAATGGTAGATGATTGGCACATAATGTTAAATATGGTCCAATATAACCAAACAATATTTCTCTCCTTAGTAAGAAACAAAACCAAATGTGTATGTAGAATATCTTCCCACTCAAGAAGGCATTGATGGAAGAAAAATTGAAAGGTAGATCTCATGATTTTTATTAAATGTTACCATCCTAGCATTAAAAGGTTCCATAACCAAATCACAAGTCCTAGGCCTAACTAAAGAAAGTGAAAATATAGAATAGTGTGGAAACTAATGTAAAATAGACACCAAAGGTCTAGATAATGCATCTATAAATTCTTCAACCTTCTCCAAACCAATTCCAAGCTATGAAAATGCAAATAAGATGAATAAGGTACCACATAATATCTAGGAATAGTAACCATGGATGTATTATGCTCATTATAGGTAAGAAAACTAAACCAATTATAGTCTAGTACTCCCAAAAAATATGCTAAAGTGAATGATGATTGATTCAAGTTTGTCAACTCATGAGTATCTATAGATTATGTCACTGTGTAAGAAAAAATAGTTGAATAAAGAATATGAAGGTCTAGATATACCCTTATGACATTTGAATAAGGTGATTCAACTCTACATGAGATATAATCAAAGAGGAGATGAATTTCCTTAAATGTTTCCTTAAGATTTGATAGGTGGGACTCCACAACCAAATTTGAAATATCTAGTAAGTAGACCTCCCAATGGGGTGGATTAGGAAGATTAATATGAGCCTACTATAACGAATCACTATAAGACTTGGATAAATAAAAAATTAACTATTATGGAGCAACAAGTGTTGATGGAGATAAGATCTTAGTGCATACCATCTAATTACATTGCTCATCCCATGATGATGTGTCCACACAAGTTTGAGTATGAACAATTAATGTATCTATTGATGCTAGAGTAGAAGAGTCTAGTAAACTAAAGTAATTTTATTGAAGGAATTTAGTTAGATCATTAATACACTTCATAAATTAATTATTTTCTTCTAATAGAAAGCATATTTGACCCTACATCATTTGGAAGGTTTTATAGAATAATATTGTCAAAGAAGGACAACCTTGCATGATAATGTTTGTCCATATTAGACATAGTAAGTCTTAAAAGATGTTATCCTTTTAGAGATAGTAGGAGGAGAGGTCTTCTATATGATTCTCAAATAAAAAGAAGAAAATATAATAGACATGATTAACTCCCTCAATATTACTGAATCTTGAATCCAATAAAAACAAATGTATGACCATAAGATCACAATCCAAAATTACATAATCATGAAAGCCTCCAACAAATTATAATGATGACACTTTATATTTAGTGTATCTATAGTTTCTATTAATTGAATGGGAAATGGTGGATTTGATCTTAGTGAATGTAAAATCCTCAAGAGGCTAAAATGCTAAAACTACAATTCTAGTACATAACCAAAAAAACAAAGGTTACCACCATGAAGAACATGAGAAATCAAGCACTTTGAAAAAAATAGAGCTTGAAAATGAATTTTTATGAGCCTAGATAAAGCCTTGGAATTCTTCAAAATGAGAATGAGCTAAATAAACCTCTAAGAAACTACAAATTTTATAAAAAACAAATATTAAAATCATGAACTATTTACATCACTAAGAAACTCTTAAAAAAATCTCCAAATAAAACTTGAAAATAAGAGCTAATATGGTTGAGAACGAGACCCATAAAGTTCAATGTTAAAATCAATATATCAAATGGTGAGGGGTACATGATGGGAGAGTAGGATGCTAATATAATTTGACACCAAATAATAGAATATTCCCACAATGGATGGAATATACCCTAAATCCTATAACTTATGTCAAGATTGAAAACTATCTTTTATACCATGAAACAACTATTAAAAAGTGTGAAACCATTGTCTACACTATATAAAATAGATTTGAGGTAGAAAACTATTTGGATTGCTCATTTCAATGAGTTAAGGAAATAGTCACTAAAGGGTGGTGTAGGGTAGTTTATGGATGATTTGGAGGCCACTGCTAGTGATGATCCTACCAATGGGAGGATTAGTTGTTGGAAAGGAACCTCAAGATCCTACATCTATTGACACCCCATACTCTATGCTAGCAAGCATGTGACCTAGTTAACTAGGTTCATTGGTATCCTATGAGGTACAACCTTGTATAATGGCTTAAATTCCATGGGGTATTGAAACCTAGGTACCATCTATAAATTATTTGGTATGAAGTACCCTATAATCAAATACTATGAATAAAATAAACTCATAGATTAATTTACCTCCCCATATACACTAAGATTTGATTGAGCAATCTCATTACTAGCTAAATATGTAGATTCTTGCACATAATGATAAGAAGTGAAGATTTTTTAAGTTTGGGAAAAGTTGTTTGATTTTAATTTTTTGATAGGTGAGCCTTAGGATTTTGGGCCCTCTAGATGTGATTACAAGGTTGTATTTAACTCACAATACTTCAAAATATGAGTGATCTATAAATGACCAACATAAAACTCCTCCAAACCCATACAAATCTCATTACTATAGCTTGATTAGGACCAAATGAAGGAAAAAATCAACTTAGAACCTATGAACTCAAGTCAAATATACTTGCAAATTAATGCCATCAAAAGATATCTACAATTTCAAATTTATTTTATTTTATAAATCATCATACGATGTAAGAGAAGATCATACTTAGTTCTTAAAATGATTTGCTATCTACCATTAAGATGGGCCAACCTTGAGTCACCAATGCCTTTGATACTATGCAAGATTTGTCTATGGAGACAACCATCCAAGATCAAGAAGGCTTAAAAGAAAGCAACAAGAAGACCAATATGAAAGAATAATTATATTGTATTCAAAGGATGCAATATAATGAGATTATGTGTAAGAGATGCTCATATAAGAGCAAGACGTGGGTATATACATGATGCACCTTCATGAGATGTAAATTTACAACCAATATGAGATAAAAGAGATGTAATCAAATGTGTGAACTACAAATATAACAAAGAAGAAAAGTACAAGTCACATGATGCAAGTACAACTGAACCAAGTAGATATCTACCTAACCAAGCTCATCCTATCCTAGGTGCATATAATTACAATAAATCAAATAAACAAAATGCAAAAATAAAATAATATACTAACACATAGAATATTCATAACAAGGCATTGGGTGAGTAGAAAGAGAAAGTTCCAATGCTTTCCTCTTGAGTTGTTATTGTTGATCAAAGAGGTATTAACATCTTATTTGCCAATATTAGAATAGGTGGGAAAATATATAGAGGGCAAGTTGAAAGTCAATGTCTTATTGTTATATGTTTTTCGTTTAATACAACACATTTTTCATGCTAAATTTACAAATCAAAATTACTATTCTTCATTTACTACTCACTTCAATTTCATGGCATTATGTGGAGAGGACCAATTAAAGGAGGTATTGCAAAATCTATTTATTTTATTTCGATAGGACTATAGAAAAAATTGTTTGTGTGATGAAATAATGGACACTTCAATGTCATTGGTTGGGAAAGGGAAGAGCATTTGATGGTTTCCCGTTGCCTTGGTAGCATTGATCCAAGGGTGGAAAATTTCAAACTGTTGATTAGATATGCTATGCATGAGTAAAATTTATTATTTAAGTGAATAATATTTTCTAATTGAACTTGTGAGTGATGAAGGAGTGGACACTTGATGGGTTGACCATAAGAAGAACATTTTGATAGCCTTCCAATGCCCTGTTGTTGTTGATTTGAAGTAAAGATCTATGTTTCATTGATATATTTTAATAGATTACAAAAATAGCTCTAATACTTACAAGACACATAGTGAGTGAATGGATGAACAAATAGTATGTGCTTTGATGATTGATTTAGTACTCATTAAGTATCAACCATTGATACAATTTATAGAGATTCTAATCGCAAAATTAAACTTATTAACATATATGTAATGTCAAGAATTTCTCTACTTATACACAATATAGCTTGATCTCAAACTTTGTTTCTTGATCATTTATTTTATTCATCTCAAGTTCCTTCATATGCTTTCACATCATTCCCATTGTTTGTGTTTATGATTCATTGTCAAAGTTTTTATGACTTAAAGAATATAAATCTGTTTTGCTTGGTTCCACCATTAAAAACTTTGACTTAGTTTTCTTGCATACTATTATATTTTGGTGGGAGTCCACACATCACTCTTGAGTGAAATGGTCAAATATGGTTGTGAGCAGCTTCCCTTTCATCATTCAATATATTAGCTATCGGATCTTATTAGATTTTTCAATAAGATTTTCTTTGTGCTCATACGCTTTTTTATATTTCAATGACATATTTGTCAATCTCCGTACCAGTCATTGTTTCCCATAATGAAATGACAATGCACATTATGCACATTTAGTTAAGCCACTCTAGCCCTAACCATTAATCTCGTAGAACTTTTACCGAATTAATGATTTATTACGTGGAATAACATTATCTTGGCATTGAGTAAATTTAAATGTGTTTGTAGCATCATAATAAAGTAGAGCCTAGAGTATTTCAATCCCATTAGTCAAGAAAGATACAAATGTGAATGTGATATAGGGTTATATGGAAAGAGAAAAAATGATTTAGGTATATTATGAAAGGTTGATTGGAGTGGGTTTTGTTGTATCTCTATATACTTTGAGAATTATTTAAGAGAGACATTAGTTGAGTCTATGTAACATTCTTATATCTAAACAATCATATTATACTCCACATAATTTATCTAATGCGTTAAGTCCTTGTCCATTAGATCTTATATAATTTTGTTAAACCGTTGATTCTCAATGGGATTAATAATCGAAATAAATGATCTTTCCCAAAATGTATTTTGAAAGATACACATAATATAAAAGAAGCCCATATATTATGAACCATGAGAAGATTTTTAGAATGACAAGCTTGCCTACTATTGTGATTTTTTATTGTGAGCTATAAGCGGTAGGAGGTATTGTGAAATTAAATTTAAGCATAGATCATGGCACAAGGGTGGACATGAAGTGAATGAATTTTCATTATAAAATCATGATATAGAGAATCAAAATAAAACTATAAGGAAAACCCTTTAAACATGGAAGTGCTTGTTAGATAAATTCCACCATGATTATAAGCATAACTTAAGATTGTGAGGCTTGAATGCCAAAGGTAAATGATATCTTGATTTAAAACTTTGAATATGATGGTAAATTAAAGGCTATAGAGATAAACTAGAAAAAAAAAAATTTATCCCAACCATTTTGTTTATTGAATGAATGCCTTGGGCCTTGTGCACACTTGAATTTCAAGCCACATGTTTAGTTTGTATTGGTCATGACTAAATGATGAAAGAGAGGTTGTTCGCATCTTTTGCTTCCCCTTTTAACTCATGGTTGTTCAAACTTGTTGACCAATTTTGGTTGCTAGATCTTATCATCATTTAGCAACCAAGGTGTGACATCAAAAGGTAGGTAAAGGATTTAAAATATCTCGGTTTGAGGTATCATAATTTATTGGTTTATGTTAGGGAAGGTGTCTCAACCTTTCTCCTAATGTTAAAATTATAAAAAGTGCAATTTTCAAGTTACAAAATGGAAAAACTTAATTTAATTGCTATAAATTTGGTTTTTTGGCTAAAATAAATATTTTAGGTTGCTTAATACCACTCCTAGGGGTTCTTTTTATGTAGGTCTCTTTTAGCTCTACAATTTTAAAAAAGCACCCAATCAACCTCTTAGATAAAAAGTTATGACCTTTGAAAGTTGGGCCTTTTGCATAGAAAATGTAAAAATGTGTTAGACACATAAAAGAGTTATAAGGGGGAGTTGCACTTGTCGATAAACTTATGATGCACATTATGACACATCATAAGGAATCTTTGGTTGGAGATAATGGAACCAAAATAGAACACCCAATTTGGTGAGTGGATTATAACAAGGTTACGATAGGTGGAAGGAATATGCTATTTTTAGCTTATGGAATTTCATCTTTAGATTTGGGTGTTAGATTTCTAAGCTAAGGATTTGGGTGCCATATTTTGGGTGGATTTAGCTCATTTTTTTTAATTACCATTTGATGGTTCCATGTATTATATCTCTTGTATATTAGATTCTTAAGATGGAGGTTGTGAGTGTTTATATATCGATAAGTTACTAGAATTCCTCCAAATCTTTGGTTGGTGGTACTCTTGTGAATGCTTTCTCTATAAATGTAATTTTATTTAATAAATAATATATTAGGTTACTTTGGAGTGGTGAGCTTTTTCTCTTGAAAGAGTTTTCCCCACATACACCTGTGTTATGGTATATCATTTATTTGATGTTTGTATGTGTTTTTTTTTTTTCTGTAATTTTTAAAAGATTAAAATGTGTACAACACTCTCATCAAAATTTTAGTGTTGAAAGAACTTTTTGTACCTTGCTTCCTTTCATTTGGTATTGGAGCTTGCATAGAGAGAGTTTTAATCTTATTGTAGGAAGATATGAAAAGAACGTGAAGAATAGAGATGGAGAAATCCTTAGGCATAAACTTTGAGTTGTGGAAGATCAATATGGAGAATGTGCTTGTAGATTGAGATCCATGGATTATAGAATCTAGATCCAAATTCACTACATCATAAGAAGACTAGGACAATATGGATACAAAAGAAAAGGGTCTCATTAGACTTAGTTTGACTAATTCAGTGTTGTTGAATGTGCATGAAGAGACTACCATAATAAATCTTTGGAATAAGCTTGGATACATTTATCAGGACAAATCCTTGGTGACTAAGATTTTTCTAATAAATATTTTTTACACCCTCAAAATGGAGGATGGTGGGTCTATGGTTGAACATCTAAATACCTTCAATATGGTAGTTACCTAGTTGTACTCCATGGGAGTAAAAATGGAGGAGGATTAGTGTATGACTTTACTACATTCTTTGTCCAATTCATAGGACCACTTGGTTATGACCATTGAGAGCACTAGCACCAAGTTTAAGATGGAAAAAGTGATTGCATTTTTTATTTTTAAAGAAATGAGAAGGAAAATTTCTAAGTTAGTTAAGGAGGCTCTAGTCATTCATGGAAAATCCAAAGAAAAAGGAAAGAAGAAGGACACGAAGCAAGATAAATCTAGATTCAAATTCTATGGGAGATCAAAATCATCTAATACAAGTTCAACATGAAATGTTAAAATTATAGTAAAGCTGAACATCTAAGAAGAGATTGTAGGGTCTATGTAAGATCACGGGGTTCCAAAAAGTGGCAATGTGAAAAAAAGATGTTTTTAACATGTCCAAAAATGTGAAATTCACACCTTTGACTTTTTGCAGGCCCAAGTACAATATTCGTTTTGGTTTGGTAGTACTGAACCAAAACGGTTATCCATTATAAAACGGATATCTGATATGAAACATATATTTGTTATTTGTGTTATAATTAAAAAAAAAAACCTGAGAGGTCATATTATATAATATAATATTATATTATATTATAATGTTATATATGTATATTATATATTATAATATAATACATATATTATAATATATATACATATATTATAATAATATAATATATTATAAAATTATGATATAATATAATATGATATAATATATATGATATATAAAATTATGATATAATATAATATGATATCATATAATATAATATAATATAATATAATATTATAATATATTATATTATATTATATTGATATTATATTATATTATATTATAATATATTATATATTAAATATTAAATATTTTAAAAAATAAGCAATTAAATATTCTCGGGTCTCAATCATTTTATTAAAAAAGTTTGTAAATAAAAAATGGATATCCGTTATTTGTGTTATAATTAAAAAAACCCCAAGAGGTCATATTATATAATATTATATTATATTATATAATATAATATAATATAATATTATATTATATTATATAATATATATATATATATTTATATTATATATTATATATAATATAATATATTATATTATATTATAATATATAATATTTATATTATATTATATTATATGATAATATTATTAATATAATATTATATTATAATGTAATATTATAATATATTATTATATTATATTATATTGATATTATATGGTCGGGTTTGTAATGCCCCACCACGCAACCCTAGGGGAAGTTGCAAACTACTAAACAAATGCACAATTTTATTTTTTGGTTTAATTACAAATACATGTAAGATTACAACATAAAGCCAACAATCCCCTAAGGTTACGAGACAAGATTAATTAAATCACAAATTAAAACAACATGCATGAAGTGAAACATAACAACATTCACTTAAATAATTAAAGCACATACATTCCATACATGAGATTTTCATTTAAGACCATGAGATCCTTCATGGTTACCAATAACAGAAGTTATACAATTACAATTACATCACACATTCCCAGAATGAGGTAAATCAATAACATGATTGCTTATTACAATTTCCACCTCGATAACAATGAGGGGTAAAATAAAATACAAGAATAACTAACATAAAAGAACCAAGGTAGCAACTAGATCCCACGAGCTCTCCAACACAAAAGTCTCGTCCACATAAGCAAACGCCAAAAGAACAACGGAGTAAGGTGCACGTTCCACCCAACCAAGTGATACCCAAAGGCTCACCCCCCGTGCTAGGAGATAGTAACAAGGATTTAAGGTCAAGATCAACAACCTCTAAACATAAGCAACATGACTCAACTGGAAAGATACAAACATGACATCACATAACATAAGGGTTACAAAGCTTCCAGATTTAATAGAATGATCACATCACGAATACTAACATAATGTTGACTTAGGAGAAGTGTCATCACAATGTCGCATGGGATATCTTGGCAAGTCTTCCTAGGTCCCGGCCCCCATCTCGGGATATCCTGGTAACCTCTAACGACTCCCGAACCCACATGCAAACCAATGCGGAAACCATTATCTTTCGCAGGGACAAGATAACGATTTTGCCATTCCAGGCCTTCTCGTCTCATCCCAAGTCTATACAAGCACTTGCGTCCATGAGCGAGGCAAAATTAATCTTTTTAAATGTTGGTACCACCTACACTAATCAATTGTTTTAGTTCCCACTAAATTAACTAACTTACATTGAGATCTCCTAGCACCACTTTGTGTGCCGACCCTCAATGTAAGCCACTTCTCTAAGGCAACACGTGGAACTATGCCACAACCAAAAGGGTACTCAAGTGCAACCTAGGGATAATGAATCCCTAAACACAACATGAAGTAAACAAAACCCGTCCAAGATAATCAGATATAACACTGGACACAATTACGCACTACCCATGGCAAACAAGGTTGATCGACATGACAGCCACCCCAAAACATAGAAGACGGTTCTATCTGGAAGACTTACAAAATCTGACTCAAATCCCAACAAGAATGAACACCCCACGACGAAAGGAAGTTTGCAAACAATATAAGATAATCTACCTTCGGATTTCGTAAATCCAATCATTCATCGCATTAGTGCACTTAATCAAATTAAAAAAAAAACTATGTTCTTGCACAATCACATAAGGGTTTGGTTTTTCGTTTGTTTCTTGTTGGCGCAGTAAACGCAATAAATTAAATCAATCTTTCTTTCGCTATACAATGATTTATCAAAACAATTTTTATCTATCATTTGCAAATATCTCATTTATAAATTAAATACTTCCTCTTTTTAAGAAAAAAAACAACACATTTAAATATAAGATATATATATATATATAAATGACTATGTAATCGAACATGTATATATATGTACTGAATGTATATATATACATATTATCACATATATATTTAAAAATACATATATAATTAATATTTAAATATTAAATATAAATCACTTAACCAATCATTAAAATATAATATAAATATATTATAATATATATATATATATATATGAAATATCAAATTAACATATATAATATATATATTAAATACATATACCATTATATTTTAAATTAAATATATATAACAAAAACAAACAGTATAAAACGAATTTTATATTAATATATATATATATATATATTAAATATAAAATATAAAATATAATATATATTTTATACTTTATATTTAATATACATATAATAATAAAATAAACGTGTTTTAAAAAGAAACCGACGAAGTCAACTAGGGTTAGGGCCTTGCCCTAACAGGGGACGCTGCCCCCATGAATGGGGGCGGCGGCCTGTGCAGGCAACGACGGCGCTGCCTCCACAGGCGGCCGTCGCTATCCATGGGGTGGCCATAGGGTTTATAACCCTTCCCCCTACCACTCACGTCATACACAATGAAAACAACGATCCGCCATTCGCGGATTTGTGGGAATTTTCGACGGGTAACAAAAAATGAAATTTCTGGGTAAAAACCCAGAATGGAAAAAAAATGAATTTATTTCATTTCGCCGAAATTTTAATAACAATAAATCTCATACAATTAATATATATATATATGCATATATATATATATCTGGTTATATATATATATATGCATATATATATGTATATATATGCATATATATATGCATATATATATATATATATATGCATATATATATAAATATATACACACAGTCATATTAAAATGACTGTAAAAATACTTATTTTCAATACCCAGATTGAGCAAATGCTCAATCTGAGAAATAAAATAATTTGCCATTAAAAATTACAAGATTTAACACAACAATTCAATGATTTCACAATACTTGCAAATTTAAATGGAGATTTTTCAAAGCAACCACAAATTTTCATAAGAAAACCATTTGAATCCCCCAAGTTTATTTCAAATTTCCTATTGATAGTTTGAGTATGAATTTTTGAATCTTTTCCTTGTTTCCACAATATGTTGAGAATTCTTTTGCTCAAGTTGAATGGAGATTTTGTCATGGGTTTTCCTCTAATTCAAACTTGAATTCCAAACCAATTTGAACCAATTTAAAAACAAGATTTTCAAATAACAATTTGCACAAGAATTTAAAGAAATTGCACCTTATGTTTTCTCCAAGCTTCCAATTCTTCAATAGAGATTCTTTCTTTTTTTATCAATTTTGCTTCAACAAATTCTTCCAATCCTTTCTTAAAAAAAAATTTCTCCAAGAATTTCAATTCCCAAGTTTTTTTTGTTCTCCCACAAATTACCAAATTCCCATTTTAAAACCAAAACATGAATTTCCTTATGCCATTTCCTTCTCCAAATTGTCAAACCCCTAATTTGAGTTCACCCACCAAAATTTATTGCCAATTTAGATATTTTCATTTTTTGAAATTTAATAAAACAATTCTATTTCCCTTTTCAATTTGCATGATATTTATTTAAAACAAAATTCTATTATGCTTCAAAAAGATAATTGCATTTCCTTTCTTCCACAAAGAAATTGAATTTAACAATTTCATTTAAAATCATTTTTTTTAATTTAATTGCAATTTCTTTCTTTTTTTATTTGTCTCAATATTTAATGATGCTAACACAATTAATTTTAATTTAATTAATCAATAAATAAATCTAATCCATGATTAGATTAATTTATTGATTGAATTAAATTAACTAATTAATTAATAAGCACTCCTTTATGTATTTTGACAATAAAATTAAATAAAACAAACACCATTTACCTTGCTAATTTAAATACGCAAGCAAGGAGAGAAGAGATGACAAGGAAAATAACTTATCCCAACTAACAACCCAATGACACACTATGGCTAGGGTGATGTCACGACACAAAAAACCTAGCTACTATCTCCCAATTGTTTTCGTTGGACAAGGGACACACTCAGACCTGTGGAACTAGGTGGAGTTGATGTCCTGCACCTGCATCCTGCACATGATACGAGTGTCGAAACATGCATATATATATATGAAAACACAATGTGAAGAGGAAATCGCGGAATCACAGGGCGCTCGCATGCGAGTGATGTGATCCCGTCCCCTTCACCAATACAATATCGCTAACTGACGCATCTAATCATCAATGATATAGTCAAAGCATAAACATCAATAATTCACATAAATGCTAATTTAATCCATAACATGAAATAATAAAACATTTGATTAAAGCACCATCACATATAAACATAATGTTTTCATCGCTTTAACAATTAGCGGTCAAAGTAATCAAGTTTATAACCATCGTGCTAACAAAGCAAAACATACAATACGAACACTGTTTGATCAAAAGAACAAAATGGAGGGGTGTTACATCCTCCCCCTAGGGTCAGGCTTACTCTTGGAAGCCTGCAAACAAAAAGGGATAAAGTTCCCTCATCCTAGCTGCATCTTCCCAAGTGGATGATGTGTCATCCCTAGGATCCCACTGGATCCTAACCTGATCAATATCTCGCCCTCTAAGAGTGAGCGTTATGCGCTCTACCACGGCCATGGGCTCCAAATCCAGCTGCCTGTCCTCTACCTGCAAAGCATTCCAATCAAAGAAATGAGAAATATCTGGATGGTATGGTCGAAGAACTGATACATGAAATACGTCGTGCACACGCGAGAGACTGGGCGATAAAGCAAGACGGTAAGCAACAAGACCAATCTTCTCGAGAATCTTGAAGGGTCCAACAAAGCGAGGCGCCAACTTAGAGCCTTTTCCATAACGGATTGGACTCTTTCGTGGATGCACACACAAGAAGACTCTATCGCCTACGGAAAACTGACGATCCACTCTATGCGCATCTACATACTTCTTCTGCCTATCCTGCGCTGCCACCAAGTGCTCTCTAATCCTATCCACCTGCTGCTCCATACCCTGCAACATCTCAGGACCCAAAGTTATTCTATCCTCTAATCGATCCCAACTAAAGGGAGTGCGACATGGTCGCCCATACAATGCCTAGAATGGAGCCATGCCGATAGAACTCTGAAAGCCATTATTATAGGAAAACTCTACCAAATAAAGATAGTCCTCCCATCGTGTCTGCTGGTCCATCACATACATACGTAACATGTCTTCGAGGATCTGATTGACCCTCTCAGTCTGTCCATCTGTCTCTGGGTGGTAAGTTGAACTGAAGTTCAACTATGTTCCCATCGCATGCTGTAATGACGTCCATAGAGCTGAGGTGAACACTAGATCCCTGTCAGAGATAATCTGACGTGGAATACCATGCAACCTCACTATATCCTCCATGAACACTCTAGCTACGGACGATGCAGTATAGGAAGAGCGCATAGGTGAGAAGTGTGCTATCTTCGTCAACCTATCCACTGTCACCATAATTGCATCATGTCGTCTCGAAGAGTTGGGTAAACCAACAATGAAATCCAATGAGATTATATCCCATTTCCACTCTAGTACTAAGTGCGACTGCAATAGCCCTGTTGGATGTTGGTGTTCGGCCTTCACCCGCTGACACTCAAGACATCTCGACACAAAATCTGCAATATCTCGCTTCATCCCTAGCCAAAAATATAACTGACGCAAATCTGCATACATCTTCTTCACCCCTGGATGGGCTGAATAAGGTGCACGATGTGCTTCAGTCATGACCAAAGCGCGAAGCTCACATGATGGGGGAACGTATATGTGTCTCGTGTGTCTCAATATCTCATCAGCGTCAAGAGAGTATCCTAAATATCTACCCTCAAGGGGTCTTCCTACCTCTATCACTGATTTAACATCCTGATACCAACTATCTGCTGGAAGGGCAAAAAGAATCCGACTCCGCAAATCAATAATAAGAGTCAACTCAGATATCTCATGCCTTTGCCTGCTAAGGGTATCTGCAACCACATTCTCCTTCCCCTGGATATACTTCACCTCGAAGTCATATTCACAGAGAAATTCCATCCAACGCCTTTGCCTAGCATTAAGGTTGGGCTACGTGAAGATGTATTGAAGACTCCTATGATCACTGTGCAACTCAAACCTATGCCCAAGAAGAAAATGCCTCCATCTCGTCAATGCATGAACCACTGCCGCCAACTCAAGATCATGGGTAGGATAGTTTATCTCATGATCCTTGAGCTTCCATGACTCATATGCAATGACATGACCCTCCTACATCAATACTGCACCTAATCCCTCCAAGGACGTATCTGTACAAACTACAAAGTCCCCAATAGGATCCGGTATCGCAAGTATAGGTTCACTGGTCAACTTCTCCTTAAGACACTGAAAGGCTGCCTCACACTTCTCCGACCACTCAAACCTCTTTCCTTTCCTTTGAAGGGAGGTGATAGGATGCCCTAGCCTCGAAAAGTCTTGCACAAATTGCCTATAGTAACCTGCTAGCCCCATGAAGCTACGTATCTCGGCCACATTCGTGGGCGCAGGCCAATCTAAGATCGCTTGGATCTTTGTAGGATCCACTGAAATACCCTCCCCTGAGATCACATGGCCAAGGTATTGAACCTCAGTCCTAAAGAATTCACACTTCGACAAGTTAGCATACAACTGATTATCTCGCAAGCACTGCAATACCTGTCGCAAATGCTCCTCATGTTCCTCCACTGTCCTAGAGTATACCAAAATATCATCTAGGAACACAAGGACAAACCTATCAAGGTATGTACGAAATACCCCATTCATAAGACTCATGAACACTGAGGGTGCATTCGTCAAACCAAATGGTACAACTGTGAACTCATAGTGACCATACCGCGTTTGAAATGCGGTCTTATGAATATCTGACTCAAAAATTCGAAGCTGATGATATCTTGACTTGAGATCAATCTTTGAAAAGATGGTAGCACCCTTGATCTGATCGAATAGATCGTCAATCCTAGGAAGAGGATACTAATTTTTGATGGTCATTTTGTTCAACTGTCGGTAATCAATGCATAACAGAAGTGAACCGTCCTTCTTCACGAAGATGACAGGTGCTCCCCATGGAGAAACACTAGGGTGGATAAAACCCTTCTCTAGCAATTCCTTAAGCTACAACCTAAGCTCTTTTAGCTCCTGGGTAGTCATACGATAGGGAGCTCGTGAAATGGGTTTCGATCCAAGTACCAAGTCTATTTTGAAGTCAATGTCCCTCTGAGGAGGCATCCCTGGAATCTCGTCTGGAAAGACATTGGAAAACTCCTGAAGCATGGGGTGACTATCAAGAGAGACCTTCTCTTCTCCACCTCCTAGATCCAAATCATCCACTATAACAGCGAACAATTGGCAACCCTGCCGCACACACCTTCTCAACTGCATAGTTGAGATGATCCTCAAAGAGATCGGCCGCTGAACCCCCACTACCTCTACCTCTCTACCAGATGCCCCAATACATCTAATCAACTTACGTCGACAATCAATGACTGCACTATGAGCCTCTAGCCAATCCATCCCTATGACAACGTCATAAGAACCCAATGGAATAACACGAAGGTCCAAGGTAGTTTGGAGAGGTCCAACCTCTAACCTACACTCTGGCACAAAGGAAAGGGATGCAAATTTTGCACCCAAAGCTAACTCTACCTGCCACCTATCGACTTGCTTTACCGCATCCAGTCTACATCGCATCACAACAGATGAAGAAACAAAGGAATCAGATGCTCTAGAATCAAATAGAATAGAAACTGGGTTACCCCTCAACATACCATAAGCCTCAACGACTGTACCTTGGTGCTCTGCCTGGCGGTTGTCAACTGCTGTGAATACTCGATGCCCACGGCCTGCATCTCCTACAGTCGGCTTTGACGCCGCTGGACCCTAAGAATAACCCGATGCGCCCTTATTGGGACACATCCTCGCTATGTGACCCTGTTGGCCACATGCAAAACATCCAGTGCCTCTACCGAAGCCCCTGCCTGCAAGTGGTGTGCTAGACTACTGTGCACTACCCCTGAAAGATGAATGAGAACTCTACGCTGGCTGCTCAGAGTTGAAGCGTCTCATGTGCCTCCAACTCCTATCCCCCTGCCTTTGCTAGAAACCCTTCTATTTCCCCTGGGAACCCTGCTACTGCTATTGACCACTCTGAGACGGACCCTGCTGAGCTCTAGAAGGTGCACCTCCCTGAGGCTGACCTCCTCGAGCACTAGTCCTAGCTGCTGAACCACTGCCCACCTGCACTCCTACATGACCACCTAAGGCCATTGCCAGGTTCTCCTCAATGAGCCTAGCCTTGTCAACCGCCACCTCCATGGTCCTGGGTTTGAAAACCCGCACTCCACCACTGATACGGGCATTTAAGCCCTTGAGAAAATGTTGTACCAACATACCCTCGTCATCTCCTATGCCCACATACTGTTTGAGCTCGTAGAAACGACACTCATACATCTCTACTGACATGGTCATCTATCGAAGGGTGTGGAACTCATCCCCTCGACGCTGCCTCCAATGCTCAGAAAGAAATCTAGCCCGAAACTGCTCTAGGAACAACTCCCAAGAAACTGTACCAATGTCCAGATGGAGCTTCTACTCTTCTAATATCCACCAAGTGGAGGAAAATCCCCTCAAGTGCATAATAGCGCACCTAGCTCGAGTGTTGCTACCATAAGGGTGCATAGCAAAACACCTAGTCAAGTCAATGAGCCATGTCTCTGCCTCCAAACCACTGCCTAATCCATCAAAAATGGGTGGTCGTGCTCTAAGCAAGTCCCTCATATGGGCTGCTACCTCTAAATTAGACTGAACTGGTACATCTCTCTCTCTAACCACCACTGGCTCTACCTCCTACCTAGGCCCAAGGCGGGCAAGGGTCTCCTCTAACAACTGACGCAATTGAGCGTCCTCAATCCTGGGTGGATTCGGATTCTGATTGCCATCTCCCTGAATATTCTGAGAAGCCTGTTGCTCCTCATGGTCAGAAACAAGTGGAACATGTGGTGGTGGGTCTTGTTGTTCCCCAATGCGACCACCTAAACGGCCACATCTACGACCCCCACCTCTTCCATGCCTGGGAGGCATAATCCTACACAGACACAATAAGGTATTAAGCACAACACACAATTAAAACCCACACAACTAAAAGCTTAATGGCTCATCATAATCCCAGAGTACCCAGTGTTTAAACCTAGGCTCTGATACCATGTGTAATGCCCTGCCACACAACCCTAGGGGAAGTTGCAAACTACTAAACAAATGCACAATTTTATTTTTTTTGTTTAATTACAAATACATGTAAGATTACAACACAAAGCCAACAATCCCCTAAGGTTACGAGACAAGATTAATTAAATCACAAATTAAAACAACATGCATGAAGTGAAACATAACAACATTCACTTAAATAATTAAAGCACATACATTCCATACATGAGATTTTCATTTAAGACCATGAGATCCTTCATGGTTACCAATAACAGAAGTTATACAATTACAATTACATCACTCATTCCCAGAATGAGGTAAATCAATAACATGATTGCTTATTACAATTTCCACCTCAATAACAATGAGGGGTAAAATAAAATACAAGAATAACTAACATAAAAGAACCAAGGTAGCAACTGGATCCCACGAGCTCTCCAACACGAAAGTCTTGTCCACATAAGCAAACGCCAAAAGAACAACGGAGTAAGGTGCACGTTCCACCCAACCAAGTGATACCCGAAGGATCACCCCCCGTGCTAGGAGATAGTAACAAGGATTTAAGGTCAAGATCAACAACCTCTAAACATAGGCAACATGACTCAACTGGAAAGATACAAACATGACATCACATAACATAAGGGTTACAAAGCTTCCAGATTTAATAGAATGATCACATCACGAATACTAACATAATGTTGACTTAGGAGAAGTGTCATCACAATGTCGCATGGGATATCCTGGCAAGTCTTCCTAGGTCCCGGCCCCCATCTCGGAATATCCTGGTAACCTCTAACGACTCCCGGCCCCACATGCAAACCAATGCGGAAATCGTTATCTTTTGCAGGGACAAGATAACGATTTTGCCATTCCAGGCCTTCTCGTCTCATTCCAAGTCTATACAAGCACTTGCGTCCATGAGCGAGGCAAAATTAATCTTTTTAAATGTTGGTACCACCTACACTAATCAATTGTTTTAGTTTCCACTAAATTAACTAACTTACATTGAGATCTCTTGGCACCACTTTGTGTGTCGGCCCTTAATGTAAGCCACTTCTCTAAGGCAACACGTGGAACTATGCCACAACCAAAAGGGTACTCAAGTGCAACCTAGGGATAATGAATCCCTAAACACAACATGAAGTAAACAAAACCTGTCCAAGATAATCAGATATAACACTGGACACAATTACGCACTACCCATGGCAAACAAGGTTGATCGACATGACAGCCACCCCAAAACATAGAAGACGGTTCTATCTGAAGACTTACAAAATCTGACTCAAATCCCAACAAGAATGAACACCCCATGACGAAAGGAAGTTTGCAAACAATATAAGATAATCTACCTTCGGATTTCGTAAATCCAATCATTCATCGCATTAGTGCACTTAATCAAATTAAAAAAAAAACTATGTTCTTGCACAATCACATAAGGGTTTGGTTTTTCGTTTGTTTCTTGTTGGCGCAGTAAACGCAATAAATTAAATCAATCTTTCTTTCGCTATACAATGATTTATCAAAACAATTTTTATCTATCATTTGCAAATATCTCATTTATAAATTAAATACTTCTCTTTTTAAGAAAAAAAACAACACATTTAAATATAAGATATATATATATATATATAAATGACTATGTAATCGAACATGTATATATATGTACTCAATGTATATATATACATATTATCACATATATATTTAAAAATACATATATAATTAATATTTAAATATTAAATATAAATCACTTAACCAATCATTAAAATATAATATAAATATATTATAATATATATATATATATATATGAAATATCAAATTAACATATATAATATATATATTAAATACATATACCATTATATTTTAAATTAAATATATATAACAAAAACAAACAGTATAAAACAATTTTATTATATATATATATATTAAATATAAAATATAAAATATAATATATATTTTATACTTTATATTTAATATACATATAATAATAAAAGAAACGCGTTTTAAAAAGAAACGAAAGTCAACTAGGGTTAGGGCCCTGCCCTAACAGGGATGAATGCCCAATGAATGGGGGCGGGGCAGGCAGCGACGACGCTGCCCACAGGCGCCGTCGCCATCCATGGGGTGGCCATAGGGTTTATAACCCTTCCCCCTACCACTCACGTCATACACAATGAAAACAGCGATCCGCCATTCGCGGATTTGTGGGAATTTTCGACTGGTAACAAAAAATGAAATTTCTGGGTAAAAACCCAGAATGGAAAAAAAATGAATTTATTTCATTTCGCCGAAATTTTAATAACAATAAATCTCATACAATTAAATATATATATATATATATATATATATATATATATACACACACACAGTCATATTAAAATGACTGTAAAAATACTTATTTTCAATACCCAGATTGAGCAAATGCTCAATCTGAGAAATAAAATAATTTGCCATTGAAAATTACAAGATTTAACACAACAATTCAATGATTTCACAATACTTGCAAATTTAAATGGAGATTTTTCAAAGCAACCACAAATTTTCATAAGAAAACCATTTGAATCCCCCAAGTTTATTTCAAATTTCCTATTGATAGTTTGAGTATGAATTTTTGAATCTTTTCCTTGTTTCCACAATATGTTGAGAATTCTTTTGCTCAAGTTGAATGGAGATTTTGTCATGGGTTTTCCTCTAATTCAAACTTGAATTCCAAACCAATTTGAACCAATTTAAAAACAAGATTTTCAAATAACAATTTGCACAAGAATTTAAAGAAATTGCACCTTATGTTTTCTCCAAGCTTCCAATTCTTCAATAGAGATTCTTTCTTTTTTTATCAATTTTGCTTCAACAAATTCTTCCAATCCTTTCTTCAAAAAAATTTCTCCAAGAATTTCAATTCCCAAGCTTTTTTGTTCTCCCACAAATTACCAAATTCCCATTTTAAAACCAAAACATGAATTTCCTTATGCCATTTCCTTCTCCAAATTGTCAAACCCCTAATTTGAGTTCACCCACCAAAATTTATTGCCAATTTAGATATTTTCATTTTTTGAAATTTAATAAAGCAATTCTATTTCCCTTTTCAATTTGCATGATATTTATTTAAAACAAAATTCTATTATGCTTCAAAAAGATAATTTCATTTCCTTTCTTCCACAAAGAAATTGAATTTAACAATTTCATTTAAAATCATTTTTTTTAATTTAATTGCAATTTCTTTCTTTTTTTATTTGTCTCAATATTTAATGATGCTAACACAATTAATTTTAATTTAATTAATCAATAAATAAATCTAATCCATGATTAGATTAATTTATTGATTGAATTAAATTAACTAATTAATTAATAAGCACTCCTTTATGTATTTTGACAATAAAATTAAATAAAACAAACACCATTTACCTTGCTAATTTAAATACGCAAGCAAGGAGAGAAGAGACGACAAGGAAAATAATTTATCCCAACTAACAACCCGATGACACACTATGGCTAGGGTGATGTCACGACACAGAAAACCTAGCTACTATCTCCCAATCGTTTCCGTTGGACAAGGGACACGCTCAGACCTGTGGAACCAGGTGGAGTCGATGTCTTGTACCTGCATCCTGCACACGATACGAGTGTCAAAACATGCATATATATATTAAAACACACCGTGAAGAGGAAATCGCGGAATCATAGGGCACTCGAATGCGAGTGATGTGATCCCGTCCCCTTCACCAATACAATATTGCTAACTGACGCATCTAATCATCAATGATATAGTCAAAGCATAAACATCAATAATTCAGATAAATGCTAATTTAATCCATAACATGAAATAATAATACATTTGATTAAAGCACCATCACATCAAAACATAATGTTTTCATCGCTTTAACAATTAGTGGTCAAAGTAATCAAGTTTATAACCATCATGCTAACAAAGCAAAACATACAATACGGACACTGTTCGATCAAAAGAACAAAATGGAGGGGTGTTACAGGGTTTGTAAATCATATAACGGATATTTTTTATTTGAGTTATAATTAAAGAAAAAAACCCCGAGAGGTCATATTATATTATATTATATTATACATAATATAATATAATATAATATAATGTAATAACAATATAATATAATATGATATTATATTATATTATATTATATTATAATATTATATTATGTTATATTATAATATTATATTATGTTATATTATAATATTATATTATGTTATATTATAATATTATATTATGTTATATTATAATATAATATGATATATTATAATATAATATGATGTATTATAATATAATATGATATATTATAATATAATATATATATAATATAATATAATATAATATAATATATATATTATATTATATTGATATTATTCTAATATATTATATATATTATATATATTATATATAATAATATGTAATATATAATATATTATAGTAAATATAATATATATTAATATATGTTATATTATAATATAATATATTATATTAAATAATCGATATTTAAAAAAAAACACTATGGTCGAGTCATGGACCCAACCATTTATTTAAAAAGTTGTAACTAAGGAAACAAATATTCGTTGTAAATTGATATTCGTTTCCTGTATTAAATACAAACGAAAAAAATTCTGAGAGTAATATTTTTACCAGGGCGTGCGTGTGGGTTTTAGGAGAGCGACTCGGATATCCGTTTGAGGGAGATAAAATTACCAAAAAAATCACCAAATTTGTAAGGTATGTTTGATTTTTTCAATTTTTATACAATTTTTATTCATTTTGCTTTTTTTTTTGAATTTTAGTCAAAAATAGGGCATATTTGATAGATTTTTTATTAGATTAAAACCATTGTTAATTTTTTTTTTTTTTAATCAATTAACAGGTTAAAAATGGATCAAAATGAAAATCCTAACCTTGCACAAAATGAAAACCTTAATCCTACAGAAAATGAATACCCTCCAAATCCTCCACCACAACCATTGTTTCTAAATGAAAATGTGCCAACAATACATGAGTCTATTCATAGGAATTTAGATCAATTAAGAAAAGTATGTCAAATCTATGAAACACTCGATGAACTATCAGATATGAAAAACACTTTGGAAACAAGCATTGTAAATGATCAAAATTTGGCAATTCAACATAATAGATTTATACTTTGGCAAGAGCAACAAAGACAATTTTATGTTGATGGGTTATCATATGATGAGGTGAAGGCTCTTGATATTGAAAAGGTCAATTAGCCCAGTTATTCATAGATCAGAGAATTGGACAACCTGTTAATGTGCGAAAACCAAAATTTTCAATTAAATGGTGCACCCATAAAGGAATATTAGATAATTTTTGGAGACGTTGGTGGATGGTTTTCGATAAACCACCCAACAACAACCTTGATGTCCCTCAATATTTTCTCTGAAAATTATGCGCTCAGTTTGTGCTAGGGAAACATGTCAATTACTTTGACATGCGATATTTCTAGGGTGTTGGTAGAGGGATACCACAAGATAGACCTAGGGCACGCCGAGTCACCCCAGTTCGTCCTCCTCCACCTATTGCTTCTTTGACTCCACTACCTTACCGCATTTATGCCTTACATTTGTTGAGTGATCATTTGGTGAGGCATAGCCATCATGTTGTGTAGCCATTTGACGGTGCATCCCATCACGGTGGTGCTGCACCTAATACATCCCAACATGATGGTGGTGCACCTACTATAGTAGCTCCCACTGGTACACAACCATCAACTCCGACTAGTACACCGTCCTCTTTGGGACATATTTGTGTGCCTCATCATTGCATGACGTGCAACAATTTATGTTTCGGTCCTCTCCGATGGTCCACTGAGGCTCCCATAGACACATCCAACTTTGAGGTTCATGATATGTCGAATGTAGGAGTTGATAGAGCATAGAGTGGAGCATTTGTAGGAGAGACATCAATTGCTAGGGATGATATGGGAGCATTGGTAAGTCTTAAAGCAATTTCATAGTGTGTTTTATCTAAATTCTTTCATATTTTATGAAGGATATTTGTACTAATATATGTTTATGTGTTGGAATCTTTAACAATTGTTGATAGAGGAGCAGCTGTCGGAAGTGCAGTAGGCTACACATATTGCCATTTCATTTTCCTTAGACAATCAGTACACGGTAAATAATTTAAATTTTTATTTTAGATGTTAATCTTTGAAATCTAATATGTTTAAATACATGTACTACATATATTGATAGTCTAATGTAATCTTGTCTTTTTATGCAGCAACCTAGTTCTTATACAACCTTGTTGACCGAGTCTGACCCATTGGATGAAGTTGCACAACAGGTAAATATCTTTTTTATTGTCGACATTATAATTATATGTGCATGTGCATTTACATTCTTATCATTTTTTATACAGGAAAGCATCTTAGCTGATCCATCCACTATGAGCCCATCTAGTGTCATAGCATCACAATAGGTATGTGTTTATTTTATATTGCAGATCATTTATGTTTAGATAGGAGTAGATATGTGATTAGTAGATATGATTATTTGTCAACAATTATATTTTAATTTGTATCATTTTTATTTTATTTTCTATAGTCCTTTGTTTGACACAACATTGTGATGAGTGAGAGACCATTACTTTATAGGAGGACTCCTGATCGTCCTAGGGGACAATCATATGCAGAACGTCTTGCAGAAAAGAGAGCAAGATTAGAGGTAAACAAGAATTGCATTATTGATATAATATAGTACATGTATATTGATTTTGATGTTAAATTTGTAATTTATAAATGATGGTTTATAAGTTTCTATTTACTAGTCTATCTTGTCAACCATTCACATAATCTAATTTGTGGTTTGAAATGTTATTGTGTAGGAAACTGCAGAGCATCTAACTTCTTCAAGGAGGCTTGATTTTGATGGTCCAACACAGGATTAGGATATGATATAGATTGACATGTACTTAGGGTTTGATAGATCTTGATATGGCATATATGCCACAATTTATAAAACTAGTTGTAAAACTTGTTCTGAGTAGGCATATGCCAAATTTGTATAGGCACAAACACAATTATTCTACAGTTTGATATAAAAGAATTGATATTCGATCTAATTTGTTTCTCGTGTGCATGTCTTTCTACTTTGAATTTTCAAGATGGAATGTATAATTATCTTAGAATTGTTTAAAGTTATGATTGATAATGTATGTTATAGATTAACGAAATAACATTTTAATAGAACATGTGAATTACAATTGGTAATCAATCTGTTTCTTTGAGGAGATTTTTCAAACCATGAATTTCCTTTTCTATTGTACCACATTTTTCATACATGTCTACCAATACATTTTTATCAAACACTCATTTTTAGAATACCAATGATTTCAAGCTTTGTTGAATGAATTTATATTTGACATTATTTTGTTTTTTAAACTCGTGTAATGAAGTGTGCAGCTGATTTTTATTTCCAAAGAAGTTAACAAAAATGAAAAGTGGATACAACTTAATGAAATTAATTTCATGTTACATTGTTCATTCGAAAGTAATATAATCATCAGGATAAAAATCAATGTCACTTAATGTTCATTGAAGCATAATAACATGCAAAAGGTATAAAATCATCTTGAGTAAGAATCAATATCCTCACAAAATCAACTCAAGCCCACAAAAAAAAGGTTGTGAAAGACACCTATTACCCTTATGTTTAACATATCTCAAAACCTAATGTGCTTGTTTTGGAACAACCCCACTGAAATTGAACTATTATGCCGAACAGGGCTCCTATTAGCCCAAATTTGCAAAACAACTCATCTTTAAAATTGCTGCCCCTCCAAGATTCCTTTGGAAAGTATCTCACCAGGCTATAAACATCCAAATTCCACAAATATCATCCTTGTAAACACCATCTAAGTCACTCAATCATGTAACCCTCATTTTGCTCAGATTATAAGGGGGTTGATTGAAAGTATACATTTCCACACTTATCTCACTCAAACAACACCTCAAACATGTTTATAGAAGTTTGCATATGCTTAATACACCTTTATAAATTGTTGCCCCAACATATTTCAATCACTAACACCCTTAAACCTCCCAATTTCACTCAAAAACCACACTTTTCACATCTAGGGCATCATACCCAAACCTCGATTGACCTCCCCTGCTCTCCCAAACCCTTCTAACATCTAATTCATACCTAATTGGACCATGACCAAACAACTTCCAGCTGTTTTCCAACGAACTACAACAAGATGACTCTTGAACTTCCATCATTTGACAATAAGTAGCAATTTTGACAAGCAGTGTAAAGTTGCAAAGTGGTGCAACTTTCGTTTTGCAACTCGTAGGACAAAAAAAATTGTTCCAACATGTCTGGATGGGTATGTTTACGCTAGGGATGGTCCTCTTTTGCACCCAAATACTTTGAATCACTCCGAGCTACATTGGATTGACGATTTCCCTTAAGAGTCTAAAGTGCTAAAAGACAACAATCTTTGAAGGGCTATTTCTTGGAAACCATGATGCCTACAAACTCTTTGTCTGAGGTTATGGGATCATGTTGGGACCATCTACAATAACCTCTCTCAGATTTTTCTATCTCGGAGGCATTTGCCTGTGGTGACCAGTTTTCAGTTGAGGAAAAAGTTGTTAGATGCAAGTAGTGTAAAGTTGCAAGGTGGTGCAACTTTCGTTCTACAACTTTTAGGACTAAATGGAATGTTCCAACACATCTGGATAATAATTTTTACACTAGGGATGGTTCTCTTTTGCACCCAAATACTCTGAATCTCTCCAAGCTACATTGGACTGATGATTTCCCTTCAGAGTTGAAAGTGCTAAAAGGAAACAATCTTTGAAGGGCTATTTCTCAGAAACCATGACACCTACAGATTCTCCGTCTGAGGCTATGGGATTTTGTTGGGACCCTGTACAATAACCTCTCTTGGATTTTGTTATCTCAGAGGATTTTTCCCGCGGTGACAAGTTTTCAATTGAGGAAAAAGTTGTTAGATGCAAGTAGTGTAAAGTTGCAAAGTGGTGCAACTTTCGTTTTGCAGCTCGTAGGACCAAATAGACTATTCCAACACATCTAGATGGGTACGTTTACGCTAGGGATGGTCCTCTTTTGCACCCAAATACTTTGAATCTCTCTGAGCTATATTGGATCGACGATTTCCCTTAAGAGTCCAAAGTGCTAAAAGACAACAATCTTTGAAGGGATATTTCTCAAAAATTGTGATGCCTACAAACTCTCTGTCTGAGGATATGAGATCATGTTGGGACCCTCTACAATAACCTCTCTCAGATTTTTCTATCTTGGAGGCGTTTTCTCACAGTGACAAGTTTTTAGTTGAGGAAAAAGTTGTCAGATGCAAGTAGTGTAAAGTTGCAAAGTGGTGCAACTTTCGTTCTGCAACTCATAGGCCAAATGGACTATTCAAACATGTATGGATTGGTATGTTTACGCTAGGGATGGTCCTCTTTTGCACCCAAATATGCCGAATCACTCTGAGCTACATTGGATCGACGATTTCCCTTAAGATTCCAAAGTACTAAAAGACAACAATCTTTGAAGGGCTATTTCTTGGAAATCAAGATTCCTACAGACTCTCCATGTAAGGCTATGGGATCGTGTTGAGACCCTCTACAATAACCTCTCTCAGAATTTTCTATCTCGGAGGTGTTTTCTTGCAGTGACAAGTTTTCAGTTGAAGAAAAAGTTGTCAGATGCAACCAGTGTAAAGTTGCAAAGTGATACAAATTTCATTCTACAACTCGTAGGACCAAACAGACTGTTTCAACACATCCAGATGGGTACGTTTATGCTAGGTATGGTCCTCTTTTGCACCCAAATACGCCAAATCACTCTGAGCTACATTGGACCGATGATTTCCCTTCAAAGTCCAAAGTGCTAAAAGGTAGCAATCTTTGAAGGGCTATTTCTCAGAAACTATGACACCTACAGAATCTTCATTTGAGGTTATGGGATCGTTTTGAGACCCTCTACAATAACCTCTCTTAGAATTCTCTATCTCAGAGGTGTTTTCCCGCAATGATGAGTTTTATAAACCACCACATTGCAAACACGTTCCATTTAAACAATCATTTTTATAAAATAAGCAACCATCACCTCTAATGCATAAAAATGAATCTAACTCCTTGGATGACTTGGGAAGTTGTAGTGCATGACACTCTTGCAACATTTCGTTAGTATGTATAGTAGAACGTATATGGCATAACAATTCATGATACATTGAAAACTCAACATGGTATTTACAACATGTATTACGAACCTTAATAGGAACACAATAAAATAGTTTGCAAGACTTAAAGGCCCTTTGCGAGATTTACAAATGTGGATGTTCTTGACAAGAAAATTTGTACAAAATTATTTGGCTACATTCCAAAAAAAATTTAGGATGCGATGTACAATCTCTATTGCCAATTCATAACTTTAAAGCATCCTTTACGTTCGGTGATACTCTAGAACTTGAGAATTCCAATATTGTTCAATTTGCATCTTTACATTATCTGTTAGATTTTTATCAACATGTAGAAGCCTCCCACTAAAAGCCCATGTATCATTTTGAAGAGAACTATCGAGTCCTCCTCTTCTTGATAGTGCTCTCTTCAATGTTTTACGATTTAAGTTAAAATCAATACAAGTTTGTCTCATTAAACAAGCATTTTTCAAATGATGGCTTACTACTGAGGTTGTGATCACTCTTTGAGAAGCCCTTTTATCTTTTTCCTTGATAGTCTTTCCAATAGAGCATTAAAAAGATTTTTTACAATAAGACTATTTTTTTCCCTTTTTTTGTGAGACGAATCTTCAATTTTTTTAATATTGGTCTCATTTTGTAAATCTTAAGTAATTGCACAAAAAATTGGCATTTTTCGGTTAATGTCTTATTGGAAAAGAATTCACTGAACAATTTCGTAGCCCACAAACGAACCGTTCCTTGTGACATTTTCCCTTGAAGATTATCAATTATGTTCTCATCTATTTCAACCAACCATTTAGGGGTTCTTTTGTAATTAGGTGTTGCATAAGGTTCATTTTCAACCACATTTTCATTTTCAACATTATCAATTACAATTTCATTTTGAACAACATTTTCATTGTCAAAAACAAATTTTATTTTCAACCACATTTTCATTTTCAACATGTTCAAAAACAACTTCATTTTGAATATCATTTTCAACAACATTTTCATTCTCAATGTTGTTCACATTTTCATTTTCAATTTGAATGTTTTCATTTTCAATTTGAATATGATGTTCAATATTTTCAATTCCTATTTCATCTTCACTTGAATTAACATTCAATGGTTCAAAAGAAGCTTCAATTTGAATATTTTGCATACCTTGTCTTTTTTTCCTATGACTTTCTCTATCTTTTGCTCTATATGCTTCAATTTGTTCTTGCTGTAAGTTTCCTTTTACCTTTTCTCTTACGTTGACTATTGCTCCCCATTGCACAAACAAAAAAACACACACAAATGATTGGAATTCTACAAAAAGTGTAAGAGAATCTTTGAAAAGCTGAATTTCATCAAATGCAGACAAAAATCATGAGATTTTCGCGACAAAAAGGATGTAGGGACCGTTGAAATACTCAAAATGGTCCCTTTTTTGTTTTTAATATAACTTACAAACGAATATCCATTACGAAATGGATATCCGTTTCTAAATGGATATCTGTCACCTCTAGTGTTATTAGAATGTCATATGTTATATAATATATATCATATATCAATATGTAATATATTTCAATATATAATATATATTATATATTAATATATAATATATAATATATAATATATATTAATATATAATATATATTAATATATAATATATATTAATATATAATATATATTAATATATAATATATAATATATAATATATATTAATATATAATATATAATATATATTATATTTAATACATAATATATATAATATATAATATATATTATATTTTAATATATATATTGTTGCTCGTCCAAGTGTATAACACACTAATACAAAAAATGGATATCCGTTAATAACGGATATACGTTATATCCCTCACCTCTGTTATTACGTATCACATGTTGTATAATATATATAATACATCAATATATAATATATATTATATATTAATATACATTATATATTATATTTTAATATATAATATATATAATATATAATATTATATGTTAATATATATAATATATAATATTAATTATTATATATTAATATTAATATGTTTTGCTACTCGTCCAAGTGTGTAAACTACTAATACACAAAAAGGATATCCGAAAATAATGGATATCCGATAGTAACGGATATCCGTTTTTTGAAATTTAAGAATTATAATTTCTTTTGACATAGATATATATTTATTATATATTAATATTTATTATGTATTAATATATATATATATATATATATTGATATTATATTAATATATATAATATATAATATATATATATATATTAATATATAATATATATTCATATATTATTATATATGAATGTATATAGTATATATTAATATATTAATATTATATTCATATATTTAATATAATAAATAAATAATATATAGTATCCCTTTCTATAAACCCTACACCCTCCCTCACCCTCTCCCACCCTCTCTCACCTTCTCCCACTCTCTCTCACCCTCTCCCACCCTCTCTCACCTTCTCCCACTCTCTCCCACCTTCTCTAACCTTCTCCCACCCTCTCCCACCCTCTCGCACCCTCTCGCACCCTCTCTCATCCTCTCCCACCTTTTCCCACCCTCTTCCACCCTCTTCCACCCTTTCCCACTCTCTCCCACCTTCTCTATACTTCCCACCCTCCCACTCTCTCCACCTCTTTCCCAATCTCTCCCACTCTCCACCCAATCCCACCTCTAACCCTCTCCCACCATCTCCCACTCTCTTCTCCTAATTCTCTCTCTCCCACACTCTCCCACTGCCTCTCACCCTCTCCCAACCTCTCTACTCTGTGACTCCTTTTCCTACCCTCTCCTAATTTCTCTCCTCTCTCCTATTAATTTCTCCTACACTCTCTCCTACTCTGCCTCTCACCTCTGTAAATTCTCTCCCACCTTCTCTCCCACCTCTCACCCTCTCCCTAATCTCTCCCATGCTTCCCATGTTCTCTCCCTCTCCTAACTTCTCTCTCCCTACCCTCTCCTCCCTACCCTCTCCCACACTCAGTCTCCCACCCTCTCCCACCTGCCTCCCACCCTCTCTCCCACTCTCCCCCACTCTCTCCCACTCTCTCCTGTTCCTCCACCTCTCGTGACCCTCTCTCCCACTCTCCCACCCTCTTCCACCCTCCCCACTCTCCAACTCTCCCCCATCCTCTCCCACCCTCTCCCACTCTCTCCCACTCTCTCTCTCTCTCCCTCTCTCCCACTCTCCCTCTCTCCCTAAACCCTAAATAATATATTTGAAAGGGAGATGGAGGCTTCAAAGGGATACGATGTATTAAATATATTATATAATATATTTAATATATATACAATATATCTAGAATATAAATAATATATATTATAATATATATTATATATAATATATACTATAATATATTTTACATATAATATATATTATATAATATATAGTATATTTATATGTAATAAATTTATAATTTAAAAAACTGATATCCGTTACAAACGGATATCCGTTTTTAGCGGATATCTGTTTTGTTCTCTCATTTTCAAATGGAGACAATGTATTCATAATATATAATATATAATATATATTCTATAATTTATATAATAAAATATATTATATAATATATAATAAAATATATTATATAATATATAATAGATAATATATTATATATACAATAAATTTATGATATAATAAATGGATATCCATTATTAAAGGATATCCGTTTTTGATCCAATTGATTGAAGCCACATGGGAATATAATATACTTCCACGAAACAGATATCCATTTCTTTGAGGACTTTATAATGTGAATTCTTGCTCATTTTCACAAACTAGTCCTCATTTTGGCGACACAATAGTCGAGTAGCAACCTCTAGCGACCTCAAAGTATTTTTTTTTTGCATTTTTTTAGTTTTTTTTGCCAATTAGTGATAAATTTAAGATTTTTTTTGCATTCTTTGTAGATTTTTTGAATTTTTTCATTTCTATTTAAAGTTACAACAAAATTTGAAACCCTAGTTAGTGAAAAACAAAAAAAACACATCAAACAAAAAATGGAACCTTTATTACTAGAAAAAAGCCATAAAATTGAACCTAGCATACTAAACAAACTTAAAATAGAACTTTCATAACCTCATTTCTCCATTTTTTAAAACCATTTTACATTCTTGTCTATTTTTCATTATTCTTTATCACTTATTTTCATGTTTCTTAAATTCTTGCTTTGTTTATTATTTTTAAATTAGTATTTCTTTGCTAAAAAAATTGTTTTTTAATTGTTTTGACTCTCTTTAGCTCTCAAAATAGAAAGGATCCTTGTTGGAAGTGCTCTAAATTTCCAATTCTTGGTGAATCTGGATCCATTGTTAGTATTGACGAGACAAAACTTGTCTCTGCAGCCATAGAGAAATGGGCAAAGTGAATGGGTAATAATCGATGTGCTATGTAGGAGGCTATTATATTGAATCATATACAAATGATAGCCTCCCACACAACCCATCGATTATTACCTATTAACTTTGCCCATTTCCCTATGGTTGTAGGGACAAGTTTTTTTTTAACTATGTATATAGATTCACTTAGTATTGGAAATTTAGAGCAAAACACTTCCACCTTTGTTGAATCAATTTGAAGCTTAACACTTCCACATTGCAGCGAGGTAAAAAATTAATGTAGTTTTAAATGAGATTCCACATCACTTTAACAATTATTTGTTTTCCATTTACACGCCTTAGAAATAAACGAGCTTTACACATTTTTTCATTTGTATTCAATTAAGTCATTTATATTGAATGGTTTAAGGGGATTTTAAACATGTATCTTACATTTTTCAATTACAAATTTAATGCAGGTTCACTTATATCTAAATCATGGATCCACACCCTCCAGCTCCAACCACTCCACCTCCACCACCTACACCCAATGGTGCTCGCTTTTGAGAACAAGTTGATGTGAATGTTAGAACCATTCAGGATCAAGTTAACGTTATTCAAAATGAAGAATGTGTTCACCCATTATTGTGGTATTTTGCATCAAAAATGCAAACTGTTGTTGATGTGTGTAGGTCCATGGAAGTGGATTTAGACGAGCATCAACAATGGCTAGAGGAAAGGAGACAGTCCCAAGCTAAAGAGGAAAACACAAAGAAATGAATAGATGCAACTGAGAGCCGCAAAACTTTATTAAGACAACGATCTTATATTTATAAAAAATTTGATCTTCGATGGATATTTTATAAAGAATTTGGTTGGATGGATATTTTTAGTGTTGAATTTAAGAATATTTAATAGTGTAATGATGAGACAAAAATTTAGTAATACATATTAAATAATCTATTAATTTAGTGTTTGTTAATGTATATAGTGTGTATATATAGTGTTTATTCATGCATCATGGTTGACTGATGACTTATTTGTTGATCATAATCATTATAGAGATTTCACATGAACAGTCTAATTAGCATGTATCTTGATGTCTTCTAAGGATTTTTTTTGAAAGTTACATAATGTTCTTGTTTATATACCATGATTGGAAGATAGTGATTCTTATTCATGATGATTTTATGGTCTTTTACATGAATGATCTAATGACATGTTATTAAACTTGAAAGTTTTAATGGCATGAATGTTGAATTGAGTTGTAATGGTTTTGTTTGATGGTTGTATCACTTGTTATTCTAGAGCCCGTCCCAACACGGAAAACACTCTTCCTCTCAACTCTCTTTCTCCCCCTCTCTCTCAGGTCTCTCCCTCTCCCTCTGTCTCCCCCTCTCCCCCTCTCTCTTTGTCTCTTCGTCCCTCTCTCTATCTCAACTCTTTGTCTATCTCTCCCTCTCACTCTTAGGTTCCTCCCACCCCCCTCTCTCTCTCTCAAGTCTCTCAAAGCTTCCTCTCTCCCTCCCTTTCTCCCTCTCAAGTCTCTATCTCTCCCTAGATCAAGTCTCTCTCTCTCTCTCTCTCTCTCTCTCTCTCTCTCTCTCAGTTCTCTCTCTCTCTCCCTCTCACTTTGGGCCCCCCTCTGTCTCTCTCAAGTCTCTTTCTTGGACTCTCTCTCTCCTCTCTCTCTCTCTCTCTCTCTCTCTCTCTCTCTCTCTCTCTCTCTCTCTCTCTCTCTCTCTCTCTCAAGACTCTCTCCTTTGTCCCTCCCTCTGTCCCTCCCTCTCCATCTCCCTCTCAGTCTCTCTTCTCTCTCCCTCACTCCTCTCTCCTCCAAACTATATATCTCTCTCCTTCTCCTCTCTCCCCCTCTCTCTCTCTCTCCCTCTTAGCTCTCTCTCCCCATCCCTCTCAGGTCTTTCACTCCCACTTCTAAGGTCTTTCTTTATCCCTCTCTCTCAAGTCCCTCCCTCTCTCTCTCTCTCGTGAATTGGCTGCACATCAATAATTTTTTTAGCGGTGGTACATTTTCCTTGGTGTTATTAATATTTAGCTACTTTTAAGTTTTCTTTACAACTCATCTTCCTTGGTGGGAAAATTGATGGGAAATCCTGTCATTATTAATATTTAGCTGCTTTTAAGTTTTTTGTAAGCATTTATAAGGCCATACGAGTTATATTTCAAATCCTGCCATTATTGCAAATGATGGGAAATCTATCTAATAATAGTGTTACCTAATATATGATATGATTGATGTGACAAACTTTATGTAATTCTACTTAGAAAAATCCCGCCTCGTTTTCAAAGGAGACAATGTATTGAATATATTATATAATATATAATATATATTAAATATATAATATATTATATAATATATTATAATACCTCCCTCTCCCCCCCTCTCTCTCTCCCTCTCAGCTCTCTCTCCTCATCCCTCTCAGGTCTTTCACTCCCACTTCTAAGGTCTTTCTCTCTCCCTCTCTCTCAAGTCCCCCCCATTCCCTCCCTCTCCCTCTCTCTCTCTCTCTTGTGAATTGGCCACACATCAATAAATATATAATATATACTATGTATTAAATATATTATATAATATATATAATATATATTACATAATATTAATATAGTATATAATATTTCATATATATACTATATACTATATATAATAATTAATATGTATACTATATATAATATATAGTATACTACACAAAAAATATGTACTATATAGTATAATATAATAATATAATATAGTAAAATATTATATAATATAATAATATATAATATATATTATAATATTATATATATTAATATATAATATAATAATACATAATATATAATATACTATATAATATATTATATATAATACATAATATTATATATTTATGTATTATATATACATAATACATGATATAATACATATTATATAATATTATGTATTATAAATAATATAAAAAATTATAATTAACGGATATCCATCTAATAATAAATATCTGTTACGAATGAATATCCATTTTGAAAAACAAAATGGATATCCGTTCAGGATTTGGTTTGGGTTGGAAAGTCAACCCAAAAAACATGTTTTTCAGAATTTGATTAGTTTTCTGAAGTTCGCCCTTGTGGCTGATGACTTTTTTTTGACCTGATTTTCATCAAACGAAAAGGGTTTATAGAAAAAATTGTCAGCTTTCCACCAATATAACTTTTTCCTTATTTTTAATTAAATAAATAATTATTATTGATTTTCTACCTACATTACGTCTAAAGTCCTGATTGATAGGCTGATTGAAAAACTTCTATAGCTTTCAAACTACTTAACATTTTTTGAATATACAAGATGCACCACATTCTATGCTTTGCCTAATATATGATAATAAAAAAATTGAATTTCATAATTTTTTGACCAAGTTATGGTGGTCAGACACAGACGTTTTAATAATTCTGAAAATTTCTAGTAAAAAAATTATAACTAATTATTTATGTGGAAAAAAATTACAAAAAAAATCTAACACATCCAGATATGTGTCCTCTACTTATATTTAAAAATTTAGAAAAAAATATTATTTTTTTCTTGTACTTAGGGTGGTCAGACACAAACCTGCTTCTTATCTTTTTCCTGAAAATTTAGTACCACTGCATTGAAATTTCAAATTTTTTCAAAACAGATTTACTTTTTTTCCAAAAAAGGACTAGTAGCCTAGAAACTACATTCAATTTTCTACAACTTTTGTTCTTACATATTTTTCAAATTATGTTAATAACCTATTCAAATTTTTATGTCAAGTTTCCTAACTCTGATTTTCTGAATTTTCATCGCCACTTAGAGGCCTAGTTTGGACCCCCATGATCCTGCAAATACCCTGTAATAAGGAGAAAAAGAAGAAGAAAAATGTATATTTTTATGATGAGTCTAAGATATCCTCCAAGGATTTAAAGGTGATTCTTTCATCATTGCCTTGGCTACTCATGCATTAGAAGGTGCATGATTGATAAAATCTAATGCCTCTTTCCACATGACCTTACATCGAGGTTGGTTTACAAAATATTAAGAATATGATGGTGGGAAGGTGTACCTTGAGGATGATTCTCATTCTAAATATTGTTGGTCATGGTAGAGTCTTGATTGGATTCCCAGATGAATGAGTGAATAGGATCAATGGTGTACTACATATCCCTAGTTTGGAAAGAAACCTACTTTTTGTAAGTAAATTGAATGATATGAGTGTGAAAATTGTTTTCTTGAGTGGAAGGTGTAGGATTATCAAAGGAGTTATGGTTCTTGCTAAGGGTGTTCATATTGGAACTATATTTTAGCTAGATGTATGCATGGTTTAATACAATAGCTATTCAATTATTGTAGTGAAGAAATCTATATAATATTTTCTTTCACCATCACAATAGTAACAAAGAGGTGTGTTGTGTCTAATTTTGATCATCATTATTTCTAGGTACCTAAAGGTGCTCATACTTTAGAGACTGAGCTACTAACAGTGAAAATAATGCTATGGCACCAAAGGATGGGTCACATAGGTGAGAAGAGTTTAAGGACCTTGAAAAATAGAAACCTTGTTGAGGGGTTAAATGAATATAAAATTTAATTATATTTTGTGTGAACATTATGTATATTGAAAATAAACTATGTTTAGTTTTACTTTAGTTCTCATAAATATTTTAAGGTGTTGGATTTAATCCATTATAATGTATTTGGTTCTCTTAATGTTTTTGATTAAGGGAAAAATACGTTTTGAAGGGACCTCATTTTAAATCCTAATACTTAAAATTATAAAACATCAAATGCTCACCCAGAGCACAAAAAAAATTCACAAAGTGAACCACCAACACAAAGAAAACAACACCAAAAAAGAATAGACACAAAGCATAACACTTAGAGGTGCTTTAGGGTATCAACCGCTTCTAACTCCACATAAAATAACTATTGAAGATTCAAAAACTTAATGAAGTCATTATTTTTAGCTTCAAATGATTTTTTCTCACTCATCCTTGTCCTTATGCTAGGTCTAGAAACAAATTCCACATCTTTCTTAATCTACCCCTCTTGGAGATCTTTCAGCTTGCCAATTATAATTTTGATCCTTGTAGTACCACTCCTTATGGTGCATTGAATCGCTTAAATAATTTTCTCCAAATTTCCTTTTATAACTTTAATCTCTTTTTCTAGGGAAGTGAGTCTCATTTTTTCATTCTCCTCATTTTCTATACCAAACATCATGGTCTTCAGGTTGGCCAAATCCTACTCAAATTGTTTCATTTTATAGAAGGCATCCTATCCCTTGAGGATGTTCTCATCATGTTCTTGGGTAACATTACTTTAACCACCAAATTTAATGTACATGTTTTCAAGAGTGATATTTAGGTGATTATTCTAAATGAAAAACCATTTGGTTATTAAATATTGTAAGTTCGTAGTATCCCTCACCATTGGACCCAATTGCGCCAACTACTCTTGGTTGGAATTCATGAAGACTAGATCAATAAAATAATCCCTCACATTTGGTGTAGGGTTAGAAATAGCAGGGAAAGGAACCCTAGGCTTAGGTTCCAATATTTTCACCTTACCGTCCCATTTCAAATTTGGGGAAATAGATACTTCATCAATTTCCATACCCTACACTAGACCCTTAGAATAACCAACCTATTTTTCCATAACCATCACCACCCTAGTAGCACCCTCAATCACCTCTAAAACACAACCTTTTCCTTTTGATTTTAAGGGAGGCATGGGTGTTTGGTTTGAGTCTCTTATCCTTTTGGACATCCTCTTTTGAATCCTCATCAGTATCATCATTCATAGGTGTTAGGGATCTTTCCATCCTTTTGGCTCTAGTCACAAAGAGGTAGATAGGGGATTTATGCCTCAAAGCACTTTTACTCTACACACACATAAACATTTCTTGCATTTCATTATAATATAGGTATGAAGAAAGCTCAAATACCTCATGAACCAAATCCTCATCCTCCTCAACATCAGTGTCCTCCCTTAGGGACTCAAAAGAAGAACCATTGGTAGTATTATCATCAAAAAGGGTAATTGTGGGCTTATTAATGACAACCTTTATAGGGGTGTTATTTTTCATGTAATTCAATAGAAGCAACATAAGGCCTTGGTGACTTGGCATCATGTATGGGGAATTCCTAGAGTCTTTGATGTAATTATCTAAATAAACTATTAGATAAAAAGGGAAAGACATATATTTATGTAAAATATGATTTAAAAGCACAAAATAATATATGTAAATAGAATTATATCTCCCATCCATAGTGCCATACCTCATGATAGATTCCACCTCTATAGCTCAAATAGACTTGAGCGAGGTGCTTTTGTATCTAGAGTGCAATTTAACTATTTTCTCTCATTTCCATTAAATAACAATTTCATTGACTCCTCTCCAACTTTTCTATCTTTGCACAATTTTCTACTAGCTATTGAGAGCTTGTAACCTGAGTAATGAGGCCTTCATTGATGCTATAGTCCCAAAAAAACATAGATAGTTTTCTAATTTTCTATGCCTTGGAAAATGTCTTAGAGGCCTTAGGATCATGACCAGGTAAATATTCCATAAGAGTGGTTAATCCTCCTTTCGTTGAAATCTTCCAAACCTTGGGATTTTAATTGACCACCTTTAATTAGTTGATTCAACTATATTATTTATTCTTATGTTTTAATCACTATCACCACTTAAGTTCACAATTATTTTCAAGGTTACCATCTCCTTTAGACCCTTAGCATTTTCCTCACAACAAAAGCTTAGCTATAAATATTATACCCTTAGAACAAACTAAAAGTTATGATTAGAAAGAATTTAATCCCCTCATTTGGATATAATTTTTTGTAGGATGAAGGTTGTCTCTCACCATTCTATCATTCGATTGACATAACTTTACACTCATAGGAAGAGACAACACATAATCCCAAATCTACATCTAATCTATCATGACACCAAGGTTGGTAAGTGACTCAAACAAACCATTCCCCTCAAGGTACATGTGTTGGAAAGCATTTTTTTGATCGATAATGATAATATTTTATTAATATTTATAAAAGTTTACATATATGGTTAACATCTTCGATCAACATCCTTTGCATACAACAAAAAACCCTCGAGAAAACTATCAACTTGCCCAATATTATTACAACAATTCATCCCAACTATCACAGGGCAATCTAAAAACCCAAAAACAACCGCTAACTGGGCTACACAAAGTATAATAACAAGTCAAATTAAGCCCATAGAATTCAACATTTACCATTCTTGGCATCAAAAAAACAACATAAAAAAATTAGTTCTTCATTACTTCACAGCCAACATTTCACCAAAGACAAGTCACCGCCTGAACGCTTCCACCAGATACTATCACTGCCAATAATACGCCAACCCAACAAAAAACCAAAGCATGCCTTCTATCACATTGAACCTCCTCTACTTGGTCTTCCACGATGCCTTCCCCCATGCCTTGCCAAATGCTTGTTGCTAGGAATGTGCTAAGAGCCACTCATTTCTCCTTGTTCAGCTAACACCTCCTGTCGGCATAGCACCAACTTTAAATTCTCTCAAGCTATCAAGATTTCTAGTTTGTAGGCCTCCCTATTCGCCCTCCTATGCCACCTCACAAAAGGAACTGGTCCCTCCTCTATAGCCTCATCCATGTCCTCAAAACCTTCCGAGATGTCATAGTCGACTCCCGACACAACCCACTCCAACATGGACTCAATTCCCAAAAGAAAGTCCTTCACAAACAGGGAGAACATAACCCACTTCACTACTTCCACGTCCTCTTTTAACTCCATCCCCCAAGCGAATAACATTGAGGCAATATCAACATTCAATCTTACTCTATGTGTCACCCCCATAAAATGCGGTCCCAACGTCTCTAACACCGCTTCCACAACCTCATCATGCAGACGTCTCAACAAAAATTTCAATCTGAAGGCAGTGACAGGCCCAAAAAAACCTTTTTGCTGCCTCTTTGCTTTAAAACTCTACATTGCCTCCATCTTGACACCAAACGACTCTCTAACCCTAACACCAACACCAAATTTAGATATTCATTTTGATCAAAACTACCCTATTTAAAGCCAAAACATTCAAAATATTTATTACGCCTTGCCATAAATCATCCTTTACACCTCTTGCGAAATACTCCTTCACCGCCAAAAAGCATGATCCTCCTCTTCACACGCAACATATCCACTTCCAAGAAAAGGTGAAGTCATTCATGTCCTTTCGATACGACCTCTAATTGAGAATGCCAACTCTCACAACACAAAAATTTGTCCCAAACAAATGTAAATCCTAGGAATTCAAATCGATAGTCCTTCCTTCTACACACCTATCCATCCCCAACTATCGAAAAGCTCACCTGCCCCAACCCATAGTACACCTGACCAGTCCTTATTTAAAGATACAAACTTCTAAAAATCCACCACCCTAGCCCACCCCTATACGACCAATATCTCTTAAATCTTCAACACGATATTCTCCTATATAATTAAAAGAGAGTCCAATTTGATAGTTGATCCACTTCACTATTGCCTGCACGTCTGATGTGACTGACCTGAAACTCCTCAAAGTTGTTCAACTCCTTCATGATTGATTTTATGAACAATTAGAGGTTCCATGCCTTCGCCTCTCCATTTATAATTGCTTGCATTATCACCAAAAAATCACCTTCAAGATGTAGCCTCCTCACACCAAAAGCACGAGCTAAATTGACTGCCAATAACATTGCCTTAGCTTCTGCTACATTGTTCATTTCGTCCTTAATATTTTTTGCACCTAAAGCAATGGTATTGCCCATATAATCCCTTAAAATTGCACCAACACCGAATGGCCCTGGATTTCCTTTTGCTGCTCCGTAAAAATTCACTTTATGCCAACCTACATCAGGTTTTTCCCAACAAACCTCACTGTGACCACTCTGATTTACACCACCATTTATGCCATCTTGTATGGGCCTTAATTTTATTCCCAACCAAGCAATTTGAACTCTTTTATCTTCTATAGAAAAAGGAAGATTTTTAAAATGTAATTGCGAGGCAGCCACTCCCACCACTTCTTCAATAGAGTGATTGATCCTATTAACAATGTTCTCAAGAGGTTCTTTTTGGTCCAAAAAAATCCTGTGATTCCTTTCTTTCCACACTTCCCATATTAGAATTGAGGGGCTAACAGTCCAAACACTTGAAAGAAGGGAATTTTTCTTATGATGAATGGGCCATCCTTCAAAGACTTCTTTCAATGTCCTTTGTAAAGGGCCATGCCACCCTAAATTCAACCTTAGATTCTCCCAGCACTTCTCTATAAATTCACATTGAAGAAGCAAGTGATCAGTTGACTCCTCGACTCCATCACACAAGACACATTTTGTAGGACCAACAAAACCAAGCCTCTTCCTCCTCTCT
The DNA here is from genome assembly GCA_007258455.2 of Sequoia sempervirens. NCBI lineage: Eukaryota > Viridiplantae > Streptophyta > Pinopsida > Cupressales > Cupressaceae > Sequoia > Sequoia sempervirens. Next base: position 150,986,957 of record VDFB02373365.1, read on the forward strand.
CTCGATAAAATCTGGCCTTTGACAACTAGCCAAGCAAAAGCACCAACTTTTGGTAAACATTCTTTTCTCCAACAAAGATGCTTGGCCCAAAAAAACTCGCCAAACTCTGAATCCAATAATTGGTAGCCTATTTTAACTGAATAAGCCCCATTCAATGAACCACACCATATCACTCTATCCTCCTCTTGAGAAATCAAATTTTTTCTTGACTTATAGATTTCTTGCATCCTTAGCACTTGTTGATTAGACAACCCTTCGCTAGGTAAATCTTTCCAACCCATTGAAGACCAAAAGGACCTAGCTTTAGATCAAGATAATCTCTAACTTTTTCACCCCATCTCTGAGTGAAAAAAGGCCTCAAATCTTGGACTCCATCCACATCTCTTAGAATTGGTAAACCATTCCAAGAATCATCCCAGAACTTAGCTTTCCTCCCATCACCAATTTTCCACGAAATATGATTGAGAATAACTAGCCTACAAGAAAAAATGAAATTCCAAACTATCAAACCTTTTGGAGGATCTCGAATCATAAATATCCTATGATCCTCAGCTGAATATAAATATTTAGCTTTTAAAACCTTAACTCAAAGAAAATTGGGATTTGCATAAATACACCAGACTAACTTAGCACCAAGAGCTTCATTCATAATCTGCCAATTTCTCAAACCAACCCCACCTTTCTCTTTAGCACACCAAATCTTATCCTAGGCAAGCAATGGAATTTTATCTTGGTCATTAGCCCCATTCCAAAAGAATTTCCTCATTCGTTAACCAATCGCCCTAATTACCTTCTTAGGGATCTTCAAGCACATCATTGAGAAGACTGGCATTGCAAAATCACTGCCTTCAACATTAAAATTCTCCTTGTAGTAGTAAGCCACCTGCTTTTCCAACCCTCCATTTTGCTCAGAAAACCATCCACCAAATATTTCCAAATGCTTGATTTTCTAGCACCACCAAAGAGTGGGATTCCCAAATACTTGCTTGGTAAGGACCCTAGCTTCATTCCCAAAATTTTGCTTATTTCCACCTATTTAGCTAGAGGGAAATTGAAGAATTTTTTTTCTAATTTCCTCCAATTTATGCATTGTCCAGAGGCTTTTCCATACTCATCAAGCATTGCTTTCATGATGCAGGCTTCCCTTAGGGATGCTTCCCCCATCAAGAAAGTGTCATCAGAAAATTGTAAATGTGACATAGGTTCTAACCCTTCCGCTATTTTGATGCCCTTCCACAATCCATTAACACGCTTTTTGGCAATTAGCCTACCTAATGATTCTGCCAAAATAATTAAAAGGAAAGGAGATATTGGGTCTCCTTGCCTAATCCCTTTGTTGGTTTCAAAGAAACCTTGAGGGATCCCATTCACCAAGATTGAAAAGTGTGGAGTGCTTATACAACTTTGGACCCAAGATATCCATTCCTCACAAAAATTGAACCTCCCCAAACTTTTAGAAGGAATTCTCTATTAACTTCATCATAAGCACGTTTAATATCCAACTTCACCATCATCTTCTCTAAATTCGCTAGTCTCACATAATGAATAGCTTCATGAGCTACAATCACTCCTTCAAAAATGGACCTATTCGGAGCGAATCCACTTTGCTCCACTGAAATGATCGAATTTAAAAAAAAATTCAATCTATTTGCCATCACTTTGGATATAATTTTCTAAATAGTATTGCACAGAGAGATGGGTCAAAATTCCTCGAAGGTATTGACCACCGATCTTTTTGGGACTAAGGTAATGAAGGTGTTGTTAAAGTCCTTGAGCATAAAACCCCCATTTCTAGATTCCTCCACCACTTCCAACAAATCTGTCATGCCTAAAATTTTCGCTAGAAAATACCCAACATTTAAAAAAAAAAAAACTAATTAACTAAGCTAATTAACACTATCTAAAAGTTTATGGTGTAGATTATCTCTATGGTACACACTGCACACCCTAGTTGGTCACCTCATAACATAACTTTATAAATAAATATATTCAAGCTCTTCTTTTAAGGATGGTTTACCAGAGTTATTTTAGCTTGCTCATGCATTGGCACATGCACATTCAAGCTGAAGAATGATAGCTTTTAAACTTATTTAATGATTTATTTATTTATTTTAATGACCATGTAATCTATGAAATAACATCTTTAAACAATGGTCAATTATGTATACCATGTTTGTCATGCCTAAAATCTTGACCCATGTGCAAAAACACACCAATTTTTTTTTTTCATTGAACGACTAAGCTAAGAATCTCACCTTGCTCAAGGATGGAAACGAGGTGCACTTACTGGACAATATTGTTGACATTCTCACGCAATAGTTTGTCTTGGTTTCTAAATGCGGGAATGGGTAGGCTATTTATAATTTTGGTTCATTTTTAAATATCATTATCAATTATTAACTTTTTTTTTTCTTTTCCTTTCCATCCTCAATAATCAACCTACTACAAATAATATCCTTCCAACCTTTTTCTTTGAATATTCCAAATCATTAATCTTAGTATACAAACATTTAAAGATTGAGACTTCCTAAATGTACATATAGTATATATATACGTACTTAATAAATAACCTCTAATTATTAACATTATTATTATTGATTGTTACCAATATATTATTATATATCTATTTATTTATAATTAACCATTATTTATTTGGTTGCTTACTTATTTATATATATATATATAATTTATTCTAAAAGTAATTAAAAAAAAGAATTCTAAGAATAAATAATTATACTATTCATACTTATATACATATTAATATTTATTTAAATATTTTAAAGAAAAGAAGGGAAGAAGATCATTCGAAAGAATACTTACTTTCTTAATTTTTTATTTAAAAGAATCTTTTTGACAATATGGGAATACATTCCCTTTTTCTTTTATTTAAGGGATGACTTAACAGAAAGATTACCACAATGACTTCTTTTTCTTTCTTTTTTATAAGGTAAAGTGACTACTCATGAGGGGTCAACGAGGATGCCTTAGATGGATTTTTTTTTTTCCAATGATACATCCGTAACTTTATTTATTTGAACAAGTGGATCGCCATCACTCAAAGTTAAGGGTATTTATAACAAAGCGTGTATGATGATGTGAAACTTATTGAAATGTTAATATAAAAACGTTTACAGCAATACGACCATACTCATTCCCAATTTCAAATCACTAACGTTCTTACGGCTTCAGCAAATAAATAGATGCTCAGGAAACCATTTACACTCTGCTGGAAATATGGTTCGCAATATACTGAACGGAAGAAGCGGATAATAGGAAAATATGGTTGGCTCTTCAAAAGTCTCATTTCACCTTCCTTGGCTTCTAGCACACTCTTCGAATTCAGTTTTGCTTGATAATTAACCGTAATGAAAGCCCATATTGACACATCGTATATGTTCAATAACAATAAAACGACAATCAATTTTTTTTTTTTTGGTATTCTAGAATGGAATGAGCCGCAAGGATTTATTAGAATATTGAAATTTAATTTAAAGGCTGTGAATAAACACCAGATGAAATGGATGTCAACTTGAAATATGAGGATTGCAAAGATAATCTGATCTGCCTTATTAACTTTTTCATTATCTAATCAGTAACTAACGCTCTGCTACATTGCTCATACTGTCATTTATTATTGTTATCCTCGCGTTCAATTTGACAAAGATATCTGCAATCTACCATCCTGACCAACATGCAGGGTGGCCATCTACTACCATTAATGTTCCTACTTGTCAAACTCAGGGTGTTAATAGCGATGGTGACTCCCAATCAACTTCTAGCACAGGACACCATGGACCATACGGTGAAAGCATAAATGCAAAATTGGGGAGCAATAAACAATAGCGACCTCTTCTTGCACAGAAGCAGGTGGGAATTAAGTGCAAATTCCATAAGTGAAAAAGATATTGAAGGCATCCAGGCGCACACACTAGCTGAGATGAAAAGATGTGTGGGTAAGATATGCTGTATAAAACACGTCCTATGTAGCATTAGCACTAAATGACCACCTAATTTTTTTGCAATTACAATGTCTTTTACAGTGAATTTACTTCATGAATAGCCCATGCGTACATCTTACACATACCTTCCCTCTAGATACAGCTAAAAGGTGACTGCGACACGTTTAGGAGTGGGTTAATTATTACTAGTTTGCTTGACCTGATGTCTATGGGGAGATGTGTCATTACTGAAGGTAGGTAAAACAACTAAATACATAGTGTGATTGTTTTGGGGCGCATGAAATCGAGGGGGTTCCAGTCAAAGATCAAATGTGACTATTGTGAAGCATAAAGCATGGGCGCACAGACCATTTTGCATGTCCCCATTCTTTTGTGCTCTCTTCTCGCAGATCAGAATGATTATAAAGGAACAAACTCTCACCATCTACTCAATCCCATTATTTCCCTCAAATAAGTTAATGAGTTACTTTACTGCGACATGCATGGTAGTGACACACGAGAGCACTATGAAGTGATTTCCTGAGAGGTCGAACACTGTTAGAAACTGGATGTCCCAGTTCTCTTCAAATGAATCTTGTTAGTGCTTATTAGACTGACACTCGGCTGCATGATTCTCTAACAAGTGAGCCAGGTTGCTACTAATTAAGTTACTAACTATTTTACATGTGCAGGTGAAAGGAATGTACATAAGCAAGACTAGGTCGGTTATGATAGCGTCAGGCCCAGATGAGAATGTTGTATGCCTTCGTGTTGCACTGATCTCTAGCCTCTGTAGTATACTGAGGATACCTTTCACTTTTGAAATAAAACCTTGTTAAATTTCAGGTTGTGTCATTCCCCATTTTGAAGAGAACTAACTATGAAGAGAACTAATTATGTACAGCTTGGTATTTGGGATACACTTCTTATAGCAACATTTTACAAAATTACGTATTATATTTTAAGACAATCTGGCAGATGAATCCCTTCAACGGTGAGCACATTGCATTTCTCACGTGATTTCTTACATTCACAACCACTTGTTAGTTTTGTAGATTTTTATCTTGTTTCTTGTACTGAAATTGGGACTAGTACTTTGGTCCTGAGATTCCACTTTATTATACAAGGAAATAGCAAATACATCCCATTCCTTTAGTCTGCTCCTTAATACAAGTAACAGAATATAGAATATTATAGTCTTGCTGTGAGTGAGGAGATCTTTACTATGTTTCTTATGCACTATGCGGGAGGAACTACAACTAAGTTTATAACATGATCCCTTCCCATTTTAGATAAACAAGTAAAACCTCTATTCATGCATTCCTTACCTGTAATTTTGATCTCCAAGGAAGGTTATATTTAAACTAGAGGAAAACTAGGAACCCACAACAAGAAATTTTAAAACATGTAGATACTACTCCAAATATCCTTATCACTTTGCTAAAATTAGTAAGTTTAGCTATACTGTAGTTTGTAGGCAGAATCAGAGAAAGGAACAAAACACAACTCATCTTCATTACTATTAACCATGCTTGAATATAAGATGCAAGAAGCTTCCACTTAAATATACTTTCCAACTGTCTTCGTTTGATGTTGAGTTGAAAATAGTGATGTTCTTTTTTTTTCTTTCCACAGAGCAGCCTACGAATCCTTCCGTGAAATTACTGAGAATTAAACATTTCAGTAGCCATACCAAATCAGAAACATTTATCATGCACCTATACACACTTTTTACAATATACTTTAGCAATATGAAACCCATCCTCTTAATTTGCAAAGTTACAATTAATATCAAAGAAGTATTTTTCCATGCCAATGAACTTGGGCTTGCTCTCCACCCTACCTTAATGGCATCATGGAGCCTCGTGGGCTCTAGCCATACCCCCGAGCAAGAAAATATGTTGGCTCCAAGATGATGAACGGAGTCTTCTCAAAATTAACAAAAAAAAGAATAGAATGTTATAACATCAAATTACATGACTATGGGCTCTTCCTATATTCAAACAATGAAACATATGGACATGCTCACATCCTACAACAATAAAATAAGGGAGGGTGAAAGTAAGGAAACTTATCTCTTTTCTTTAGGTGAGGGGATTGGATTCTCCCTCCTTCCTTCCTCTTCATATCCAACCATCTTGAGTACTATCTTCCCCAAAAGGGAGGGCTCATCTCCTATTCTCATACCCTCTCCACCAAAGTTCTCCAAGAGGAGAAGTGGGTAACACCCACTCCTTCTTCCTCTACAAAATATATAGGACTTTTCAACTTGCAACCTCTTGGATGGGAAGGTGTGGAGAGTACCTACCTCCATCAATGAGAGTCTTTTCATCATTAAAGAGGGAACATACACTTGGACAACCCCTCCATCTTTCTATCCCATCCTCTCCTCAAAAATCGTCACTTACCATTATGAGGACTTTTCAAGGGTCAAATCATGTCCTTGGGGCACTATTTTATGCCCATTTAACCCCTACCGCTATAGTATAGACCATAGGGAGTTTAGTTTTGCATCTCAATCAAGGAAATTGACTAATAACCCTCTTTAAAAGCCCACTTAAGATTCCATCCGACTTTCACACTTGGACAAGGGTTCCTAACACTTAGACCCACTTACATTCATATAGCACATTATCAATTATCCTTTTAATAACACCCTCACCTCCTTAACTTACTAACATATTATCTTTACTCGATTCTAAGCCCCAGAAAGGAGGTCAAATTCATGATCACAAGGAGATGTCTCTTGATCTACTCAATGATTTTCCCTTCTCGTATTGACACACTACTTTCCTGCACATTACCAATGCAATCGTAAGAACAATCATATCACATGAATTTGATAGCTGAAATGAGATTTGATTGTACAACAATTCCATTTATAATTTTCAATTCATATTCCCAATTTACAAGTCCATACACCTTCACGACAATGACAATGAAGCAACGTCAAAATGAAATACAGGAATGTGGTCACACAATCACCTTATTTATTGCTCATAGTATAACTTACCATACATTTATGAAAACATATAACAATTAAGTTTAGTATTAATCATATGCAAAGCAGGGTCTTACAAAATCCTAGGAAAAAAGGTCCCAAAAACTTTGAAAGAAAAACATTGGGAAACCATCAGGCCTTGGGGCCTTATCTCCACCTAGATTGAACAAAGCTTGCTTAACTTCTTTTAAAGAAAGTCTCTCCATCAACATGGCATTTTGAGAATTAGAAACAATTCTTGGGATCACATCCAAAATGGAGCATTTGGACCACTCAACTCCCCTATTCTCCCTAAAGAGATCAGAGTAAAACCTTATGGCTTCTTTGTTAATCTGCCCAGGATCAGAAAGCACATTTCCCTGCTGATCTTTAATAGAGAAAATCTTGTTATTCGATCTACACACCTTCACCGAATTATGAAAAAACTTGGTGTTCCTGTCGCCCTCCTTAAGCCAACATTCATGAGATTTTTGCTGCAAAAAAACTTCCTCCCGGGCCAGAATTTTAGAATATTCTTTATTCAAACTTTTTTCTAGCAAAAAATCTTCTTCCTTCATACCCCTCTCAATAACTCTTGATTGCAAACCCTTCAACTATTCCTCTAGCTTGAATTTCTCAACAAAGATATTTTTGAATGACTCCCTATTCCATCTTTTAATTTGTTCTTTTAGGAATTGGAGATTCTTAAAAAAGATGAAAGCTTTGTTACCAGTTCGCTCTGGAGCTTCTTTCCACCATTTGGCTACCAAATCCTTAAAACCATCTGCCCGAAACCACATTTTCTCAAATTTGAAAGGACATCTATCTGGAGTTTCCTCCTCTTGAATCATTAAGCTTACTGGGTAATGATCTGAACTAGTAATTGGACAAATCTCCACTACACAAGTCCATTGGTGCATAGCCCAATCTCCGGCTATAAAAAAAATGATCTAATTTTTCAGCAATATTTAGAAACCCACCTCTCCGGTTTGTCCAAGTAAAATCTCCATTTCTGAAAGGAAGCTCAATAAGGCCATTATTCAACACAAAGTCATTGAAATCTTGCTGACTTTGACTCACCCAACAAACACCACCCATTTTATTAGCAGGTTTAAGAATTGCATTAAAATCACCAGAAAGAAGAAACATCTTCCCTACCTCTAAGCTTAAAATGTCAGAAATTTCATGCCAAAGCAACCTTTCCTGAACTATATTCACAGACCCATATATATTTAGAACAAAAAAAATCATTCTAAGTTGTTTTGAAGCACATTTAACCACTGCCAATTTCTCTCCCTTCTCAAAACTTGAACTTCAACTAAAGCATCATTCCAGAGAATGCCCAAACCCCTTGAGGCACCTAAAGTGCTTGAAAAAGAACATTTCCACCAGCTAAAAGACTTTGAAAAAGACTCAAAGTCTTGCTCCTTAACTTTAGTTTCTTGAAGCAAAACCAAAGTCGGTCTCGTTTGATCAAAGCATATTTTGATCAAATGAATTTTGTCAAGGGCATTGCAACCCCTGACATTCCACAATAAGATTTTCATAGCTGCCGGGAAAAGGTATAGCCTTTTCTAGATCTCAATTTGCTTTGTCCAACTACATTTCCAACTATTTCAAGCTTCATCCTGTTGGTTTTTGGGCCTCTCTTATTCTTTTCAACCACCTTAGCCTTCTTTATTAGGGTTAAAGATTGATCCAAAGATATTTTTTCCACTATGCCAACACTATCATGCATACCCAAAAAATCTTCCTCCCCTAGATCCTCATCTGAAGCCATCTTTGAATCCAAGCCTTCTAGGGTTCCTCCACTATCCCTTACGCCTTCAAAGGCACTCTCCAAATTCCTAATAGGGGATATTGGAATATCCTTAAACACAACCGTAGTATTCTCATCACAATATTGATTTGAACCAGACACCCTTTCTTGCTCATGCATAGGAGAGGAATGCTTAAAAGAATCTTCCTCTTGTTTTTCTTCCCAGCCATGGGAAGATCTAGCCCCACTTTCCACCTTGCTTAAGGAGTTTAGGATTTCTTGTGATGCCAATATTGGGTTTTGGCCTGCATCCTTTGACTGACATATCAAGTCAGCTATAAGATCATCTCCCTTCTGAGGAGAGACTTTTTTCCCATTATCTACTACTTTTTCATATCCCGAATATATCATGGTTTCCGGATGAAAATAAGGAGACATCACCACATTCTCACTAACAGAGTTTCTTGCCAAATGGTCTTCCCTAATATGCAACATCACCTCATTCATCCATATTTGGTATTCATTTCCAAATTCATTTGCAAAAAGGAAATCTATTGCCTCTTTCTGACTCCCCTCCCAACCAGAGTTCATTTTAGTTTGTATCATGAATGCCTCAGTCGCCAGCCTAATAATAGACCCCCACTCTTGGGAGTTCCAACACTCTTCCCAATCACTCGTTTCAGAAAAAGCCACTAACTCTTCTTCAAGAGAGTTTTGAGCCAAACTCTTTCCCTTCCCAACCGTCTGACCAACATTGGCGCCCAACTCTTTCCCAAAGCATATCTCACCATTCACTCCTTCTTCCTCAAACTCAATCTTTTGGCGCTAAATTCCTTCCCTGTATGTACCTCTAACATTTACGGCAAAGGGTGAGTTACTTGCCGCATAATATAGATCCTTGGAAACATACTAAATTTGATTTTGCCATAGCTTATTCTGCCTTAACAAAGACACCTAGTTTATTTCCTATGATTTTGAGTGTTTCTTGATCCCAGTATTCGTGGGGAAGATTTTTTAGATTTATCCAAATGGGAACATCCTCAACCTTTGCATTGTTGGGATCAAAGTTCAGAGTCCAATCCAAAATGGCAAACCCTCTTCCATCCATCATGAATGGTCCATGATTTAGAATCCATTCCTTATCTTTGGCTGTTTGGCATATCACCAAGAAGAACCCATTTTCTAAGGTTTTCAACCCACATCCATTGCCCCAATTTTTATCACACCACGCTCGAACCTTTGAAAATGAGGGCCATTTACCACCCCATTTCATGACTAAAGCTTGAGCCTTTAACAAATTTACAGTCATTCCATTCTCTATTTCCCAAAGGAAGAGAAGTCATGAGGGGGTAAGAAATAATAGGATAAACCTTGCTCAAACCAGCTTGCTCACTCTAATTCTTTGGGCGCCATAAATTTCCTTCTATCTGCTAGAAATCCACTTTTCCATTAGAATACACAGATTTGAAACCCTCTCTATTTTGAATCACCTGGATTTTCTGACGACCTTCATTTCCCAAACCTCCAGTTTTGATAATGACTGGAGCTTGCCATACCTGAGAGGGGTTATGCCTCCTTCCATTCTAAACGTTTCTCCCTCTCCTTCTGTTGAAAGACCATATTTGTTGATGCCTTCCATCATACTGAAAATCCTGTTGTTTCTGAAACTCTTGCCTGGATGGCCTCTCAGCCATTTCGTGTAATACGTGTTCGAAAGCATTGCCAATAAAGCCATGTGAAAATTGGATGAAACAGTTAATATAGTTATCGATTGACCATGAATGATTATGAAACCCCTTTAGGAAATGAATTATATTTAATGATTCCTCTTTGATGATGAAGTTAGGAAAACATCTTGAATGAGAAATATTTATAATATTAAATGCAAAAACAACTTCAACAAAGTGGCTAGACTAGATCCCAAGAGGAGAAGTGAAAGAAAGAATAAAATTACCTCTATCATCTCTCAAGGCACCCCCATCCCCAATCAAACTATGGTTAATACTAGAGGCTCCATCAAAGTTATATTTAATCCACCTAATAGGGAGAGGGTTCCAAATAACACTATGTCTCAAGGATTTAGGGATAGAGGGGTTAAAGGAAATGTCAAAGCTTAAATTCTAATTTCTCATAATATGGAGATAAGAGAGGGAAACGTCAACTCTAGAGAGTGAATTCAAGCTATCTAAAAGACCCACAAAGAAGTTTTATTTAAAAATAAGTGAAAATTTGGAGGCCACTCTAAAAGGGAAACATTTCCTATCTCTAAAGATCTTTTTGTTTTATTCCTTCCACAAACCCCAAGTTGTATGCATAAGTAAAGGGACCAAAAAATATCTAGAGATGGATTTGAGGGGACACAAATTAGATCCATAAATCTTCCAAAGGAGGAAATACCAACACACATAGAAAACTAAGAGGGAACCCAAAAGCTCCCAAGAGAAGGTACAATCCAACATCAAGTGAAAGACACATTCATCATGAGCTTCACAAAGACTACACCTATTGGGAAAGAAAAGCCATGATTCACTAGATTATCTAAGGTAAGAATCATGTTTTAAACTATAATCTAGAAAAGAATGTTCACTTTGGGAGTCAAGATTAGTATCCAGACTTTGGCCCAAAAGGGGGAGGGTCCACTAGAAAGAATAGAGCAACCTAAGGCAACTAAGTAAGAACTAGAAGAGGAAAGAATCCAAACCAAGGAGTATTCCTTGGGATAAAGGGGAACATGGACAAGAGAAAGAAATGACTCTATTTGAGTAGCATTAGCCACAAGAGGGGCATTAGGGAACAAAGGAAAACTACTTTCAAGATCCCAAAATTAGGTAATTAGCAACCTTAACATCAATTTAAGTCTAAAAAAATTCTCTTTTAAAAGGTTGAATCCAATCAATAGTGGACATAGGATAATCAAGGAGCCAATTTTCATCCCAAAAGTTAATCAACACACTATTTCCAAGTTTGCATTTAACACCCTTTTTAAGATGAGATATACTATCCCTAATGTTATTTCAAATGAAAAATCCCAAAGGAAGACTTAGGATTTCCCAAGAAATCTAGAAGCTCCCATGATGAAAAATATATTTTCTTTTGATGATTTCTAACTGCTCTTTTTTATCAGACACTAGTCTCCAAGCAATGTTTTCCATAAGGACCTAATTAAAGTCTCTAATCTTTCTTATTCCTAGGCCACCATTCTTCTTGGGTCTAAAAATGAAATACCAAGCCACAAGAGGGATATGATTTCTCTCCTCCACCCTTTCTCATGGGATTTTTTTAAAATTTGGTCAAGCTTCTTTATGAATTTCACAGAGATTTTCAAAATTCTTAGAGCATACATGGGTAAATTCTACAAGGCAACATTTTGAAAGTTGGACTTTACCAACTTGACTCAGAAGAGCCCCCTTCCACCCAACCAATTTAGTACAAAAATTATCAACCATCCCACCCCAAAATGAATTAGGGGGACTAGCAAAGAAAATAGGGACCCCCAATAAATTGATGGGAGAGAATCCAATTTATATTGGATAATCCAAGCAATCTTAGCTTTTCTATGCACCAAAGTGTTCATGAAAAGTAAGGTACTCTTTGGTAAACTAAATGTTTCACCAAAGGTCGTTTCATAGTCGAACAAGATAGATTTTAATTATTTATCCTCCTAAACAAAATCCTTACCAATTATAATGGTGTCATCAAAAAATTATTTATATGAGGCCTAAGGAAGTAAGGTAAAAACGCCTTAGTCTACCATTGAAAATAGATTTTGATATGTTTATGCCTAGAGCTTCAACCATAATCATAAAAAAGGATAAATCAAGTATCCTTGTTTAATACTTCTTGTGGGTTTAAAAAATATTGATGGGGATCCATTCATTAAGATAGAAAAGTTTTGGGTTGAGATCCTCTTTAAAATTAGGTCTAGGAACTAGTTGTGAAAACCAAACCTATACATAACTTTTAGCAGAAAGTCCCATTTCACCCTATTGTAAGCCTTTAAAAGATTAGGTTTTAACAATTTAAGAGATTAAGTTTTAACAAAAAATATTCCTTCTTACTTGTTGCTAGGGAGTGAAACCCATCATATATAGTAATAATAGAGTCTATGATCTATCTTCCTTTAACAAAACCAATTTTCTAGGCTGAAATTAGCTTAGGAGGGACAACTTGCAACTTTGACACAATGATTTTGGAGAAAATTTTATAAGTTGAGTTACACAAGTTGATAGGATGACACTCACCAAATGAGTCAACACCCAACTTTTTTTAGAATAAGGACACTAAAGGAAGACTTTAATTCCTTTAGAACCCTCTTGCAACCACAAAATTACTTAGTAGCTACAACCACATCTTTCTCTAAAATTTTCTAATACATTTGGAATAAGTGAGGGAAACCATCTAGTCTAGGTGCCTTATTTCCTTTAAAAGAGAAAAAAACCTCTCTAATCTCCTCCCCCAAGGAGATTTTGTATAATTTGCAATTATTCTCTTCATTTAAAATTTTGAGAATTTCATCTAGAACTATCCTTTCACAAATGGGATTATCAATTTAATTATATGAAAGGAGACAATTAAAGAAGTAAATTTCCACATTACTAATTCCAACATCATCCATAATATCAACACCATTGTCCTTGATTTCTTTAATTTTTTTCACCGCCATGTGCTTTAAGGTTGAGAAGTGGAAGAATTTAGTATTATGATCTTTGTATTTTAACCACACAACCCTTGGCCTTTGCTTCCAGTAATCCTCTTCTCTAGAAATAATTGAGTGAATATCAAACAAGAGGGAATTCTCTTGCTTCAACAATTCCTCATCCAAAACCCTTTCTTGAATATCCATTTGAATGAGATCCAATTTACTCTTGATTTTATTTTTATCCTGAAAGATATGGCTAAAGGAGTTTGTATTCCATTCCCAAATTTTATTTTGTATGTTAGTCAGCTTTTTAGAAACCTTATACATAGCCAAACCCTCAACCCTAATGCTCCACCACTCCTCAATTTTGCATTAAATATTAGGATGAAGGGTCTACATTTTCTCGAATCTGAATGAGAATTTTTTTATCCTCACAAGAGAGTTAGTAGAAAACACAATTAGGAGATGGTTTGTACCAATTCTAGATAGAGTAGAGAGAGAATAAGAGTACATATAAAACCATTGAAAAGAGATGATGGATCTATCTAGTCTCACTTGAATGAGGGAAGGATTGATGCACATATTAGACCAAGAAAATTTAGCACCCTATAGATCGAAGTCAATAATGAATTGTTCATTTAAGAAGTCTACAAAATCTTCCCTATTTTCAAACAAGGATTGGGATCCTCCCAACTTATCCTTTTCCTTTGAAGGAGTATTAAAATATCCCAGCAATGGACACATGTTGTTAGGACTATTCACTCTAAATTTCCTCAAAATTTTCCATAATATCTTCCTTTATATATGAGTATTCAAAGTATACTTATTAGAGGAACTCCAAGAGCTATCATCCTTAATGCAATAAAATTTAGTAGAAACATGTGAGTGATCCTCATACAGGGCCTCACCCATCATTGCTTTATGATTCCAAAATACAACAATACCACCAAAGGAATCCACAACATTAACTCCATTGAGCCTACACTCAAAAAATATATTATTCATCTCAATCATGCTCTCAATAGTCATCTTATTTTATTGGATGTAAAATATCTATTTTGTGTTCCCTAAATAGATTAGCCAAGAGATATTTCTTATGAGGATTATTCTGTAGGAGTTAATGGTGACTCCTCAACACCCCTAGGAATAGTTGCTAGAACAAAATATCTTCCACAAGAGAGAATGGCAAGAATAACTCTATTATAATGGATGCAATATTACAAGATTGAATATACAAATGTACATGAGAGGCCTTTCTTATAAAGTCAAGATGAGAGATACGATTAGACAAGATTTTGACATGTGTCTTAATCCTATAACATGAGACAACTAACTCATAACTACCTAGGATAAGATAAGATATAGAATGACAATCAAGACTTATAGAAGGAATCTTATAATCCTAAGTAAACTTAATATGTGAATATGTCCCCTAAGTCCCTAGTAAGGAATTAACTAGGTATACTTGACATTTATTAACACCAAAAAACCCCCTTAAGTACAACTTAGGGAGAAGATTATTAAATGCAAAGCATGTAAAGAGACTATGGGTCCTAGTGATAAGGCCATGTTAGTTATCCATTTAAAATTGCAAATGCAATCTCTCATAAATGAATAAAAGGAGAAAACCTAGTGGGACAAAACTCCTCTCCAAAAGAGAGAAAACAAAACAAGATGATGCATGGAGGACTCAATGATACCCACAAGGACTACATCCATCATGTATATACAATCAATACCCTCCCATAAGAGGGAAAAAGAGAGACAAGATAGTCCCCCAATAATGTGTAATGTCTTGCAAATATGGTAAGTGTTTGAAGAAAAAATATAATCCAATGCCTACAAACTATTGCAAGATGGTGTGTTCCTTGGTCTCCTTGGTGTAACGCAACACTTGGATTCGTGACATGGCTTAATTTCCTCCTGTGGATCTTGTATGAATCTAGTGGTTGTATTGGGAATTAACAGGTCGATCTTTTGGTGCAACGACAACCGACAATGCAACAATTGGTATCAAATCTGAGGTCACGGGTTCAAACCCCTTGCTTGAGCTACATGGGGATTGTTGCAAGATGGTGTGTCTCTTGGTCTCCTTGGTGCAATGTAGTGCTTGGGTTTGTGACATGGCTTAATCGCCTCCCATGGATCTTGTATAAATCTGGCAGTTATATCGGGCATTAACAGGTTAAGCTTTTGGTGCAACAACAACCACCAATGCAACACAAACAATGTTTCTCCCCTTAGGAAGAAGATACACCAAGTACAAATGCATGAATTCTTCCCATTCTGGATATGATTTGGTAGGAAGATGAGCCCATATATAATGTCTCTAAAAGTTTCTCATGTGTTTCCAAGTTCTTGGATGATGATGATGATGCAATCCAACCAAGCACATACCCAATCACAACAAACTATGAGAAACCAGGAACAAGTGGAAATTGATCTTGAACTAACTCTAAAGATAAATATGACATGACAATAGTTGATCCAAGAATATCATCAAATAAGAGACATAGACCGTCAAAGTGGTCTTTCAAATCTAAAATGTGATACTCCATTGTAAATAAAGATGCAATGTCTGATAAATAAGAATCCCAATTAGGAAGACAAATAGATACTTGTTTGAATGAATCACCAAAATTTCTCAATGAATCATCAACAAAAGATGAATGCATGATCTCAATAGGAGAAGTATAAGATGTTGGAGAAGTCTCAGGAGCATCAAGATATTCAAGTTCTACATCATATTCAAACTCCTCTAAGGTCTCATCATCATAGGGTATATTGTCAACATCATCAAGTGGAATGAGGCAATCTGAAGCATGATCATCTGAGAATGAAGGATTGTGTGGATCTCCAAAAATCTCCCAAATATTGGTCCAAACTATGTGTGGGCATGAGATTCCTGAAATCTTAAATGGTAGGTCTCTCCAAAGATGCTTGCACTAAAACTACAACCAATCAATCGTATGATATAATCATTCTTATTACCCCAAATATGTTTATTATATGTTGTTTATGGCTCAGGTATGAGTCCATAAAGATGATGCAAAATATTTAGCCACCTACAATTTTTTATTATGCCTTTTTTCATGAATCATAATTTTCCTTAGTTAGAATTATTATAGAAGGATGAGTTGCATAACACATGATTACAATGATGATACACTTCTCAAATGATAAAATTTGAGATCAATACATACAATAGAGCTGAAATGAAGTATAATGATCTAAACACCACCCTCTCAACTACCAAAACATCCAAATAACCTCCAGTATACCCATCGAGAAAAAAATGAAATCACAATATACCTAGAACAAAAATAGGAAAAAGTGCATGTATGGCTAGAGAGAGCTCCTCGATACCTTTCCAACGTTGAAAAATCATGAAAATTAAAGATCATGGCAAAAATTTATGAGCTTGGGAGCCAAAAAAAAATCTAACTTTGAAATCAACAATAAATATTTCCAAACAACAAAATTTTGAAAAAACACCCGCACCAGAAGAAAATTCATGTAAAGCCAAATTTTCAGTAATATTTCATTTCAAAAATTTCTCCATCTAGATCAAATTTATTGCAATTTGAAAAAAACTTATATTTTAGGCATGCACAAACTAATTAAGGTCAAAACATTGCCCCCCTAGGGATTAGCTAGTGGTCCACCATATGACTTGGGTGTTGATAGAGGGAAAAAATATTGCTACCGAATGGGCGGCAGGTAGGTCAAGCCTTCACGACAGCTCTCGCGCATTACCTAGGCCGTGTTTGGGGGCTTTGGCTCCCTACTACACAAGAGACCATGCACTAACAAAAAAAACCAAAACTTTATAAAATAAATTTAATTAATAAAACCTACAGAGTGAAAATCATACCATACACAGACTGACAACTTACTGCTAGAGTACAATCCACATAAATTTTAATAAAACCTAAACAAAGAAAATTTAAATAAATTTTGTTTGAAACAATATTTTCCTCAAAACTGCGAAAATATATTTTTATTTTTATTTTTTTGAAATAAAAGATTCGCATTGGGCCTACTTGGGGGGACTGTGTGGCCTGCTCAAGCAAAAAATTGCCTCAAAAACACTTGATGTCAAACATAGGTGAATTTTATATCAAAATTCATCTCTCAAGCCTTATAAACATGATGGTGAGGTCAATTTGGGATCAAAGTGCCATGAAATTTTAGCTACTTCCAGATATTACAACTATAACCCTCAAAATGAAATCTTCATAAATTAGGAAAAGCATAACCAAATTTGGTGAAATGAAAGACATACTTGACTTTATTTGATGCCCTAGATTCAACCGTGAGGTCCTTGAAGCTCCAAAATTCACCCAACAAAATATTCAAGCCAACACAAAATCCTCAGATCTGGAAGGAATCTACGACACTAGAGCTCCAATGCCATGTAGGAGTTAATTGGTGACTCCTCAACATCCCCAAGAATAGTTGCCAGACCAAAATATCTTCCATAAGAGAGAATTTCAAGAATAAATTGCTATGATTTAATGGATTCAATATCACAAGATAGAATATATACAAATATACATGAGAAACCTTGCTTATAAAGGCAAGGTGAGAGATAGGATTAGACAAGATTGTGACATGTGTCTTAATTCTATAACATGAGACAACTAACTCATAACTAGCTAGGATAAGATAAGATCTATAAACATTTGACAAATAAGAATTCTTGAAGGAATCTTATAATCCTAATTAAACTTAACATGTGAATATGTTCTCTAAGTCCCTAGTAAGGGATTACCTAGGTATAAGACATTTATTCACACCAAAATATTTAGGCCCTTGACATTCCAAGAGATGATTTTCATTATTTTATAGGGGGTGCTTTTGAAGCACAATTTTGTGATGGTTTCTTGCAAACTATTTGTGATATCCTTTCTGATATCTCTCTCATTGACACTTCTTTCATATACCCTTCTTAGGTTCTTTGTCTTTGAGCCACAATTTGTAGTTTTCTTGTTCCTCATTTGAACCCTGCTATTCAAATGTTTTCCTCCCATCGGTTGGGAAAGAAAGAGCTATATTATTATTACCCCTTGTGGATGGTTTTTGGTTCTCAAGGAGTAGGAATTCAGTCTCAGGCAAATCATCCTTTGCTAGCATCATCAAGATCTTCTTTGAAAAGTGGCCAAAAGTGCTTAGCCTAGAGGGGGAGCCTGTGAAGTCCCTTTAACTCACCCTAAATGAAAGGAGTCTTTGAATGTTCATTTTTATCCAAGTTCATCTAAGGGGAAAATATCCCCCCATCACCTTCCAAGGAAGAGGAATCCTCACCCAAAATATGCATTATCGTCGAAGAAGTTCCCCCATCAAGCACATAATCAGGAGGAGAAAGAGGTTGATCATCAATAGTCCCCAAATCCACATGAGGAGGGGAGTCCAATACCTTATTAACATTGGGATCTATTGCCAATTTAGATTCCTTTTGGGGAAACTAAAACTCTTCCAAACTTTGAATGACTTCCTTTTTCTTCCAAACTTTCTATGATTTTTTTGGGGTTGATCAGGGTAGTTTTTTTTCCAATTCCCAAATTTATGGAATCTAAAGCATGCAAAGGGAAATTAATCAAAATTTACATATTTTTTCCAACACCCAACTATGGACTTGATGAAGATTGAAAAGGTAAGGGTAGCTGATTGCTCCACACAAACACAAATCTTTGCAAAAACAAGTCCGCTCCTTGAGCAAGTCATATGGTTAATGGCCAACAGTTGTTAAAAGGAAAAAAGTGATGCCTTCAAAGACTTCTTCATCCAAAAATTCCATCAGCAATATATATAGCCTTACCCAAACATGGGCAATGTTTAAAAAACTACTAGCAGGAGTAAATCTCAAAACCCATATTTTTAGGGCCAAGGTTGACTTTGCAATAAACCATGGGCCACCAACTAGGACATTAAATGAAGGTATTCATTACAAGTTAAAGAAAAGGAAAATAATTTGTAGGAATTGTAACAATTTCTATATGATCCTTTATCCTCCACTTCTTTAAAGCCCAAGATCTAACTACATTGATATTCAACTTAGAACCTAAAAACTTACCCACAAGGGAAGTATTCATCTCATAAATGATTTTGTTAACCATATATTCAAGGATATTAATAAAAAACTTACTTAAACAAGTTTTAGCATCAACCTCAATTTGGGGAGAAAAACATTTTCCTTTAATTGTAGATCCCATGAGAGATTCCTAGGAAGAAATACCCGACACTTTAAATCCAGAGAGGTAGGTCGACCAAGGATCACAAGATCCACTAACTGACCAATTGATGATGGATGACCATTCAAAATACAAGACCCAAATTTTTCCTCCACCTTAGAAAGAAGCCCCTCATGTGACACCTTGCCAAGGTCAAGTGATTTGAACAATGAAACTCTACCACTGAAAGAACCACATCATCCTCCATACTAGTTGGTAGCAACCTTTTATCATCCTATAGCCTAGAGTACCACCTTCCAACACCCACACAATTAGCAAATGCTAACCTTAAATATTCCACCATTACTTATGGTGATCGTTTTTCTTCCTATTAATGTTCCTTTAATTTATAAATCTATATATTATGTTTCTTTTATTGATGATTATAGTAGGACATGAGTATATTTCTATATAAGTAAATATAAAGTCTTTAATCATTTTAAAGATTATAAGAGTCTTGCAGAGAATCAAAATAGTAAGAAGATTAAGATTTTATGGACTGATAATGTTAGTGAATTTTTATTGGTAGATTTTGATATATTCTATAAGGATCATGAGATAGAAAGACATAAGACAACCATGTACACCCCTCAACATAATGGAGCTATAGAAATAATAAACAAGATGTTGATGGAAAGGGCTAGGATTATGCTCAATGTGATTGGGCTAGATTTTTTTTTTGGGTAGAAGTGGTTGCTATTGATTATTACTTGGTTAATAGGTCTCTTACATCAACTCTTGTTAATAAGGCACCTTTAGAGTATTGGTTGGTAAAAAACCCTCATTGAGACCTCTTTAAGTCTTTGGTTGCAAGGTATATGCATATGTACCTATGGATAAGCAGTCAAAGTTTTAAAAAAGGTTATAAAATGTATTTTCATTGGATATAATGTTGGTGTGAAAGGATACAAGCTTTGAGACCCTATGACTAAGAGGGTTTTGGATAGTAGAAGTTTTTTCTTTAGATAAGTCAAGCCTTCTTCCATAGTATTGTAGCCACATAAGGATAGAAAAAATATGTGGTTCAACTAATCCAAAAAATTTGAGAAGGTTGAAACAAAAACCTACAAAGTACTTGAAGAGGAGTAGAGCTCCAATAGTACAAAAAGTCTTGAAGAAGAGATAAAACCTCCACCTCAATCATTGAGAAGGTCCACTTGGCAAAGTGTTGGTTAATAGATTGTCACCACCAATTCTATATAAAATTAATTTGAGATGATCGACTTGTGATGGATAACAAACCAACAATTGGATAGGTTTATCTTTTATAAACAAATTTCCTTGGAATTTTAGAGGCAAAACTCCCTCTTATGATAATATTTAGATTTACAGGAGTTTTATTTTAACCAAAAAGTAGGAAAGGTTAAGACTACAAAGAAAGTCCTAAAATAAATTGTAGTTTACAAATCTCACCATACATATAGGACTAAACACAAAGATATATTCTTCCCCAACCATGAGAATATAATACGCAATCAAGAATAACATTTTAGATGATGTCGGGTTCACAAACCAATAAAGAACATATTATAATTAATTCTAAATCACATAAGATTTACAATGAATACTTGAATAGATAGGAAGTCAATTTGTATGTTTGCCTTCGTTGATTGCAGTCTCTCAATAAAATGGTCTAATCCTAGATATTATGTTTGATAGCCAACATCTTCTATTCAATACTCTTTATCCATAAGAGGCACCTAGAATTTTTCTATGCAACCATCTTATCATTTCTTATTTCAATCATTTCCTTGAGAATTTTTTAACTTTGATCCATTTGGTCTCTTCTTGTTTGGATGTATTAACCTCATCATCTTCTTCTTTCCTCCTAATATCAATCTCATCATTTAAATTCTTTTTTTTATATATCATGCTTAAGTGGCATTAGATGGCAACTTGCTTATATGGCAAGTTAGTTATAGAGGCAGTTAGGGTA
>VDFB02373365.1:151008541-151039913 GCA_007258455.2 Sequoia sempervirens
GAGTAAGGTGCACATTCCACCCAACCAAGTGATACCTGAAGGCTCAGCCCCCCCGTGGTAGGAGATAGTAACAAGGATTTAAGGTCAAGATCAACAACCTCTAAACATACACAACATGACTCAACTGGAAAGATACAAACATGACAACACATAACATAAGGGTTACAAAGCTTCCAGATTTAATAGAAAGATCACATCATGAATACTAACATAATGTTGACTTAGGAGAAGTGTC
Organism: Sequoia sempervirens; assembly: GCA_007258455.2. Taxonomy (NCBI): domain Eukaryota; kingdom Viridiplantae; phylum Streptophyta; class Pinopsida; order Cupressales; family Cupressaceae; genus Sequoia; species Sequoia sempervirens. The sequence continues at coordinate 151,008,777 of VDFB02373365.1, forward strand.
ATCACAATGTCGCATGGGATATCTTGGCAAGTCTTCCTAGGTCCGGGCCCCCATCTCGGGATATCCTGGTAACCTCTAATGACTCCTGGCCCCACATGCAAACCAATGTGGAATCAGTTATCTTTCGAAGGGACAAGATAACGATCTTGCCATTCCAGGCCTTCTCGTCTCATCCCAAGTCTATACAAGCACTTGCGTCCATGAGAGAGGTAGTATTAATCTTTGTAATGTTGGTACCAATTCCACACTAATCAATTGTTTTAGTTTCCATCGGATTCATTAACTAACTTACATTGAGATCTCCCCGCACCACTTTGTGTGTCTACCAATGTAAGCCACTTCTAAGGGCAACACGCGGGAACTATGCCACAAACTAAAAGGGTACCTTGCGCAACCTAGGATAATGAATCCCAAACACAACATGAAGTAAACAAACCCGCTCCAAGATAATCGGATATAACATCGACAATTACGACTACCCATAAGTAAAACAAGGTTGATCACATGACAACCACCCCAAAAACATAGAAGACTGCTTCTATCTCAGAAGACTTACAAAATCACTCAAATCCCAACAAGAATGAACACCCCACGACGAAAGGAAGTTTGCAAACAATATAAGATAATCTACCTTCGGATTTCGTAAATCCAATCATTCATTGCATTAGTGCACTTAATCAAATTTTAAAAAAAAAAAATGTTCTTGCACAATCACATAAGGGTTTGGTTTTTCGTTTGTTTCTTGTTGGCACAGTAAACGCAATAAATTAAATCAATCTTTCTTTCGCTATACAATGATTTATCAAAACAATTTTTATCTATCATTTGCAAATATCTCATTTATAAATTAAATACTTCTCTTTTTAAGAAAAAAAACAACACATTTAAATATAAGATATATATATATATATATTAAATGACTATGTAATCGAACATGTATATAAATGTACTCAATGTATATATATACATATTATCACATATATATTTAAAAATACATATATAATTAATATTTAAATATTAAATATAAATCACTTAACCAATCATTAAAATATAATATAAATATATTATAATATATATATTATATATATATGAAATATCAAATTAACATATATAATATATATATTAAATACATATACCATTATATTTTAAATTAAATATATATAACAAAAACAAACAGTATAAAACGAATTTTATATTAATATATATATATATATTAAATATTAAATATAAAATATAATATATATTTTATACTTTATATTTAATATACATATAATAATAAAAGAAACGCATTTTAAAAAGAAACTGGCGAAGTCAACTAGGGTTAGGGCCCTGCCCTAACAGGGGACGCTGCCCCCATGAATGGGGGCAGTGGCTTGTGTAGGTAGCGACGGCGCTGCCTCCACAGGCGGCCGTCGCCATCCATGGGGTGGCCATAGGGTTTATAACCCTTCCCCCTACCACTCACGTCATACACAATGAAAACAGCGATCCGCCATTCACGGATTTGTGGGAATTTTTGACTGGTAACAAAAAATGAGGTAAAAACCCAGAATGGAAAAAAAAATGAATTTATTTCATTTCGCCAAAATTTTAATAACAATAAATCTCATACAATTAAATATATATATATATATATATATATATATATATATATATCTTGTTATATATATATATACACACAGTCATATTAAAATGACTGTAAAAATACTTATTTTCAATACCCAGATTGAGCAAATGCTCAATCTGAGAAATACAATAATTTGCCATTAAAATTACAAGATTTTACCACAACAATTCAATGATTTCACAATATTTGCAAATTTAAATGGAGATTTTTCAAAGCAACCACAAATTTTCATAAGAAAACCATTTGAATCCCCCAAGTTTATTTCAAATTTCCTATTGATAGTTTGAGTATACTTTGAATCTTTTCCTTGTTTCACAATATATGAGAATTCTTTTGCTCAAGCTGAATGGAGATTTTGTCATGGGTTTTCCCCTAATTCAAACTTGAATTCCAAAACCAATTTGAACCAATTTAAAAACAAGATTTTCAAATAACAATTTGCACAAGAATTTAAAGAAATTGCACCTTATGTTTTCTCCAAGCTTCCAATTCTTCAATAGAGATTCTTTCTTTTTTTATCAATTTTGCTTCAACAAATTTTCCAACTCTTTCTTAAAAAAAATTTCTCCAAGAATTTCAATTCCCAAGTTTTTGTTCTTCCACAAATTACCAATTTTTTTTTTTTAAACAAAACATGAATTTCCTTATGCCATTTCCTTCTCCAAATTGTCAAACCCCTAATTTGAGTTCACCTACCAAAATTTATTACCAATTTAGATATTTTCATTTTTTAAAATTTAATAAAACAATTCTATTTCCCTTTTCAATTTGCATGATATTTATTTAAAACAAAATTCTATTATGCTTCAAAAAGATAATTGCATTTCCTTTCTTCCACAAAGAAATTGAATTTAACAATTTCATTTAAAATCATTTTTTTTTAATTTAATTGCAATTTCTTTTTCTTTTTTGATTTGTCTCAATATTTAATGATGCTAACACAATTAATTTTAATTTAATTAATCAATAAATAAATCTAATCCATGATTAGATTAATTTATTGATTGAATTAAATTAACTAATTAATTAATAAACACTCCTTTATGTATTTTGACAATAAAATTAAATAAAAAAAACACCATTTACCTTACTAATTTAAATATGCAAGCAAGGAGAGAAGAGACGACAAGGAAAATAACTTATCCCAACTAACAACCCGACGACACACTATGGCTAGGGTGATGTCACGACACAGAAAACCTAGCTACTATCTCCCAATCGTTTCTGTTGGACAAGGGACACGCTCAGACCTGTGGAACCAGGTGGAATCAATGTCCTGTACCTGCATCTTGTACACGATACGAGTGTCGAAACATGCATATATATATATATATATATTAAAACACACTGTGAAGAGGAAATCGTGGAATCACAGGGCGCTCGCATGTGAGTGATGTGATCCCATTCCCTTCACCAATACAATATCGCTAACTGACGCATCTAATCATCAATGATATAGTCAAAGCATAAACATCAATAATTCACATAAATGCTAATTTAATCCATAACATGAAATAATAAAACATTTGATTAAAGCACCATCACATCAAAACATAATGTTTTCATTGCTTTAATAATTAGCGGTCAAAGTAATCAAGTTTATAACCATCGTGCTAACAAAGCAAAATATACAATACGAACACTGTTCGATCAAAAGAACAAAATGGAGGGGTGTTACATCCTCCCCCTAGGGTCAGGCTTACTCCTGGAAGCCTGCAAACAAATAGGGATAAAGTTCCCTCATCCTAGCTGCATCTTCCCAAGTGGATGATGTGTCATCCCTAGGATCCCACTGGATCCTAACCTGATCAATATCTCGCCCTCGAAGAGCGAGCGTTCTGCGCTCTACCATGGCCATGGGCTCCAAAGCCAGCTGCCTGTCCTCTACTTGTAAAGCATTCCAATCAAAGACATGAGAAATATGTGGATGGTACGGCCGAAGAACTGATACATGAAATACGTCGTGCACACGCGAGAGACTGGGCGGTAAAGCAAGACGGTAAGCAACAGGACCAATCTTCTCGAGAATCTTGAAGGGTCCAACAAAGCAAGGTGCTAACTTAGAGCCTTTTCCATAACAGATTGGACTCTTTCGTGGATGCACATGCAAGAAGACTCTATTGCCTACGGAAAACTGACGATCCACTCTATGCGCATCCGCATACTTCTTCTGCCTATCCTGCGCTGCCACCAAGTGCTCTCTAATCCTATCCACCTGCTGCTCCATACCCTGCAACATCTCAGGACCCAAAGTTATTCTGTCCTCTAATCGATCCCAACTCAAGGGAGTGCGACATGGTCGCCCATACAATGCCTGGAATGGAGCCATGCCGATAGAACTCTGAAAGCCATTATTATAGGCAAACTCTACCAAATAAAGATAGTCCTCCCATCGTGTCTGCTGGTCCATCACATACATACGTAACATGTCTTCGAGGATCTGATTGACCCTCTCAGTCTGTCCATCTGTCTCTGGGTGGTAAGCTGAACTGAAGTTCAACTGTGTTCCCATCGCATGCTGTAATGACGTCCATAGAGCTGAGGGGAACACTGGATCCCTGTCAGAGATAATCCGACGTGGAATACCATGCAACCTCACTATATCCTCCATGAACACTCTAGCTACGGACAATGCAGTATAGGAAGAGCGCATAGGTGAGAAGTGTGCTATCTTCATCAACCTATCCACTGTCACCATAATTGCATCATGCCATCTCGAAGAGTTGGGTAAACCAATAATGAAATCCAATTAGATTATATCCCATTTCCACTCTGGTACTAAGTGCGACTGCAAAAGCCCTATTGGATGTTGGTGTTCGGCCTTCACCCGCTGACACTCAAGACATCTCGACACAAAATCCGCAATATCTCGCTTCATCCCTAGCCAAAAATATAACTGACGCAAATCTGCATACATCTTCTTCACCCCTGGATGGGCTGAATAAGGTGCACGATGTGCTTCAGTCATGACCAAAGCACGAAGCTCACATGATGGGGGAACGTATATGTGTCTTGTGTGTCTCAATATCTCATCAGCGTCGAGAGAGTATCCTGAATATCTACCCTCAAGGGGTCTTCCTACCTCTATCACCAATTTAAAATCCTAATACCAACTATCTGCTGGAAGGGCAGAAAGAATCTGACTCCGCAAATCAACAATAAGAGTCAACTTAGATATCTCATGCCTTCGCCTGCTAAGGGCATCTGCAACCACATTCTCCTTCCCCTGGATATACTTCACCTCGAAGTCATATTCACAGAGAAATTCCATCCAACGCCTTTGCCTAGCATTAAGGTTGGGTTGCGTGAAGATGTACTGAAGACTCCTATGATCACTATGCAACTCAAACCTATGCCTAAGAAGAAAGTGCCTCCATCTCATCAACGCATGAACCACTACCGCCAACTCAAGATCGTGGGTAGGATAGTTTAGCTCATGATCCTTGAGCTTCCATGACTCATATGCAATGACACGACCCTCCTACATCAATACTGCACCTAATCCCTCCAAGGACGTATCTGTACAAACTACAAAGTCCCCAATAGGATCCGGTATCGCAAGTATAGGTGCACTGGTCAACTTCTCCTTAAGACACTGAAAGGCTGCCTCACACTTCTCCGACCACTCAAACCTCTTTCCTTTCCTCTGAAGGGAGGTGATAGGATGCCCTAGCCTCGAAAAGTCCTGCACAAATCGCCTGTAGTAACCCGCTAGCCCCATGAAGCTACGTATCTCGGCCACATTCGTGGGCGCAGGCCAATCTAAGATCGCTTGGATCTTTGCAGGATCCACTGAAATACCCGCCCCTGAGATCACATGGCCAAGGTATTGAACCTCAGTACTAAAGAATTCACACTTCGACAAGTTAGCATACAACTGATTATCTCGCAAGCACTGCAATACCTGTCGCAAATGCTCCTCATGTTCCTCCACTATCCTGGAGTATACCAAAATATCATCTAGGAACACAAGGACAAACCTGTCAAGGTATGTACAAAATACCCCATTCATAAGACTCATGAACACTGAGGGTGCATTCGTCAAACCAAATGGTACAACTGTGAACTCATAGTGACCATACCGCATTCGAAATGCGGTCTTATGAATATCTGACTCGAAAATTCGAAGCTGATGATATCCTAACTTGAGATCAATCTTCGAAACGATGGTAGCACCCTTGATCTAATCGAATAGATCGTCAATCCTAGGAAGAGGATACCAATTTTTGATGGTCACTTTGTTCAACTGTCGGTAATCAATGCATAACAGAAGTGAACCATCCTTCTTCTTCACGAAGATGACAGGTGCTCCCCATGGAGAAACACTAGGGCGGATAAAACCCTTCTCTAGCAATTCCTCAAGCTGCAACCTAAGCTCTTTCAGCTCCTGGGTAGTCATACGATAGGGAGCTCGTGAAATGGGCTTCGATCCAAGTACCAAGTCTATCTTGAAGTCAATGTCCCTCTGAGGAGGCATCCCTGGAATCTTGTTTGGAAAGACATTGGAAAACTCTTGAAGGATGGGGTGACTATCAAGAGAGACCTTCTCTTCTCCACCTCCTAGATCCAAATCATCCACTGTAACAGCAAACAATTGGCAACCCTGCTGCACACACCTTCTCAACTACATAGCTGAGATGATCCTCAAAGAGATCGGCCGCTGAACCCCCACTACCTCTACCTCTCTACCAGATGCCCCAATACATCTAATCGACTTACGTCGACAATCAATGACTGCACTATGAGCCTCTAGCCAATCCATCCCTATGACAACGTCATAAGAACCCAATGGAATAACACAAAGGTCCAAGGTAGTTTGGAGAGGTCCAACCTCTAACCTACACTCTGGCACAAGGGAAAGGGATGCAAATTTTGCACCCAAAGCTAACTCTACCTGCCACCTATCGACCTGATTTACCGCATCCAGTCTACATTGCATCACGACAGATGAAGAAACAAAGGAATCAGATGCTCTAGAATCAAATAGAATAGAAACTGGGTTACCCCTCAACATACCATAAGCCTCAACAACTGTACCTTGGTGCTCTGCCTGGCGGTTGTCAACCGCTGTGAATACTCGATGCCCACGACCTGCATCTCCTACAGTCGGCTTTGACGCCGTTGGACCCTGAGAATAACCCGATGCGCCCTTATTGGGACACATCCTCGCTATGTGACCCTATTGGCCACATGCAAAACATCCAGTGCCTCTACCGAAGCCCCTTCCTGCAAGTGGTGTGCTAGACTACTGCGCACTACCCCTGAAAGATGAATGAGAACTCTGCGCTGGCTGCTCAGAGTTGAAGCATCTCATGCGCCTCCAACTCCTGTCCCCCTGCCTTTGCTGGAAACCCTTCTGTTTCCCCTGGGAACCCTGCTACTGCTACTGACCACTTTGAGATGGACCCTGCTGAGCTCTAGAAGGTGCACCTCCCTGAGGCTGACCTCCTCAAGCACTAGTCCTAGCTGCTGAACCACTGCCCACCTACACTCCTACATGACCACCTAAGGCCATTGCTAGGTTCTCCTCAATGAGCCTGGCCTTGTCGACCACCACCTCCATGGTCCTGGGTTCGAAAACCCGCACTCCACCACTGATATGGGCATTTAAGCCCTTAAGAAAATGTTGTACCAACATACCCTCGTCATCTCCTATGCCCACATACTATTTGAGCTCATAGAAACGACGCTCATACATCTCTACTGACATGGTCATCTGTCGAAGGGTGTGGAACTCATCCCCTCGACGCTGCCTCCAATGCTCAGAAAGAAATCTAGCCCGAAACTGCTCTAGGAACAACTCCCAAGAAACTATACCAATGTCCAGATGGAGCTTCTGCTCCTCTAATCTCCACCAAGTGGAGGAAAATCCCCTCAAGTGCATAATAACGCACCTAGCTTGAGTGTTGCTACCATAAGGGTGCATAGCAAAACACCTAGTCAAGTCAATGAGCCATGTCTCTGCCTCCAAACCACTACCTAATCCATCGAAAATGGGTGGTCGTGCTCTAAGCAAGTCCCTCATATGGGCTGCTATCTCTGCATCAGACTGAACTGGTACCTCTCTCTCTCTAACCACCACTGGCTCTACCTCCTGCCTAGGCCCAAGGCGGGCAATGGTCTCCTCTAACAACTGACGCAACTGAGCGTCCTCGATCCTGGGTGGATCCGGATTCTGATTTCCATCTCCCTGAATATTCTGAGAAGCCTATTGCTCCTCATGGTCAGAAACAAGTGGAACATGTGGTGGTGGGTCTTGTTGTTCCCCAATGCGACCACCTAAATGGCCATGTCTACGACCCCCACCTCTTCCACGCCTGAGAGGCATAATCCTACATAGACACAATAAGGTATTAAGCACAACACACAATTAAAACCCACACAACTAAAGCTTAATGGGCTCATCATAATCCCAAAGTACCTAGTGTTTAAACCTAGGCTCTGATACCATGTGTAATGCCCCACCACGCAACCCTAGGGGAAGTTGCAAACTACTAAACAAATGCACAATTTTCTTTTTTTTTGTTTAATTACAAATACATGTAAGATTACAACACAAAGCCAACAATCCCCTAAGGTTACGAGACAAGATTAATTAAATCACAAATTAAAACAACATGCATGAAGTGAAACATAACAACATTCACTTAAATACTTAAAGCACATACATTCCATACATGAGATTTTCATTTAAGACCATGAGATCCTTCATGGTTACCAATAACAGAAGTTATACAATTACAATTACATCACTCATTCCCAGAATGAGGTAAATCAATAACATGATTGCTTATTACAATTTCCACCTCGATAACAATGAGGGGTAAAATAAAATACAAGAATAACTAACATAAAAGAACCAAGGTAGCAACTGGATCCCACGAGCTCTCCAACACGAAAGTCTCGTCCACATAAGCAAACGCCAAAAGAACAATGGAGTAAGGTGCACGTTCCACCCAACCAAGTGATACCCGAAGGCTCACCCCCCGTGCTAGGAAATAGTAACAAGGATTTAAGGTCAAGATCAACAACCTCTAAACATAGGCAACATGACTCAACTGGAAAGATACAAACATGACATCACATAACATAAGGGTTACAAAGCTTCCAGATTTAATAGAATGATCACATCACAAATACTAACATAATGTTGACTTAGGAGAAGTGTCATCACAATGTCGCATGGGATATCCTGGCAAGTCTTCCTAGGTCCCGGCCCCCATTTCGGGATATCCTGGTAACCTCTAACGACTCCCGGCCCCACATGCAAACCAATGCGGAAACCGTTATCTTTTGCAGGGACAAGATAACGATTTTTCCATTTCAGGCCTTCTCGTCTCATTCCAAGTCTATACAAGCACTTGCGTCCATGAGCGAGGCAAAATTAATCTTTTTAAATGTTGGTACCACCTACACTAATCAATTGTTTTAGTTTCCACTGAATTAACTAACTTACATTGAGATCTCTTGGCACCACTTTGTGGGTCGACCCTCAATGTAAGCCACTTCTCTAAGGCAACACGTGGAACTATGCCACAACCAAAAGGGTACTCAAGTGCAACCTAGGGATAATGAATCCCTAAACACAACATGAAGTAAACAAAGCCCGTCCAAGATAATCATATATAACACTGGACACAATTACGCACTACCCATGGCAAACAAGGTTGATCGACATGACAGCCACCCCAAAACATAGAAGACGGTTCTATCTGGAAGACTTACAAAATATGACTCAAATCCCAACAAGAATGAACACCCCATGACGAAAGGAAGTTTGCAAACAATATAAGATAATCTACCTTCGGATTTCGTAAATCCAATCATTCATCGCATTAGTGCACTTAATCAAATTAAAAAAAAAACTATGTTCTTGCACAATCACATAAGGGTTTGGTTTTTCGTTTGTTTCTTGTTGGCGCAGTAAACACAATAAATTAAATCAATCTTTCTTTCGCTATACAATGATTTATCAAAACAATTTTTATCTATCATTTGCAAATATCTCATTTATAAATTAAATACTTCTCTTTTTAAGAAAAAAAACAACACATTTAAATATAAGATATATATATATATATATATATTAAATGACTATGTAATCGAACATGTATATATATGTACTGAATGTATATATATACATATTATCACATATATATTTAAAAATACATATATAATTAATATTTAAATATTAAATATAAATCACTTAACCAATCATTAAAATATAATATAAATATATTATAATATATATTATATATATATGAAATATCAAATTAACATATATAATATATATATTAAATACATATGCCATTATGTTTTAAATTAAATATATATAACAAAAACAAACAGTATAAAACGAATTTTATATTAATACATATATATATTAAATATAAAATATAAAATATAATATATATTTTATACTTTATATTTAATATACATATAATAATAAAAGAAACGCGTTTTAAAAAGAAACCGGCGAAGTCAACTAAGGTTAGGGCCTTGCCCTAACAGGGGATGCTGCCCCCATGAATGGGGGCGGCGGCCTGTGCAGGCAGTGATGACGCTGCCTCCACAGGCGACCGTCGCTATCCATGGGGTGGCCATAGGGTTTATAACCCTTCCCCCTACCACTCACCTCATACACAATGAAAACAGCGATCCGCCATTCGCGGATTTGTGGGAATTTTCGACTGGTAACAAAAAACGAAATTTCTAGGTAAAAACCCAAAATGGAAAAAAAATGAATTTATTTCATTTTGCCAGAATTTATTTCATTTCGCCGAAATTTTAATAACAATAAATCTCATACAATTATATATATATATATATATATACACACACACAGAGTCATATTAAAATGACTGTAAAAATACTTATTTTCAATACCCAGATTGAGCAAATGCTCAATCTGAGAAATAAAATAATTTGCCATTGAAAATTACAAGATTTAACACAACAATTCAATGATTTCACAATACTTGCAAATTTAAATGGAGATTTTTCAAAGCAACCACAAATTTTCATAAGAAAACCATTTGAATCCCCCAAGTTTATTTCAAATTTCCTATTGATAGTTTGAGTATGAATTTTTGAATCTTTTCCTTGTTTCCACAATATGTTGAGAATTCTTTTGCTCAAGTTGAATGGAGATTTTGTCATGGGTTTTCCTCTAATTCAAACTTGAATTCCAAACCAATTTGAACCAATTTAAAAACAAGATTTTCAAATAACAATTTGCACAAGAATTTAAAGAAATTGCACCTTATGTTTTCTCCAAGCTTCCAATTCTTCAATAGAGATTCTTTCTTTTTTTATCAATTTTGCTTCAACAAATTCTTCCAATCCTTTCTTCAAAAAAATTTCTCCAAGAATTTCAATTCCCAAGCTTTTTTGTTCTCCCACAAATTACCAAATTCCCATTTTAAAACCAAAACATGAATTTCCTTATGCCATTTCCTTCTCCAAATTGTCAAACCCCTAATTTGAGTTCACCCACCAAAATTTATTGCCAATTTAGATATTTTCATTTTTTGAAATTTAATAAAGCAATTCTATTTCCCTTTTCAATTTGCATGATATTTATTTAAAACAAAATTCTATTATGCTTCAAAAAGATAATTTCATTTCCTTTCTTCCACAAAGAAATTGAATTTAACAATTTCATTTAAAATCATTTTTTTTAATTTAATTGCAATTTCTTTCTTTTTTTATTTGTCTCAATATTCAATGATGCTAACACAATTAATTTTAATTTAATTAATCAATAAATAAATCTAATCCATGATTAGATTAATTTATTGATTGAATTAAATTAACTAATTAATTAATAAGCACTCCTTTATGTATTTTGACAATAAAATTAAATAAAACAAACACCATTTACCTTGCTAATTTAAATACGCAAGCAAGGAGAGAAGAGATGACAAGGAAAATAACTTATCCCAACTAACAACCCGAATGACACACTATGGCTAGGGTGATGTCACGACACAAAAACCTAGCTACTATCTCCCAATCGTTTCCGTTGGACAAGGGACACGCTCAGACCTGTGGAACCAGGTGGAGTCGATGTCTTGTACCTGCATCCTGCACACGATACGAGTGTCGAAACATGCATATATATATTAAAACACACCGTGAAGAGGAAATCGCGGAATCACGGGGCGCTCGCATGCGAGTGATGTGATCCCGTCCCCTTCACCAATACAATATCGCTAACTGACGCATCTAATCATCAATGATATAGTCAAAGCATAAACATCAATAATTCAGATAAATGCTAATTTAATCCATAACATGAAATAATAAAACATTTGATTAAAGCACCATCACATCAAAACATAATGTTTTCATCGCTTTAACAATTAGCGGTCAAAGTAATCAAGTTTATAACCATCATGCTAACAAAGCAAAACATACAATACGAACACTGTTCGATCAAAAGAACAAAATGGAGGGGTGTTACAGGGTTTGTAAATCATATAACGAATATTTTTTATTTTAGTTATAATTAAAGAAAAAAACCCCGAGAGGTTATATTATATTATATTATATTATACATAATATAATATAATATAATATAATGTAATAACAATATAATATAATATGATATATTATAATATAATATGATATAATATAATATAATATAATATAATATAATATTATAATATTATATTATATTATATTATATTGATATTATTCTAATATATTATATATATTATATATAATAATATGTAATATATAATATATTATAGTATATATAATATATATTAATATATGTTATATTATAATATAATATATTATACTAAATAATCAATATTTAAAAAAAACACTATGGTCAAGTGATGGACCCAACCATTTATTTAAAAAGTTGTAACTAAGGAAACAAATATTCGTTTCCTGTATTATATACAAACGAAAAAAATTCTGAGAGTTATATTTTTACCAGGGCGTGCGCGTGGGTTTTAGGAGAGCGACTCAGATATCCGTTTGAGGGAGATAAAATTACCAAAAAAATCACCAAATTTGTAAGGTATGTTTGATTTTTTCAATTTTTATACAATTTTTATTCATTTTGCTTTTTTTTTTGAATTTTAGTCAAAAATAGGGCATATTTGATAGATTTTTTATTAGATTAAAACCATTGTTAATTTTAATTTTTTTTAATCAATTAACAAGTTAAAAATGGATCAAAATGAAAATCCTAACCTTGCACAAAATGAAAACCTTAATCCTACAGAAAATGAATACCCTCCAAATCCTCCACCACAACCATTGTTTCTAAATGAAAATGTGCCAACAATACATGAGTCTATTCATAGGAATTTAGATCAATTAAGAAAAGTATGTCAAATCTATGAAACACTCGATGAACTATCAGATATGAAAAACACTTTGGAAACAAGCATTGTAAATGATCAAACTTTGGCAATTCAACATAATAGATTTATACTTTGGCGAGAGCAACAAAGACAATTTTATGTTGATGGGTTATCGTATGATGAGGTGAAGGCTCTTGATATTGAAAAGGCCAATTAGCCCAGTTATTCATAGATCAGAGAACTGGACAACCTGTTAATGTGCGAAAACCAAAATTTTCAATTAAATGGTGCACCCATAAAGGAATATTAGATAATTTTTGGAGACGTTGGTGGATGGTTTTTGATAAACCACCCAACAACAACCTTGATGTCCCTCAATATTTTCTCTGAAAATTATGAGCTGAGTTTGTGCTAGGGAAACATGTCAATTACTTTGGCATGCGAGATTTCTAGGGTGTTGGTTGAGGGATACCACAAGATAGACCTAGGGCACACCGAGTCACCCCAGTTCGTCCTCCTCCACCTATTGCTACTTTGACTCCACTACCTTACCGCATTTATGCATTACATTTGTTGAGTGATCATTTCGTGAGGCAGAGCCATCATGTTGTGTAGCCATTTGACGGTGCATCCCATCACGGTGGTGCTGCACCTAATACATCCCAACATGATGGTGGTGCACCTACTATAGTAGCTCCCACTGGTACCATCAACTCCGACTATGGTACCATCAACTCCGACTAGTACACCGTCCTCTTTGGGACATATTTGTGTGCCTCATCATTGCATGACGTGCAAAAAATTATGTTTCGGTCCTCTCCGACGGTCCACTAAGGCTCCCATAGACACATCCAACTTTGAGGTTCATGATATGTTGAATGTAGGAGTTGATAGAGCATAGAGTGGAGCATTTGTAGAAGAGACATCAATTGCTAGGGATGATATGGGAGCATTGGTAAGTCTTAAAGCAATTTCATAGTGTGTTTTATGTAAATTCTTTCATATTTTATGAAGGATATTTGTACTAATATATGTTTATGTGTTGGAATCTTTAACAATTGTTGATAGAGGAGCAGCTGTCGGAAGTGTAGTAGGCTACACATATTGCCATTTCATTTTCCTTAGACAATCAGTACATGGTAAATAATTTAAATTTTTATTTTAGATGTTAATCTTTGAAATCTAATATGTTTAAATACATGTACTACATATATTGATAGTCTAATGTAATCTTATCTTTTTATGCAGCAACCTGGTTCTTATACAACCTTGTTGATCGAGTCTGACCCATTGGATGAAGTTGCACAACAGGTATATATCTTTTTTATTGTCGACATTATAATTATATGTGCATGTGCATTTACATTCTTATCATTTTTTATACAGGAAAGCATCTTAGCTGATCCATCCACTATGAGCCCATCTAGTGTCATAGCATCACAACAGGTATGTGTTTATTTTATATTGCAAATCATTTATGTTTAGATAGGAGTAGATATGTGATTAGTAGATATGATTATTTGTCAACAATTATATTTTAATTTGTATCATTTTTATTTTATTTTCTATAGTCTTTTGTTTGACACAACATTGTGATGAGTGAGAGACCATTACTTTATAGGAGGACTCCTGATCGTCCTAGGGGACAATCATATGCATAACGTCTTGCAGAAAAGAGAGCAAGATTAGAGGTAAACAAGAATTGCATTATTGATATAATATAGTACATGTATATTGATTTTGATGTTAAATTTGTAATTTATAAATGATGGTTTATAAGTTTCTATTTACTAGTCTATCTTGTCAACCATTCACATAATCTAATTTGTGGTTTGAAATGTTATTGTGTAGGAAACTGCAGAGCATCTAACTTCTTCAAGGAGGCTTGATTTTGATGGTCCAACACAGGATTAGGATATGATATAGATTGACATGTACTTAGGGTTTGATAGATCTTGATATGGCATATATGCCACAATTTATAAAACTAGTTGTAAAACTTGTTCTGAGTAGGCATATGCCAAATTTGTATAGGCACAAACACAATTATTCTACAGTTTGATATAAAAGAATTGATAATCGATCTAATTTGTTTCTCGTGTGCATGTCTTTCTACTTTGAATTTTCAAGATGGAATGTATAATTATCTTAGAATTGTTTAAAGTTATGATTGATAATGTATGTTATAGATTAACGAAATAACATTTTAATAGAACATATGAATTACAATTGGTAATCAATCTATTTCTTTGAGGAGATTTTTCAAACCATGAATTTCCTTTTCTATTGTACTGCATTTTTCATACATGTCTACCAATACATTTTTATCAAACACTCATTTTTAGAATACCCATGATTTCAAGCTTTGTTGAATGAATTTATATTTGACATTATTTTGTTTTTTAAACTCGTGTAATGAAGTGTGCAGCTGATTTTTATTTCCAAAGAAGTTAACAAAAATGAAAAGTGGATACAACTTAATGAAATGAATTTCATGTTACATTGTTCATTCGAAAGTAATATAATCATCAGGCTAAAAATCAATGTCACTTAATGTTCATTGAAGCATAATAACATGCAAAAGGTATAAAATCATCTTGAGTAAGAATCAATATCCTCACAAAATCAACTCAAGCCCACAAAAAAAAGGTTGTGAAAGACACCCATTACCCTTATGTTTAACATATCTCAAAACCTAATGTGCTTGTTTTGGAACAACCCCACTGAAATTGAACTATTATGCCGAACATGGCTCCTATTAGCCCAAATTTGCAAAACAACTCATCTTTAAAATTGCTGCCCCTCCAAGATTCCTTTGGAAAGTATCTCACCAGGCTATAAACATCCAAATTTCACAAATATCATCCTTGTAAACACCATCTAAGTCACTCAATCATGTAACCCTCATTTTGCTCAGATTATAAGGGGGTTGATTGAAAGTATACATTTCCACACTTATCTCACTCAAACAACACATAGAAGTTTGCATATGCTTAATACACCTTTATAAATTGTTGCCCCAACATATTTCAATCACTAACACCCTTAAACTTCCCAATTTCACTCAAAAACCACACTTTTCACATCTAGGGCATCATACCCAAACCTCGATTGACCTCTCCTGCTCTCCCAAACCCTTCTAACATCTAATTCCTACCTAATTGGACCATGACCAAACAACTTCCAGCTGTTTTCCAACGAACTACAACAAGATGACTCTTGAACTTCCATCATTTGACAATAAGTAGCAATTTTGACAAGCAGTGTAAAGTTGCAAAGTGGTGCAACTTTTGTTTTGCAACTCGTAGGACAAAAAAAATTGTTCCAACATGTCTGGATGGGTATGTTTACGCTAGGGATGGTCCTCTTTTGCACCCAAATACGTTGAATCACTCCGAGCTACATTGGACTGACGATTTCCCTTAAGAGTCTAAAGTGCTAAAAGACAACAATCTTTGAAGGGCTATTTCTTGGAAACCATGATGCCTACAAACTCTTTGTCTGAGGTTATGGGATCATGTTGGGACCATCTACAATAACCTCTCTCGGATTTTTCTATCTCGGAGGCATTTGCCTGTGGTGACCGATTTTCAGTTGAGGAAAAAGTTGTTAGATGCAAGCAGTGTAAAGTTGCAAAGTGGTGCAACTTTCGTTCTACAACTTTTAGGACTAAATGGAATGTTCCAACACATCTAGATGATAATTTTTACACTAGGGATGGTTCTCTTTTGCACCCAAATACTCTGAATCTCTCCAAGCTACATTGGACTGATGATTTCCCTTAAGAGTCGAAAGTGCTAAAAGGAAACAATCTTTGAAGGGCTATTTCTCAGAAACCATGACACCTACAGATTCTCCGTCTGAGGCTATGGGATTTTGTTGGGACCCTATACAATAACCTCTCTTGGATTTTGTTATCTCAGATGATTTTTCCCACGGTGACAAGTTTTCAATTGAGGAAAAAGTTGTCAGATGCAAGTAGTGTAAAGTTGCAAAGTGGTGCAACTTTCGTTTTGCAGCTCGTAGGACCAAATAGACTATTCCAACACGTCTAGATGGGTACGTTTATGCTAGGGATGGTCCTCTTTTGCACCCAAATACTCTGAATCTCTTTGAGCTACATTGGATCGACGATTTCCCTTAAGAGTCCAAAGTGCTAAAAGACAACAATCTTTGAAGGGATATTTCTCAAAAACTGTGATGCCTACAGACTCTCTGTCTGAGGATATGAGATCATATTGGGACCCTCTACAATAACCTCTCTCAGATTTTTCTATCTTGGAGGCGTTTTCTCACAGTGACAAGTTTTCAGTTGAGGAAAAAGTTGTCAGATGCAAGTAGTGTAAAGTTGCAAAGTGGTGCAACTTTCGTTCTGCAACTCATAGGCCAAATGGACTATTCCAACATGTCTAGATTGGTATGTTTACGCTAGGGATGGTCCTCTTTTGCACCCAAATATGTTGAATCACTCTGAGCTACATTGGATCGACGATTTCCCTTAAGAGTCCAAAGTACTAAAAGACAACAATCTTTGAAGGGCTATTTCTTAGAAATCAAGATTCCTACAGACTCTCCATCTGAGGCTATGGGATTGTGTTGAGACCCTCTACAATAACCTCTCTCAGAATTTTCTATCTCGGAGGTGTTTTCTTGCAGTGACTAGTTTTCAGTTGAAGAAAAAGTTGTCAGATGCAACCAGTGTAAAGTTGCAAAGTGATACAACTTTCGTTCTACAACTCGTAGGACCAAACAGATTATTCCAACACATCCGGATGGGTACGTTTATGCTAGGTATGGTCCTCTTTTGCACCCAAATATGCCAAATCACTCTGAGCTACATTGGACCGATGATTTCCCTTCAAAGTCCAAAGTGCTAAAAGGTAGCAATCTTTGAAGGGCTATTTCTTAGAAACTATGACACCTATAGAATCTTTGTTTGAGGTTATGGGATCGTGTTGAGACCCTCTACAATAACCTCTCTTAGAATTTTCTATCTCAGAGGCGTTTTCCTGCAGTGATGAGTTTTATAAACCACCACATTGCAAACACGTTCCATTTAAACAATCATTTTTATAAAATAAGCAACCATCACCTCTAATGCATAAAAATGAATCTAACTCCTTGGATGACTTGGGAAGTTGTAGTGCATGACACTCTTGCAACATTTCGTTAGTATGTATAGTAGAACGTATATGGCATAACAATTCATGATACATTGAAAACTCAACATGGTATTTACAACATGTATTATGAACCTTAATAGGAACACAATAAAATAGTTTGCAAGACTTAAAGGCCCTTTGCGAGATTTACAAATGTGGATGTTCTTGACAAGAAAATTTGTACAAAATTATTTGGCTACATTCCAAAAAAAATTTAGGATGCGATGTACAATCTCTATTGCCAATTCGTAACTTTAAAGCATCCTTTACGTTCGGTGATACTCTAGAACTTGAGAATTCCAATATTATTCAATTTGCATCTTTACGTTATCGGTTAGATTTTTATCAACATGTAGAAGCCTCCCACTAAAAGCCCATGTATCATTTTGAAGAGCACTATCGAGTATTCCTCTTCTTGATAGTGCTCTCTTCAATGTTTTACGATTTAAGTTAAAATCAATACAAGTTTGTCTCATTAAACAAGCATTTTTCAAATGATGGCCTACTAGTGAGGTTGTGATCACTCTTTGAGAAGCCCTTTTATCTTTTTCCTTGATAGTCTTTCCAATAGAGGTTAGAGCATTAAAAATATTTTTTACAATAAGACTATTTTTTTCCCTTTTTTTGTGAGACGAATCTTCAATTTTTTTAATATTGGTCTCATTTTGTAAATCTTAAGTAATTGCACAAAAAATTGGCATTGTTCGGTTAATGTCTTATTGGAAAAGAATTCATTGAACAATTTCGTAGCCCACAAACGAACTGTTCCTTGTGACATTTTCCCTTGAAGATTATCAATTATGTTCTCATCTATTTCAACCAACCATTTAGGGGTTCTTTTGTAATTAGGTGTTGCATAAGGTTCATTTTCAACATTATCAATTACAATTTCATTTTGAACAACATTTTCATTGTCAAAAACAAATTTTATTTTCAACCACATTTTCATTTTCAACATTTTCAAAAACAACTTCATTTTGAATATCATTTTCAACAACATTTTCATTCTCAATGTTGTTCACATTTTCATTTTCAATTTGCACATTTTCAATTTGAATGTTTTCATTTTCAATTTGAATATGATGTTCAATATTTTCAATTCCTATTTCATCTTCACTTGAATTAACATTCAATGGTTCAAAAGAAGCTTCAATTTGAATATTTTGCATACCTTGTCTTTTTTTCCTATGACTTTCTCTATCTTTTGCTCTATATGCTTCAATTTGTTTTGCTGTAAGTTTCCTTTTACCTTTTCTCTTACGTTGACTATTGCTCCCCATTGCACAAACAAAAAAACACACACAAATGATTGGAATTCTACAAAAAGTGTAAGAGAATCTTTGAAAAGCTGAATTTCATCAAATGCAGACAAAAATCATGAGATTTTCGCGACAAAAAGGATGTAGGGACCGTTGAAATACTCAAAATGGTCCCTTTTTTGTTTTTAATATAACTTACAAAACAGATATCCATTACGAAATGGATATCCATTTCTAAATGGATATCTGTCACCTCTAGTGTTATTAGAATGTCATATGTTATATAATATATATCATATATCAATATGTAATATATTTCAATATATAATATATAATATATATTAATATATAATATATATTAATATATAATATATATTAATATATATTAATAGATTAATATATAATATATAATATATATTAATATATATTAATAGATTAATATATAATATATAATATATATTATATTTTAATATATATATTGTTGCTCGTCCAAGTGTATAACACACTAATACAAAAAATGGATATCCGTTAATAACGGATATACGTTATATCCCTCACCTCTGTTATTACGTATCACATGTTGTATAATATATATAATACATCAATATATAATATATATTATATATTAATATACATTATATATTATATTTTAATATATAATATATATAATATATAATATTATATGTTAATATATATAATATATAATATTATATGTTGATATATATTCTATATTAATATATAATATATAATAATATATGTTAATATATAATATTATATGTTAATATATATTATATATTAATATATAATATATAATATTACATATATTAATATACATTATATACTATATTTTAATATATAATATATATAATATATAATATTATATGTTAATATATATTATATATTAATATAATATATATATATATATATTAATTATTATATATTAATATTAATATGTTTTGCTACTCGTCCAAGTGTGTAAACTACTAATACACAAAAAGGATATCCGAAAATAATGGATATCCGATAGTAACGGATATCCGTTTTTTGAAATTTAAGAATTATAATTTCTTTTGACATAGATATATATTTATTATATATTAATATTTATTATGTATTAATATATATATATATATATATATTGATATTATATTAATATATATAATATATAATATATATATATATATTAATATATAATATATATTCATATATTATTATATATGAATGTATATAGTATATATTAATATATTAATATTATATTCATATATTTAATATAATAAATAAATAATATATAGTATCCCTTTCTATAAACCCTACACCCTCTCGCACCCTCCCCCACCCTCTCCCACCCTCTCCTCTGACCCTCTCCCTCCCTCTCTCAAGACCCTCTCCACCCACCCCTTTGCACCCTCTCTAACCCCTCTCAAGACCACCACCCTCTCTAACCTTTCTCCCACCCTCTCTCCCACTCTCCCACCTCTCCCACCTTCTCCCACCGCCTCCCACCCTCTCCCACCCTCTCCTGCCACTCTTAGAATATAATATATATTATAGTATTTATTATATATAATATATAGTATATTTATATGCAATAAACTTATAATTTAAAAAATGGACATCTGTTCCAAACGGTTATTTGTTATTAAGTACTTTGGATATTGATTCCATGTGAAAAATCAATATTGTGTTGAATAACAGATATCTGAAATTAATGGATATCCGTTTTTAGAGGATATCTATTTTGTTCTCTTGTTTTCAAATGCAGGCAATGTATTCATAATATATAATATAATATATAAATATATAATATATTATATATATATATACAATAAATTTATGATGTAATACATGAATATCCATTAATAAAGGATATATGTTAGTAATAGATATCTGTTATTAACAGATACTGGTTTTTGATCCAATTAATTGAAGCCACATGGGAATATAATGTGCTTCCACAAAATAGATATCCGTTTGTAATGGATATCCATTTATTTGAGGACTTTAGAACGTGAATTCTTCCTCATTTTCATGAACTAGTCCTCATTTTGGTGATGCAACAATCGAGCAACGACTCCAGTTATGTTTTTTTTGCATTTTTTCAAATTTTTTTCTTAATTAGTGATAAATTTAAGTTTTTTTTGCATTCTTTGTATATTTTTTGATTTTTTTCATTTCTATTTAAAGTTACAACAAAATTTCAAACCCTAGTTAGTGAAAAAAAAATTTAAAAAATCAAACAAAAAAATGGAACCTTTATTACTAGAAAAAAGCCATAAATTTGAACCTAGCATACTAAACAAACATAAAATAGAACTTTCATTTTATTACCTCATTTCTCCATTTTTTAAAACCGTTTTACATTCTTGTCTATTTTTCATTATTTTTTATCACTTATTTTCATGTTTCTTAAATTCTTGCTTTGTTTATTATTTTTAAATTAGAATTTATTTGCTAAACAATTTGTTTTTTTATTTTTTTAATTGTTTTGACTCTCTTCAGCTCTCAAAATAAAAAGGATCCTTGTTGGAAGTGCTCTAAATTTCTAATTCTTGGTGAATCTGGATCCATTGTTAGTATTGACTAGACAAAACATGTCTCTGCAGCCATATAGAAATGGGTGAAGTGAATGGGTAATAATCGATGTGCTATGTAGGAGGCTATTATATTGAATCATATACAAATGATAGCCTCCCGCACAACCCATCGATTATTTCCCATTAACTTTTCCCTATGGTTGCAAGGACAAGTTTTTGTTTAACTAACTATGTATATAGATTCACTTAGTATTGGAAATTTAGAGAAAAACACTTCCACCTTTGTTGAATCAATTTGGAGCTTAACACTTCCACCTTTGTTGAATCAATTTGGAGCTTAACACTTCCACATTGCAGCGAGGTAAAAATTTAATGTATTTTTAAATGAGATTCCACATCACTTTAACAAAAAAAAAAATTCCATTTGTACGCCTTAGACATAAATGAGCTTTACACATTTTTTCATTTGTATTCAATTAAGTCATTTATATTGAATGGTTTAAGGGGATTTTAAACATGTATCTTACATTTTTCAATTCCAAATTTAATGCAAGTTCACTTATATCTAAATCATGGATCCACACCCTCCAGCTCCAACCACTCCACCTCCACCCACTCCACCTCAAAACCCCCCACCTCCACCACCTGCACCCGATGTTGCTCGCTTTTGAGAACAAGTCAATGTGCATGTTAGAACCATTCATGATCAAGTTAACACTATTTAAAATGAAGAATGTGTTCACCCATTATTGAGGCGTTTTGTATCAAAAATGCAAACTGTTGTTGATGCATGTAGGTCCATGGAAGTGGACTTAGATAATCATCAACGATGACTAGAGGCAAGGAGACAATCCCAATCTAAAGAGGAAAACACAAAGAAATGAATAGGTGCAAGTGAGAGCCACAAAACTTTATTAAGACAATGATCTTATATTTATAAAAAAATTGATCTTCAATGGATATTTTATAAATAATTTTGTTGGATGGATATTTTATAAAGAATTTGGTTGGATGGATATTTTTAGTGTTGAATTTTTCAATATTTAATAATATAATGATGAGACAAAAATTTAGTAATACATATTAAATAATCTATTAATTTAGTGTTTGTTAATGTATATAGTGTGTATATATAGTGTTTATTAATGCATCATGGTTGACTAATGACTTATTTGTTGATCATAATCATTGTATAGATTCCACATGAACAATCTAATTAACATGTATCTTGATGTCTTCTAAGGATTTTGTTTGAAAGTTGCATAATGTTCTTGTTTATGTACCATGATTGGAAGATAGTGATTCTTATTCATGATGATTTTATGGTCTTTTACATGAATGATCTAATGACATGTTATTAAAATTGAAGGTTTTAATGGCATGAATGTTGAATTGAGTTGTAATGGTTTTGTTTGATGGTTGTATCACTTCTTATTCTAGAGCCCATCCCAACATGGGAAAACACTCTTCCTCTCAACTCTCCCTCCCTCGCTCCTCCCTCCCTCTCAATGACCGGATCTTGATTTCACGGATTTTGAAAAGCGGATTTTGATTGATGTCGACGCCGGATCTCGCGCGCTGAACGCAGATCGACGCCGATCTGACCGGAATTCTCCGACTTTGATCCGCCGTCTGATCTGACCACATCAATTTTGTTAACGGTGGTACATTTTCCTTGGTGTTATTAATTTGTAGTTGCTTTTAAATCTTCTTTACAACTCATCTTCCTTGGTGGGAAAATTGATGGGAAATCATGTCATTATTAATATTTAGCTGCACATCAATAAATATATTATATATCATATAATATATATAATATATATTACATAATATTAATATAATATATAATATTTCATATATATAATATATGCTATATATAATAATTAATATGTATACTATATATAATATATAGTATATTATACAGAAAATATGTACTATATAGTATAATATAATAATATAATATATATATAGCATAATATTATATATTATATTATTATATATATTATTATATTAATATATAAAATAATAATACATAATATATAATCTACTATATAATATATTATATATAATACATAATATTATATATTTATGTATTATAAATACATAATACATGTATATAATACATATTATATAATATTATGTATTATAAATAATATAAAAATTTATAATTAACAGATATCTATCTAATAATGAATATATGTTAAGTAACAGACATCCATTTTGAAAAACAAAATGGATATCCGTTCGGGATTTGGTTTGGGCCTGAAAGTCAACCCAAAACAGCCGAATTTTGTTTCATTCTTTTCCAAAGTTCGGGCCTTTGTGTTTACTTACTTTTTTTTTTAATCTCGATTATCAAACTAAAAGGGTTTATAGAAAAAAATTATTAGCTTCCACCCTAATATAACTTTTTTCCTTTTATTTTGAATTAAAATGCAAATGGCTATTGATTTCACCCACATTACGTGCCTAAAAGTAACTGGACATAGATCCATTGAAAAATCCCCTATAACTCCTCAAACTACTTGATATTTCTTCTAAATTCCTACAAGAGCACCACATCTCTATATGCTTCTCTACTATAGGATTAAAAAAATTGAATTTCATAATTTTTTGACCAAGTTATGGTGGTCAAACACAAACATTTTAATAATTCTGAAATTTAAAAAAAAAAATCGTAACTAATTATTTACGTGGAAAAAAATTACAAATTTTTTTTTGGCACATCCACAGAAGAAGGGTCCCTCTACTTATAAGCCTCTAAAAAATTAGAAAAAATATTATGTTTTTCTTGTACTTAGGGTGGTCAGACACACACCTACTTCTTATTTTTTCCTGAAAATTATTTACCACTGCATTGAAATTTCAAATTTGCTAAAAAAAAATTTACTTTTTTCCAAAAAATGATTAGTAGCCTAGAAACTACATTCAATTTTCTACAACTTTTGTTCTTACATATTTTTCAAATTATGTTAATAACCTATTCAAATTTTTATGTCAAGTTGCCTAACTTTGATTTTCTGAATTTGCATCGCCACTTAGAGGCCTAGTTTGGATCCCCATGATCCTGCACATACCCACAACAAACAATCCTTTGTAGGGGAATGGTGCCGCCAGGAGATACACCAAGAGGTCACATAAAATTGCAACATCTTCTTTATTGCCATGAGTTTATTATGAAAATTGTTGTTGATCATTTTCACCCAATGGAACTTGGTTTTCCATCTAATGATCTCTTCAATAAAGTAAAACATCCATTCTTGAAAATAGGCAGCAGTAGGAATTCCCATCACTCTACTTAGGAGAGTCACTAGATCATGGTAGTCCTCGTAGAAGTCACTTCAGAATAGCTCTTGGGGAACCTTAGCAACACTACCCCTCTTCTCTTTCAACCAATGTTGGTTGATAAACTTTTTGCAACCTTGGGGGTCTACCTTCCACATGTTTTCTGCATACCCCTTCTTAGTTTCTTCCATAGGGCCAAATGTAGGGATGTGGAATGTCTTGCCTATGGACTGGGGTGACAAATCTGCTAACACTCTACCTTCATGATCAATAATTGTCCTGGAACTCCCATGGTAGGCCTCCCTAAATGTCATTACAAGTTATGGGGCTACTAGAGCAAGTAGAAAGCCAGCTACTTTTGTGATACCACTTCTTCTAATCTTCCTTGCATTATCAGTGGTTGGGTTAACTATGACCCACTGCCTAAACTCATCAATATCTATATGTCCAAGGTTGGTGTCTGAAATGGTGTTCTAGTCTGAAGTGACCTTGGAAGTAATATCCACCCCCTAGAATTGATATTTCATTTGATCTTTGTCCTCTTTGCCTCATGGTGCCTTGACGATCTTCTTTCCTTTCTCTTTCTTTGAGGATGCTCTTAATGGTGTTGCAACCAATTACATAAATCCTAAAGACATAGATGTAGTAAGCATATTCATGTGTAAAATGAGGGGATCATTAGTGAAATCCTATAGAAACAAGGGTTAGACCATACATTCCATCATCAAAGATCATAAAACCCATTAAAATTCATCATTTGATGCTTGTTGGGGCCAATTAGGAGAATGTGGGCCCAGGGATGCGCGTTTCCCTGGGCTAGAAGCCATCAAGAGTGACTTGATGTGAAACAACTTTGGGGGCATGATGACCACCTACATTCAATTTTTTTCCTTTAGATTTCAGGGGTTGGTCAAGGCATTAAGGAAATTATGCATGTTTTTCATTCATCTACAAGGTCCTTGGATGTGTCAGTTTGATCGTTTGGCTAGTGTGGACCCAAAGGGTGCAGAGGCAGGTGGCCTCAAGGCTATTTGCATCTTTTCCATTCAAAAGTGGTGTTTTGGAATCAGAATCCCATAGAGGGAATCCCGCATTGTGGGACTCGTAGGAGGCTCAGACGGCTTGGATTCATTTTCAGCATTCGAGTCATTCGGGAAATTGTGGGCGAGCAACTACAGAATGCCATTGAGGAATGGTCATTTTCAAACGGCGAAGAAAATGCAACACCTTGTGTTGGGTGACCCACACAGGTGGGTCTGCAGAGGACCTTGGCATTAGTTGTTTCACTTGAGGGTTGGATGACGAAGCTGAGCTTAGGTTTTTCCATGCGGAATGACAACAAGGAACAACCATTTTGCAACAACATTCACACAACGGTGGTACGCAAGGCAAATGGGAAAAGGTCATTATTCATTTCACAAACGATGAAGGGAACATGGAAATCCATAGATAGGCTTCCGCACAGTTATGCCCGCAGAGGGATCAAGACTTAGGTTTCACTGGGTAAGTTCAAAGGGTGAAGGAGAGTGCAAGTTATGCAATGCGGCAAGGAGTGTTACCTTGGCTACTTGTGAAGGCATAAAAATTGGCGGTGAAGAGGTGAAAAAAGTCTGTAGTGGGAGGTTCGCGAAAGAAACTTCAGTGCACGACAAGGTTGGCAAACGCGACCCTTGCGGGGTCCGCGGTGCGAGATGACGGGGATCGATGACCGTTAAGGAATAGTGAGGAGTGTAGTGTTGCCCGCATGTAGAAGTCCACAAAAGAAGACCTGTAGGGGATCTTGGATTCTTCGTTTTACTTAGTTTTTTGCTCGCTTCATGGGTTACGACAAAGGGGCAGCGTCCGCCTACATGTGCGGGCCCGCTAAAGGTGAATGCTATCAATTCACATTTAAAGTTTACAAGTTGATGGAATGACGAAGATAGGATTGTGGGCCGCAAGGGCATGAATACCCTAGTGAAGAACAGTGGTTGCGGGTTGAAGTTCCATAGGGTTCCAAACAAACCAAATCAATGGATTTTCAAATTTTTATTGACATGGGGAGGTGCAGATTGTTGGCTCTTTTAAATACCAACCAAGTCTTCAAGGAAGCCTATGGATTTTCCAATTCCAATAGTTAGCAACCTTAAAGAGGGTGGGCCAACAAATGAGAGAGAGCAATTCAAGCTCTACAAAACCCAATAGGGTGATCCCACAATGTATTTATAACACTCTTTCACAATATTTCCACATACATTGCATATTAAGCAGATATATTCTCATTTATTGCTGAATAGATGAAATTCTTCAAGAAATTGGCATTTCCTTGAGAGAATTTAAACATCTACAGTTGAGAATATCAAATATCATAACAATAGGTTGATTGAAAAGTGTATTTATGAAATTTTTTCTAAAATTGAAATACTAGTAGTGAGAAAAGTGTATGCAATAGTCAAGACTAGTGCCATATCCATGGGTTAGGAGTCAGAATACAATAAATTGAACTACAAGGCATATTTAATCCTAAACATCCATAATCTTTACAATTGCCTTACAATTTACGCATTAACACCCAAAATCCTATGACTACTTACCAAATCCACATGACACACACATGAATTTATGACTTCATCAAATCATTTAACTCATCTATTAGATCAGAGCAATAATTTTTTTTTTATTCAAAGGGTAAACGCTTTTGACCGGAGCTATGAACCAGATACAACAATACCACCCCAACGAGGTTTGAACCTTGGTGGCAAGAACAACAATGCCACCTATAAACCATCACACCATGCCAATACCGGCAGATCAGAGCAACAATTAAATCATATATTAAAGTGGAAGATAAATGATAATTAATGAATAGATCCTTGATCCAAATCCATTAATAATTCATGCAAAATATCAAGATGGAGAGACAATAGGCTTGAGAGATTAGCATTTATGTTCTGGTATGTTCAGAAACCACATAATTGAGCAAATTCACTAATTCTACTCAAAACTCTAAGATATGAACTATACATGCATTCTCAATGTTCTTAATTGGCACCATTCTGATCTATACTTCAACAAAAGACCCTTGCCAAATATCCTTGAATTCCTTTTTATATCATCATAGGAGAAAACAAGCTTCAGGCTATTGTCATGTTACATTTCATTTCATTTTTCCCTCATTTCAGAATAAATTTCAATTTCATTGTAATTCACTTGCAAATATAAATTTTCCCACAAAATTAATCAGCCCCTTGCCGAGAAAACAAACCTTTCACCTGTAGAAATATTTTACTCTTGAACTCCTTATTTTCCTAGGCACTTTATAATATTTAGGAAGGAAAATAATTCCTCACTTTACCCCAAAATACTTACTTTGCAAATATTTGCCCAGGAAACAAGAAATTTTTCATCCCCGTGGTTATGTATTTTCACTTCACATTTAAAATTAATCTTTTAAATAGTGAAAAACTGACTATTTCATAGATGTTGCCTTTTACATTTTATAACTTAGCATTTTAAAATGTGGAAATCATTCACTAGGAAAAAACATTAACCATACTTTTAAATTATCTGCATCTCCTCCACATTATACTTTATATTTAAAATCTTGGTGAAGATTTTAAATAATTTTGTTATCTAATCACTTTAAAACCCTTGCCCGTGAATTCTTTAATTTCCACCTCACATTTGTTTCACTTTTGAAATCTTTTAAAAGTGAAACCACCCCATTATTCACTTTATCAGGTCACTTAATTTTTAATATTAAATACCTTGTGTATCGCCCTCAAAATTTTCCTTGGACAACATTAATATTTTGCCAACCCTGCCATTTCAAAATTTACGTGGGCCCACCTTACCTTCCTTAGCCATCGCTCATCTCTCATTCATCGTGCGTTGAGTGGGAAAATGGGAGATCAGACCCGTGATGGGCAATGAACACCATTGCTCATCGCCAGTTGAATGGGAAAATGGGAGGAGGGATTGGCGATGGGTGACGAGGGTGAAATGCCCTAATTTCTCCCCTGGTTTGTGCTTAGCTTTCCCTAACATTTGCATTTTCATGAAATTTTTTTAGGCCATTTCAACAAATCCATATTTATGTGAATGCAGCAATTATGGCATTCCCTGCAACCACATTGGTTTGGGAAATAAAACGAATTCAGATTCCTTGCCAACACTAATTCAATGGTGCTTCATCTACAACAACAAACACTCTTTAATCCCCCCACAAACCATATTTCAATGCTCTTCCATCTGTTTTAGTATGCATTTACTCCTTTGTGCAGCCTCAATTTTTTTCACTCACTACAAACTAGTCATCTGCATTTGATGGATTATTCCATTCCTTCTTTGAAGACAGATTGCTATTCATATTCCCAAGCGCACATGTTTATTGCAATTGATTCTCCAAAACTAGATGCGCTTGAGTGAAGCAGGATGAAAATCAAGTGAGGTGCAACACAAAGACCCTTCAAAGTTTTTGAAATACACGCGCCAGTCATGCCCTTCTTCCTTGCATTTTGATGTATTTTACTGCCAACAAGATTTCCCTATGCCAAACATCATGACAATGATATTCCCTATCACCACAGTAAATGTCAAGCATTTGATATATTTTCTTCACCTTGAGTGGGCACACTCAAACCTAATCTGCACACAACCTAGGTATGTGCCATAATAGTAGGGTGTTACACAAAAGAAAAATTCTCCAACAGTTTTGATAAAGTGTCAATTTGTTGAAATTCCCTTTGCACTATCACATCGACCCACTGTAGCCAACACACAGGGTGCACCCTTGACCATTTTCTTTCACTTGCTACCAGTTACCATTTTTTTTGTTTCACATTGCCAGCACACATAGACGTCCAACGAATCTTTTTCCACCTTAGGTACAGCCTCAGTAATTTCTTTTGCCCTAAGCCACTCATCTTTACATGCCAAACCAACAACAAAATTCATTGCATGTTGTTTAGCCATGTCAACATCAAAGTATTCATCAGGAAATCTCTTTGCATAAGCGCCTAGACACATGTCAGCTTTGATTGGTGTATGGACAACAACCATATAATCCTCTTTGCCACTTTCTAAAAACAAGGCTTGGACAAAGTAATTTGAGTCTGAAGAAAATTTGCATTAGACATAGATTTATAAGCTTGTCTTGCTATTGTATTCCCATTCCCGCTCACTTCTACAACATGAGTTTTACTTCAATCAACATCTCTGCTCATCATGGTGACTGTATTAAATTTGTGACTTAGAGACTGAAAACAATCCCTTGCCAATATGAGTGGTAATCATGATCTCAATGAATCTTTATCCTTCAGGCAAAGGTGACCTTGATTATCTCTTATGAAGTGTGGTCCATGATCATAGAACTAGTTATTGTGTCACTTTACCAACATTGCATATTTACAATCTTCATAACTGTGTAGTGCATGTCGGGTCCCAAGTGGGCCCGGCTAAAAAAATTTCATTTTCAAACAAATTTTCTCCTTGAATTGACTTGAGGCAGCCCATGAATGCATGTGAAGTGAAAACATGAACTGGGTTATTATTAAAATTTGTTTTCTAACATGTTTGAGAAGTGAGCAAAACTGGCTAGGTGAGCTCTAGAATTGCCTTGGAAAACCAATCAAATGACCTCATGGAGTTATAAAAAATTATAGGAATAAAAACATTTGACTCTAGAATGGAGTGCAAAAGATGGTTCGACAGAACGAGTCACAAGGTGAAATTTATTCAATTGCAAATTTTCTTACTCAAACTTATATGCAACTGCACTTGTTCAGAATCAACTAAAACTACCAAATCACCATTTTGGAAAAGTATCAAATCAACTTCTGAGAGGCTGCCACTAGAGACATTAGATCATCTAGGTACACTAAGCATGTGTGCAAGAGAACTTTTGTTCAATCATCAATCTTCAAAAGATATTAAAGGTCAAAGTTGACCACCTTGAAAGGTTTCAAAAAA
>VDFB02373365.1:151040013-151076104 GCA_007258455.2 Sequoia sempervirens
TTTATTTTGACTTTGTTTTTATTTTTTTAGTTTTTTTATTTATCTTTGTTATGTTAATTTTTATTAATTATTGTTATTTAAAATTCGTCTTTTATAGTTAAACATGTATATATTTATTAATGTGTGTTTTTTAATATGTTTGTTTTTATGTAAATTTAATAATGTATTTTTATATATTAATTTTATATTTATATAATGTGTATACTCATAATTTGAGTATAATTTTATTTATTTTGGTTATTTCTAAAGGTTTGACAATTATTAGAAGGAAAAAGGTTAATAGAATTATGTATATATATGTGAATGTATATGGTATTTATTTGGAATAAAGTTATGAGAATTCAGTAATTTTGAGGATAAATTGTATGTTTAAATAAATTGTTTTTATAATGTTATTTTAAAATGAAATCTTATTGTTTATAAATAATTTTAACATGTATATATAACTGAATAATAGGGTAATTTTCTAAAAATAAATGTTTTGGGAAAAAAATAATTTTGCTTTGAGAGTTATGTGAAACGTGAAAGTAGTGCCTCTATTGAATTGTTGGATTGATTTCTTTATTGAGTGGACTAATTTCCGTATTAAGTTTGTGCATTGGTTGATTGTTCTGTTGTGTTAATCATTGATCTTGTTTAAGTTTGTTTTGAGTCAAATTGTAAGATCGTTGTGTTATGTATTGTTGGGTAACCTACGAGGAGAAATAGAGGTCTCCCTTGGATACCACTCGAGAGTGTATCAAAGTTAATTGTGAAGATTTCTTTGGGATATTGCCACTCACTACCTTATGTTTGTTGACTCATTCTTGATATCCTGTTACTATTGTTGGTTCTTTGTTGAGGAAACCCTAGTGTAAGCCTTTTTAGAGTCTTCCAGAGGCTTGTTTTCTCATTGGTGAATGTTCGTCATTTTATGTGCTCTTGACATGGCAAGATATTAGTATCATTAATTTGAAAGGGTTGTACGAAACTTGGTGAGACTTTGATTATGTGTTTGTAGCGAGATGGGTAATGCCTCGCATGGTTTGCTCTTGAGATTATTTGCTTTGTCTGTAGCAGTACAACCCTTGCCTAGTTTGGATTTATGTTAGGGGTCATAGGGAGAGTGGCTCTTTGTGGGCGCCGGCGCCTCAGGATGAGGAAGGGCTCAGGATAACCCACGAAAGAGTAGTAAACAAGCGATAACCTAAACAATAGATTTAGGGGGTTGGGTAGTAAAACACACAAGATAATAAAACTTTGGATTCCTCAGCTATGCATTAGGGCTACCTTAGACTAGTGATAGACTGAGAAGGCCGTGGTCGGAATAGTCATAGTCTCGTCTTCACGAGAGACTATTGGCTCCGCATCAGCTACCCTATGGTGCCGGCGCCTCAGTTAGGAGGAAGGGCCAGGAGATCCATAGATGGGTGCCGGCGCCTCAGTTGGAGGAAGGGCCAGGAGAATCCCATGAGAGCTATGCGATGACACTCTCCACTTGACACCCTTGTGCTTGGTTGTAGTTGCTTTTGGATATTGTATCTTTATGTGGTTTTCGAGGGCTAGGGAATCCATAGATGGGTGCCGGTGCCTCGGTTGGAGGAAGTGCTAGGGGATCCCATGAGAGCTATGCGATGACCCTCTCCACTTGACAACCGTTTGCCTTGTTCTGGTTGCCTCTGGAATTGTGTACTGAATTGTTGTTTCAGATTTTTATGGAATTGTATTCTGGTTATTGTTTTAGATTTATTTGGAAGTGTATTTTGGATATCGTAATCTTTATGTAGCTTCTGATTCTTGTGAATTTTGGTTTATGATTGTTATGTAGTTACTTGTATGATTGCTGATACGTTGTGTAATTGTGATGAGTTTCATAGTGTTAACTTGTTATGTGATTATGTGATAGTTGATGGTTGCTCATTGTATGCCTTGAGTTGTATTTGTTTTTGTACTATGTTGTTGTTGAGTCAATTTGACAATCATGGTCGGGTTCACTTCCTCGTCACCTCTGAGCACGGGGGTTGAGTTACTTCGTAATTCACATGGTTGGGTGGAACGTGCTCCGCACCCGTTGGGTTCCCCATCAGCATCTTGTCTTCTCAGCTTTCCGCAGTGGAGTTGTACCAGTGATCTGTTGTACTTCATATTTCATTATACTTGTATCAATCCCCATGTGGGGAAATTCAATGTAATTCATGTATCAAAGAAAATT
Organism: Sequoia sempervirens; assembly: GCA_007258455.2. Taxonomy (NCBI): domain Eukaryota; kingdom Viridiplantae; phylum Streptophyta; class Pinopsida; order Cupressales; family Cupressaceae; genus Sequoia; species Sequoia sempervirens. The sequence continues at coordinate 151,042,205 of VDFB02373365.1, forward strand.
TTTATGTAATATTATTTCAATGATGTAATAGTTAGGTTTAATTTGGATCTTGTTAAAAGATTTATCATGGATGTAATTATGCGATGTTATCATACTCGCATCATGGCTATCAGTTGTATCATTGTATATGGTTTTCATAAATTAAATGGTTATGTTGTTTTCGTTATCTTTATTTTGTTTTGTGGTTGCAATGTAACCTCACGTGCCCCAGAGAACCAAGTGTATTAATGTTTGTGTTATGCTACGTGATTTCGGTTTGATGTTGTTACATGTTACTTTTATTATTTTAAAAAAAAATAAAAAATTATTCGCATTATGTGTGTGTTCTCACGGGGTTTTGCCTGACGAGTTACAATTTTGTTCTCTCATTTTCAAATGGAACAATGCATTCATAATATATAATATATTTTATAATTTATAAAATAAAATATATTATATATTATATAATATATATAATATATAGTATATATAATATATTATATATAGACAATAAATTTATGATATAATAAACGAATATCCATTAATAACGGATATCCGTTTTTAACGGATATCCATTTTTTATCCATTTAATTGAAGCCACATGGGAATATAATATAGTTTTACAAAATAGATATTTGTTTATAACGAATATCCATTTCTTTGAGGACTTTATAATGCAAATTCTTCCTCATTTTCACGAACCAGTCCTCATTTTGGCGACACAGCAGTCGAGCAATGACCTCCATGTATGTTGTTTTTGTATTTTTTCAATTTTTTTTGCTAATTAGTGATAAATTTAAGTTTTTTTTGCATTCTTTGTAGATTTTTTGAATTTTTTCATTTCTATTTAAAGTTACAAAAAAAATTGAAACCCTAGTTAGTGGAAAACAAAAAAAAAACATCAAACAATAAAATGGAACCTTTATTACTAGAAAAAAAACATAAAATTGAACCTAGCATACTAAACAAACATAAAATAGAACTTTCATTACCTCCTTTCTCCATTTTTTTAATCTTTCTTACATTCTTGTCTATTTTTCATTATTCTTTATCACTTATTTTCATGTTTCTTAAATTCATGCTTTGTTTATTATTTTTAAATTAGTATTTCTTTGCTAAAAAAATTGTTTTTTAATTTTTTAATTGTTTTGACTCTCTTTAGCTCTCAAAATAGAAAGGATCCTTGTTGGAAGTGCTCTAAATTTCCAATTCTTGGTGAATCTGGATCCATTGTTAGTATTGACGAGACAAAACTTGTCCCTTCAGCCATAGAGAAATAGGCAAAGTGAATGGGTAATAATCGATGTGCTATGTAGGAGGCTATTATATTGAATCATATACAAATGATAGCCTCCCACACAACCCATTGGTTATTACCCATTAACTTTTCCCATTTCCCTATGGTTGCAGGGACAAGTTTTTTTTTAACTATGTATATAGATTCACTTAGTATTGGAAATTTAGAGCAAAACACTTCCACCTTTGTTGAATCAATTTGACGCTTAACACTTCCACATTGCAGCGAGGTAAAAAATTAATGTAGTTTTAAATGAGATTCCACATCACTTTAACAATTATTTGTTTTCCATTTACACGCCTTAGAAATAAATGAGCTTTACACATTTTTTCATTTGTATTCAATTAATTCATTTATATTGAATGGTTTAAGGGGATTTTAAACATGTATCTTACATTTTTCAATTACAAATTTAATGCAGGTTCACTTATATCTAAATCATGGATCCACACCCTCCAGCTCCAACCACTCCACCTCCACCACCTACACCCAATGGTGCTCGCTTTTGAGAACAAGTTGATGTGAATGTTATAACCATTCAGGATCAACTTAACGTTATTCAAAATGAAGAATGTGTTCACCCATTATTGTGGTATTTTGCATCAAAAATGCAAACTGTTGTTGATGCGTGTAGGTCCATGGAAGTGGATTTAGACGAGCATCAACGATGGCTAGAGGAAAGGAGACAGTCCCAAGCTAAAGAGGAAAACACAAAGAAATGAATAGATGCAATTGAGAGCCGCAAAACTTTATTAAGACAACGATCTTATATTTATAAAAAATTTGATCTTCGATGGATATTTTATAAAGAATTTTGTTGGATGGATATTTTATAAAGAATTTGGTTGGATGGATATTTTTAGTGTTGAATTTAAGAATATTTAATAGTATAATGATGAGACAAAAATTTAGTAATACATATTAAATAATCTATTAATTTAGTGTTTGTTAATGTATATAGTGTGTATATATAGTGTTTATTCATGCATCATGGTTGACTGATGACTTATTTGTTGATCATAATCATTGTATAGATTTCACATGAACAGTCTAATTAGCATGTATCTTGATGTCTTCTAACGATTTTTTTTGAAAGTTACATAATGTTCTTGTTTATATACCATGATTGGAAGATAGTGATTCTTATTCATGATGATTTTATGGTCTTTTACATGAATGATCTAATGACATGTTATTAAACTTGAAAGTTTTAATGGCATGAATGTTGAATTGAGTTGTAATGGTTTTGTTTGATGGTTGTATCACTTGTTATTCTAGAGCTCGTCCCAACACGGAAAACACTCTTCCTCTCAACTCTCTTTCTCCCCCTCTCTCAGGTCTCTCCCTCTCCCTCTGTCTCCCCCTCTCCCCCTCTCTCTTTGTCTCTTTGTCCCTCTCTCTATCTCAACTCTTTGTCTATCTCTCCCTCTCACTCTTAGGTTCCTCCCACCGCTCTCAATCTCTCAAGTCTCTCAAAGCTTCCTCTCTCCCTCCCTTTCTCCCTCTCAAGTCTCTATCTCTCCCTAGATCAACTCTCTCTCTCTCTCTCTCTCTCTCTCTCTCTCTCTCTCTCTCTCTCTCTCTCTCTCTCTCTCTCTTTGCCTCCCACTCTCCCTCTCAATTCTCTCTCTCTCTCTCCCTCTCACTTTCAGGCCCCCTTCTGTCTCTCTCAAGTCTCTTTCTTGGACTCTCTCCCTCCCTTTCTCTCTCTCAAGTCTCTTTCTCTCTCTCTCTCTCTCTCTCAAGACTCTCTCTTCCTCTGTCCCTCCCTCTCTCCATCTCCCTCTCAAGACTCTCTCCCTCTCAAGTCTTTCTCTCTCACTCTCTCTCTCCCTCACTCACTCTCTCCCTCCAAACTATATATATCTCTCTCTCCCTCTTAGCTCTCTCTCCCCATCCCTCTCAGGTCTTTCACTCCCACTTCTAAGGTCTTTCTCTATCCCTCTCTCTCAAGTCCCTCCCTCTCTCTCTCTCTCTCGTGAATTGGCTGCACATTAATAATTTTGTTAGCGGTGGTACATTTTCCTTGGTGTTATTAATATTTAGCTACTTTTAAGTTTTCTTTACAACTCATCTTCCTTGGTGGGAAAATTGATGGGAAATCCTGTCATTATTAATATTTAGCTGCTTTTAAGTCTTTTGTAAGCATTTATAAGGCCATATGAGTTATATTTCAAATCCTGCCATTATTGCAAATGATGGGAAATCTATCTAATAATAGTGTTACCTGATATATGATATGATTGATGTGACAACCTTTATCTAATTCTACTCAGAAAAATCCCCCCTCATTTTCAAAGGAGACAACGTATTCAATATATTATATAATATATAATATATATTATATAATATATTATAATACCTCCCTCTCCCCCCCCTCTCTCTCTCCCTCTCAGCTCTCTCTCCTCATCCCTCTAAGGTCTTTCACTCCCACTTCTAAGGTCTTTCTCTCTCCCTCTCCCTCTCCCTCTCCCTCTCCCTCTCTCTCTCTCTCTTGTGAATTGGCCACACATCAATAAATATATAATATATACTATGTATTAAATATATTATATAATATATATAATATATGTTACATAATATTAATATAGTATATAATATTTCATATATATACTATATACTATATATAATATATAGTATACTATACAAAAAATATGTACTATATAGTATAATATAATAATATAATATAGTATAATATTATATAATATAATAATATATAATATATATTATAATATTATATATATATATATTAATATATAATATAATAATACATAATATATAATATACTATATAATATATTATATATAATACATAATATTATATATTTATGTATTATATATACATAATACATGATATAATACATATTATATAATATTATGTATTATAAATAATATAAAAAATTATAATTAACGGATATCCATCTAATAACAAATATCTGTTACGAATGAATATCCATTTTGAAAAACAAAATGGATATCCGTTCAGGATTTGGTTTGGGTTGGAAAGTCAACCCAAAAAACATGTTTTTCAGAATTTGGTTAGTTTTTTGAAGTTCGCCCTTGTGGTTGATGACTTTTTTTTGACCCGATTTTCATCAAACGAAAAGGGTTTATAGAAAAAATTGTTAGCTTTCCACCAATATAACTTTTTCCTTATTTTTAATTAAATAAATAATTATTATTGATTTTCTACCTATATTATGTCTAAAGTCCTGATTGATAGGCTGATTGAAAAACTTCTATAGCTTTCAAACTACTTAACATTTTTTGAATATACAAGATGCACCACATTCTATGCTTTGCCTAATATATGATAATAAAAAAATTGAATTTCATAATTTTTTGACCAAGTTATGGTGGTCAGACACAGACGTTTTAATAATTCTAAAATTTCTAGTAAAAAAATTATAACTAATTATTTATGTGGAAAAAAATTACAAAAAAAATCTAACACATCCAGATATGTGTCCTCTACTTATATTTAAAAATTTAGAAAAAAATATTTTTTTTCTTCTTGTACTTAGGGTGGTCAGACACAAACCTGCTTCTTATCTTTTTCCTGAAAATTTAGTACCATTGCATTGAAATTTCAAATTTTTTCAAAACAAATTTACTTTTTTTTTCCAAAATAGGACTAGTAGCCTAGAAACTACATTCAATTTTCTACAACTTTTGTTCTTACATATTTTTCAAATTATGTTAATAACCTATTCAAATTTTTATGTCAAGTTTCCTAACTCTGATTTTCTGAATTTTCATCGCCACTTAGAGGCCTAGTTTGGACCCCCATGATCCTGCAAATACCCTGTAATAAGGAGAAAAAGAAGAAGAAAAATGTATATTTTTATGATGAGTCTAAGATATCCTCCAAGGATTTAAAGGTGATTCTTTCATCATTGCCTTGGCTACTCATGCATTAGAAGGTGCAAGATTGATAAAATCTAATGCCTCTTTCCACATGACCTTACATCGAGGTTGGTTTACAAAATATTAAGAATATGATGGTGGGAAGGTGTACCTTGAGGATGATTCTCATCTAAATATTGTTGGTCATGGTAGAGTCTTGATTGGATTCCCAGATGAATGGGTGAATAGGATCAATGGTGTACTACATATCCCTAGTTTGGAAAGAAACCTACTTTTTGTAAGTAAATTGAATGATATGAGTGTGAAAATTGTTTTCTTGAGTGGAAGGTGTAGGATTATCAAAGGAGTTATGGTTCTTGCTAAGGGTGTTCATATTGGAACTATATTTTAGCTAGATGTATGCATGGTTTAATACAATAGCTATTCAATTATTGTAGTGAAGAAATCTATATAATATTTTCTTTCACCATCACAATAGTAACAAAGAGGTGTGTTGTGTCTAATTTTGATCATCATTATTTCTAGGTACCTAAAGGTGCTCATACTTTAGAGACTGAGCTACTAACAGTGAAAATAATGCTATGGCACCAAAGGATGGGTCACATAGGTGAGAAGAGTTTAAGGACCTTGAAAAATAGAAACCTTGTTGAGGGGTTAAATGAATATAAAATTTAATTATATTTTGTGTGAACATTATGTATATTGAAAATAAACTATGTTTAGTTTTACTTTAGTTCTCATAAATATTTTAAGGTGTTGGATTTAATCCATTATAATGTATTTGGTTCTCTTAATGTTTTTGATTAAGGGAAAAATACGTTTTGAAGGGACCTCATTTTAAATCCTAATACTTAAAATTATAAAACATCAAATGCTCACCCAGAGCACAAAAAAAATTCACAAAGTGAACCACCAACACAAAGAAAACAACACCAAAAAAGAATAGACACAAAGCATAACACTTAGAGGTGCTTTAGGGTATCAACCGCTTCTAACTCCACATAAAATAACTATTGAAGATTCAAAAACTTAATGAAGTCATTATTTTTAGCTTCAAATGATTTTTTCTCACTCATCCTTGTCCTTATGCTAGGTCTAGAAACAAATTCCACATCTTTCTTAATCTACCCCTCTTGGAGATCTTTCAGCTTGCCAATTATAATTTTAATCCTTGTAGTACCACTCCTTATGGTGCATTGAATCGCTTAAATAATTTTCTCCAAATTTCCTTTTATAACTTTAATCTCTTTTTCTAGGGAAGTGAGTCTCATTTTTTCATTCTCCTCATTTTCTATACCAAACATCATGGTCTTCAGGTTGGCCAAATCCTACTCAAATTGTTTCATTTTATAGAAGGCATCCTATCCCTTGAGGATGTTCTCATCATGTTCTTGGGTAACATTACTTTAACCACCAAATTTAATGTACATGTTTTCAAGAGTGATATTTAGGTGATTATTCTAAATGAAAAACCATTTGGTTATTAAATATTGTAAGTTCGTAGTATCCCTCACCATTGGACCCAATTGCGCCAACTACTCTTGGTTGGAATTCATGAAGACTAGATCAATAAAATAATCCCTCACATTTGGTGTAGGGTTAGAAATAGCAGGGAAAGGAACCCTAGGCTTAGGTTCCAATATTTTCACCTTACCGTCCCATTTCAAATTTGGGGAAATAGATACTTCATCAATTTCCATACCCTACACTAGACCCTTAGAATAACCAACCTATTTTTCCATAACCATCACCACCCTAGTAGCACCCTCAATCACCTCTAAAACACAACCTTTTCCTTTTGATTTTAAGGGAGGCATGGGTGTTTGGTGTGAGTCTCTTATCCTTTTGGACATCCTCTTTTGAATCCTCATCAGTATCATAATTCATAGGTGTTAGGGATCTTTCCATCCTTTTGGCTCTAGTCACAAAGAGGTAGATAGGGGATTTATGCCTCAAAGCACTTTTACTCTACACAAACATAAACATTTCTTGCATTTCATTATAATATAGGTATGAAGAAAGCTCAAAGACCTCATGAAACAAATCCTCCTTCTCGACCCCTTCCTCATTACCCTCCTCCTCCTCAACATCAGTGTCCTCCCTCAGGGACTCAGAAGAAGAACCACTGGTAGTATTATCATCAAAAAGGGTAATTGTGGGCTTATTAATGACAACCTTTCTAGGGGTGTTATTTTTCATGTAATTCACTAGAAGCAACATAAGGCCTTGGTGACTTGGCATCATGTATGGGGAATTCCTAGAGTCTTTGATGTAATTATCTAAATAAACTATTAGATAAAAAGGGAAAGACATATATTTATGTAAAATATGATTTAAAAGCACAAAATAATATATGTAAATAGAATTATATCTCCCATCCATAGTGCCATACCTCATGATAGATTCCACCTCTATAGCTCAAATAGACTTGAGCGAGGTGCTTTTGTATCTAGAGTGCAATTTAACTATTTTCTCTCATTTCCATTAAATAACAATTTCATTGACTCCTCTCCAACTTTTCTATCTTTGCACAATTTTCTACTAGCTATTGAGAGCTTGTAACCTGAGTAATGAGGCCTTCATTGATGCTATAGTCCCAAAAAAACATAGATAGTTTTCTAATTTTCTATGCCTTGGAAAATGTCTTAGAGGCCTTAGGATCATGACCAGGTAAATATTCCATAAGAGTGGTTAATCCTCCTTTCGTTGAAATCTTCCAAACCTTGGGATTTTAATTGACCACCTTTAATTAGTTGATTCAACTATATTATTTATTCTTATGTTTTAATCACTATCACCACTTAAGTTCACAATTATTTTCAAGGTTACCATCTCCTTTAGACCCTTAGCATTTTCCTCACAACAAAAGCTTAGCTATAAATATTATACCCTTAGAACAAACTAAAAGTTATGATTAGAAAGAATTTAATCCCCTCATTTGGATATAATTTTTTGTAGGATGAAAGTTGTCTCTCACCATTCTATCATTCGATTGACATAACTTTACACTCATAGGAAGAGACAACACATAATCCCAAATCTACATCTAATCTATCATGACACCAAGGTTGGTAAGTGACTTAAACAAACCATTCCCCTCAAGGTACATGTGTTGGAAAGCATTTTTTTGATCGGTAATGATAATATTTTATTAATATTTATAAAATTTTACATATATGGTTAACATCTTCAATCAACATCCTTTGCATACAACAAAAAACCCTCAAGAAAACTATCAACTTGCCCACTATTATTACAACAATTCATCCCAACTATCACAGGGCAATCTAAAAACCCAAAAACAACCGCTAACTGGGCTACACAAAGTATAATAACAAGTCAAATTAAGCCCATAGAATTCAACATTTACCATTCTTGGCATCAAAAAAACAACATAAAAAAATTAGTTCTTCATTACTTCACAGCCAACATTTCACCAAAGACAAGTCACCGCCTGAACGCTTCCACCAGATACTATCACTGCCAATAATACGCCAACCCAACAAAAAACCAAAGCATGCCTTCTATCACATTGAACCTCCTCTACTTGGTCTTCCACGATGCCTTCCCCCATGCCTTGCCAAATGCTTGTTGCTAGGAATGTGCTAAGAGCCACTCATTTCTCCTTGTTCAGCTAACACCTCCTGTCGGCATAGCACCAACTTTAAATTCTCTCAAGCTATCAAGATTTCTAGTTTGTAGGCCTCCCTATTCGCCCTCCTATGCCACCTCACAAAAGGAACTGGTCCCTCCTCTATAGCCTCATCCATGTCCTCAAAACCTTCCGAGATGTCATAGTCGACTCCCGACACAACCCACTCCAACATGGACTCAATTCCCAAAAGAAAGTCCTTCACAAACAGGGAGAACATAACCCACTTCACTACTTCCACGTCCTCTTTTAACTCCATCCCCCAAGCGAATAACATTGAGGCAATATCAACATTCAATCTTACTCTATGTGTCACCCCCATAAAATGCGGTCCCAACGTCTCTAACACCGCTTCCACAACCTCATCATGCAGACGTCTCAACAAAAATTTCAATCTGAAGGCAGTGACAGGCCCAAAAAAACCTTTTTGCTGCCTCTTTGCTTTAAAACTCTACATTGCCTCCATCTTGACACCAAACGACTCTCTAACCCTAACACCAACACCAAATTTAGATATTCATTTTGATCAAAACTACCCTATTTAAAGCCAAAACATTCAAAATATTTATTACGCCTTGCCATAAATCATCCTTTACACCTCTTGCGAAATACTCCTTCACCGCCAAAAAGCATGATCCTCCTCTTCACACGCAACATATCCACTTCCAAGAAAAGGTGAAGTCATTCATGTCCTTTCGATACGACCTCTAATTGAGAATGCCAACTCTCACAACACAAAAATTTGTCCCAAACAAATGTAAATCCTAGGAATTCAAATCGATAGTCCTTCCTTCTACACACCTATCCATCCCCAACTATCGAAAAGCTCACCTGCCCCAACCCATAGTACACCTGACCAGTCCTTATTTAAAGATACAAACTTCTAAAAATCCACCACCCTAGCCCACCCCTATACGACCAATATCTCTTAAATCTTCAACACGATATTCTCCTATATAATTAAAAGAGAGTCCAATTTGATAGTTGATCCACTTCACTATTGCCTGCACGTCTGATGTGACTGACCTGAAACTCCTCAAAGTTGTTCAACTCCTTCATGATTGATTTTATGAACAATTAGAGGTTCCATGCCTTCGCCTCTCCATTTATAATTGCTTGCATTATCACCAAAAAATCACCTTCAAGATGTAGCCTCCTCACACCAAAAGCACGAGCTAAATTGACTGCCAATAACGTTGCCTTAGCTTCTGCTACATTGTTCATTTCAACCTTAATATTTTTTGCACCTAAAGCAATGGTATTGCCCATACAATCCCTTAAAATTGCACCAACACCGAATGGCCCTGGATTTCCTTTTGCTGCTCCGTAAAAATTCACTTTATGCCAACCTACATCAGGTTTTTCCCAACAAACCTCACTATGACCACTCTGATTTACACCACCATTTCTGCCATCTTGTATGGGCCTTAATTTTATTCCCAACCAAGCAATTTGAACTCTTTTATCTTCTATAGAAAAAGGAAGATTTTTAAAATGTAATTGCGAGGCAACCGCTCCCACCACTTCTTCAATAGAGTGATTGATCATGTTAACAATGTTCTCAAGAGGTTTTTGGTCCAAAAAAATCCTGTGATTCCTTTCTTTCCACACTTCCCATATTAGAATTGAGGGGCTAACAGTCCAAACACTTGAAAGAAGGGAATTTTTTCTTATGATGAATGGGCCATCCTTCAAAGACTTCTTTCAATGTCCTTTGTAAAGGGCCATGCCACCCTAAATTCAACCTTAGATTCTCCCAGCACTTCTCTATAAATTCACATTGAAGAAGCAAGTGATCAGTTGACTCCTCGACTCCATCACACAAGACACATTTTGTAGGACCAACAAAACCAAGCCTCTTCCTCCTCTCTCCCGATAAAATCTGACCTTTGACAACTAGCCAAGCAAAAGCACCAACTTTTGGTAAACATTCTTTTCTCCAACAAAGATGCTTGGCCCAAAAAAACTCGCCAACCTCTGAATCCAATAATTGGTAGCCTATTTTAACTGAATAAGCCCCATTCAATGAACCACACCATATCACTCTATCCTCCTCTTGAGAAATCAAATTTTTTCTTGACTTATAGATTTCTTGCATCCTTAGCACTTGTTGATTAGACAACCCTTCGCTAGCTAAATCTTTCCAACCCCATTGAAGACCAAAAGGACCTAGCTTTAGATCAAGATAATCTCTAACTTTTTCACCCCATCTCTGAGTGAAAAAAGGCCTCAAATCTTGGACTCCATCCACATCTCTTAGAATTGGTAAACCATTCCAAGAATCATCCCAGAACTTAGCTTTCCTCCCATCACCAATTTTCCACAAAATATGATTGAGAATAACTAGCCTACAAGAAACAATGAAATTCCAAACTATCAAACCTTTTGGAGGATCTCAAATCATAAATATCCTATGATCCTCAGCTGAATATAGATATTTAGCTTTTAAAACCTTAACTCAAAGAAAATTGGGATTTGCATAAATACACCAGACTAACTTAGCACCAAGAGCTTCATTCATAATCTTCCAATTTCTCAAACCAACCCCACCTTTCTCTTTAGCACACCAAATCTTATCCTAGGCAAGCAATGGAATTTTATCTTGGTCATTAGCCCCATTCCAAAAGAATTTCCTCATTCGTTAACCAATCACCCTAATTACCTTCTTAGGGATCTTCAAGCACATTATTGAGAAGACTGGCATTGCAAAATCACTGCCTTCAACATTAAAATTCTCCTTGTAGTAGTAAGCCACCTGCTTTTCCAACCCTCCATTTTGCTCAGAAAACCATCCACCAAATATTTCCAAATGCTTGATTTTCTAGCACCACCAAAGAGTGGGATTCCCAAATACTTGCTTGGTAAGGACCCTAGCTTCATTCCCAAAATTTTGCTTATTTCCACCTATTTAGCTAGAGGGAAATTGAAGAATTTTTTTTCTAATTTCCTCCAATTTATGCATTGTCCAGAGGCTTTTCCATACTCATCAAGCGTTGCTTTCATGATGCAGGCTTCCCTTAGGGATGCTTCCCCCATCAAGAAAGTGTCATCAGAAAATTGTAAATGTGACATAGGTTCTAACCTTTCCACTATTTTGATGCCCTTCCACAATCCATTAACACGCTTTTTGGCAATTATCCTACCTAATGATTCTGCCAAAATAATTAAAAGGAAAGGAGATATTGGGTCTCCTTGCCTAATCCCTTTGTTGGTTTCAAAGAAACCTTGAGGGATCCCATTCACCAAGATTGAAAAGTGTGGAGTGCTTATACAACTTTGGACCCAAGATATCCATTCCTCACAAAAATTGAACCTCCCCAAACTTTTAGAAGGAATTCTCTATTAACTTCATCATAAGCACGTTTAATATCCAACTTCACCATCATCTTCTCTAAATTCGCTAGTCTCACAGAATGAATAGCTTCATGAGCTACAATCACTCCTTCAAAAATGGACCTATTCAGAGCGAATCCACTTTGCTCCACTGAAATGACCGAATCTAAAAAAAAATTCAGTCTATTAGCCATCACTTTGGATATAATTTTGTAAATAGTATTGCACAGAGAGATGGGTCAAAATTCCTCGAAGGTATTGACCACCGATCTTTTTGGGACTAAGGAAATGAAGGTGTTGTTAAAGTCCTTGAGCATAAAACCCCCATTTCTAGATTCCTCCACCACTTCCAACAAATCCTAGGAAAAAAGGTCCCAAAAACTTTGAAAGAAAAACATTGGGAAACCATCAGGCCTTGGGGCCTTATCTCCACCTAGATTGAACAAAGCCTGCTTAACTTCTTTTAAAGAAAGTATCTCCATCAACATGGCATTTTGAGAAGTAGAAACAATTCTTGGGATCACATCCAAAATGGAGCATTTGGACCACTCAACTCCCCTATTCTCCCTAAAGAGATCAGAGTAAAACCTTATGGCTTCTTTGTTAATCTGCCTAGGATCAGAAAGCACATTTCCCTGCTCATCTTTAATAGAGAAAATCTTGTTATTCAATCTACACACCTTCACCGAATTATGAAAAAACTTGGTGTTCCTGTCGCCCTCCTTAAGCCAACATTCATGAGATTTTTGCCGCAAAAGAACTTCCTCCTGGGCCAGAATTTTAGAATATTCTTTATTCAAACTTTTTTCTAGCAAAAAATCTTCTTCCTTCATACCCCTCTCAATAACTCTTGATTGCAAACCCTTCAACTATTCCTCTAGCTTGAATTTCTCAACAAAGATATTTTTGAATGACTCCCTATTCCATCTTTTAATTTGTTCTTTTAGGAATTGGAGATTCTTAAAAAAGATGAAAGCTTTGTTACCAGTTCGCTTTGGAGCTTCTTTCCACCATCTGGCTACCAAATCCTTAAAACCATCTGCCCGAAACCACATTTTCTCAAATTTGAAAGGACATCTACCTGGAGTTTCCTCCTCTTGAATCATTAAGCTTACTGGGTAATGATCTGAACTAGTAATTGGACAAATCTCCACTACACAAGTCCATTGGTGCATAGCCCAATCTCCAGCTATAAAAAAAATGATCTAAATTTTCAGCAATATTTAGAAACCCACCTCTCTGGTTTGTCCAAGTAAAATCTCCATTTCTGAAAGGAAGCTCAATAAGGCCATTATTCACCACAAAGTCATTGAAATCTTGCTGACTTTGACTCACCCAACAAACACCACCCATTTTATTAGCAGGTTTAAGAATTGCATTAAAATCACCAGAAAGAAGAAACATCTTCGCTACCTCTGAGCTTAAAATGTCAGAAATTTCATGCCAAAGCAACCTTTCCTGAACTATATTCACAGACCCATATATATTTAGAACAAAAAAAATCATTCTAAGTTGTTTTGAAGCACATTTAACCACTGCCAATTTCTCTCCCTTCTCAAAACTTGAACTTCAACTAAAGCATCATTCCAGAGAATGCCCAAACCCCTTGAGGCACCTAAAGTGCTTGAAAAAGAACATTTCCACCAGCTAAAAGACTTTGAAAAAGACTCAAAGTCTTGCTCCTTAACTTTAGTTTCTTGAAGCAAAACCAAAGTCGGTCTCGTTTGATCAAAGTATCTTTTGATCAAATGAATTTTGTCAAGGGCATTGCAACCCCTGACATTCCACAATAAGATTTGCATAGCTGCCGGGAAAAGGCATAGCCTTTTCCAGATCTCAATTTGCTTTGTCCAACTACATTTCCAACTATTTCAAGCTTCATCCTGTTGGTTTTTGGGCCTCTCTTATTCTTTTCAACCACCTTAGCCTTCTTTATTAGGGCTAAAGATTGATCCAAAGATATTTTTTCCACTATGCCAACACTATCATGCATACCCAAAAAATCGTCCTCCCCCAGATCCTCATTTGAAGCCATCTCTGAATCCAAGCCTTCTAGGGTTCCTCCAATATCCCTTACGCCTTCAAAGGCACTCTCCAAATTCCTAATAGGGGATATTGGAATATCTTTAAACACAACCGTAGTATTCTCATCACAATATTGATTTGAACCAGACACCCTTTCTTGCTCATGGGAAGATATAGGAGAGGAATGCTTAAAAGAATCTTCCTCTTGTTTTTCTTCCCAGCCATGGGAAGATCTAGCCCCACTTTCCACCTTGCTTAAGGAGTTTAGGATTTCTTGTGATGCCAATATTGGGTTTTGGCCTGCATCCTTTGACTGACATATCAAGTCAGCTATAAGATCATCTCCCTTTTGAGGAGAGACTTTTTTCCCATTATCTACTACTTTTTCATATCTCGAATATATCATGGTTTCCGGATGAAAATAAGGAGACATCGCCACATTCTCACTAACAGAGTTTCTTGCCAAATGGTGTTCCCTAATATGCAACATCACCTCATTCATCCATATTTGGTATTCATTTCCAAATTCATTTGCAAAAAGGAAATCTATTGCCTCTTTCTAACTTCCCTCCTAACCAGAGTTCATTTTAGTTTGTATCATGAATGCCTTAGTCGCCAGCCTAATAATAGACCCCCACTCTTGGGAGTTCCAACACTCTTCCCAATCACTCATTTCAGAAAAAGCCACTAACTCTTCTTCAAGAGAGTTTTGAGCCAAACTCTTTCCCTTCCCAACCGTCTGACCAACATTGGCGCCCAACTCTTTCCCAAAGCATATCTCACCATTCACTCCTTCCTCCTCAAACTCAATCTTTTGGCGCTAAATTCCTTCCCTGTATGTACCTCTAACATTTACGGCAAAGGGTGAGTTACTTGCCGCATAATATAGATCCTTGGAAACATACTAAATTTGATTTTGCCATAGCTTATTCTGCCTTAACAAAGACACCTAGTTTATTTCCTATGATTTTGAGTGTTTCTTGATCCCAGTATTCGTGGGGAAGATTTTTTAGATTTATCCAAATGGGAACATCCTCAACCTTTGCATTGTTGGGATCAAAGTTCAGAGTCCAATCCAAAATGGCAAACCCTCTTCCATCCATCATGAATGGTCCATGATTTAGAATCCATTCCTTATCTCTGGCTGTTTGGCATATCACCAAGAAGAACCCATTTTCTAAGGTTTTCAACCCACATCCATTGCCCCAATTTTTATCACACCACGCTTGAACCTTTGAAAATGAGGGCCATTTACCACCCCATTTCATGACTAAAGCTTGAGCCTTTAACAAATTTACAGTCATTCCATTCTCTGTTTTCCAAAGGAAGAGAAGTCACGAGGGGGTAAGAAATAATAGGATAAACCTTGCTCAAACCAGCTTGCTCACTCTGATTCTTTGGGCGCCATAAATTTCCATTAGAATACACAGATTTGAAACCCTCTCTATTTTGAATCACCTGGATTTTTTGACGACCTTCATTTCCCAAACCTCTAGTTTTGATAATGACTGGAGCTTGCCATATCTGAGAGGGGTTATGCCTCCTTCCATTCTAAACGTTTCTCCCTCTCCTTCTGTTGAAAGACCATCTTTGTTGATGCCTTCCATCATACTGAAAATCTTGTTGTTTCTGAAACTCTTGCCTGGATGGCCTCTCAGCCATTTCGTGTAATACGTGTTCGAAAGCATTGCCAATAAAGCCATGTGAAAATTGGATGAAACAGTTAATATAGTTATCGATTGACCATGAATGATTATGAAACCCCTTTAGGAAATGAATTATATTTAATGATTCCTCTTTGATGATGAAGTTAGGAAAACATCTTGAATGAGAAATATTTATAATATTAAATGCAAAAACAACTTCAACAAAGTGGCTAGACTAGATCCCAAGAGGAGAAGTGAAAGAAAGAATAAAATTACCTCTATCATCTCTCAAGGCACCCCCATCCCCAATCAAACTATGGTTAATACTAGAGGCTCCATCAAAGTTATATTTAATCCACCTAATAGGGAGAGGGTTCCAAATAACACTATGTCTCAAGGATTTAGGGATAGAGGGGTTAAAGGAAATGTCAAAGCTTAAATTCTAATTTCTCATAATATGGAGATAAGAGAGGGAAACGTCAACTCTAGAGAGTGAATTCAAGCTATCTAAAAGACCCACAAAGAAGTTTTATTTAAAAATAAGTGAAAATTTGGAGGCCACTCTAAAAGGGAAACATTTCCTATCTCTAAAGATCTTTTTGTTTTATTCCTTCCACAAACCCCAAGTTGTATGCATAAGTAAAGGGACCAAAAAATATCTAGAGATGGATTTGAGGGGACACAAATTAGATCCATAAATCTTCCAAAGGAGGAAATACCAACACACATAGAAAACTAAGAGGGAACCCAAAAGCTCCCAAGAGAAGGTACAATCCAACATCAAGTGAAAGACACATTCATCATGAGCTTCACAAAGACTACACCTATTGGGAAAGAAAAGCCATGATTCACTAGATTATCTAAGGTAAGAATCATGTTTTAAACTATAATCTAGAAAAGAATGTTCACTTTGGGAGTCAAGATTAGTATCCAGACTTTGGCCCAAAAGGGGGAGGGTCCACTAGAAAGAATAGAGCAACCTAAGGCAACTAAGTAAGAACTAGAAGAGGAAAGAATCCAAACCAAGGAGTATTCCTTGGGATAAAGGGGAACATGGACAAGAGAAAGAAATGACTCTATTTGAGTAGCATTAGCCACAAGAGGGGCATTAGGGAACAAAGGAAAACTACTTTCAAGATCCCAAAATTAGGTAATTAGCAACCTTAACATCAATTTAAGTCTAAAAAAATTCTCTTTTAAAAGGTTGAATCCAATCAATAGTGGACATAGGATAATCAAGGAGCCAATTTTCATCCCAAAAGTTAATCAACACACTATTTCCAAGTTTGCATTTAACACCCTTTTTAAGATGAGATATACTATCCCTAATGTTATTTCAAATGAAAAATCCCAAAGGAAGACTTAGGATTTCCCAAGAAATCTAGAAGCTCCCATGATGAAAAATATATTTTCTTTTGATGATTTCTAACTGCTCTTTTTTATCAGACACTAGTCTCCAAGCAATGTTTTCCATAAGGACCTAATTAAAGTCTCTAATCTTTCTTATTCCTAGGCCACCATTCTTCTTGGGTCCAAAAATGAAATACCAAGCCACAAGAGGGATATGATTTCTCTCCTCCACCCTTGCTCATGGGATTTTTTTAAAATTTGGTCAAGCTTCTTTATGAATTTCACAGAGATTTTCAAAATTCTTAGAGCATACATGGGTAAATTCTACAAGGCAACATTTTGAAAAAGATAGATTTTAATTATTTATCCTCCTAAACAAAATCCTTACCAATTAGAATGGTGTCATCGAAAAATTATTTATATGAGGCCTAAGGAAGTAAGGTAAAAACGCCTTAGTCTACCATTGAAAATAGATTTTGATATGTTTATGCCTAGAGCTTCAACCATAATCATAAAAAAGGATAAATCAAGTATCCTTGTTTAATACTTCTTGTGGGTTTAAAAAATATTGATGGGGATCCATTCATTAAGATAGAAAAGTTTTGGGTTGAGATCCTCTTTAAAATTAGGTCTAGGAACTAGTTGTGAAAACCAAACCTATACATAACTTTTAGCAGAAAGTCCCATTTCACCCTATTGTAAGCCTTTAAAAGATTAGGTTTTAACAATTTAAGAGATTAAGTTTTAACAAAAAATATTCCTTCTTACTTGTTGCTAGGGAGTGAAACCCATCATATATAGTAATAATAGAGTCTATGATCTATCTTCCTTTAACAAAACCAATTTTCTAGGCTGAAATTAGCTTAGGAGGGACAACTTGCAACTTTGACACAATGATTTTGGAGAAAATTTTATAAGTTGAGTTACACAAGTTGATAGGATGACACTCACCAAATGAGTCAACACCCAACTTTTTTTAGAATAAGGACACTAAAGGAAGACTTTAATTCCTTTAGAACCCTCTTGCAACCACAAAATTACTTAGTAGCTACAACCACATCTTTCTCTAAAATTTTCTAATACATTTGGAATAAGTGAGGGAAACCATCTAGTCTAGGTGCCTTATTTCCTTTAAAAGAGAAAAAAACCTCTCTAATCTCCTCCCCCAAGGAGATTTTGTATAATTTGCAATTATTCTCTTCATTTAAAATTTTGAGAATTTCATCTAGAACTATCCTTTCACAAATGGGATTATCAATTTAATTATATGAAAGGAGACAATTAAAGAAGTAAATTTCCACATTACTAATTCCAACATCATCCATAATATCAACACCATTGTCCTTGATTTCTTTAATTTTGTTCACCGCCATGTGCTTTAAGGTTGAGAAGTGGAAGAATTTAGTATTATGATCTTTGTATTTTAACCACACAACCCTTGGCCTTTGCTTCCAATAATCCTCTTCTCTAGAAATAATTGAGTGAATATCAAACAAGAGGGAATTCTCTTGCTTCAACAATTCCTCATCCAAAACCCTTTCTTGAATATCCATTTGAATGAGATCCAATTTACTCTTGATTTTATTTTTATCCTGAAAGATATGGCTAAAGGAGTTTGTATTCCATTCCCAAATTTTATTTTGTATGTTAGTCAGCTTTTTAGAAACCTTATACATAGCCAAACCCTCAACCCTAATGCTCCACCACTCCTCAATTTTGCATTAAATATTAGGATGAAGGGTCTACATTTTCTCGAATCTGAATGAGAATTTTTTTATCCTCACAAGAGAGTTAGTAGAAAACACAATTAGGAGATGGTTTGTACCAATTCTAGATAGAGTAGAGAGAGAATAAGAGTACATATAAAACCATTGAAAAGAGATGATGGATCTATCTAGTCTCACTTGAATGAGGGAAGGATTGATGCACATATTAGACCAAGAAAATTTAGCACCCTATAGATCGAAGTCAATAATGAATTGTTCATTTAAGAAGTCTACAAAATCTTCCCTATTTTCAAACAAGGATTGGGATCCTCCCAACTTATCCTTTTCCTTTGAAGGAGTATTAAAATATCCCAGCAATGGACACATGTTGTTAGGACTATTCACTCTAAATTTCCTCAAAATTTTCCATAATATCTTCCTTTATATATGAGTATTCAAAGTATACTTATTAGAGGAACTCCAAGAGCTATCATCCTTAATGCAATAAAATTTAGTAGAAACATGTGAGTGATCCTCATACAGGGCCTCACCCATCATTGCTTTATGATTCCAAAATACAACAATACCACCAAAGGAATCCACAACATTAACTCCATTGAGCCTACACTCAAAAAATATATTATTCATCTCAATCATGCTCTCAATAGTCATCTTATTTTATTGGATGTAAAATATCTATTTTGTGTTCCCTAAATAGATTAGCCAAGAGATATTTCTTATGAGGATTATTCTGTAGGAGTTAATGGTGACTCCTCAACACCCCTAGGAATAGTTGCTAGAACAAAATATCTTCCACAAGAGAGAATGGCAAGAATAACTCTATTATAATGGATGCAATATTACAAGATTGAATATACAAATGTACATGAGAGGCCTTTCTTATAAAGTCAAGATGAGAGATACGATTAGACAAGATTTTGACATGTGTCTTAATCCTATAACATGAGACAACTAACTCATAACTACCTAGGATAAGATAAGATATAGAATGACAATCAAGACTTATAGAAGGAATCTTATAATCCTAAGTAAACTTAATATGTGAATATGTCCCCTAAGTCCCTAGTAAGGAATTAACTAGGTATACTTGACATTTATTAACACCAAAAAACCCCCTTAAGTACAACTTAGGGAGAAGATTATTAAATGCAAAGCATGTAAAGAGACTATGGGTCCTAGTGATAAGGCCATGTTAGTTATCCATTTAAAATTGCAAATGCAATCTCTCATAAATGAATAAAAGGAGAAAACCTAGTGGGACAAAACTCCTCTCCAAAAGAGAGAAAACAAAACAAGATGATGCATGGAGGACTCAATGATACCCACAAGGACTACATCCATCATGTATATACAATCAATACCCTCCCATAAGAGGGAAAAAGAGAGACAAGATAGTCCCCCAATAATGTGTAATGTCTTGCAAATATGGTAAGTGTTTGAAGAAAAAATATAATCCAATGCCTACAAACTATTGCAAGATGGTGTGTTCCTTGGTCTCCTTGGTGTAACGCAACACTTGGATTCGTGACATGGCTTAATTTCCTCCTGTGGATCTTGTATGAATCTAGTGGTTGTATTGGGAATTAACAGGTCGATCTTTTGGTGCAACGACAACCGACAATGCAACAATTGGTATCAAATCTGAGGTCACGGGTTCAAACCCCTTGCTTGAGCTACATGGGGATTGTTGCAAGATGGTGTGTCTCTTGGTCTCCTTGGTGCAATGTAGTGCTTGGGTTTGTGACATGGCTTAATCGCCTCCCATGGATCTTGTATAAATCTGGCAGTTATATCGGGCATTAACAGGTTAAGCTTTTGGTGCAACAACAACCACCAATGCAACACAAACAATGTTTCTCCCCTTAGGAAGAAGATACACCAAGTACAAATGCATGAATTCTTCCCATTCTGGATATGATTTGGTAGGAAGATGAGCCCATATATAATGTCTCTAAAAGTTTCTCATGTGTTTCCAAGTTCTTGGATGATGATGATGATGCAATCCAACCAAGCACATACCCAATCACAACAAACTATGAGAAACCAGGAACAAGTGGAAATTGATCTTGAACTAACTCTAAAGATAAATATGACATGACAATAGTTGATCCAAGAATATCATCAAATAAGAGACATAGACCGTCAAAGTGGTCTTTCAAATCTAAAATGTGATACTCCATTGTAAATAAAGATGCAATGTCTGATAAATAAGAATCCCAATTAGGAAGACAAATAGATACTTGTTTGAATGAATCACCAAAATTTCTCAATGAATCATCAACAAAAGATGAATGCATGATCTCAATAGGAGAAGTATAAGATGTTGGAGAAGTCTCAGGAGCATCAAGATATTCAAGTTCTACATCATATTCAAACTCCTCTAAGGTCTCATCATCATAGGGTATATTGTCAACATCATCAAGTGGAATGAGGCAATCTGAAGCATGATCATCTGAGAATGAAGGATTGTGTGGATCTCCAAAAATCTCCCAAATATTGGTCCAAACTATGTGTGGGCATGAGATTCCTGAAATCTTAAATGGTAGGTCTCTCCAAAGATGCTTGCACTAAAACTACAACCAATCAATCGTATGATATAATCATTCTTATTACCCCAAATATGTTTATTATATGTTGTTTATGGCTCAGGTATGAGTCCATAAAGATGATGCAAAATATTTAGCCACCTACAATTTTTTATTATGCCTTTTTTCATGAATCATAATTTTCCTTAGTTAGAATTATTATAGAAGGATGAGTTGCATAACACATGATTACAATGATGATACACTTCTCAAATGATAAAATTTGAGATCAATACATACAATAGAGCTGAAATGAAGTATAATGATCTAAACACCACCCTCTCAACTACCAAAACATCCAAATAACCTCCAGTATACCCATCGAGAAAAAAATGAAATCACAATATACCTAGAACAAAAATAGGAAAAAGTGCATGTATGGCTAGAGAGAGCTCCTCGATACCTTTCCAACGTTGAAAAATCATGAAAATTAAAGATCATGGCAAAAATTTATGAGCTTGGGAGCCAAAAAAAAATCTAACTTTGAAATCAATAATAAATATTTCCAAACAACAAAATTTTGAAAAAACACCCGCACCAGAAGAAAATTCATGTAAAGCCAAATTTTTAGTAATATTTCATTTCAAAAATTTCTCCATCTAGATCAAATTTATTGCAATTTGAAAAAAACTTATATTTTAGGCATGCACAAACTAATTAAGGTCAAAACATTTCCCCCTTAGGGATTAGCTAGTGGCCCACCATATGACTTGGGTGTTGATAGAGGGAAAAAATATTGCTACCGAATGGGCGGCAGGCAGGTCAAGCCTTCACGACAGCTCTCGCGCATTACCTAGGCCGTGGTTGGGGGCTTTGGCTCCCCGCTACACACGAGACCATGCACTAACAAAAAAAACCAAAAATTTATAAAATAAATTTAATTAATAAAACCTACAGAGTGAAAATCATACCATACACAGATTGACAACTTACTGCTAGAGTACAATCCACATAAATTTTAATAAAACCTGAACAAAGAAAATTTAAATAAATTTTGTTTGAAACAATATTTTCCTCAAAACTGCGAAAATATATTTTTATTTTTATTTTTTTGAAATAAAAGATTCACATTGGGCCTACTTGGGGGGACTGTATGGCTTGCTCAAACAAAAAATTGCCTCAAAAACACTTGATGTCAAACATAGGTGAATTTTATATCAAAATTCATCTCTCAAGCCTTATGAACATGATGGTGAGGTCAATTTGGGATCAAAGTGCCATGAAATTTTAGCTACTTCCAGATATTACAACTATAACCCTCAAAATGAAATCTTCATAAATTAGGAAAAGCATAACCAAATTTGGTGAAATGAAAGACATACTTGACTTTATTTGATGCCCTAGATTCAACCGTGAGGTCCTTGAAGCTCCAAAATTCACCCAAAAAAATATTCAAGCCAACACAAAATCCTCAGATTTGGAAGGAATCTATGACACTGGAGCTCTAATGCCATGTAGGAGTTAATTGGTGACTCCTCAACACCCCCAAGAATAGTTGCCAGACCAAAATATCTTCCATAAGAGAGGATTTCAAGAATAAATTGCTATGATTTAATGGATTCAATATTACAAGATTGAATATATACAAATATACATGAGAGACCTTGCTTATAAAGGCAAGGTGAGAGATAGGATTAGACAAGATTGTGACATGTGTCTTAATCCTATAACATGAGACAACTAACTCATAACTAGCTAGGATAAGATAAGATCTATAAACATTTGACAAATAAGAATTCTTGAAGGAATCTTATAATCCTAATTAAACTTAACATGTGAATATGTTCTCTAAGTCCCTAGTAAGGAATTACCTAGGTATAAGACATTTATTCACACCAAAATATTTAGGCCCTTGACATTCCAAGAGATGATTTTCATTATTTTATAGGGGGTGCTTTTGAAGCACAATTTTGTGATGGTTTCTTGCAAACTATTTGTGATATCCTTTCTGATATCTCTCTCATTGACACTTCTTTCATATACCCTTCTTAGGTTCTTTGTCTTTGAGCCACAATTTGTAGTTTTCTTGTTCCTCATTTGAACCCTGCTATTCAAATGTTTTCCTCCCATCGGTTGGGAAAGAAAGAGCTATATTATTATTACCCCTTGTGGATGGTTTTTGGTTCTCAAGGAGTAGGAATTCAGTCTCAGGCAAATCATCCTTTGCTAGCATCATCAAGATCTTCTTTGAAAAGTGGCCAAAAGTGCTTAGCCTAGAGGGGGAGCCTGTGAAGTCCCTTTAACTCACCCTAAATGAAAGGAGTCTTTGAATGTTCATTTTTATCCAAGTTCATCTAAGGGGAAAATATCCCCCCATCACCTTCCAAGGAAGAGGAATCCTCACCCAAAATATGCATTATCGTCGAAGAAGTTCCCCCATCAAGCACATAATCAGGAGGAGAAAGAGGTTGATCATCAATAGTCCCCAAATCCACATGAGGAGGGGAGTCCAATACCTTATTAACATTGGGATCTATTGCCAATTTAGATTCCTTTTGGGGAAACTAAAACTCTTCCAAACTTTGAATGACTTCCTTTTTCTTCCAAACTTTCTATGATTTTTTTGGGGTTGATCAGGGTAGTTTTTTTTCCAATTCCCAAATTTATGGAATCTAAAGCATGCAAAGGGAAATTAATCAAAATTTACATATTTTTTCCAACACCCAACTATGGACTTGATGAAGATTGAAAAGGTAAGGGTAGCTGATTGCTCCACACAAACACAAATCTTTGCAAAAACAAGTCCGCTCCTTGAGCAAGTCATATGGTTAATGGCCAACAGTTGTTAAAAGGAAAAAAGTGATGCCTTCAAAGACTTCTTCATCCAAAAATTCCATCAGCAATATATATAGCCTTACCCAAACATGGGCAATGTTTAAAAAACTACTAGCAGGAGTAAATCTCAAAACCCATATTTTTAGGGCCAAGGTTGACTTTGCAATAAACCATGGGCCACCAACTAGGACATTAAATGAAGGTATTCATTACAAGTTAAAGAAAAGGAAAATAATTTGTAGGAATTGTAACAATTTCTATATGATCCTTTATCCTCCACTTCTTTAAAGCCCAAGATCTAACTACATTGATATTCAACTTAGAACCTAAAAACTTACCCACAAGGGAAGTATTCATCTCATAAATGATTTTGTTAACCATATATTCAAGGATATTAATAAAAAACTTACTTAAACAAGTTTTAGCATCAACCTCAATTTGGGGAGAAAAACATTTTCCTTTAATTGTAGATCCCATGAGAGATTCCTAGGAAGAAATACCCGACACTTTAAATCCAGAGAGGTAGGTCGACCAAGGATCACAAGATCCACTAACTGACCAATTGATGATGGATGACCATTCAAAATACAAGACCCAAATTTTTCCTCCACCTTAGAAAGAAGCCCCTCATGTGACACCTTGCCAAGGTCAAGTGATTTGAACAATGAAACTCTACCACTGAAAGAACCACATCATCCTCCATACTAGTTGGTAGCAACCTTTTATCATCCTATAGCCTAGAGTACCACCTTCCAACACCCACACAATTAGCAAATGCTAACCTTAAATATTCCACCATTACTTATGGTGATCGTTTTTCTTCCTATTAATGTTCCTTTAATTTATAAATCTATATATTATGTTTCTTTTATTGTTGATTATAGTAGGACATGAGTATATTTCTATATAAGTAAATATAAAGTCTTTAATCATTTTAAAGATTATAAGAGTCTTGCAGAGAATCAAAATAGTAAGAAGATTAAGATTTTATGGACTGATAATGTTAGTGAATTTTTATTGGTAGATTTTGATATATTCTATAAGGATCATGAGATAGAAAGACATAAGACAACTATGTACACCCCTCAACATAATGGAGCTATAGAAATAATAAACAAGATGTTGATGGAAAGGGCTAGGATTATGCTCAATGTGATTGGGCTAGATTTTTTTTTTGGGTAGAAGTGGTTGCTATTGATTATTACTTGGTTAATAGGTCTCTTACATCAACTCTTGTTAATAAGGCACCTTTAGAGTATTGGTTGGTAAAAAACCCTCATTGAGACATCTTTAAGTCTTTGGTTGCAAGGTATATGCATATGTACCTATGGATAAGCAGTCAAAGTTTTAAAAAAGGTTATAAAATGTATTTTCATTGGATATAGTGTTGGTGCGAAAGGATACAAGCTTTGAGACCCTATGACTAAGAGGGTTTTGGATAGTAGAAGTTTTTTCTTTAGATAAGTCAAGCCTTCTTCCATAGTATTGTAGCCACATAAGGATAGAAAAAATATGTGGTTCAACTAATCCAAAAAATTTGAGAAGGTTGAAACAAAAACCTACAAAGTACTTGAAGAGGAGTAGAGCTCCAATAGTACCAAAAGTTTTGAAGAAGAGATAAAACCTCCACCTCAATCATTGAGAAGGTCCACTTGGAAAAGTGTTGGTTAATAGATTGTCACCACCAATTCTATATAAAATTAATTTGAGATGATCGACTTGTGATGGATAACAAACCGACAATTGGATAGGTTTATCTTTTATAAACAAATTTCCTTGGAATTTTAGAGGCAAAACTCCCTCTTATGATAATATTTAGATTTACAGGAGTTTTATTTTAACCAAAAAGTAGGAAAGGTGAAGACTACAAAGAAAGTCCTAAAATAAATTGTAGTTTACAAATCTCACCATACATATAGGACTAAACACAAAGATATATTCTTCCCCAACCATGAGAATATAATACGCAATCAAGAATAACATTTTAGATGATGTCGGGTTCACAAACCAATAAAGAACATATTATAATTAATTCTAAATCACATAAGATTTACAATGAATACTTGAATAGATAGAAAGTCAATTTGTATGTTTTCCTTCGTTGATCACAGTCTCTCAATAAAATGGTCTAATCCTAGATATTATGTTTGATAGCCAACATCTTCTATTCAATACTCTTTATCCATAAGAGGCACCTAGAATTTTTCTATGCAACCATCTTATCATTTCTTATTTCAATCATTTCCTTGAGAATTTTTTAACTTTGATCCATTTGGTCTCTTCTTGTTTGGATGTATTAACCTCATCATCTTCTTCTTTCCTCCTAATATCAATCTCATCATTTAAATTCTTTTTTTTATATATCATGCTTAAGTGGCATTAGATGGCAACTTGCTTATATGGCAAGTTAGTTATAGAGGCAGTTAGGGTATTTTTGCTTTATATTCACCTCCATTCCTACTCTAAATCATCTCAAATCTTCTAATTCAATATTCTTTTTCTTGTGTTTCTCTTTCATCATGTTGTTTTCATTTGTTCAAATTTCCTAGCTAATTTCACATGGTATTATAGCTATTTCGGGTACAAATGAAAATGCATTTGTTTGCCTGTGAATTGTATTTCATCCATGCTAAGGTTTGTGTGAGATCATGGATCTGACATATTCTTTTCATGATTTTGGCATAAAGTTTGCAAATTTGAGGAGAGATCTAAAATTTGTGCAAATATCTACACTCTGCTACTCAAATCATGTCAATATTCAGGAATGTCCACAAGTTTTGAAGCTTCGATCTGCTCAAATTTGTGTTCAAATTGAGTTGATTTTCCAATATTTTTATTGATTTTTCTCAAATGTTTTGTTAATCTGCAGATATTTGAAGTCTCTGGCACAAAATTTATATATATTTGCTATTAATTTTTAAATATGTGCAGTTCAAAATTTATATATATTTGCTATTCATTTTTAAATATGTGCAGTTCTTTTTAAGTATTTGAATAGATCTACTCAAATGTGCAAAAAATGGCCTAATATTTGCATAAAATTTGATCAATCTGGTGAATTTCCTTGAATCGGCTCCATTTGCATTTGAAATCGACTAATATTTGATTTGTGCATTGAGATTTGTGATCTGAGCTTTGATTCGATCTTTGTGAAGTAATATTGGCAAATATTTGCAATTTATTTGCTGGTATTTGAAGTCTATGGTAGAATTTATTTGCAGATGCAAGTCAACTTGTTAATTTTCATCGACTTGCAATTCTGCGAGTTCGTCCTTGCTGCAACTTTTGCAAGTAATTCCTTGTTGTGACTAGCGTGACCTCTGCCAATTATTCCTGGATATTTACAAGTTAATCTATCATTTACAAATCGATCACATGCGGCGATCAAATTCATTGTTCTTCAAGAGCATTACAAGAGACGGTGAAATTATTTGAATCGTGACCTGTAAGTTGAGCGAGTATTTAAGATCTACGAGTGGAAATTCATTTCTGTTTGCTGGTCATTTTGACTAGGGCATGGGTTCCATTTTGACTGGGCATGAGAGGGCTTAAATTTGAATGTGGAAGTGTAATATTTGAATTGTTAGGGTTTTATTTCCCATTTCAGACCCAACCACGCGACTTACCGTGCATATACGATAGGTTGTCATCTTGTCCATAGGTGTGGGAGGGTAGTTGAAGATTGGTTGTGCAACCTTGTTTGGGTGGAATTTCATGTGATTCGACGTTGTTGAAATGTGACCAACTTCATTTGGGTGGTTATATGGGTTTTTCAGCCCTTGGTTCCATGTAATTGAAGGGGGTTAAATTCATTTTCATTTGGTACAATTTTATTCTTTCTAAATTTGCAAAGCAATCTATTTGTAATATTTGCAAAGGCATATTAATTTTGTAACACAACTTTAGGCATATAGGGAAAAATTAAAATTGACATAACTTTCAATTTGCAACTTGAAATTGAGTGTTGTTTTTTGAAAGTAGCTAATTTCTTTTATGCCCGATCCATTGGAGTTGATTCCACACTAATATTATAAAGTGTCATTTTTCACTCCAATTGGTCTTGCCTATGCACTATAGTTATAAAGTATCAATTTTAGGGTTGTACTTTGATTTGTGTCTTGTATAATTTTGCACTTACTTCTATATTTTCAGTTTGGGACTCTAATTGAGAAAATCTAAGGGATTATACATGTATCCTATAATCATGAACTAAGATAAAGTTCCATTTGGGAGGGTTCATCATGTCCTTTGACTTTTTTCCATCCTTCTATTATATTAGGATAAATTCAAAGAACTATTTGTCCTAGAAACAAGGAATAAAGAATCATTCCTTTAGTGGGATCTATTACCTTATCTCCTTGGGCTCTTTCCTGAGCCACATGACTATGAACACAAAATGTATGGTTTTAAAAAAATGACAAGGTCTATGGACTAAGTTATGTCTTATAGTTTTTGAGAATCTTCTACATCACATAGAGCACACTGAGTGCCCTTTCACTATTTGGACCATTATCAACAAGTTGCATGGAGATCTTGGATCTTCATCTGATAGTGATATTTCCTTGGATGATACTGAGACTACCACATCTTGTGTGGACACATCCTCATGGGATGATCAACTTATTTGGTTGACATACATTGATACTCCATCTCCTCAATCTACTGTTGCATCTACAAATTTTAGGGTTATCTCTTCGAGAGCCTCCAATGATTTTGCGAATCAAGCTATTCATCATCTTCTAGATACAACTACATCGGATGAGTACTAGATAGACATTATTGGTTTATTTTGTGAGTCCTATCTTGTAGAATTGGATGATGCTATTGAGGATATTTTGTATTCTCTTTGATATTAGTTCATATGGAGTTGTATCATTTTCTTTAGATGTTATGAGGGCATCTTCAAATCCTCTTTTTCCTTCTCTACATCATCACTTGTCATAGTTTAGTAATGGTGTGGAGACATTTAAGAAGATTTGGAGGAATCATCATTGAGCTTTTTCCATCATATTCCTTTTAGGAATGGGAAGACAACTTTCATACTTCTGTGGTTCTATTTATTCCTAAGGGAAGGAATGTTGTTCGATGGTCTTGGATCATCTTCAACATTTATTTTTGGGAATCTACCATCATTGCAAGAGATTCTCCATTGAGGAGGGGTTGCTTGGTCTCACTTATTATTCTCTCTTATGGGAGGGATTTTTTCCTCACATGGAGTTTTGCACTTATTATATTTTAGGTGGTATTAGGTGGCACCTTGCTTATGTGGAAAATTAGGATATTTGTGTTTTATATTCACCTTCATTCCTAATGTAAATCATCTCAAATCTTCTAATTCAATCTTCTATTTCTCGCAATTATCTTTCATGTTTTAATTTATCCAAATTTCCTAGTTAATGTCACAAATTTGACCCTTTCATTATTATTTCTTTCACCTAGTCTTCAGTCAACTTGCCATAAGATTGATACTTGCATATTTTCTCAATCACTTCTTTACCATTCCTTGAATTGGGATCAAAAGATGCATCATTTTTTTCCAATAGTTAGATTGAAGTGTCAACTATTGATTTAAGGCAAGAAGTTAAAGATCTAGCCTATTTTTTGAGCTCATATTTAAAGGATTTATATATTTTTTCCTTTCCACCAACTTGGCAATTGAAACTTGAAAATTATGGATGTCTCCATCATGAAGACGGGCCAAGATTAATCCATGTAATAATAAAAATTCAATATTTTTAGTCATCTCATTTTTCTTTATTTGCAGAGGGATGGGATGCTTCGACATACATATTACCAGAGGTAGTATCCTTTATTATCCTAGAGGTAGTTTTGGCCTTCTTTGATTGAGGTGAATTTTGAAGTAAGCTAAAAACAACATCAAATTGATGGATATTCAATTGGGTTACATTTCTCTTTTTGAAAGATTTTGATGCAACCAAGAAGATGGAGGACCAAATGGAGTTCTAGAAGAAGTGCCAATAATAGTTGGGGAGAATTGTACTAGTCTCATAGGTGGAGGTGTGGTGAATGGAGGTCCAACCTTATCAAAATATGGGATATCAAGTGAGGAGGGGGGCATAGGATTGGGTCTATTAGGAGGAGTTTGGAGTGAAAGTGGTGGTGAAGAAGATGGTGATGAATGAGGTGAAGAAGACAAAGTGGTACTTACTTGAGAAGGGGATGAAGTTACATCAATAGCCTCTTTCTCACTTTCTTCCTCTTAGATGGCCTCTAGATTACTTTTCTTCTTCTCCTTTGATTTTCCCTCAATGTCATTCTAATATGATTTATTAGGGTCTTTCTTCTTAGGAGGGTCTTCATCATCACCTCCTTCACAAGAATTTTGGGAGTTGGATGAGTTGAAGGATGAGAGGGAGTAGATTTTGTTTTCTTCTCCTTTTGTAATGTATCCTTCTTCATATATGACTTTATGGTTGATTTTTTTAACAATTTTCTTCATTATCCACTCCTTTGATATTAAGAGAACCACTACCATCCTTTCCTCTAGAGTCATTATCTCTCTAATGCTCCAATTGATTGGTAATAATGGTTGTGTTTGAATATTCTTGAAGTAAATAAGATAGACCAAATTTGATTCATCATCCTCAAGACCCTGGATATCCCAATTTAGTCTAATATTTCTAATTCATTGGAATTGTAATGTACTAACCCTTTAACGACGTAAAAAATTCTATTTTTTCACCATACGAGTAAACAAACAAGTAATGTATGCCAATGTAATAATTTTATTTTCTTTTCTTTATTAATAATTTCTATTCAAGATGCACACCATATTACAACATGAATTCCTTTTCATGTTTCAAATAATACATCAAAGCAAGAAATAATACGTTTACATACATAGATCAAAGAGCTTTAGAACAAATAGTTGTAAGACGGTCTAGGATCCTTCTTTCCAAATCTTGGTTCTTTTGTTGCCCGTTGTGGAGGAGAAGCATCACCCAGGCACTTTTCCGCCAACCACAGACTCATAATGTGGTCCCCCACACATCTATCATTCGATAGATGGCCCTTCCCTTCGACGAAGAGATTGGTAGAATAACCGATAATGAAAACCAACTGAGCATAGTGTTGTGTCCTACATAACTAGAACTTGTAATCCCACAATATTTTTCTAGCATGTAATACTGGATCACAGTGAATTGACAGTGTAGTCTCAGTAATCACACAAACTAAGTGGAGTCTCGAAATGTATTCACACTACTTTGGCCAAAGTGTTCTCATTCAATACTTCGAATGAATTCATCTCACATACACTACCCAGGGATGATTTGACTTAAGGCTATCTTAAGCTACGCATATGTATTTCCTTCAATGGATAGTCCATCATCCCAGATAACCTACAACCGTATTAAGGGTGTGTGCAAGAAGTTGAGTCCACTTTTTGGCCAAAAAGTGGAAGTGTTTTTCCTGATTTTCAGAATTTGACACATTTGACCTTAAAATTTGAAGCACTTAGAGATGAAATATTTAACAAAGTCACTGATCATAAAATGTAGTGCTCGGAGTCTAGTTTACAAATATATAATTTATTTCAATACCTAGATTGTACAAATTGAGTTTTAATAGGCATTTCTAAAAACTACTGTTTAAAAGT
This sequence comes from Sequoia sempervirens, assembly GCA_007258455.2. NCBI lineage: Eukaryota > Viridiplantae > Streptophyta > Pinopsida > Cupressales > Cupressaceae > Sequoia > Sequoia sempervirens. Next base: position 151,074,058 of record VDFB02373365.1, read on the forward strand.
CATTTTTTTTACCATACCGTGCACGCGTACGACATCCACATTTTGACTTAAATTATCGTATTTTTCTAAATCCTTTTGGAAAAAGTTTTATGACTCACTAAAGCTTGTTCTTGATATTTTTTTGTAATTTTTTATTGAATATTTTTTTTTTTGTTAAATTTTTATTAGGCAGATTTGTCGTTTTGAAAAATCGTCATGTACGACATGCATAAGATGACCTAAACTTATCATTTTTTAATTTTTATTTTTCAAATTGAAAAGAATTGTCTGAAGTTTGTTCTCGTGCAATCCGTTTGTCAAAATGTTATGTTGATCAAAAGTTATTAAAATAGTAAAAAACTATGATATTTAAAGTTTATGGACCAATTTTATTATAAATTAATTGAAAAATAGAAAAAATAATTCAATTGCAAAAAAAATTACATATTTAGAATCAGCATTGTTTCATCTAAAATGGGTTTTAATTTTGTCAAAAAATTCTGCAAAAAAGGTCGTCAGCCATATGTTCAAAGTCAATATTTTTCTTTGACATTGTTAGGACCTTCAACTTGCAGGTCAAACCAGGTTGAAGGCCTAGGTTTGGACTTCCAACGCTTTTCCCGAACCAAAAACCTAGGCAAAAACCCGACCACAATGCAAAACAAAATTCAAATTTTCCCAATTATAAAACGGGATCCGTTTATTATAAACGGGATCTCGTATTATAATTGGGATCCTGTTCCTCACTCGGCAGTATTCAGACCATTGTGAATGGAACGGGATCCCGTTTATGAAACGGGATCCCGTTTATGAAACGGGATCCCGTTTATGAAACGGGATCCCGTTGCCTTTACAACGACTTCGACATTCAATTCCGGTGAACGAGATCCCAATTATAGAATGGGATCCTGTTTATAATAAACGAGATCTTGATTATAGAACGGGATCCTGTTTATAATAAACGGGATCTCGTTTAATAATCGGGATCCCATATTATAGTAAGCGGGATCCCGTTTTATAAACGAGATCCTATTTTTTTAATTTAAATACACTGTGGAGAATTACTGTGAAGTCTGCAACTTCACATGTACGACCGAGAGCACTAAAAGTGAATTATTTTTCATAAGTTATTGTATTTACAGGTGGTGAACTTGATTTTTGGTTGATTTTATCAAACGAAGCATCATCTACACCATTGTTGAAGTGAAATTGTGTTATTTTTGTGCTTGTTTGGAGGAACAAAAGGTTTCAATTTGCAATATGGATTGAATTTTTCAAAGGAAGTTTGAAGAAAACAATTTTTAAAGTGGAATTGTGGTAGTTTTCTACTTGTTTTGAGGAACACAAGAGGGATAATTTTGTCCTAATAGGTATTCAACTTCCAATTTGGATTGAATATTTTGAAGTATTTCACTATTAACATTCATTTGTGCTTGAGAATTTTATAATTATGGGAGATAAAGCTCGGAATAAGAGAAGAAAGACATTGACTCCTCGAGAAGTTGAAGCAAATAGAGAAAAAGAGAGACAAAGACAAAGAGAGAAGAATGAGAATGAAATCAATAAATGATGGTGGAGCAACCAATTCAACAACTATTGAAGATGAAAACATTGAGGATACCATGGTTGTAGATGAAGGTAATTTGCAAGGAGTCAATTTGGAGAAGAATATGATTATACAAACAAGTCCTACTATGTCTTCAAATCCCTCTTTGAATGCTATGGAGAATGTTTCAATATGCACAAATCTAGGTACATCTTCAAATCCACATGTTAGTGAAATGGTAAATTTGTATGTAGAAGTTTACAAGATGTGGACTTAATGATGTTGACATTGACTATATTCAAAGAGATGAAACTTTTATAAATTTGTTAGCAGAAAATAAAAAAGAAAAATCTTTTGTTGCAAATGAGAAAATCAAAATGATCATTTTCTTGAAAATAAAACAAAACCTATATTTTTGATGAAAATGAAAATGAAAATGAAAAGCCGTTTTGTTGATGAAAATGAAGATGAAAATGAAAATGAAAACCATTTAGTGATGAAAATGAGAATGAGAATGAAAAT
>VDFB02373365.1:151084509-151189678 GCA_007258455.2 Sequoia sempervirens
ATCCTCCTATTTCTAAATTGTAATAATAGCATTTAGTTCCTCCAAACTATCATCATGTACTCCTCCCTTTCCCATGTATAGGTGTACCTTGTAGGTGTTAAATGGTTCCATCTTGGTCTCCTTATTGATGCATTTCTATCCTTCCACATAAATCTATATAGTATCAAAATATAGGCAATTTTATGGTTATTAAATCTCCCTTAATTGCTAAAGAATCCATTATGCTTGAGGATGGGTGGATTATTATCTAGGATCAAATCTTAAAAATCCTATAGAGGTCAAGTGTGGATATGTTTTTCCTTAATACATATATTCCCATACAAACCTCTCTTTCCATGTATTGGCCATTATCAACTCTCCTATATAATAGACACCTTCCTAAATTTAAATTTCATATGATATATATGTACCCAAGTGTTTCCAATTGGAATTGGTTATAATTATATTCTTATGGCATTCTAGATATTCAAAATAGTTTTCATACCTACTAAATAGACCCATATTTCTCCTGACATTGGAACCTACATAATTTTAGGTATGTCCAATGAAAGTATTAGGGTCTAGGGTTCATAAATCCCCCAAATGCTTTAGTGTTGAGGGTTTAGATTTTACAGTTTAGGGTCTAGGGGTTTAGCAAACTTAGGGTGAAGTTTGGGTGGCCCTTGGAATAATTTAGACTTGCAAGTTAGTGTCAATTGGAATCGATTGTACGTGCTTAGATTTACGAATTTGCTAACTAAATTTACAAACAAACATCAAGATAAACTTTATGAATTTTAACTATTCTTTAACATATTGATTTCTAATCTAATTTATAATTTAACATTGAAACTAAAGTTTAATATATATCATTTTTCATACAAGAAAATAAAATTTAAAACATTTAAGCAATGCAAATGATTTTTTTTGAGCTCGAAATTACCTAGTTTTCAAAATCAAAATGATTTGTTCGATTCCAATTTAGGGTTTTAACAATTTTTTTGTTCCAATTCAATTTAGGGTTTCAATTTTAAACAATTAGGGTTTTTAATGCAATTTTTTCGTTTCAATTCAAACTAGGGTTTTCAAATTCAATTTTTTTCATTTGATTTGAATTCAGGGTTTCAAAAAGCTTGATTTGGATTTGTAAATGCAATGTTTTTATTTCATTTCGATTTCTAGGGTTTTGAAATGCAATTTTTTGTTTTGTTTCAATTAGGGTTTTCAAATTCAATTTTTTTGGGTCTAATCGAACAATTTAGGTTTCAAAAGTTAAATTTTGTTTCTAAAACACAATTCAAGGTTCATTTTTTCATTTTTATTAAAAAACCTTCAAGTTTCATTGCATTTTTTCGTCTATTTTTATAATTATTCATTTCTACTATAACAGTTAAAAAAAATGCTTAAAACGTGAAATAAATTAAAAAAAATGCTAAATTCATTTATTTTCTTCAAAATTTCAATTCAAAATAGAAAAATGCAAAAAAATGGCATGTAGGCGGGTACTTGTAGTTGATTGTGGGGGTCGCTATCGCCAGTACTCGGGTCCTGTCTGCTGTGCATGAAAACTATTTTTTTTAAAAATAAATAGCAATATAAAATGGGATCCCGATTTCTACAAAATGGGATCCCGATTTATAGAAATCGGGATCCCATTTTTTAGTAATCGGGATCTCGTTTCGTGAGAATTGGGATCCCGTGCCTTTTCCATCGGTTCAGGATCCGATGGGAAATGGGATCCCGATTTTTAAAAAGCGGGATCCTGTTCCGTCTCAGGCTCGGGATCCCGAACCATAACGGGATCCTATTTCCTCAATCGGGATCCTGTTTATTAAAATCGGGATCCTGTTTCCTCAATGCCGATTTTAATTTTTTGGTTAAGGAAAAAACTTCCACGTTTCGTGGGCTCAACTTTGTGCACTTACCCTTAATCTACTTGGAATTAACCTATTTAACTAGTAAGTACACAAATTAGGTATTTCCTTCTATGTATAGTCCATCATTCCAAAGATAACCTATATACTTGGTTAACCCTACTTACATGTAAGTACTTTTAACTCCCTCCCATATTGGATTATCTATCCTAGGAGTAAACACAAGCTTTCCTAGTTAATCAATAACTTAGCTAAATGCACCATATGTGCTTTCCATGTTCAATCATACCTAGTATATTGATGCAAAATAGGGTGGAGAATTTTTCAAATGTTCCAATGAAGCAAATTTTCAAGGTTCAAATCATCAAATGATGGGTTTTTGCTCACTAACCCTCAATCCTCTAGTAGTACTCCAAAAGTGGTTTTTCCAACACAACTTCCATGAATGACCTCAAACCCAAAATATAATTGTAGATTTAGATACCCATTAAATCATTTGATAACATACCAAAATTTTAAATAGGGTTACTTTGGAACACAACCTTCAAAAACTAACTGCTACACTGCAATCTAGGCCTAATTAGGATTGTTTTGAATGGGTCACAACAAGGTCTTCAAAGTAGATAACCCAAACCTTCTTTCCAATGGCTCAAACATGTCCTAAATGATCTTCCACAACTTTTCCACCCACTACAAACAATGTCTCAAAATATTTTCTCAATACCCTAAGTCCTATGGAGTTCTAGTGTCTAATTTGATGAGAAAATCAGGTTAGGGAATCACCAAACTTGCTCATAACACCTCCCCCTGCTCCTACAACATTGTGAACATCAAAAACACCTTTATTTTGTAGAGTAATAAATTATTTCACTTAATTAATCTAAATTCAACTTTTTTGAAAAATTCATAACTTTTGGCCACAGTGTCTATTTTTGGCAAACGAGATATCAACAGAAAGCTAGTTTCAAGCACTTCACATTGGTGTTGGCCATTTTTTCATATTTTTTCATCTACACAGATTTGAGGTCAATTTTTAATCATGGAGGTAGATGTGAACATTGGTTTGTGCATGCACTGGGTTTGTATTTTCTCTTTAATTTATGCATGTTTTGCATGTTCTCCTTTTACAATCATGGGGTATTGTAATAAATGAACTTATATAAAGTTCCATCAGGGGGCTTCTTGCATAATAATCTAATTAGAGTATAGTGACAACTCATATGAGTTGTATCTGGATTATTTAGTTTCTTTTAGCCACATCTTGCTCATAGCTTGACACATTTTGGTTCGCATTGGTTCACATCTTAGATTGAGAGCCTATGGTTAATGATATTGAATCACATCAGATTCACATTGAGTCACATCTTAGTTTGAGGGCCACTCATTTTATGGTTAATATTCCAGGATCTTCATGGTACTTGCTCCTATGGGTCAGTTTTAGTCACAATTTGGCATCGACATTGAGATACACATAGCTTCCAGAGTCTTTCATCAAATCATTCCCTCTTATGGGGGGCATCATTTATACATCTACTGTTGCTTCATAGATTCTAGGTTTGTTCTAGTTTGTGAGAATTCCAGTGTTCCTTGGCATCGGGCCTACTATTGCATTATCATGATTCTGCTTAAGTCCTTCAGTGACTCTCATATGGTTTCTTGTAAACAGAGGCATCTTTGCTTGCTTTCCAAATTCAGGATTCTAGTGTTACTCTACTAGTGTTCTTCTAGTGCTTCTTTGCAGCAGGTCATCTCATTGAGAGGGGGTTTTGTCCCACTGGATTTTCTCCTCTTTCTCATTCATTGCATTTGTACATGGGTACCTGATTAGGCCTTGTTTTCGGGACCCATCTTTGCTTTCATGCATCATTTACTTAGTGTTTTAGCTACTTCCTAAGTTCATCTTAAGGGGGCGTGTTAGAGTAATAAGTTATTTCACTTAATTAATCTAATCATATTGGTTAATTAATTAAGTCACTTATCACTTTAGTTACTTAAGCTAAACTTAGGCACATTAGTAATTAATTAATTATTAATTATTAAGTGTGCACACTAGGGTTTCCTTTTAGGGTTGTGCATACATTGATTTTATAAAGCAATTCATCTCTTGTAATTTCTCAATTCCCAAATATTATTCATTTGCACATCTTCATGCAAATTGCTCTTGTTGTTTTTGTTTTTCTCTTGTGGAAGGTATTTTTTGGTTTGCATGTCTGATCTTGGATTCTAACATATTCCACCTATTCCACCAAGTTTCATAAGATTTCACCAATGGAATAGTGGAATTTTCATTTTTCTTCCCTTCAAAGCAATAAACCTAGGGTTCCTGAACCAATTTGAGAAAATATGCTCTAAAAGGATCAAAACTTGATGAAATCCAATGAAAAAAAAACCAAAAGAAAGTAGACTCAACACTTCATCAATTCCAATAGGATTTAAATCATGGCTAAGCTATATGGAATCGTACATAGTCCTGGAGTAGAAAAATAATGTTCTAATTTGTAGAAACAAAGCTTTATTGATTTTATTCAAAGCACAATCAGCCAACCTTGATATCAATCTTCCAAGCTTATTTGAACCTTTTTCCAATGTTTCCCAACTTCCATTTTAGTTACAACTAACTTCCTCATCTACAAATAGCGACTCTTCAAATTCCCTATTTTTGCACTTTTTACAACATTTGTAAACTTGACAACTTATTCCACTTGACACACCAAACCACCTAATAACCTAAATTGAATCCAAAAACATAACAAATGGTCTTAAAAGGCCTTATTACACCAAAAAATGACTTAACATCACAAAGCTAACACTTTGAAACATTTTTGCATAAAGACCTATGGTGCCCTGCACCATATATAATACCTATGATAAACACCCATCTCCTACTATGGAGTACTTAAAAACATAATACAAAAACAACACAATAGCTTTAGCTTTACTTTTCAAATTAATCTAAATTCTCTAATGTATATACTGGGAAAAACGTCTCAACCATGCATACAAAACACATCATTCAAAAGTAAAATAACAAGAAGAAGAGATTCTCATGCTTGTTATCACTTATCCAAACTAAAGACAACAATGCAACCCTCTCCAACAATAATTAGCTTGATAATCAACTTCTCACAAACAACTCTATCTCACTTGTTGATAGCTTACTTCTCTCAAACCATAGCCTCCTCACAACTATATGAACTCACTTCCTTTCTCCCTCTCAATGCAAAGCAATGTATGGCTAGAAATATGCAGAAATATGAATTGCAAAAGATGTATTATCTTGTGGAAGAATGCATCCCTCAAAAATGAAATGGTTTAGCTATTTATAGAGCAACCAAGCAACCAAAAAGCCTACAGTTTAGGCATGTTAATGGAAAGAAAGCTTCATGCAAAGAAACACATGAAACAAATCAACAAGGTGGCGAATTCACAAGCTAATACTCAACATTATTCACCTATAGGTTGATTGGTTTTGTGACAACAATATGAATAATTTGAATTGTAACAATGGGAAGACATCTACAACAAATCAAACTCAAAGGTGGTGCCATTCCCAATTCTAATTCCTTCATATTTGGTGCGGTTAAACTCAATCAACTTCCCTTTCATGATAGCAGGTTTGCATCAATCCATTTGGTAAATGAATTGACTTAAGCAACTTAATACATAAGACAAAGTCAAGCTTGGTATCTCTCTTAAGGCGTCAACCAAGTCAAGCATATATTGGACAACAATATAAAACATGATGCAATTACTTAAATCATGTATCATTCCTTCTAATAATCAATTTGCATTAACAGTCATAAGCTATTAAATCGGCCTCCATTGACATAGTCAATTTCGACGTCTATTTCATAGTCTTTATCAACTACAAAACAATCTTATAAATCGGCTTCAATGAATAAGAGATAGTCGATCTTAATTAACATATATATATATATATATATATCATAAGCCTATAATGTAAGCATACATTCAATATATATATATATATATATAAGTGTAGGCAAGATAGTATATAATAAACACATTATATTGAATGTATGCATATATATATGTATAAATGTATATGCCTCTATGTACACGTATGTGTAAGTATATCTATATCAATGCATCCGTATGAGCATGTCCATTCACCAACGTGCGCATGTATCAATATACATATACATATGGATACGTGTATATACTATACACATATATATGTTAACATCCATTTCACATATAGCCATTCAAGATTACCATCATATTGATAAGTGTTTATGTGTGGTACATCCATATATATGCATATACACGTCATTAGATCCCATTGACATGCATGTGCATATATATAAACATACTTCCATGTACATCCCACTTGTTAATATAATCGTAATAACACAAGAAGATATCAAAAGCTCAAATAGATAAACATCACCCAATGCATGCAGAAGTAAACAAGACTCTCAAATGCATACATACAACTAGGGATGACTTGCCTATTACCCACAAACTGACTCAACTCAATCATTCTAACGTGGTGTGTGTATATGCTCAAATAGTTTACTTTTATCAGTTACTCGACCAAGATCTTCTCCCGAGTGATACTTCCCCTTTGCATGGAGGAATCGAACACATACCTGCATCCACTAACACATGTACACAATAGTCAATTGTTCATAACATATGTAGTATACATAAACATCTCCAAAGTTAGAAAAATAATAATTCAATAACCTTTCATTCACTTATATGCATTATTTCACCATGAATAACATCAACCGAGGTAATATAAAATGAGACATCAAATGAGATAACATTCATATTGATAACAAGGTACAAGCATAATTTATTCATCTCCAGAATTCACATTACATTCAAATTTACCCTATGTATTAATAGTAAATAGTAACTTCACAATTGGAGTGTAACAAGAATGATAGCCTCATCCAATATCTTTTGTTGACCTCATATTCATTTTCATAGTTAGCCTAATAATCTTCAATTTTAGGGAGGTGATGGAACCTTGGTTCAAGTTGTAAATTTTTCTTAACATAATCCTTGCTATCAAATGGAAATCACATGATATAAAATTGAATGGTGAATTTCACCAAGGAAGTCTCAATATTCAATGTATTAGATGATTATTTGCGTTGATAATTAGACAACCCAATTGGAAAGGGAATCCTTATCATTTTCCTCTCCTTACATCTTATATTTACCTCACCAATATATTGAAATACCTCAATAAGGATAAATTTTTCACTAACATACCCCACAAATTTGTAAGGGAATTTATCAAAGCCTCCAATTCACATGTAAATAATTAAACCTTTGGAATTGGGAAAATAGCTCCCATATGTATTAGCTAATTGGGAAGCTTCTGGAGATATCTTGACATTCATATCACTTTGAAGTTCTCTTACCACATGCACTATGAATACATCATTCACTCTTTTTGAAAATTTTATAGCTATACTCCAATTAAAGTTTTGGGTGGTGATCATTAATTTAGGTCACTTTATAAAAATCCCCTTTGGTGTCCAATCCCAGAGAATCCCTCATACTAGAAATGACATAAAACAAATATGATGACATATACAAAAATTTATTGAGTTGGAATTGGGTGAGCTGCCTATGAAGTTTATCATTGATTATGTTTCCACAATCAATGAATTGTTATCCATGGGTGATGACAAAAATGAGAAAATTCATGCAATATTCAAAATTATGAGCATTCTAATTACCAACTAATCTATATAGAAGCACAATAATATCCAAATGTCTTTAGTGAAATGTGACCTATGTATATTTTTCGACAACTATGACTTCCTCTTATTGGTAACTTCCAACCAGTGTCTCACAAGGTAATGGGACATGCAATCTTCTTCTCAGTATAGTGTTATTAAACTATTGTAGTATCAATGTTAAAAAATACCTCCCTATGAGGGAACCTAAGAATTATGGCTAAGGATTTTCTATTTAGTTTGGCTATAATTTTATCCTCTATTGTCCTTATTTCTTTGGTCTTGAGAATATAATGCTCAATGCACTCCAAATTAAGGTTTGTGCATTGCACGACCATAGGAAACCTTGTTTCCTATAGGATCCCACTAGGTACCACATTCTATGCAATTGGAGACCTATTCTCACTACTCATTTTATTCCATAAGTCCTCAAGATTCACATGCCCTTTTTAGTATTTCCAATTTCTAGTAGCGTGATTTAAAAAATAGATAAATTATTATAACCCAAGTATTTATACTTCATGTTTTCTATGGAAAATTTGTACATAGAGAAAATCAAAATTTCAACATAAAATCAAGCAAATATGAGGGACTTTTGTTCTTCGACAAGAAATATAGCGGGGAGTAAATTTTCATACAATTGAATCTACGAAACTAAAACTCCCTTCTCTCTAAATTATAATAACAAAGGGAAATTTATTTACCTTTGAATTTTTAGAGTCCTACTTTTTGTTACCTTTGAAATCTCCTCTAAATATTATTCAAAACACTCTACCCTCACAATTTTCCATCTACTTTGATGAGTTCTTGAAAAAGTTTCTTCCAATTCACTTTGCATTGCCTCAAATTAACCTTCAATTAATATTCTTTTGATTTTTGAGAGATCTAATAATGCATATTAATGTTGGAATGTGTGATGTACCATTACATTAATAGCTCCTATTTTGAAATGACTTGTTGGAAGTTTGAGTAGTTCTCAAAACCTTATCAAATTTTGAAAATAGTTTTGAAACTAGTCTAAAAAGATGATAAAGAGTATTTTAATTTATCACATCTCTTTATAACCCTCAAAATTTCCTCTTATGTCTTTGATAAAATCCTCATTAATTCTTCTCTTTAACATTTCCAATGGTATGAATAGCTTATTGAGTTCTGATGGGGTGGTGACAACCTCGTTAGGAATCGACAAAGGTTGCAAAACTAACACCAAGTACCAAAATTCCCTTGTAGATTTTTTTCTTTATCTTTTCAAAAAGAGGATGATTTTAAAAATATCCCTTTGAATCCCAATGATAGGAAAAAAAATTCATCTTCATTTTATTCAAAGGTTCTACATAGTACATTGGGTTCTAATAAGGTTGTGACAACCTTGTCAAAGATTGATGAAAGTTTTGAAACCATGAGCAATATATAATACTACCTTTCAAAGAGATTTATTTAAAATTCAAAGGAAGTTAGAAAAATCATGTTTCAAACAACATAAATTCTAGAACTTAGGTAATACATTGACATGATAATTTATTTCATAAACAAAGAGGTTGTGAAAGTACCATCAGACTATGAGAAGGTTGTGACAACCTCGCCTAGAGTTGACATAAGTTTTGAAAACTATTAATATTTTTGATGACTTAACACAGGAAATTTTTAAAAGGAATCTCAAGAATAAGAATTAATAATTATTGACAACAATGACAAAAATTAGAATCAAGGCAACAATTGGCTCTGACTAGGGTCTAAGACTACAAAGGACTTAGAATGAACCCACAATTTTGAATTTAGAGGACTAGTTCTTTATCCATTGGTCTACAAATCCAGGGAAAGGAAAGAACAAAGAAAAAAATAAAGAAACCAAATACAAAACATGAACAATAAAGATAAATGAAAATAAGAAAATTATAATCCAACTACAAGGGACAACTCAATTTATAGTTGGTGAAGCTTTAATGCTTTCCCATTGTATGATAGTGGAAAGACTATATCATGAAGATATGCTAAGAAATAAGTTTTTTTACCACACACTTGGGAGATATAGAAGGGTCCCTTCCATAGAGAATAAAAATTTTCATGAGTGCCTTAGGGTTCTCTCCTTTTTATTCCAAAGTAAAACTAGATCTCCTACCATAAAATTCCTTAGCTTAGATTTCCTATCAAAAACATCTTTCACTCTAGGCTAATGTTTTATAATTTTTTCAACAATATCTTCCCTTCTTTCTTTAATTTTAGCTAGATACATAACCCTTTTCTCTAATGAGTTTATAATTTTTCATCTTGAATGGAACTTTGTGTTATATGGGAAAATGGATCTAGGGTCTAAACGAAACCTTTCTCAAGATTACATTAGAGAGGAACCAAAATTGATCGCATAAGACCACTTGGCTACTATCCTGAATGAAAGAGCTATAATGGTTGATCAGAGTTTTGGTCCCTCCTTTTTGTGGGGGTTGATTGATTTGATATTGGATATGTGTGTGATGTGAAAGTGAATTAGGTTAAGGATGAGATTATACAAATTGATATGAATATAGAAAAACTTAAGACTGAAACAAAGATGATAGGAACTGATAACAAAATAACATAATGCAAAAATAGAGGAACTTGACATGCAAATTAGGGTTGAAATTGATTTTTCAGGGGTAGTAGTGCCCTAGGTTAGAAAATGAAAGTTTCTAGAATATATGAATAGATATATGTCATGACAAAAATACACACCCAATGAGTTTGAAATTGGATCTAGAGATTGATAATGAATTATCAACACCCGTTCCACTACCAAAACTATAAAAAAAATCAATTTTAATGATGCTCTTTGGACACACTTGTGGATGTCAAAATATTAAATTTATGCTTCAAACCCATCCAATCACCCTGGAAATAGAAGTAGGAGGAGTATATGAGTTATTAAGATCTTCTACCAAAAATATTTTAGATACAAACTCTATATCTTGAAAATTTAATGCTAGACATTTTGGGCTAGCCTGCCCTTGAAAATAAGCTTTTTGTGCCAAATTGAGGATTGATTTTCCTAAGAACAAAAATAAGTGCCAACAACATGGTTACAAAAATTATCAAATTAATTAAAATAATTTCTCCTTCATTGTCAAATCCTAAATCCTTCATCTTATATTTTATTGCTTCTCTACTAAGAATTTAAATTCTTTAAACTTAGTGAAAGTTTCAAATTTATGTCTCATAAAATTAATCCACTTAAACCTTGAAGCATCATCAATGAAGGACACAAAATATCAATATTTTACAATACAATCAATATCCATAGAATCAAATACATCGATTTGACTAGTTTTTAATTAATTCCTTGGTTTATTATTTCTTGAAGAAAATTATTCTTTGTTTCATTTTTCAAATACACAATGCTTAGAGAAATTAAAATACTCATCAAAATAGGAGAAATCATCAAATAATTTTTTATTTATAATGGTTTTTAACCTTTTTCATTTATTTGGTCCAATCTACAATGCCGGACATGTATTTTCAAAAAATTTAGTCATATTGGTAGATTTACGCATAGTAATGATATTTAGCCTAAAGAAAGTTCCCAATCTTGTCCCCTTTGCTACCACCAAGCTCCCTCTCACTAATCTACAACCATGCTTATCAAATGTTACATATATTCTTAAATAATTTAACTTAGAAATGTAAATTAATTTATTGCTAATTTATAAATATTTAGAATATCAAGTAGGGTTTTTATCCTCCCATCACTAAAACACAATTATACCTCGCCCCATTCAACTATTGGATGTGAATTGTTATCCATAAGGTAATATTCACCTCCACCATATTCGTCATATAAAAAAAAAACCACTCCTTATGAGGACATGTTGTAGGAATATCCGAAGTCAACCAATCAATGTTCATTAGAATTAACATTGCATGATGATAATAAAAATTGATCACCTGATTTAAGGAATTTTCTATAGTGGAATTCCATTATTTATTTTTATTTATGTATTATTTCTTTACGTTTCCCCTCTATCCACAATTCCAACATTTCACTTTGTTCCTTTTACTAGGATTTTTAGATTTATCCTTATAATTATCTATAAGCCCCTTATGTTCTCCTTTAGATCCTATTTTTTTCTTAGACTTTCCCTTGAAATGAAGATCATCCATTGAGCTATCCATAGATTTATCTCTTATTTCCTATTAGTCTAATAATGTTGTTGTAAGATCATCTAACTTGAGATCTTGAAGATTAGCACTAATGACAAGAATAAAATTCTCCCACAACTTAGGTAAAGAATAAAGAAGCATAATTCATTCATCTTCTTCATCAATATTAACATCAACTAAAGCTAATTTATTTAAAATAAAATTAAATGAATTTAAATTCTTAGCAACCAAATCACCTTTATTTTTAGACAAAATAGCTTTATTTTCAAATATTATAATTTTTCAGGATCTTGGCTTGGCAAATCTCATCCAAATGTTTCCATGAAGAATATGTCGCGGGTCTTTAGTTACATTTAATAAAATTAAATCCATAAGAAAAAAATAAATTGTACCACATGCTTTCTTATCCATTTTGTCCAATTCAACTTGATCCATTTTATTAGTTTCTTTTCTTCTTTTGCAGCTAACCACCAATCCCTCTCTTCAAAGAGATCCTTTGTATTTAGGTTCCATAACTCATAATTGGTATAGTTAAATTTTTCAATATTTAATTGAGATGTAAACACATCCATTGCTTCCACACACAAATCTTCAAAATAAATTTAGTTAAAACTCCCTCTACAACACAAGAAACCTTCACTCTTACACCCATGAAGCAAAGCTATCCAAGTTGTGACACTAAATGTTATAAAATGAAGGAAAACTACTATAATATGGACATCTGAAATTTAATTTGTAAATCTAAAATTTAACTATGCAGTGCCAAATGTAGATTTTAACATGTAAATTTATAAAGAAAAAACCAGCATACATGAGACATTAAAAAATAACATAATATTTAATGTGGAGAATCCTTTCATGAAAACACTCGACCAAAAAGAGAGGCCAAGGGTGTATTATCTTGAAATAAGAATCCAATACATTCACTTCTTGCACTCCTCCAATATTTAAACTAATAATAGTTGAATACATATGCACTCTCAACACACCATTTATTCTACCTCCTCAAGCACATATTTCATGCATATTAAATTCATCTTGGAACAACACACCAAATACGGCATCCAAACTTGGGAAAATCCTCAATCTCATTTTTGTGAAACTTTTCATCATATTAAAGCAGAATCTTACAAATTCTTACAACATATTACAAATGTGTCATATTTGATTGAAATCATTCTCTATTTTCGGTGCCTAATTAGTCATAATCCCTTGAAATTAGGATATACTAGATTACAAGATGTCATAGAATAACAATAGAAAAAAATCCCTTCTTACATGTGTCATAACTTCCCAAGAAAATCCACTCTAGGATGGGCACCTTGATTGACCTTATCACCTCATCCTAAAATAGAAGATTCTCTAACTAGTAAGTAATAAATAATAAATCATTTCTTGGTAAAAAAAATGATATTGTTAGTAAATAAATAATTATTTATCACCATCAGTGAATCCTTTATCCCTTATGAATGTATTTACAAACAATACTAGGAGTAGTTAAATGCCCATGATTTACAAGGTTGATGGCACATTAATTCTGACACATCTTCCTTCCTGCTTCTCATTTTGAATCTATCTTTTACCTGAAAACTTAATACATCTCTAATAATTTAAAAATATTGCAATATTTATACTCTCAATTATCTACAAATCTCTCTCTGTACAACTTCCTACAAATTTTCTTGAGAATTGGTTCCTCCTTATGAGCACACAAAAAAAAAACAAATATATTTTTGAAGGTCATGTGGAATTTGATAAATTTTATCCTATTGAATTCATCAAGATTCTAGATTTGACATTATTCTCATTTTTATTTCTCTTATATTCTCTATTTTCTTGTTTTTTATTGATTAAGCAACAAAATAGGGTTTTGAACCCTTTAAAATAAAAATCCCCAAGGGCAGATCAAAATAGGCCACCAATAGGCCACTAACAACACATGAGAAGCAATTAAAAGTTTTGGGTCTTAATAAAAAACATAATCAAAGAAACATAAAAGATAGAAATTAAGAAAATATTTGTCTCTGGTCTCTAGTAAGGAACTGGTGTAGGTCCCCATACTTTATATTGGTACTAACACTCAAATCAACACTACGATGCTTGATCTCCATATCATGTAGGATACACAAATTATTAGCTAAACTATACATCAATCTAGAGATAAGTTTGGATAAAACTCTCATCTTACCTTCTAGGGCATCCACTTTGGTTTTTAGTTTAACCAATTTAATAGCAATTTGGTCACACTTGGGGCACACTTTTTGGGTAGGTTCATTAGTGGGAGTTGGATGAATTTCTTCAAAATAAAGGATTCAAGCATTCATCTCTTTAAATAGACTACCACCCACACTTTCAAGAGTCACATTATTTTCCTCACCCTCATTATCTTTTTCCTCATCCTATGTAGAATCATTGGAAGCTTCCCTATCTTTGAGAATAGGGGTCAAATGAACAACACTTATGTTGGATCTCCTTATTCTTGACATATCCACCCTCACGTCATCTTTCATACAAATAATATGAGGAACAATGACCACCTTATCATCCACTTCCATGGCTTCCAAATTATCCTTGGGGATAAACTATTCCTCCACGACGGATGTATCTTCCTCATCAATAAATTGAACATATCTTTTTTGGCCTTCTTGGCTTTGGGGTTTTTAAGATTTCTAGAACTCTTTTCATGTTTCTTTCTTGTAACATGACCATCAAGGGACTATTTTTAAGGGTGCAAAGGCCAAAAATTGTATCCTCTGGAGGTGAAGTACTAAGGGTCTTAGAGGATTTGGCTTTGAACATACTCACAAAAGAGGTCAATTTTGCAGTAACATTAGATGAAGATTCCAGAGTGACCTAAAAGGGGGGACATGTTTTTTCAATTTTCTATTTGAGAGGGATGAGGGAGGTTTAACAATAGTAAGGCTCTTATTCTTACCTTTTACAAAAAACACCATTGGGGAATCAACCTTCTTTTGAGTTAGAATAGTAGGTAGGGAATCATCAACAAGGCAAGATCTAGTGGGCTTCGGTGGGAATAAGGCCAAATAAAATTGGTAGAAGAAAACTATTATCCTTTGATGGAGTGAAACAAGAGATTTCTGGGGGTTTACAACAACCATGTCCTTTGCTTCTTTGACAAAGGATTCCAACAAATAAAATAAGTAAAATGGAAAACTATGAAGTATTTTATGTCAAAAATGATTCAAGAGGGAAAATAATATTGATAGTAGCTCTTGAAATGACCTTCTAAAGTAAAGTACTTCATGATCATTAAAAATACCTTATTCTAGGAAGGAGGATTCTCCCTTTCAAACCCACCATACAATTTCACAGGAGCTTCGCTCTCCTTTAAGGACCTCGCCATGCTCTTATTGTCTGGAACTTTGCTCTACTACTTTAGTTTTTTCCCTTTGCAAGACATGCCCACTTCAAACCTAATTCCTTCCATTTGGACCCATCTGCTATTCCATTCATTGGAAGTATAAATGAAGAGGTTTTCATTCTAACTATTTAGGTATTCCAAAAAATGAGTTATATCTCCTTCTTAGCAGATATACTAGAGGTTTGCATCTCCTTTAACCTCCTCACAAGAGACCGATTCAGTTCATAGCCAATTTCCACCCATAATTGTGATCTTATGATACCGAAATGTTGGGTGATAGAATGATAAGTAAGCACTAGTGAGATGGGGTTTCTATTGTAGTATCCATGGAACCTCAACCGCCATATATAAAAAAATATTTTTAAAATTCTCAAACCTTTATAGAAAGTGCTAGAATTGATAGTGTTCTCCTCCTTGAAAATTAGGTCATGATTAGAAAAAATTAGAGCACATAATAATAAATGATGGTACATGCATGTATAATAATCTTTATTAAGCAACACCATCAAATTGATATAAAATCCCCTCCTTCACTTAAGAATAGTCATTCACAAATCTTTAGCACATGGCTTCATAAATTTATCCACTCCATCATTCCTAGTCACCTCCCCATTCCAAATGATTTGAAAAGAATGATTAGTACTGCAATCATTAGAAGGAAATGCCATTAAATTCCCACAAAAACCAAGCACACCAAGAAACTCTATTCTCCACATAAGCATGATCATGTGTTTTTTAGCTTCTTTTATCCTAGTCATCACCTTACCCAATTCAAATTGGGGAATATGATTCAAAATAGTACTAGGTACCACATGAATATATAAAAAGCATACATTCAAAATTAAAAATCTACTCATGTTATGACATTATTAGAAAGATGGGAAGATTGTAGATCCTTTTGGAGAAGGAATTTGATATTACTAGGAATGTTCCTAACATTCCTCCAACATCTCCAACATCTCCAAGGATTGAAGTTAATACCTAAGTTAGCCATCACATCAACAATGTTATTATCCTCTTTATATATATGTGCCATTTTAAACCTATCAAAACCAAGATGGGGGATTTTAATATCATGGCTAATTGTGTAGACACTTAAATTATTCCACCTAACCATAATCATCATGATGTCACCATTAATTGCATCTGTTTATCATTTATCACCTAATTAATTAAAAATATTCATTATCAAATATCATTTATCATTTATCATTTAGTCATCATATATTATTTATTACTTATTATCCATTTATCACATCACAAATCATTTATTAATTAATAATTCCCATTTATCCATTTAATTAAGTAATATTTTATTATTTAATTAAATGTGATCTAATTTCCATTTTCATCTCTTTGGTCAAATCCATCATCATTAATTGGTTAACTTAGCCTTCATTTAGAAACTCAACCTTCACTCACAAATTAACTCTTCTTCACTTTAGAAACTTATTCTCCTCTCGTGAGGTAACTCAGTTTGTAAATAGAAACTTTATGTGCATATTTATCCATCAAATAAATAAAAAAATCATTATTATCCTCTCTTGGTCTTGAAATGGAAATTATCTATTTATAAGTTGAGTTAACTCTACATATTCTCCAATTAACTGAAGTCTTTATTCTTATCCTCATCTTTCATTTGATTTTTCCTCAAAAAGTCTATAAATATAACCTTTTCTTCATAATTTTCATATCTCGCATCTTTATACAAATCCATTATGTCAAATTCATATCTCACATTTTATGCAAATCAACTATGTCAAAATTCAAAATTAATCAATCATCAATCATTCTACTATTGTGCTACTGAGATTTGGCATCCACATCCAAAGGCAAAGAAACATCATTTATTTTGAGGTTTGCAATGAGATCGATAAAATAGAGTTTAACTTGATTTATTTATTTATGTTTTCAAGTTCTTTTAATTTCTTATTTTTCCAATTTCAATGCTTACATTTTGGTGAACTTGACATGAACACTAAATTTTTTTGACTAACCTTGTTATCTATGAGTTCTTGGTGTTTTTCTCTATCTTACAAGTTGTAAGTACTTTCAAGAGGTTTTGAAAACCAACATTTTTAAGAGCTTCTCGAGGAGAAAAATACATCATGGTTGCATTCAAAAGGGTCAAGAAACAATTTTTCATATATAATAGTCCATATTTTGGTTTAGGATAATGTTTTAGACTTAAAAAAATGATTTTTAGATACTTTCTTTGTTAATTTGTACATTTTTACTTTTGGACTGCAAATTTATTGCTCCACAACTTAAATTTATATTGATAATTTATTTTGTTTCATTTTCTAATTAAAAAAATAATTAATAGAGGTTTAATCACTTGGACAAATTTCTTGCTTTTCCTCTTTGCAATTTTTGAAAACACCAACCTATAGTAAAACAAGTATAAATTTCAAACCACTAATCATATTTTTAAATTTTTGAAGACATTGGAAAGATGGTTTTGACATGGAAATTGTGAATTAGGCTATTTATTCAAATCAACAACCAAAAATCAGATATAATTAGTCAAAGTAAGTATTTCAATTTTATACTTCAAACAAGTATAGATACAAATTTGTTTTTTGATGATTTTTTTTTCGAAAAATTTATAAATTTTTTCATAAGGAGTCTAATGGTGTAGTTAATTTTTCAGTTCGAAATAATCTTTTGCATATTTTAACTAATCTTTGAATGCAACAATTTTTCACCATGAAAGAGCAAAACACATAAACAATTTTTTTTCCCAAGCCAAAGAGCAAAGAAGAAAACTTCCAATGAAATTGGTTTTGTAGGACAACATTAAGAAGAAAATTTTATAGACCATTTTATTTTTTATGTTCCTTGCTTATTTTGTGTGTTTTTTCAAACCATTTCTATGAAGGATTAAAATAAAATATACACATTTCAATTTGATTAATTAAAGAACAAGTGTCTTTTAATCCTAAAAGAGTGTGTGCGTATGCTCTTCTCTTGCACACTTTACATGATCTTGAGAATTGGAAATACCAATTTTTCCTTTTCTTTATAGGGGACTTGTCTAGGGATTTCATCACCCTAGAGGATGACCTCAACTCCAATGTTTCAGTGGAGTATAAATAGTGGGGGGTGAATCAAAAGACATGCCTCTTGGAAGTTGTGAGTTTGTCATTCAGGCTAAGCCCCCAATAACTTTATACCTTGGGAAAGTGAAGGAGAAGGGCGGGTTATCACATTCTCTTAGTTGTTTGACTTTCTTACACTTTAAAATTCATGGATTAGGACTCAATGCCCTTGTGGCATATAGAGGATTCCCCTAGAAAGCTTGTATTGCCTAGTTTAAGACCTTTCGACTATTGCTTAGTGTGGCGCAAGATACAATATCATGTTTGAAGCTACTCACCATGTATCTCCTTGAGTAGAGATATAATCTCTTTAGGCAAGGTCTTAGTACCTCCAAAAAAAGGGAAGAGGTGAGCCCTTGTGCCACTGGATCCCTATCTATTGACTTTTGAAAGATAAGCGTCTTGCACTTTAAATTTGACATCCATTTCCCATCAAAGTATTAATATTTAATAATAGAAATGAAGTGTCATTTATTTAATTAAGTTTCTATAGTTAGAGTAGTTTAAGTTAATAATTTTTTATGTTATTTTTTTTTGTTTGGACTTTAAAAATGTATATATAAAAAACTATTGATTTTTTTTTCATAAAATTTTGATACTATTGTTATAAATATATTTAAGACAAGTAAATTTATTAAAATTGTAGATAAAAATATATTGAATACATTTATTTAACAATTACCAAATAAATAATTCATTTTCATATAACTTGGACATTATTCATATAATTATTTATAATTAGTTAAGATAAATAAATAATAAATTAAAATTATAAATCAAAATATCTTAAATGCATCTACATCAAGAAATATATTTGAACAACCAATAGTGCGATGGTTGAGGTGTTGTGTTGTTTTTCTTTCCATCAAGGTTCAAACCCCATTGGGGTGGAATTGTTGAGAATTTATATTGGGGACAAGGTCCCCAATTTGTGACCTCACTGGTTCATAGCTCCGGGTCAAAAGTGTTTACCCCTCTTATAAAAAAATATCTTCGAACAAATTTAAGATATCTATACTAATTATTAAAATTTTATTTTAATTCATAATAATAAATATAATTAGCACTAAACATAAAATAGTATATATATCCTAAGTAAATCTATATAAAAATATTAAGATATATCCATCTTGAAAGACCTATTCAATTAATATCAAATTTTAAAAAACCAGCAATCACACCTTGGTGTGTAATGGGTACACCGAAGAAGTGTGGAAGGTCAATTAGGGAATTTTTTGGTCTATTTTTTACATACATTTTGTAGTATACATGAGGTCAATTGGTAGGCCATTTAGAAAATGATGTTGTTTGTGCAACAAAGGTCTCAATGGAGAAGTGATAACTTCAAATCAACTATGCATCTTCTTACAGGGATCCAAACACAAATAAAAAAACCTATGAATCATGAAGATAATGAGGCTCCATTACTAATAGGCTCATGTTATGTTTACAATAGAGAGAGAGGGAGAGAGAGGGAGATATGGGGATATAAAGAGGGAGAGATAGAGGGGGGAGAGAGAGACGTAAGGAGATAGAGATAAATATGGAGATGGAGATGGAGATAAAGGAGAGGAATATGGAGAGGAGAGGGAGGGATAAAGAGAGAGGAAAAAGGGATAGATAGATATGGAAGAGATAAATATATAGAGAGGGGTAGAGAGAAGGAAAGATATAGGGGTAGAGAGGGATGAATAGATAATGATATAGAGATAGAAGAAGATATGTACAAATTTAAATATGGAGATATAGAGATAGAGATAGATCTAGAGATAGGGAGGAAGAAATAAGGAATTTGTGTGTATATGAGTAAGAGAGAGATATGGAGAGATAGAGAGATGGAGATAGATATATAAATAGATAGAGAGGGAGGGAGGGAGATGGAGGGAGAGAAATAGAGATAGGGGAGAGAAGTAGAGAGATATAGAAAGATGAAGTGATAGGGAGAGGGAGATATAAAGGAGAGATAGAGAGATAAATATAACTTGGGAAAGATAGAGAGGGTGATAGAGAGACAAGGACAAAGATAGAGATAGATAAATATATAAAGGGAGAGATGGAAGGAGAGAGGAAGAGGGAGAGGGAGAGATAGAGATAGAGATAGAAAGAGGGAGAAAATGAAAGAGGGGGATATATAGAGAGAAATATAAAGATGTAGGAAGTGATATATAGAGATAGGTAGAGAGAGGGATATATATAAAGAAAGAGTAGGAGAGATAGAGAGAGATATGGAGTAAATAAGAGAGAGATGGAGATAATGAGATATAAATAGAGAGGGGGAGGGTGATATGAGAAGATAGAAATAAAGGGGGCAAGAGTGAGAGACAAAGAAGGTGATAGCTCGATAATTAATAAATAGAGGGAGAGATAGAGAGATGGGGGAGAGATAGAGAGATAGAGATAGAGATAGAGATAGAGATAGGGAGGGAGAAAGAATGAGTGTGTGTGAGAGAGAGTGAAAGAGATGTAGAGATAGAGATAGGTAAGGATAAACAAGGAGTGTGTGTGTTTGAGTGAGAGATATTGAGATAGATATATAGAGGGAGATATAAATATAAATAGATAGAGAGGGAGGGAGAGAGGGAGAGAAATAGAGAGAGGGCAGAGAAGATGAGAGATACAAAAAGTTAGAGTGATAGGGAGAGGGAGAGATATGGATAAAAAAAGGGAGAGAAAGAGATATATATAGTGGGAAAGATAGAGGGGAAAGAGAGAAAGATATGTAAGGAGAGGTAAGGAGATAGAGATAGGGAGAGAGATAGAGAGGAAGATAGAGATGGAGATGGAGAGAGGGAGAGAGAGAAATAGAGTTAGAAAGGGGGGAGACAAAGAGAGAGGTAGAGATGGAGGGATAGAAAGATAGAGATAGAAAGTTATATAGCGAGAGGTAGAGAGAGACAAATATATAAAGAGAGATAGGGAGAGTTACATTTGGTGAGACATATATAGAGATGTACATGGGAAGAGAAAGAGAGAGATCTCTTTATATCTCTGTCTCCCTCTCTATCTTTATATTTTTTACTATCTCTCAATGTCTCTCTTCCTCTCTCTCCCATATTTCTCTCTATATTTGTCTTCCTTCTCTCTTCCTCTATCTATCTTTCTCACATTTCTTCTCTCTATCTATTTCCCTCTCCCTATATTTATCACCTTACTATTTTTTGCTATCCCTATTTATCTCCCCCTCTCTCTCCCCCTTTCCCTCTTTATCTCTTGATCTCCCTACCTCTATATATATCTTTATCTCATATTTATCTTTATCTCTCTCTCTCTCTCCCCCTTTATGTGACTATATCTATCTATGTCTCTCCTCTTCTCTCTTTTCCTCTCTCTTCCTATCCCTATCTCTTTGTCTCTCTGTATTTATTCCTTTATATCTATATCTCTAATTTTGTATCTCTATCTCTCTTTTTATCTCTTGTATCTCTTTGTATCCCTCTCTATTTCTCTCTTCATCTCTCTATATATTTTACTCCTAAGTGTGCAATGGGTACACTGAAGAGGTTTTAAAGGTGAATTATCATATACTTAATAAAATTGTTGAACATAGGTTGTCATTGATGTCAAAAGATTATTAAAGGCTACTATTAATTGTTGTCAAAGGGTGTGAAAGTTTTCAAAGGTGAAGGTTTTCAAAGATGAAAGATATTTTAGGAGTACTTGAATTATCATTATATTCCCCTTGACTCAAAGTGTATGTATCTAGAAGTAATAATCAAGAAGAAGTTGTCTTATCAATCAGATCCTATACCAAGTAACATACATTAAGTTTTGTTGAAGACATGACTAGCTTTAGTTAGTTGGTGTGTTTATTATACCATGCTAGGTATGGATTCAGTATGAGTGTGGTGGTTCAGAAGTCTATGCAAGGATATATTTTTGGTAGAGATATTTATTAATATGGTAGGAATTTCATGCATAAATGTAGTAATTCTCTATAGTTTGGAAGGAGAGAATGCCTACACTTGTTTTATTAGTTTCCTAAGTTTCCGGAGGATATGTTTAGCATGCAATAAGTTTAAAGTGTTAGAAGGTTTGTAAAGCTATTCAAAGTTCAAGGCATGTGTGGTAATGACTAGTATCATGTGGAATTTAAATCTTGCATGTGGAGTGAGGATAGGACCTACTTAAGGTTCTTGTGGTGGTGCACAACATCAAGCTCTTTTGGTAGCAATAAATTTGTGTTTGGACTGTTGTATTACATGTTTCACATTAATTGAATTTAGGTCCACCTTATGTCATCCTGGCCATTTACGGATCCTTGGCTAACATGGAAGAGTGTTAATGTAATGTCATGTATATATTTCAAATTTTTAGATGCATTGTAATGTATGTCTGTGAATCCAGAAGTGATCGAACACATTAGAATTAAACCTGTGGGAACAACTGGTCATTGATTCAAAGGAGTGTGAAGAAAAGAGAGCTCAAATATCAAACAATCATTCTCAATGTGAAAGAGTGTCAGTTATGACTTTGGTATATCAGAGTTATATTTCAAATCCACCAACTTTATCTCTATATTCTAGTAGGATTGGTGTTCTACCTATTGTATTATTTTGGTAGGGATTGGTGTCTCCAGTAGGTTGGTGCTTATAGATTCAATAAGGGATTGGTGTCTCTGGTAGGTTGGTGCCTACTTCATATTGTAATATCACTTATTATATTTTTGCATTGTGAGGCTAGATTTGGGCAGTAGATCCAAGAAGCTATTACTATCGTGCTTTTTTCCATCTTGAGTTTCCACGTATATATGGTGTTCATGTGTGTGCCTCATGTTGTTATATTTTGTTTGTTTATGTGGGGTTTTCTTTGAATCATATATTTTAATAACTGTAACAAAATTTCAAGTTGCATGATCCGGTAAATGGTGTTGAAGTTGAGAATTTTGAATTAAGTAGATCTACTGATGCAGCCCCCTCTCAGTAGATTGTGTGCCCTTCAATTGGTATTAGAGATAATTTCCTTTGTAGAATTTTAACAACTTAAGGTAGATCCAGGATGGCACTAGAAGAAGTCTCTAGAAATAAAGCACCAATTTTTGATGGATCAAATTTTTCTTTCTAGAAAGTTAGGATGGAGTTCCATTTGATGGCCTTAAAAATGGACGTCTGGATGCCAAGATTAGAAGGATATGAACCTAATGAAAACCCTCCTAGGGATCAGGTTGCAAAGAGGGCTCATGAACTCAATGCTAAGGCAAGGTATGTTATTTTATGTCGGTTGACTAATTTTGAATTTGTGAAAGTGATGCAGTGCAGAACAACAAAAGATATGTGGGATAAACTAATGAAAATCTATGAAGGTGATGAAAAAGTTAAAGAGGAAAAGCTGTAAACTTGCAAAGATCAGTTTGAAGGTTTGAAGATGAGAGAAGATGATTAAATTGCTACATTCATGCTCTGAGTTGATGAAGTTGTCAATCATATCCAAGGTCTTGGTGAGAGTTCAGAAGAAAAGATTGTTGTGAAGAAGGTACTCAAATCTCTCCCTAGAAGGTTTGATCCTAAAATCTCTGTTATTAAATAAGCTAATAATTTGAATACTTTAAAATTGATTGAATTGCATGGAACTTTAATTGCATTTGAGATGAGATCTGAAAGTGAAGATTCTATAAAGAAAGAGGCTGCTTTCAGAGTGTCTATGAAGTAGGTTGATCAAGATTTTGATTTTGGATTTGATTCAAAAGAAGATATTTTTTTAGGAAGCTACAAAGAGGTTTTGGTAAGTACACAGTCAAATTACCTTTCAAATGTTTCATTTATGGTGAAATAGGACATTTTATGGCTAAGTGTCCCCATAAGAATTCTAACAATGCTAAGCAAAAGAATGGAAAGAAGTCATTTCAGAGAAATGTTAGAGGTCATAGGAAACATAAAAGTTTCTACACTAATGAGGAAGAAGACTACTCTATAAAAGAAGATGAGGATGTATTCGAAGATGAAATAAAAGGCTATGTTCATGGCTTTTGAGACTACTAAAGGTGATGCTGAAATGGGTTCTAGAAGCAATATAGAAGAGGTAGATCTTATGGAAGAATTGAAATGTGTTGGAAAAGAAATCAAGAGAGTAAAGAACAAAATTGTTGAAGAAGTGAGAGCTAAAGAAAAG
Source organism: Sequoia sempervirens (assembly GCA_007258455.2). Classification (NCBI taxonomy): domain Eukaryota; kingdom Viridiplantae; phylum Streptophyta; class Pinopsida; order Cupressales; family Cupressaceae; genus Sequoia; species Sequoia sempervirens. The sequence goes on from VDFB02373365.1 coordinate 151,108,802, forward strand.
GTATCTAAGGAATTAGATAATGTAGAAAAGATGATTGTTGAACTGAAGACCTAGATTGAAGAAGCAAAAAGAGTTGAAGAGGTTCTAACAAAAAATTGCTATCAAGAGATAAAGACTGTGAAAAGATGGAAGTAGGCATTGTGATAGTAAGAAAAGATCTTGAGAAATAAAACTAGCATCTACATATGAAGTTTGGTAAAAGTACTAAAACCCTAGATCAAATTTTGGGAAGTCAGAGAGCTTTGCATGTCAAAACCAGAATAGGTTTTGATGACAAAACAATCTGAGAAAACTACTAGGGAAATTATGAAAGTGACAAGCTCTAAGAATAGGTTTTGATGATAGAAAAATCTAAGAAAACTACTAGGGAAATTATGAAAGTGACAAGCTCTGGAAGTTCAAGATCTGAAAGAACCATGGCAACTAATGAAAGCATGAGATGAAATGATGGCTTTATTCAGGTATAGAACAAATGAAGAAGATCCAAAAGACAGGGATACAATACCAGGTCAAACTTTCCTTTCTCTAGTTATTATTTTACTTGCAATAATTTTGGTGATAAGGTTGTTGATTGTAGAAAATCTCTAGTAAGAAGAATTAATTTTGTTAGAAATAATGCATTTGCACCTCTGTAAAACTTTAATATTATTTGTTGCAAATGCAACAATTTTAGACACATTGCAAGGAACTACAAAAGAAATTTTGTGAGTCCTCCTTTGGCAGAAAGTGGGAGAAAATAATTAGAGAGTAGAAGTATTGAATTGGGAAAGGTCTGGAAGAAGGTTCCTAAAGAGAAGAAGTCTGAAAAATCAATTATTTATCAAACTACACTACATGCTCAAAAGGAGAAGAGCTTGTGGATCATAGGTAGTGGTTGCTCTAGCCATATGACTGGAGATAAGAATAAGTTCATGAATTTCAAGAAATTTGAAGGTGGTTTAGTGATCCTTGAAAATAATTCAATTTCCAAAATCTTTGGTAAGGGTACTTTAGGTCTTGATGGTGGTAAAACAAAGACACATGGTTTTTTGTATTTTGAAGGTTTAAAGAAAAAATTGTTAAGTGTCAATCATATATGTGACAAAGGTTACAAGCTATCTTTTATTGTTGAAGGTTGTGAAATCAAGGAATCAAGTATTGGTGAATTGATTGCGGAAGGAAGCAGTAAAAATAGTGACATTTATCATCTCAGTGAGTTGAATGGATAGAGTTGTCTCACTACACAGAAAGATAAAAATTGGCTTTGGCACAAAAGGTTAGGACATGAATTTTGATGATATTATGAATATTAGTTCAAAAGGACTGGTTTGGGATATTTCAAAGATTAAGAAGCCTAAATCAATTAGTTGCAAGCCATGTCATGAAGGGAAGTGAACACATAGTAAATATCCTGCTAAGGAGTATTCCACATCAAAACCACTAGATCTGGTTCATACAGCTCTGTACAGACCAATGAGGACTAAGAGTCCACAAGGAGATAGGTATTTTATGATGCTCATTAATGATTACACTAGAATGGCTTGGATAACATATCTAAAAGAAAAGACAGAAGAATTTGAGAAGTTTAAGGAATTCAAGGCATTAGTAGAAAATAAAACCGAAAGGACAATCAAGGTTTTGAGATAGAAAAGAGGTGGAGAATTCACTGCTAAGAAGTATGACATATTTCGTGAAGAGCATGGTATCCAAAGGCAAATCTTGACTCCTAGAACTTCATAGAAAAATGGAGTTACAAAAAGAAAGAACCAAATTGTATAGAGATGACAAGAACTATGCTATGCCAAGCAAATCTATCAGATACATATTGGAGAGAAGTTGCATAGGTTGTTTTATATATTCTGAATAGAGTCCAAATTAGGCATAAAACTAAGAAGACACCATATTATGAGCTATGAAGAGGAATACCAACATCAGTAAGACACCTCAAAATATTTGGAAGCAAGTGCAACATCAAGAGAGATGAAGAAAATTTGGGTAAGTTTGATTCTAGATCAGATGGAGGCATTTTACTTGGTTATTCCTTACAAAGTAAAGATTACAGATGTTATAAACAAATATTGAAGAAGATAGTTGAAAGTGAAAATATGAGAGTTGATGAGACTATTCAGTCTACTAGTATTATGAAAGTAGAAGATGATGAGCCAATTCACAAGAGTATTTAAGATTCAAAAGAGGTTGCTACAAAAACTCCAATATAGTATGTTCAGAGGAATCATTCTGAAGAATAGATCATATGAGATAAAAGTAGTGGGGTTCAGACCCAAAAGAGACTTGAGAAATCAAATGAACAAGTACACTTTGCTTTACTGTCAAAGATATAACCTAAATCATACAAAGAAGCAAGCAAAGAACAAGGATAGATAGAAGCTATGGAGGAAGAACTAAATCAAATCATGAAGAATGAAACTTGGAAAATTTCCCAAAGCCCAAAGGTAAGAATGTGATTGGAACCACTTGTGGGTGTTTAGAAATAAGATAAATGAAGAAGGTGAAGTGATCTTGATGGAAAATTTCCCAAAGCCCAAAGGTAAGAATGTGATTGGAACCACTTGTGGGTGTTTAGAAATAAGATAAATGAAGAAGGTGAAGTGATCTCGAACAAGGCAAGACTTGTATGTAAGGGGTATGCTCAAGTTGAAGGCATAGAATTTGAAGAGACATTTGTTTCACCGAAAAGACTGGATGCAATCAGGATGTTCTTAGCTCTTTCAACATTTAAGAATTTCAACGTATACTAGATGGACGTGAAGTCAAAATTATTGAATGGACAGTTAGATGAACATGTGTATATTGAAAAACTAGAAGGATTTCAATGTTCTAACAATTCATATTATGTTTGTAGATTGGAGAAGGTTTTGTATGGACTCAAACAAGCTCCCAAATATTGGTATTCAAGGTTGGATGGATACTTGCAACGAAAAGGATTCTGGAGAGGATGTACATATAGAAATTTGTACATAAAAATAGGAGGAAAAATGTTGATAGTTGTCATCTATGTGGATGACATCATATTTGGAGGAAGTAGTGATGAAATGTGTAATAATTTTCAAAAGGCAATGCATAATGAGTTTGAGATGTCTATGTTAGGAGAATTATCTTTCTTTCTTGGGTTGTAGATTGTACAATCAAACAAAGGAATTTTCATTTCACAACACAAGTACATAAAGGAGATGTTGAAAAGGTTCAGGATGGAAGATTGGAAACTAGTTGCAACACCCATGGTTATCGGGTGTAAGTTAAGTAAAGATGACAAATTGCTTTAGAAAATCAGACCTTGTATAGGTCCATGATTGGTAGTTTGTTGTATGTGATGAAATCCAAACTAGATATTATGCAGGTAGTTGGAATGGTTTCCAAATATTAGGTGACACCTAAAGAGACTCATGTTAAAGCAGTGAAAAGGATATTCAGGTATTTGAAGGAAATTGAAGATTTTGGAATATGGTATCCAAAGAGTGAGAATTTCACTATGATTTCATACACAAATGTAGATTGGGAAAGATGTGTTGATTACCAGAAGATCACAAGTGGTGGTGCATTCTTCCTTGGTGAAAATTTGGTTTCTTGGTTTAGTAAGAACCAAGAATCAATTTCTCTATCTACAGTTGAAGCAAAATACATTGTTGCAACATCATGCTACACTCAGGTGCTTTGGATAAAGAAGAATTTGAAGGAGATGAAGGTTTAGTTTGAAGACCCTATCACTATTCTTTGTGATAACACCAGTGCAATAAATATTTCAAAGAGTTTGGTGATATACTTAAGAAAAAAACACATTGCAATCAAGTATCATTTCTTGAGGGAAAAGGTTGTAGAGAAGGAAGTAAGATTGGAGTATGTTGATACAAAGGAACAAGTTGCAGATATATTCATGAAGCCACTTCCTAAGAAGACATTTGAGTTTTTCTAACATAAGTTGGGAGTTTTTTCTCCCTCCTCTTGAATCAAGAGGAAGCATAGGGTGAGGGGTGTTGGGAATAGGATGCCATTTAATTGCAATCCTAAACATATTTCATGTATCTCCTAAGTCCTTGGAAAGTGTTCCCCAACACTAGGATTAGAAAGAGATTAAATTCAAATGAAATAAACATGTAAATTGACATTTGCAATTATTCCTAAATGATAGGAAGCTCCTATTTTTAGGAGCACATGGGGCACCCACATGGAAGGTGGAACCCACCTTGCTTAAGTTAACTGTTTGGAGGATTGATAACACTTTAGTCATGCATGTTTAGATCCTACAAGTTAGGGATTGATATTTACATGAGTGGAGTTCAGTTTAGTTTAGTTTAGTTATGGTTTAGTTATCTTCAGTTGCATGTAGCTAATTTGAATTGAATGCTAGTTGACTTTAGTTGACTTGAGTTGCATGACTAACGACTTCAGTTGCATGACAAATAACATGTGGATACATTCAGTTAAGTGGGGATGATCAATCATGCATAGTGCTTGCATGAATTGGTGGAGAGATATGTTTCAGTTAACTAAGATTGACTTGGACCCACCTTGGGCGCCCAAGTTGGCATCTCTCAATTAACACCTTTTGCATGAGAAGATATTTACAAGGCTCAGTCAATTGGGTCCATTCTTGGGTGCCAACTTTGAGGTGACGATTGCAAGATATTTTATTGACCAATGATTAGTTAAGTGTTCAGTTTGGGGCACCTAAATTGAGGAGACTTTGGTTTTGACTTCATGTTATAGTGTGAAACTCTACTTGCACAATCTAGGCGTGGTTTTTGGTGAGGAGATTTATTATCTTGTATTTGATAACTCTTATGAGTTTACATGCTCATTAATTGTCTATTTATTGTAACAATTGCATAAGAGTTGATTGTAGGTTAGTAGGTATAGCTTGTGCATGTGTGGGGGTTTGAAGCATGGCATAGGATGTGTGGATTCATGCTTGGTCACATGGAATGCATGGATAGCTTGTGTTGCAGAAAGTGTATGAGAGTTTTGTGTAGGTTTTGAAGAAGGATTATTGAAGGAAAGGAAGCATATCAATCAAGGATTGATACAATATTATTGTAATTTTGTTCTAAGGTTAAATAATACAAGCACTATTGATTCTGGTGGAGTTTTTTTCCTGAAAGGGTTTCTCCACGTATATGTTGTGTTTCTTCTATCTTCTTGTCTCATTCTTCTACAATCTTCTGTCTCTTTCTACAATTGGTAAAATTGATCTAAATAGATAATCATACACAAATAACTGTGACAAATAACACTTAATTAAATATACAATCACATAGGTTTACAAATTTTAAGCTACAATTTCACCTTCATTTTCAATATTTGGTATCAGAGCTAATGGTTGGGTAGAGTTTGGGACACCTTTCTCTTAAAAGTTTGAAGGTTTTTTTCCTGTAGTGGGAGCTTGTACTATTGTGTTATTATAGATTTGTAAAAGAAGTGTGTTTTATCTTCTTGGTTTAGAGATTATGGATTTCTTGACCTTTTGGGAGTTTTCTTGTTAACAAAAGATTCTTTGATTGTGTTGAGGCCATGGACGATCTTCATTTAGGAGATGGTTATCACGATGTTGTGGATAGCTTGGTTACATGTTTCAGTGGGAGTTTTTGATAGTGATGGTTTTATGTTTATCTTGTTGCCATGCATAGCCCGATATCACAGTTTAGTGGGAGATTTGGTAGGATATCGTTATCTTCATGTAATTTGAAGAGGTTTTAACATCTTGTTTCATGGAGGACCCTTAGAGTCTTTGGTAAAGGTGTTATTGTTCCTCCTTTAGAGAGAATGTAGTTATTTTTGGTTTTTAGTATTAATCATTTTCTTGGAGCTTCATGATTATGCAGGTTGCATTTGAAGTTGGCATGGATTGATTGGTGGGTTCTCATGGATACTAGAGAGACTTGGGTTAGGTTGGATATTTCTTATGTTAAGAGATATGTGTTGGAATGGTTACTTGTTATAAAAAAATTTTAACAGTAAAGACTGAGGAGCCTACACCTGGAAATGGATGTGAGTCCATCATAGACCTGATGAGAAGGTTGTCTTTATTCAAATCCTATATTGCTTGGTGTTGTATGCACATGACAATATTGTATCCCACTCTTGGTCTACTCGGCAGGTAAATGTTCTAAGAGGTGTTGCCCACTTGATTATTAGATGCATTATTTATATGTATCTTGTCTTCGCTTATGCATTAGTATTGAAAATTGAGTTTTGAGGGATTATTGAGAAGTAGATGCATGATTTTATGTATTTCCATTGTTCTCCTTGCAATCTTGAACTTGAGTTAGTTCTGAGGATTTGGGTAGGAGAGGTATGGGAGATAGTTAGTGGCTTTGGGAATATTCCCTTTGTTGTGGGAATGTTTGGCTAATTTTGATCTACTTTCTGTGAGAGGTTTACATCTAAGTTTTGTCGTGTTTCATTATAAGTTGAATGGTTAGATGTTGATATCATATCAGTTTGGGAGTGTTGAAGGAGATCTTACTTTACACATTTTGGCACATGTTAGTGTGGTATAAGAACATGGTTTTATTTGCAGGTTCTTTCTTTGTGGGAATATTGTCTTCTTCTTGAAGGTTCTTGTGTTATGAGAGATGTATTTTTCATATCATTGTATGCTTCTTTGACACTATGATAGAGGAGTTAGCCACATCCTCTATGTGAAGTGCTATAGGAGGACTTGTTAATGTTGTGATCTTGATTTCAGATTTGACATTACCTATGTAGTGGGAGTTCCAGAAGGTATATGTGTTCTGTATGAGAGGGGCACCTCTCTTGGACTGGTTACACTTTACTACAATGAGTTACTTCAGAGGTTTTTTTTCGCATGCCTATGTGTGTTATTACCCTGAAGTCCTATTTTGCAGGATGGTGGATATACAGGGGCTTGTTTGCAGATTTGGGTTGTTATGTTGATAGCATGAGGTTCTACCTATTATAGTTTGGTTACAAAGACTCTGGAAAGGTATTGATTGAGAAAGTTGACACTTTGATCAATGCTGCAAATAAGTTCTCTTGGTGCAGGAAGGCCATTTTCCTTGAGTCCTGTACTTGATTTATAATAATGATTCTTTGTTTAGAATAATTGTAATGTATAATGTCAAGTGGGAGAATGTTGGGAATAGGATTCTGTTTAATTGCAATCCTAAACATATTTCATGTGTCTCCTAAGTCCTTGGAAAGTGTTCCCCAACACTAGGATTAGAAAGAGATTAAATTCGAATGAAATGAACATGTAAATGACATTTGTAATTATTCCTAAATGATAGGAACATGTGGGGATGCCCAAGAAGAGCTCCTACAAAATAGGAGCACATGGGGCACCCACATGGAAGGTGGAACCCACCTTGCTTAAGCTAACTGTTTGGAGGATTGATAACACTTCAGTAATGCATGTTTAGATACTACAAGTTAGGGATTGATATTTACATGAGTGGAGTTAAGTTCAGTTAAGTTCAATATCAGTTCAGTTCAGTTTAGTTATGGTTTAGTTATCTTCAGTTGCATGTAGTTAGTTTGAGTTGAATGCTAGTTGACTTCAATTGACTTGAGTTGCATGACTAATGTCTTCAGTTGCATGACAAATAACAGGTGGATACATTCAGTTAAGTGGGGATGATCAATCATGCATAGTGTTTGCATGAATTGGTGGAGAGATATGTTTCAATTAACTAAGATTGACTTGGACCCATCTTGGGCACCCAAGTTGGCATCTTTTAGTTAACACCTTTTGCATGAGAAGATATTTACAAGGCTCAGTCAAGTGGGCCCATTCTTGGGCACCAACTTTGAGGTGATGCTTGCAAGATATTTTCTTGACCAACGATCAGTTAAGTGTTTAGTTGGGGCGCCTAAATTGAGGAGACTTTGGTTTTGACTTCATGTTATAGTGTGGAAATCTACTTGCACAATCTAGGCATGGTTTTTTGTGAGGAGCTTTATGCTCTTATATTTGATAAATCTTATGAGTTTACATGCTCATTAATTGTCTATTTATTGCAACAATTTCATCAGAGTTGATTTTAGGTTAGCAGGTATAGCTTTTACATGTGTGAGGGTTTGAAGCATGGCATGGGATGTGTGGATTCATGCTTGGTCACATAGAATGCATGGATAGCTTGTGTTGCAAAAAGTGTATGAGAGTTTTGTGCAGGTTGTGAAGAAGGATTGTTGAAGGAAAGGAAGCATACCAATCAAGGATTGATACAGTATTATTGTAATCTTGTTCTAAGGTTAAATAATACAAGCGCTATTGATTCTGGCGGAGTTTTTTCCTGAAAGGGTTTCTCCACGTATATGCTGTGTTACTTCTCTCTTCTTGTCTCATTCTTCTACAATCTTCTGTCTCTTTCTACAATTGGTATTAAAATTGATCTAAATAGATAATCATACACAAAGAATTGTGACAAAGAACACTTAATTAAATATATAGTCACATAGGTTTACAAGTTTTAAGCTACAATTTTACCTTCATTTTCAACAAGGGGGAGCTTGGTCTCCCTACTGCAAGAAGGATTGGTGGTCTTGCAGAGTATTTTCAGAAGTGGTGACGTATGGATTCAAGAGTAGTCTATCCGTGGAACATGTTTCCAGATGGTGTAGTGTATCGGTAAATATGGAAAAAGGTTGCAAAAATGGTGCCTCCTCGTAGGGGGAGTAAGTGAATGCCAACATAGGTATTGTTCACCCTTTTCCATTGATGTCAAAGGGGGAGAGAGTAAGCTAAAAATGTTGAATTGAGGAGACAACGAGTTCAAAATGTTGAATTACTCAAAAAGAATAATTTGAGAATGTCATATCTTTTACAGGGGGGAAAATGCTACAACCAAGAAATCATTCAGAGAGCTAGTATGGTGGTGTCCAACATTTTACTATTTTCCATCATTGACAAAGGGGGAGATTGTTGAACATAGGTTGTCATTGATATCAAAGGATTATCAAAGGATATTGTCAATTGTTGTCAAAGATGAAAGAGATTGTAAGAGTACTTGAATTATCATTATATTCCCCTTGACTTAAAGTGCTATGCATTCAAAAGTAATAATCATGAAGAAGTCTTATCAATCAGATCCTATACCAAGTAACATACATTAAGTTTTGTTGAAGACATGACTGCCTTTAGTTAGTTGGTGTGTTTATTATACCATACCGAAAATGTATTCAGTATGAGTGTGGTAGTTCAGAAGTCTATGCAAGGATATCTTTTGGGTAGAGATATTTCTTAATATGATAGGAATTTCTTGCAAAAATGTAGTATTGCTCCGCGGTTTGGAAGGAGAGTATGACTACACTTGTTTTATCAATTTCTTGAGTTTCCAGAGGATATGTTCAACGTGCAAGAAGTTTGAAGTGTTAGAAGGTTTTTCAAGTTGTTCAAAGTTCAAGGTGTGTGTGGTAACATCTAGTAGCATGCATAACTCAAATCTTGTATGTGGAGTGAGGATATGACCTGCTTAAGGTTCTTGTGGTGGCACACGACATCAAGTTCTTTTGGCGGTAAGAAATTTATGTTTGGACCATTGTATTACATGTTTCATGTAAATTGAATTAGGTCCACCTTGTGTCATCCTGGCTATTTACGAATCCCTGATCGAAATGCAACAGAGTGTTAATGTAATGTCATGTATATATTTCAAATGTTCAAATGCGTTGTAATGTATATGTGTGAATCGAGAAGTGACCGAGTGCATTAGAATTGCACCTGTGGTAAGTAGAGTTGGTCATTGATGAAGGAGTGTGAAGAAAAGAGAGAGCACCACTATCGTAAGATCATTCTCAATGTGGAAGAGTGTCAGCTATGACTTTGGTACATGTCAAAGTTATATTTTTGATCCACTAGCTTTATCTTTGTATTTTAGTAGGACTAGTGTTCTACTTGATGTATTGTTGCAGTAGGGATTGGTGTCTCTAGTAGGTTGGTGCTTACAAATTCAATAGGGGATTGGTGTCTCCATAGGTTGGTGCCTACTTCATATTGTAATCTCACTTATTATATTTTGTATTGTGAGGTTGGATTTGGGCAATAGATCCAAGCAACTATTCTCATTGTGGTTTTTTCCATCTTGGGTTTCCACGTATATCTAGTGTTCATGTTGTTATGTTTTGTTTGTTTATGTGGGGTTTTCTATGAATCATATATTCTAATAACTGTAACAAAAGTTCAAGTTGTATGATTCGGTAAATGGTGTTGAAGTTGAGAATTTTGAATTAAATAGATCTACTGATTCAGCCCCCCTCTCAATAGATTGTGTGCCCTTCACAAATGACATGCTACCTTGAGCATAACTCCCCAGGGACATGCTATCCTTGGATCATTGGCATGAAATGACCAATTAAAAGCTACCTTCTCTCTCTCACTCTATAAATTTTAATTTATATTTCAAGTTTGCAATTCTTTTTATTATCTAAATTATAAAAAATCCAAAATAAAATCATTCTACAATGAGTAAGATTTTAATAAGATAAATAATTATAAATTAAATTAATTCTAATAATTTTTAATTATTAATTATAATTTCATAAAAAAAACATAAATAATAAAAATAAATTTCAAACTTAAATCTAAATTAAAATAAACTAAATGGAAAGTCAAAAGATATCAAAATCTAAATATTAATAAACATATTAATTTTAAAATTAATAACAAATAAAAAACTTATTAACTTAAATAAATGAATAAATAAAAAAGTAAAATATAATTAATATAATAGAAACAATATTAATATAAACTCCATATTAACAAAAAAAAAAATTATTAAATATTATTAGATAAATTTAATTATAAAATATTTCAAATAAAATATTAAAAATAGAAAATATATATATATATTAAATTTGTTAAAAGTAAAATTATAACTTTTATATTAAAAATTACAAGTAACACTAAACTTGAAAAGTGAAAAATAAAATGGAACCTATTAAAAAATTAAAAAGTCAATTCTTAATTTATTGATTTATTAATAATAATATTACTATTTAGAAAATATATATTTATTAAAAATTTATTATTATTTATCTAAAAGTATAAGTTTAAAAAGTTTAAATTAAAAAAAAATAAAAATTCTTATCCTATCTTTTCTTAATTTAAAGATAAGAGTGAAAAGCATGCACTTCTTTTTTCTTTAATTACGTCAATAGCATAACCCTGCAATGACAACACATGCTAGACAAAAATAAACACATTTTAAAAACAAAACAAAAGAAATATTTTAAGAAGAATAATTTTTTAATAATGTAATAATAATACCCAAAACACAAAAAACACATTTTAAGAAACACCTTCTATGTAAATATATTGTTTAATAAGTTTTAAAATATATTTTTTACAATATAAAATACTAAAATCGAAATTAATAATAACAAAAGTTAAAAATCCCCGTTGATCCTCTCCTCACATCCTCATTTGGAAGATTTAAGTAGGATTTTTGTTCAGACTCGAAGTAGAGTAATGGATTTCAAAGCCCCTTAGGCTTTGGGGTAGACTATTGTCTTCCAATGGAAGGATATGCAGGAGTGGCCCTTGGGTGGATCTTTGGATGATAGGAGGGAGTTGCTCGCGATTTTGGCTGATAGAGTTTGTTGTTCTCTTCTGGAGAGTGATGTGTTGGCTTGGAATCCGGGTCATAAAGGGAAGTACACTGTTGCTTCAGAGTATCGTATTTTGGATATACAAGTCTTAGGCAGCGCTGAAGTTCCTTGGTGGAAAAATATTTGGAATAAATTCTCTTGGCCAAAATGCAATTTCTTTTCTTGGCTGGTGGTGTATGGCAGGTGCTTGACTTGGGACAACCTCTATAAGCGGGGCTTCCAAGGTCCCTCATTATGTTTCCTTTGTCTAAAAGATGCTGAGACTGTTTCACATTTTTTCTTTCAGTGCCCCTTTGTTAGGACTATTTGGCATTTTTGGTGGAAGGCCTGGAATTTGCTGTGCATGCATCCCTCTTCTCTAGATGAGTTGTGGCGGAACATTGGATCCATTTCGGTGAATACCTCGTTTTTGCACATAGTGTGGCCTATTGGTCCCAGTCTGATTATTTGGCATATTTGACTAGAGCGCAACCCATGATCTTTTTGGATAAGAAGTTGCTGGTAGGTCATGTTTGGGCTCGTATTCTTGGGGCCTCGTAGGAGACTTTGTATGCAAAATGTGACCTGTCAGTCCCGGTGGATCCTTGAGATACTGGAGTAATTCAGAATTTGGGGATTTCTGTTGATGGTATTGGAAGGCCCAAGATTGGGCGAGGCAAATGTTCTAGAGGGAAGGTCTTCATGGGGGGGGGCACTGGATGCTCCCTCCCACCGGAGTTTTGAAAATCAATACAGATGGGTCTGTAAGGGGCAATCTTGGGCACACTGGTGTTGGTGTTGTGGGCAGAGATAGCTCTGGGGTGGTTGTGTTCTTCTTTTCGGAGCATAGGGGGCAACACTCTAATAACCTTATGGAGGCCTTGGCAATTCTTTTGGCTTTAAGGAGGGCATATGCCCTCGATTGGAAAAGGATTATCTATGAGTCAAATTCTCAGGTGGTGGTGGATTTGATAAATATACGACAATTTGATGATGTTAGTTGGCAGCTTGCGGTGGTGGCTAAGCAGATCATCAGTATTGGGGAATTACTAGATTCTATCACCTTCTCTCATATCCCTCGGGAATGGAATAAGGTGGTTGATGGGTTGGCCAAATGGGCTTTTGAGAAGAATGGGACTTGGTTGGTGGATGATTGAGACAGTTTACTGGGGGATCTTGCACATGATTTGGAGGGTTGAGTTACTGAGGGTATGAGAATGAATGCTTCTTGATTTCTTGTATGATGGTTCTTGGCCCTTTTGGACTTCTTCTTGCTTTATGCTTTGTACTGCTTTAGTTTATTAATAAAATTTTCCTTTTTTAAAATAAAAGTTAAAAATAAAAAATACTTAACACTAAACATATATAAAATATTAACTCCATTTTATATAAATGTACATTAATGTGTCATACATATCCATCAGTTTACAATACAAATCTTTGATCAAAATGTAAATTGATATGGAATCCTCGTGTATAAATGCTATCCTAGTAGACCTTAAAATTGTGACGCGTCTGAATTATTGTCACGGAATTTACAGACCAAAGCAACAGTCGAGACGCTTCTAGAAGTATTATAATAATAATGAAAAGGTTATCAAACCAAGGAAAACTTTATTTTATTCATTCGATTGGGACAAGCAAAAATTCATCCACGAATCACAAGGATGAATAGAGGTGTTTGGCATGGGAGGGTTTGGACTTATCCACAAGGCAAAGGAGGGCCGGGCCCCCCTCGCTTTTGTCCCCAAACTGAGATTGTTTGATTCCGTATTCATCTTCTTGTTGGTGCGTCTGCCTGCCCACTCCGATCTCACTGCTATACTGACCAACTCTGTGATTCAGCCACGCGATTATGTCGGTGAAGACGCGATCAATGTTGTGGTCAGGCTCTCCAGAGGTGAGGGCATGCCACATCCCTGAATACAACTTTATTGTCTTGTCCACACTGCGCGCTGAATTGTAGAGCGCGTAACTCACGCTCGGGTCTGTCACGCTGTCATCCTCTCCGTGCAGAACAAGGAATGGCAGCGTCACCTGCTCATCATTCATAATCCGTCCATTGCCTGTTAAATCCTATTGGTTATGCAGGGTAACAAGTCAGAAAAAAAGTAGTTTTTTTTTGTCACCTCGCACAGCCTCTTCTCTAAGCCCATGCTGGTTCTCAGCATTTCCAAGGCAGTTTTCAGCCTGGGTTTGTCTTGATATATAAGTTGATTGGATCGAATCTGCAAAATAATGATGTTATGCTTATGTCTGTATAAAAACCATTAAATTGAAATGGTAAGTTCTGTGTACTTTGATTTTCATCATATTGTTTGTAAGTTTTGGATTCTACTGTGTATGTTTTTGTGTCAAAAGACGTTTCGGATCACATTCAGTGATGAATGTGATGAATGAACCATCTGCACAATAATGATGTTATGTTTTTGTGTCAAAAGACGATTTGGATTCAATTGTGTATGGTTCCTCTTCCTAATGATGGATCACAAACGTCTTTTGACACAAAAAACATACACTGTTGAATCCAAAAGCTTACAAACAATTTCATGGACTGTGGAAAACTCATTCCAACTATTCCATCATATTTCTTATTATATAATTTATATAAAGATTGTGTCTTTATGAATCAGCCAATACTGCCATCTTGTGGACTCTCTCTATCCATCTTTTCATGTAACACTATCTTAAAAATGATCTTTATAAAAAAATAGAGTCTATTACCTCTTCTCTTTTGATTGGATCTTTGAAGGCCGAGTTTATGACATCTTTGGTGGGAACAATTTTCCATTTAGGGATAAACACTTCCAAGCAAGTGAGAATGTTAATCACCACAGGATGAGGCTTTATCTTATCAGATATCTGCAAATTGTTTGCATCAGTGGAGAGTTCAAACTGCCCCAGTTTAATGAAATCTGTCAAGCTTAATTCATACCTTGCACATGGGAGCAACAAGAACAGCTCCATTCCAAAACGTGGGTTCCTTCCTGTGTAGAAGAAGCACAACTGCACCTCCCATTGATTCCCCATATAGGAATCTGGGTTTGTTCTTATAGTTCTCACTCTCTGCAATGAAATTGCATATATTTGTTTTAGTAGAAAGAATTAAATACAAAAAAAAATTCCAACTCAAGATTGAATGTTTGTAAAACAAATAATCATCAATATTTGGGATCACATTCTATTATGCATTATCAAGATAAGAATGCTTGAGAGAAGTGAAATGATTCAAATACAATTGCAGAAGGTACTGGAATTGTTACCACAGACACTCTTGAAGAAATTGTTGCAGTCCTCAACAATATTGCGGAATTTTTTAATGTAGCACCTTTTTCCTTTGGATTTTCCATGGCCTTGATAGTCTAGTCCAAACACACCATATCCAGCGCGGGCTAGCCTGACTCCACATTCTGCCACACAGATGGTACCATACAATGAATACAGAGATATTTTCTAATTGGAAAAAAAAGATTCACAATGCATTAGCTTCCCACCTCTCATGAATACGCTGCATTCCATTCCATACCCTACAAGATTGTTGTAAATGAATCAGGTGATTACAAACCCATTAATAAAAACTCCCGAATTACAAGAACAACACATTCTTCTTGTTCTTACCATGGCATAAGAAAACCAGAGCTTGGGGAGCTTTCAGAGGCAACCATCTACAGGTAAATAGCTGCACTCCTCTAGAATTCTTAATATAATTCTACAGAAAAAGGATCAGAATATGTTCAGTCCAGATCTATTCCTCTCTCAGGTCTGAACATATGAAATTTTTAGTGGAGAAAACAGAAAACAATTGCAATACCTCATGGTACCTAATCTCCATTGCTGCTCCACCCCCAAATCTGAAATGGTTAGAATCCCGAACTATAATTAAACAGGCCAGGTCTTAACCCTCTGTTCCTCTTATCCCCATGACTCCACTACAACTTATTGAATAAAACTATTGCCCAAAAGTATATTCTTTCATTAAAACCTGTTGAAACCGCTGCAACACTAGACAATCTTGCAATTAATACACCTAAACGAAGAAAACACCCTAGACCAATAAAGAAAAGGAAAAAACTGATACAGATATTAGGTAGGTAAGTACAAAGAATCAAAAGCAATCAGATCTTAATATAAGATAATGGAAAATTGGAATTTCCCTATCTGAGGGACACAATCGTGATCTGATAGAGATAGGTATCTAAAAGTTTGTAGCTTTTCCTTTGAGAGTCAGATGGTTGGTTATTAAAGTCAAATCTTCATAAGAAGAATAAAGACGAGTTGATTTGGTGCAGAATGGATGTACAATAATAGAAGGGGTGAGTAAGGGTAGGCCCACTGACACTTTACTCAAGAAAAAGCTAACACAGAATGACATTTTTCACACAAAGGATGACATAGCTCACGCTTCCATTTCTTGGCCTGACTTCCAACCCTCTTTGCTTTATTATGAATAGCCTCAAACTTTGTGCTTCTCTTTTACCTTCCCAAAATAATTTTACACTTCCTTTTGTAAAGATGTCACGACCCTTCCAAAGAAATAGTTATAAGAATATTATAATTAGCAATGAAATTTCACTAAAGCTAGTTTCAAATGTTATAAGGTTCGGACTCGCTTTGAATTTGGCAAGCTGATTATTGATTCGGACTCGGCATTCAAACTCGATAAATTTGAAAAAACCATGAAATATAAAGATATTTTAGAATTCAACACTTGTTTCATGTATCTTTAATAAGTAAATTTTAGAGACACAATAAACTAATAAAGCATAAGCTACTTTGACCATATACACAAGTATACATCGATCACATGAATATAAAAAAAGAAATTTAATTTTTAGTTGAAGGAAACAACATTGGTAGATATAGAAATTTAGAATTATAAATATTGTCAAATGTATACAAATCTCATATATTATGAAATCCATGGCATCAAAACAAATATCAAAACTAAAAATATTTCTATGGCTCAGAGGATTCTGCGTTACTCATCCCAACATCATGGCAAGTAATGTGTTGGCATCTAAGATAGGTCTCGAATGATGACGTAGCCATGATTTTTGCTTGTGTCTTAGTGACTAGTGTGTATATTCAAGTGAGGGATTTATTATTAAAGTTTTCTTGAAGCCTTCTAGACTACATGCTTGTTGTCAAGCTCATTAAATAAAAGGAAAAATTAAGTATAAAGATAAATGGTTATGTTCTAGTTTGGCCTTAGCCAAGATACTAATAGATGGGATTGTTCTATGAGTTGTTTGTGTAGGGCATGATTGATACATTTTTTGCATTATGTAAATGACATTTCTTTCCAACTATGACTTAACTTGTATTTAGTAGTACAATGATTGTAGCATAGCAACTTTGCCTATGGAAGTCATTGTATACTAAACATGTCATCTAATGTATGAAATAAGATAATCCTTGATTGTGGCTTTGACTTTGAAGTTGTAGAGATTTGCATTAGTGGATATGTATTTTGTAGATGTTATGATCATGATTCATCATTGGCCTATTACTTGGTTAGACTTATAGTTTGATGGAAATTTGGGGGCAACACCTCAATGAAGTTGAGGAGGGCAACACCCCCAACATGGTTAAGGGGCAGTGCCCCTTGTGGGGGTTTGGAGGTAGTTCCCCCAGCAATGTCGAGGGGCAATGCCCCTTGCAAGGTCTAAGGGTAGTGCCTTGAGCGCACTCACTGTCGTGATATAGGGCAGGGTCGAGGGGTAGAGCCCCCTATCAAGCCCAAATGAGGACCTTCAAAATAAAATGGACCTTCATGGTGCACACTATTTTCATATTTTTTGTAAATCCTAGATGGGCATGTCATAAACCAAACAAGTGTTGAAAGTTGTAAGTTTTTCTTGCAAAGTAACTAAAATGGTCAAGTCTCCCCTACGGGACTCGCTTATAATCAATGAGTTTGGCGAGTACTTGGTAGCCAAGTCTTCTAGACTCACTAAATGTCACTCGTTGAGGGACCTATCAAGTCTAGGCGAGTCCTAATTATTCTTGTAACATCAGTTTCAAAGATAGCATAAGTAGAAAGGAAACTAAATGAAATATGAGTAAACAAACTTAAGGTATGCTTGAATATTCGATTTGTTGTATGATATGGGTAATCCCACAAAGCTGGTTTACAATTTCTGGGAGATCCTGATTTATGTTGAAATCACATATTTTTAGAAAATATAATAATTTAAGCCTTGAAAATTTTCATTTAAAGGATTCCAATTGAAGAGGGTTTGATCGAACCACCTTAGATCAAACCCCGTTGGATAGAACCCCGCTAGTTTTAAACCATACCTATAACAGATTCTCCTTTACACCTATCAAAATGCTGATAAAAAACCACTTTTGATTTACCTTTTGGGGGATCAAATGAATTCATTTAAAATTTATTTTTTATAAGTATGTATTCCTTATTATAAGCTTCCCAAAAAGTATAATTTTAAATAATTTAAATTTTATTATTATATTTATTTTTTATTTCTTGTGAATGTAGGTTTTTCACCGAAAATCAAGCTCTTTGTTCTGCACATGTGGAAAAATAGTAGATTATCAATTTTTTTTGAAAAATATGAGTGCACTAGATATTTAAGTCCTTGATCCAACAAAAAAATTGAATTTCAATACATACACAAAAAGTTATGTGTTATACGGTCCGCCTATGTCTGAATTGTAATTGGTTTGACTTTGAAACTTGATTAAGGAAACAATATTCAATAAAAAACTATGAAACCAATTGGAAGCACTAGATATCGTAGTTACAAATCTAAATTCAAAAAAAATAGAATTTTATCCTTCATGGAGAAAAAGTTATGCGTTATACGATGAGTGTCACTCCTTAAAAACGTTGTTTACTGAAAAAAACTAGTTTTTGAAGGAGATGGAAAAGGAAGTGCAATCTAATTCCAAAAAAAATGAAAAAAATATATTTAGAATCTACAGACAAAATGTCACAAATCACTAGTTTGCATCATGTTCAAATTCCTCACGGTTAAAGCCGCTATAGGTGCCCGAAAGTGAAGATTTAGTTAGAAAAAATTATTTCAATGTCCAGTTTGGCCAAAAATTGTAAATCAGTATTGTGGGATCACCTATATGAGTGTGTTGAAGCAATATGTTTTTGGATTGTTCAAAGTGATGCATTATTTAGATGTTATTGTGATTAGAAATTATGGTTAATATATTGATTGTATTTTGTTTAATTATGTGAGATTCAAATGTATCTTTATAGTAATATTTTTTGAACACCTTTGTATATTTATTCTTATTCTTTTCAAGATAATAGACATACAAGAGATTGCAATAATCTACAATATAGATTTTACATTGTAAGTGCCTCTTATCATTATTGATGCCTTTACCAATTGTTTTTGTAAGTAAAAAATTACAAGCTTTGGTAATGGCAAGTAAAGAGGTGACATGGAATGGAAGTTGAAATAAATGCTACCTTATTAGTTCCTACTCTAGGTAGGCATACTATAATATCCATGTAATTTCAATGATTCTAATATTTTAATCAATAAAAATGCAAAAACTAAACAATTTAACATTATATGTTTAAATTTAACAAAATTTTGTAAATTAGAAAGATTAATTTTTGTTCTCTATTTGGTTGTGATAACCTTCCTATGCAATACACAATCTTATTGGTTTTCTAAAGATTCTATTAGAATGATTAAAATTTATAATTGAAAATCTTTAGAAGGTTTAAAAAACCTTAGTTGTGTGCAAAGTTCATATTTTAATTTTGAAGTAAGATCTTACATGTGTGGTGCTCTATGGTTGGGCAACACACAACAAGCAAACCATGACTAAGATCCTTTGAGATTTTTCACCAAGCACCATCCATCAAATCTTGACTTTTGCATGTGACTTTAGTTATGCAAGCCTTATTTGTAATTTGACATTACCCTTCATCTTAACATTGATGGCCTAAATCCTTTATAATAAAATTGTTTAAAAGGATTCATAAAATTTAATTCAAATTGAATTGATTTTTTTTCAAGAGAAAGAGAAATCTAAATCTTTTGTAGAGGATCTTATATATTCAAAAATTTGATGCAAGAAGAAACTATGAAAAACTTTATAAATTGAAGAGGTGAAAGGTCATTGTCATAAAACTATCTATCATGAATAGAATAATTATGAAGAGAAATGGGCTATAAGGATGAAAACCATTCAAGGAAAGGGAGCAAGGTATCCTATCATAAAGCGATGAAGATGTTTAATCATTAGGTGATGAGGATAATTAGAATGAATATTATAAATACAAATCTTAGGCTTTTGGTAAGGAGGAAGAAGGTACCTAATAAAAGATGATAATGCTGATGAAATATAAAGGAAGTAAAAGCATAGACAAATTCTTTCATGTATGCAACATGTGAAAGCATAGACAAGGTGCACAAACTATTTGACAACCTTTTTTTTTTAAAGAAATGTATTCTCATGGAATGCTATCATTACAAGATATGTGCAAAATATATTTGTTCAAAAGGATTTAGAAACTTTCAAACAAATGGAATTGACAAGTGTAAAGATAAATTTTACATAAGATATAAATTGTATAGTGCTAACAATATGCACATATAATGACCTTATAGTCTTATTATACTACCTTGTAACCTTTTTTTAAAATTAGAAAAATTGTATCTAATGCAATTTAAAATACAAATGTTAATTTTTTGATATTATATTTAATATGTTGCTACCCATGTTATTCTTGTTGTAGAAAATTTGTAAGATAGAAATGTTCTTATGATTGATTTTATTTATTATAATTGTCTGAGTTTATAATTAATATGCTTTTAGTGTAGATTATGAATGGGATTTTTGGATTCAACACTAAGATTTTTTATATATACTATTAGTATACACAAAGATGTGTCTTCAAATTTTTTCTAGGCACCCCCATGTCCATCACATTTGGGACAAAGTTGGGATGCTTCGTAGGTTTTTAAACCATTTTTAAAAAAATCAACCATTTTGTTTTGAATCTATTTTATAGTTGCATGAACTAAGAAACTATTGGATTCTTGGTTCTTTTTGTAGTGTTTTGATTGTCACATTGATTTTATCATTCTAACATATAATTTTATTATGGTCCATGTGATTATTCTCACACCAAATATAATTTGACATGTCTAGAACATAAAGAAATGATAGAGCATACACATTATATTGCATGAACAAGATAGTCAAAATTGCCAAATGAAATCATCTTGAATTCTAATGGGAGTCTCTCGATTGTTGATATAGAGTGTTGGCTCAACCTTTCTCATAGAGGGGAATGCCTTTGACATAACAAGTTATCTATTAATCAACATAAATCCAATAGTTGGGAGATTATCACGAGGATAAATTTTGGGGGATTTGATTTCTTTTATATTTTAATTGGTAAATTAAGCTTAAATTTAGTATTAAAAGATCATAAATCTATAATGGTAAAATTTGTATGTTTATGCAAATTATGATTTAGTTTTGGCTCCACTTTAATAGAATCTATTAATGCAATTATAGATATAAGTGGTGCACTCTTGTGTTAATTATATTATTTCCTGGATTCATTTCATGCCTTTAGATATGCACTTTCCTATCTCAATTTAATCCCATGGAATGTGAATTGGACCTTGAACCACACAAGATTGAACCCCAAATTGTAAAAATTCAAATCTAATTTTTGGAGATTCCCATCCTTTTTACTAGCCATTGGAAGCCAACTTCGTAAATTTTTGTGATGTTCACTGATATGTCTTGGTATGTGAAATGAAGAAAAATAAAGTGAGGAGGAGGTGTGTGTAGGGGGGGTTTGATATGTGATGGAATGATCTAACACTCCTATATTTTTCTTAATTTCATTAGAAAAATAGATCTCCCAAGGATAGGATTGAATTTCAACCTTGAGGTGCGTCAACCCTATTAGGAAGGTCTGTTGTTTTCTTATGAAAAAAATGAGTGATTGGTTTTGGGAGATAAATTTAAATGCATTAACAAACTCAATTGTATAGCCTAACACTTGAAATGTAGAATATTATGATAGAAAAAATAGAAATAGTAATTTGAGGTAGATCTAAGAAGGGTAGAGTGATGTGCACCTGGCCTAAAAAGTAGGTTCTGAGCTCTGTAGCAGGATCGATTCACCCTAGGGCGAATGGGTCCTAGTGCAGCGGTCCAAAATATGATTTTGCAGTCCTTAGATCCCGATCTAAGATTTTGATTTCTCCAGGTTTGACTATTGGAAAATCAGAAATAAATCTGTAGGTGAGTTTTTGTACCTTGACAACAATGATGACAACTTTGAAAACTTTGCAAAATTTCTCTTTTGGTCAATCTTCAGTCCGTCTTCACTTGTAAACTTGCACATACAAAGAAAGAAGAAAAATGTTTGTTTTTGATGAATAGGGGTTTGCCTTAGTCAAACCATGGTTTGGTAATTAAACCTTGATGATAAAACAATGGTAAATGGAAGGAATTGATGAATGAACAATGTTATGCCATGACTCAACAAACCCTTAGTGGTTGCCCTTAGAGGATTGAAGTCTAACACATCACTCTAGGGTAAAATCACAAAGCTGTATCACACTTTCGGCCAAATAAATAATTCTGAGCGAAATATTTTCGACTGAAAGAGTTTCAGCCAAATAGGTTTCTATCGAAACCACGTATATGCATGGCACACAGGGTTTCAGCCGAATAAGTTTCTCCTGAATCCCAAAAAAATAATTTTTTCCTTTTCTTGCTTTGAAATTGGATTTTTTAATGTGTGAGGTTTCTATACAAAGGGTTTCGAGTGAAACCCTTTCTATAGAAACCCTTTCTACCAAAACTGCCTATGTGGCATCCTAATTGGTAGCCAACTCAATTTTTTTTTAGAATTTTCTGAAACTTTCAACTTCAACTAAGTATTTCTTCAGTCAGAATGATTTTTCTGCAAAAAAGAAAAATGCCCTTTTGTAGAGCTTGGAGTGGTGAATCCAAATATGTAATTTTTTAATATTTTGATTAGTTTTAATATATTTTATATTTAAAATATTGCAATTAGGTTGTTAAAATTAAAAAAGAGGTTGATTAGAAATTAAAAAAAATAGTAAAACATATTAATTTTTTTAAAAAAATATATGGGGCACAAGAGGAGAGAGTCTTCTTCAAAAGGGTATAATTTATTTTTTGAAAATGATTAAAAAAATAGACAATAGTTGATGACCTGTGAAAACTATTGAATTCTAACAAGTTTGACTTTAAAACGTTATTACGAGAAAAATAAATCAAAATTTGATTTTTTTTCCATGCACAAGATATTGAAGTTACCTATTTGGAGAAAAAAAATTTAGGGAGAAATGAAGTTTTTTTCAATTTATTTCTTGACGGCCCGTGAAGTCACTTTTTTCTAAATTTTTTTAGCATTCCAAAATTTGTTCTTAAATTGATAAAAATGTAATGAAAACAATTTTTTTAAAAATCTAAAAAATTACAGGAATAAACTTCATCAAAAGTTCTACATTTCATTAGTTTACATCATTTTTAAATTCAAAACATAAAGACCACTTTTATGTGGTCGAAGTTCAGATTTTTGTTGTTGTTGGCCAATTCCCTTATAAAGTGTGACACAGGTTTGTGCTTTTACCCTCTAAGGCCTTTGATCTTGCATGAATTGGCTTGATTGATTGCTTGATTTGATGCTTGAATTCTTGCTTGAATGCTTGAAACCCACATCATAATGTTAGATCCAAAACATGACATGAACGCACATGAACTTTGACATGATGATTTGATCTTGATTAGTGTTGCAGACGACTGATAAATCTTCTCTTCAATGCTCTTGACAATAATATTTTCTCTTGTGAAGTTTGAATTATGCGTGTTGTAATGCTTAGATTTGAATTGATAAAATAATTGTGTATTGATAGGTGTTTATCTAATTTCCCAAAAATTAGATTCCACAAGCCAACATTTGAGCCAAAAAACATATTAAAAATTGGGTCCTGGCACTTAAAGGGGACCCATTTAGAATGGGTCCTAGGACCTAAATCCAAGACACACAATTTCCAAGGTATTTTAATTAATGTTAGCATTTGTTTAATATAGGTTTCCCTTTCAAAAAACATGAATAATAAGGCTTTGGAATGCATAATTTAGGTAATTAGAAGCTTAATTAAGTCCAATATTTAATCAAGGGGATGCAAACATAGTGTGAAAATGTAAAGGAGTACATTTTTCTACACTACATTTATCCCACGCTCAAACTCACACTAAAGTAGACAAATAAGTCAAGAGAGGTCTAATTGTACAATTATTGGAAGGATAAGATGACAAGGATCAAGGAGGATGATCAAGCCCCCAGGATCTAATATCCCATGGAAAACCAACAAAGGAACAAAGAGACACACATATGTAGCAACAACACAAGATACAACATCATGCAATGCCAAAATTAATGGAAAGAGGGAAAAGGGGTGGATGAAGATTCAATTGTTTGTCCAAAAGGTATGGATCAAGCCTAGGTTGTTTGTTTAGAAATACGCTCACAAAGGCTAGTGTAGTCTGATATACACTAGGTGAGCCTCAAGGAGTGAGAAACACACAATAGGTCTACAAGGTGTGAACCCAAAAAAATGAGGTGGCAAATGGGCAAGTCATGCCAGGTCTACAGGATCCCATATGCCAACCATACCAAAAGCTATACTCCCTGATAAATTCAATAATGTGTCATGCTAAATGATCACAGGCTTTCAGAAGGCACCATCGGCAAGCAAGTTGTATTATGCTTGGTGGCCAAGAGTTAGTTTAGGATATTCAAAGGGGTTTTGCTTAGTTCATGAAAGGTTTTGAACTTTAGGGAACATCACACTCGATATTACCACCAAGAGAGGACTAGTCAAGGGATAAAAATTCACACGTTAGGGAATGCTAACCATAGCATTACCACTAAGAGGAATATCATATGCCAAGAAAGGTCACACCCTTGAAGGACATCAAACCCAATGTCACCATCAAGAAGACACATCACGTGAAATAAGAAGACCACACCTTGAACAAGGTCATGTCATTAAGCAAGCACCAAGTGAGAGGCATAATGCCCCCCACTTTAAAGAAATTTTTAAACACCATGCTATGAGCAATTACTTTAAAGTAGAGAATGATAAAAGCCAATACATGAGAGCTTATTTGGAAAGCCCTATTCTAAACATATGTTTCCAAATAAAGCTACATCATGGAAAGGAGGTTGTCCCCCCATATGCAATCCAAAGATAACACATGTAAGGGATGTGAGACCTAGCTTGCAGTGCTAGAGACTATGTGTGTAATGTCAATCATTTTGTGATTATCATGGATGGTTTTGTAATGGATTATGATGTTACCATGTATTTTGATTGAACATACCTTGGTGTTATCTCATCTACGTGAAACAAATGCATGTATGTTTATCCTTATCGATATGGTTTTGTGGTAATATAGATATGATTGAACTAACTTAATGACTTTGTTATTTGTTGCATTATGAGTAAGTGATTTTATGATTAGATGGATAATGATGGATACCACATGTAGTGCATTTATGTTTGATTATCTTTGAAGTTGATTTTATTAATGTTATGATATTAGTGACATGGGATGCATGTATGCAATGAGATGTTTAATTCTAAGATGTCATTACAAAGATATCATGTTGTCTATTTTATGCTTTGATTTTTATATTGATGATGGATTAACTATTATAATTTAAGTGTCCAGGTTTAGTCCATGACCAATGGAATTAGGGAAATACCAAGGTGACATATATGTATTTCCGGTGAAACCGACCTAGCTTATTTGGAGAGATTAAGGTCTTATATGTTGTGATTTTATGTGATGTGGTTATTGTGTGTCATGTGCTAGAAGAATGTTGTTATAATTTGTTAAGTGCATAGTCTTGGCTGAATTGAATGTAACTTTGCATGATATGTCCTAGTTTAAAGGTGGATTTAATGTGTTTTATTTATATATTAATGGGATTTCATGACCCTAGGTCATAAGGCTAGGACTTGGGGATAATTTTATGGGTTTAAAAGTTGATTTTGGAGTCATATGACCCTCTTTTTGGAGCCACTTTTGGTTGTGACGAAATTCATAGTTGGTCAATATTTTCCAAACATGCTTGGAGAACCCTCACACCAAAAGTTTGAAGGGTGGAGTTGAGGGAGATCAATTGTGTAGGTGACACTTGTCACCTTGACAATTGAAGATGAAGGATTAGGGAATTTTGGTAGGGTTTTTTTTTTTGAGAAGGGAGAGCATTGGGATTCATTCATTCTTGTTTGGTGATCAATCTTGAAGAAAGTGTAGAAGACTTGGAGGAGAATAAGCTTGAAGGTTGTTGTTGGTTTGTGCATTAAACTTTGTCAAATTGGGGTTATACTAGGTTGGTATGCTCTTCCTTGTGTTATTCTTATGAATATGTGTGACATATGCATTTCTTGTGTGAAAATTTAGTGTTGATTGTTGATCGGTTTTTGTGTGTTGTGAGCTTGTTTTGTTAAGTAGAAGAAAACCTACCATAGTATGGAGGTTTTACTTCATGTATTGAGGTTTGAATGGGTGAGATGTCCTTGGAGGGGGTTAGAAGAAAGGGTATGAGTACCCATATGTACATGTTTATGATAATATGCAAATATTATGTGTTAAAAACCTTGGCATGGTGTTGAATAAGGTGAAATGGAGAATGGGTGGAAATGTGGTTTTGGGAGGTGTTTATATGAGAAACTTTGAGATGTTGCATGGATGGAAGTGTTGAGTTTCTACTATTTTTCCCCCTCTTTTTCAATGTCCCTACTCTCCCTCTTTAAGATTCTTGAAGAAGAGTGTTTGTGTTGTAAATTTTGTGTTGTCAAATACCTGTAATGATTAATTTTTGTGTTGAACTTCTATTGTAAAATGTTGTTGGATATGTGAAAAGCTGTTGCAATGAAAGTGTTGGCTGCAAAGGTTGTGTTGTGCAAAAATTCTTGTCACCTTGGGTTTCCCCTAGCTTGGGGGTGGGCTATTTAACCCTATGGTTGGGAGGTGAGCTCCCACTAGTTTTATGAAGAAAAAATTGTTGTTGTATGTGCAAAAATTCAATGGAGACAAGAAACCATCCATGAAGAGTTGTGGACTTGCTATTCATTTTTCCTTCCATTAGTATTATAACATGTGTTGTTGGTATTGGGTTGTGAGTGTAAAATATTCCAATGGGACTTTAAATTATGTTATGATTATATGATGGTCCTACAAACAAAGAAGAGATAGAAAGGGGTGGATTATGTTAGAAAATGTAAATATTTCCATGGGTTTTGGGCAGTTATTACATTGGTTTTCAGCTTGGATATGTAGTGTAAGATAGTTTAGACCTGCAATGGAAAGTGTTTAAATAATATATTAGTAATGGATAATATATAAAAAAAGAAAGGAATAAGGTTCTAATGCTACAAAACAGAAGGATGATCAACATAACTTGTATATAAACTTAGAAATGTAAAAGTATATTACATAATAATGTCATTTATTTCAATGATTAAATTATTTCCATGTTATTTATTTCCATAGTGAAGTTATTTTCTAAGATACAAAAAATATTATTTTCTAGTCTTTGTTCTGCTTAATATCACCCCAGTGTGGAAAAAAATATTGGTTCCTCTGTTCTTTTTACTAAGTTATTGTTGAATGCCACTACAAAAAACAAATGGTGTGAAATGGTTATTGAATTTGATCTCTTCCTTGCATAAGTAAAAAATTAGTTACAGTTAGATTATAACGTGTTGTGGCAGAAATGCACAAGCTTCATTTTCTAAAGGCAACCAAAGATGGTGAAATAATAGTGAAGGAATTTTCTTATTCCATCTATATTCACCTCATCTTCGACATTTAACTCAAAATTATATGAGCAATACAAACAAAAGAAAATCATAAACCTTTACACATCAACCAAAGTTAAATGAATGTAAATGTAGCATTTAAAATATATATCTGCATTTAATATAATTTTAATTTTTTTATAAAAAATGTATATAAGGAAAATTTTGAGGGGCACATTGCCCTTGAGGGGCCACGACTTGCACATCCTACCAAAGGTTTCCACTGCCCTAGGTAAGGGATTCTCCTCCTAAACTGAAAAAAAAATCAACAGTTAAACATTATAATTTTTTTTTTGAGGAAATTTAATCACAACTACATATATATATTTTTTCATTTGGTTTACTACAAAAAATTCAAGGAACTATCACATGTTTTATGGGGTGCATTGCTCAGTTATATATATATAGCAGCTGAGCAATGCACCCCATAAAACATGTGATAGTTCCTTGAATTTTTTGTAGTAAAACCAAATGAAAATACCTCCGTCTCTTGCACCAAACTGATCTACAAATGTACCCACAGTCGTTTATAAGTTGGCAATACCAGAGTACGAAGAATGAAGCAAAAAATAAGAAAAAAAGAAGAATATACATAAATGAACTAGGGGTAAGACAAGGGTGTAGAGTACCTCAGACTCCTCCACAACATATTTCTAATGCCCCTTCTCGCCTTTCTCCATTCGTTGTCCAACACCCCATAGTTCAGTTTAATCCTAACCTCCCACACCTCCCCACACCAGTCTTCTCTCGCCACCTCCTTTCCCCTATTTCCTTCAAATAAACAAACAAAAGATTATGGTTTGGTAGTTTGACGACAACATTAAGGCAAAGGATTTCTTTCAATAAAATATTTCTATCTTCCTCTCCTCTAGCCATTTCAAACAGCTTGGTGCACTTGATATTTTGATGGTAGGTTGAAGCTATGACTTCCATGGAATGGATCCATGGATGATCAAGAAGTATATTGTACGGTAGGTCAAGATCAAGAACTTGGTAAGTAGTTTTTGCAATTGTGGGTCCTACTTGGATAGGGATTTTGATTGTTCCTTCAGAACTCCATTCATTATCATCATAGGCTCTAACGGTAACTCCTTTTGCCTTCTCAATAGCATCCTATGAATAGCCCAAGTTCTTGATCAACTAAAGGGTACAAATGTTAAGGCCCACACCTCCATCCACCAAGACTCTTTTGACTTTATTTTTATGGATGTAGACCTCAAGATGCAAAGCTTGGTTATGTGATTGTTGTATTGGGAGGTCACACTCAAAAAATGTGAGGAGATGGGGAAGGTGATGTGTCCAACCATAGCTTGAAATTGTTCATGGATGATGAAGACAAAGAGTTCTCTAGGATGTCCTTGTGTGGAGGAGATATATTCAATAACTCTAAGATAAGGATAATTTGGGCAGGGTTCTTTTTCAATTGGTCCAAGAGGCTATAATCAGTTGGATTTGACTTCAATGGGGTTGTAGGTTGTGATGGTGCTCCTTGGATGGTAACTTTACCTCTATGTGTGGTGAATCCATACTTCGCACTAGGTCCTTTGATGGTGATGACTGATTGTAGAGAAGGGGGATTCACTACTCACGAGTTCTCTTCATTCAGAGTGCCTCAAGGGGTGAACTTCCCTAAACTACATCAAGGAATATCGTGAGGGTTCTAGAATCAGAAAGAGCAAGTCACAAAGATTTTCTAGACAAACTGACAAGTTGTCGGCCAGAGGATGTCAGCACGGAATAAGGATGACAACACAATGCATTGGTGTCTCAAAGGTGCCCTGGCATCTCATACAGACTAGAAAGTGATATTATCATAGAAAATAGCTTAGTGATTACTAACAATCAAATTAATGAGAAATTATAGAATGTGTGAAGATAACATAATACAATAGAACTATAATAAAGTGAAGTATATATGATAAAGATGAAGAGAAGAAAGAAAGAAGATGCTCACAATAATACAAGTAATGAATCCTCCAGCTAGTAGATATCTTCAATACCTATGTCTGTAAGATCTGGAGAAAGTGTTGGGGCTGTATAGGGGTTTGCCTCAGTCAAACCCCTGTTATGGTGTTCCCACCTCCATGGAAAACCAAATAGAAAGAGAGAGATGAACCAAAATGGAAAAAGTATGTGGTGAAAGAAAAACCCACTTTAGGAGTAGAACTTGCACCACCAAGTATGAGTGATAAAAGCAAACCCCGCTTGAAGAGAATTTGTATCACAAAATGTAGGTGATAAAAGCAATCCCCGCTCGAGGAGGAGAACCCGTATCATGAATTAGAGATGCAATATATGGGGGATATGGAATCCAAGGATGCTCGTAAGCACAATGTGAGGGAGATATCAACTACAAGGCTTAAGCAAGCCAAAGAGGGAAAGCAAGTAGCTGCAAGAGCCAAGAGTGTTGTAAGGGGTATTGTGAGAGTTTGAGAATGCTATTGAAAGCTATTGTAACAAGCAAGAGAGTTGTGCAAGCTTGAGAGAACAAGAGGGAGGAAATAAAATGCAAGAGAAAGAGCAAGAGAGATCTAGAGAGAACAAATGAAGTGCAAAGATAACATTTAAGGAAGGACAAGAAGCTTCCTGAGCCATTACAAGGCATCTCGAGCCGTTACCACCGACCAAAGGAGGTGACTAGTGGAAAACATGCTCAGAAACAACTGTTTGAGCATTGGAACGTCACAGGACACTAGTGCGACACACAAACGTCCACGGGGCACGCTAGTATCTGAACACATCACACTACGTGAAATGAAAAGAATGGGAAAAGCCCAAGGTTTGATGCAAAGTGGATGCACAAAGGTAGTTGCTGGAAAGAGGTGTTGAGCATCCTGAGAAGGGAAAAAGGCTAATGCAGGGGCTAAAATGAACCTACACAAGTGCTAAGGGAGTGGACACTAAATAAAATGCAAGAATGAATGTGAAATTGCAAGGGGTAAAATTTTATGACATTACATTTTTCCCCCACTTTAGCGGGCATATGAATCTACAGTAATATGTACGCTAAAGGAAATCTACTAAACATACATAACATCATGATGCCAAAAGGATATTGTATAGAAAGTACAAAACTCTTCAAACCATAGAAGCATGCCCCTAGGCTAAAGACTTGCAAAAGAAATGCATTAGACAAGAAAAACCTGCACCAGACAACATTGTTAGCAAACAAAAAACTAAAGGATTTGAGTTAGCAAAGTGAAAGAGACCTTGATGTAAAAGGTTGTCTCAGTACTATGTGTCATCCCTAAATTAAAAACAATAACACATAGAAGAATTATAAAATGAAAAGAAGAATGTAAGGATTGATTGCTTGAAGAGAAGAGTGCAACTAAAAGTCAAGGAAGCAACCAATGTCGAGGAGAGAAAGAAGTATATACACAGGATGAAGAAGATGTAGATCTTCAATCCGATATGTACAATTGGGAAGAGAAGAGAGAAGATAAATTTTCAATTAGAGAGTAAGAAGGAGGAATGAAAATTCCAAGAGAGACAGCTCCATAGGTACTCTCTATTAAGGAGGTTCGAACAAAAAGGACTTCGTAGCTCCACAGAACTACGAAGTTGCACAAAGTACACCAAAGGCCCTCAGACTAATGATGGAAAAATCCTGTAGGATGAAAGCATCTTAGAGGTCTAAAAAACTGTGAGGAGGTGTCCCCCAAGATCTCTCACATGAGGAAAACCCGATAAAGTAAGCACCTTACAGGCCCGTAGACCTGCAAGGAGGCATCCCCCAAGATCTCTCACATGGAGGAAACCCAAAGGAAAGAGTGCCTTATAGGCCCGTAAACCTGCAAGGAGGCATCCCCTAAGATCTCTCACATGGAGGAAACCCAAAGGAAGGAGACTCCACAGAGTCACATCAGAAAGCGGCTTTACAGGCGCACTTGCAAAGCGACATATTTACCCACAAATAGAACATGTCTGAAAGTGGCCACACAAGAAAGTAAGCGGATAGTCACACAAACCGTTGATAGATTGGAAAGATTTCAAAGGGGTCCCTTGAGGACCCAGTGTGAAGAAAGGGGGGTCCACTCAAGGGACACACTATTTGAAAAGTGAGGTCTAGTTAGGTTGTCCCCAAGCTAGACACCATAAAATTCATTTAAGATACAAACTTTCAAAGGGGGTCCCTCGAGAACCCTTCAAGAGAAAAGGGGGTCCACTCAAGGGATGCTTCATTTGAAAGACAAAGAAGAGAGGGGGTCCTTAGAATGATGTACATTTCCAAAACAAGTTATCACTGCCCCCAACATACATGGGAGGAGAACCATCAAAGGTACTTAGAACATGCAGGATAGAGGTAAACCTTGATATCACTCATCATATGAAGAAAAGGTAGGTGCATCAATAAAATGGGAGTTTGATGGCACCTGAATCAAGAAGTTGGTGTGTTTTATCCTTCAAGGCCTTACATTCACTAGTGGAATGGCTAGGAACTCAATGGTATGCACATAAAGAATGTTTTTCTTTATCATGTTTGTAAGATCTCTTAGGAGGAGGAAGAGTAATTAAGTAGGCTTTTAGAAGCCACAACAAAATATTCTCTTGCTCAAAAAAAGAATGAGGAGTAGGAAGAAACCCTTTCTCTTGTGGAGAAAAGTTTGACTGCTCACAAGAAGAAGATACAAATATGGAAGACAAAGGAGGAGGTCTCCATAGAGAGCGTTATTCTAGCAATGGGGATTATGCTCCTCTATGAGATCACCATCATCCTTATTAATAGGACTGCCAACATTATCCTCTTTAGAAGAAGCATAATCATCTTCCTCAGAAGGAGGATCAATGCTAAGAACATTACAATTTAGATTCACATTATCCCGCGATGCAAAAGAATATCCATCTTTGATAGCGGGTATGGATGATGTTATGAGAAGGTCTAAGTGGATCGGGTCGACTTTATATTCCCTAATGAAGGAATCTATAAAATCTAGAGAACCCCAATCATCACCAATAAATGCATTCCTTTGAGAAGTAGGAGGAGCAAACATAAGATTTCTTGCTTCAGAAGGATCTTCTTCAGAGACATCTATCTCAAGAGTATCGTTTGTAACAAATACTGCTGAAGTGGATGTCAACACCCCATAATATACTGAAGGGATAAGAGTAGGCATAATCAAAACTTGACTGAAAGCTACCATCTCACATAAGTGCATAGGATCAAGGTCAACCTAACTATGACTACTTTATTATTGTGAGTGAATTTAATAGATTTATGCAAGGTAGACGGGACTACACCCATAGAATGAATCCACAACCTACCAAGAATAAGGTTATAAGGTAACTTCTCTAACATAACATATACAAGGGTGGGTAAAGTAACGGGTCCCAACCTCAAAGGAAAGACTATCATGCCTAGGGCTTGTCAACTGACATTATCGAACCCATGAATGTCAACAAAAGAAGAATTAAGAGAAGATGAATCAATATTAATCTTAGCCAATAGATAAATGCTACATACATTAAGCGCTGAAACGATGTCAACAAGAGTACATCTAATGCTGATATTGTTAATGTTAACTATGATCATTAGAGGATCCACTTGCTTCTATACTTTCGAAGGCAGGAGTTCCTATGGATAGAACGTAATATTCGATGAATCTGCATGAATATGAGCGATCAACGCATCAACATCTACCGCCCTAGTAGAAGAAGGAAAGAGGATCTTTTGCAAGGATTCTTGAAGCATACCTCGATAAACCAAAGTAGACTAAAGCAAGTCCCATAGTGAGATCTTAGCCGAATTAACTCAAATTTTCTCGACAAGATCATAATCACTAGGTGCTTCAGTTGTAGGTTTAGGAGCTTGAAGAATTCTTGGTTGTTTATTAATTCTATTCACATAACTACGAGCTACCGCTTTATAGGAGGGAGCCTTAGAAAGATTAGGAGAGTCACTATCAAATGGAACACTATCAATA
The DNA here is from genome assembly GCA_007258455.2 of Sequoia sempervirens. Classification (NCBI taxonomy): domain Eukaryota; kingdom Viridiplantae; phylum Streptophyta; class Pinopsida; order Cupressales; family Cupressaceae; genus Sequoia; species Sequoia sempervirens. Next base: position 151,142,136 of record VDFB02373365.1, read on the forward strand.
GAAAAAATCCTTTTAGGAGGACTAGCTAGAGTCACGTAAATGAATGGTCTCTTAGGCCTTTGAGGCGCAATAGAGACATAGATTACATTTATAGAATCATCACAACTAGTAGAATAATTATTTGAAGACATATTCTCAACATCAATCCAAACAGGATCAAATGTGGAAGGAGGTTCATCTATTTCTAATGCATCATCTCTAGAAGAGAGTGCATTGGAATGGAGGGTAGATTCATCATTCACTAATGCATCATCTCTAGAAGAGAGTGCATTGGAATGATGAGAAGGTAAAGTAATGTTAAGGAAAGTATCAATGATTTCATCTTCTTGCAACAAAATATCCTCTGAAGCAAGAAAACTTTCGTGAGAAGGATCAAAGATATCAAGTGACATAGGAAAAGCCAAGTCACCATTACACATGCATGAAATGGAACATCATTAAAACTTTTAATATAATTATATAATGAACTCATAAAAGAAGATATTAAATTCATTTTAAGATGATAGAACTAAGAAAAACTAGAAATCTAGATTTTTCGTATTTTTTTGGTATTTTCTAGGTTCTAGTAATTTGCATTTCAGAGGTCTTCAAAGTATAATTTGAGGATGAAAATTGCATCGGTCCCTAAAATTTGATAGTTGAAGGCATAATATTTTAGGGACTGAATTAGTTCTCTTGGATACCTTTCCAACAGTGCAAGCAGTTTTGAATTCCGAGCATCGAGTCAAAAGTTATGACCCCACAAAGTAGGGGTAAATAAATTCCTAGTTTTTTGAAAAAATCTGCCCTTCTTCATGTCAGGTTCACCAAAATGTAGAGATGGGGGATTTTATACTCATGAGTTCTCTTCATTCAGAGAGCCGCATGGGGCGAACTTCCCTAAACTACCTCGAGGAATAGCGCGAGGGTTCTAGAATCAGAAAGAGTAGGTCACAAAGATTTTCTGGACAAACTGACAAGCTCTCAGCTAGAGGACATTAGCACAGAATAAGGATGACAATGTGGCGCGTTGGCATCTCAAAGGTGCGTTGGTGTCTCGTACGGACCAGAAAGCGATATTATCGTAGAAAATAGTTTAGTGACTACTAACAATTAGATTACTGAGAAATCCCAAAATGTTTGAAGATAACATAATACAATAGAACTACAATAAAGTGAAGTATATATGATGAAGATAAAGAGAAGAAAGAAAGAAGATGCTCACAAAAATCCAAGTAATGAAGCCTCTAGCTAGTAGATATCTTCAATACCTACGTCTGTAAGATCTAGAGAAAGTTTTGGAGCTGTATAGGGGTTTGCCTCAGTCAAACCCCCGTTTTGGTGTTCCCACCTCCATGGACAACCAAATAGAAAGAGAGAGATGAACTGAAATGGAAAAAGTGAGTGGTGAAAGTAAAACCCACTTTAGGACTAGAACCCACACTACCAAGTATGAGTGATAAAAGAAAACCCCGCTTGAGGAGGAGAACCCGTATCACAAAATGTAGGTGATAAAAGCAATCTCCACTCAAGGAGGAGAATCCGTATCACGAAGTAGAGATGCAATAGATGGGGGATATGGAATCCCAAGATGCTCACAAGCACAAAGTGAGGGAGATATTAGCTACAAGGCTTAAGCAAGCCAAAGAGGCAAAGCAGGATAGCTGCAAGAGCCAAGAGTGTTGCAAAGGGTGTTGTGAGAGTTTGAGAATGCTATTGAAAGCTGTTGTAACAAACAAGAGAGTTGTGCAAGCTTGAGAGAACAAGAGGGAGGAGAGAAAATGAAAGAGCAAGAACTAGAGAGATCTAGAGAGAGAAAATGAAGTGCAAAGATAGCATTTAAGGAAGGAAAAGAAGCTTCCTGAGCCATTACAAGGCATCTTGAGCCGTTACCACCGACCAAAGGAGGTGACAAGTGGAAAACATGCTTGGAAATAGCTATTTGAGTGTTGGAACATTGTAGGATGCTAGCGTGGCATGTAGATGTCTGCGTGGCGTGCTAGTGTCCGAACATATCACACTACGAAACAATAAGAACGGGAAAAGCCCAAGGTTCGATGCAAAGCGGACGCACAAAGGTAGCTGCTAAAAAGGGGTGTTGAGCATCCTGAGAAGTGAAAAATGTTGATGCAAGGGCTAAAATGAGCCTACACAAGTGCTAAGGGAGTGGATATTAAAGCAGATGCAAGAATGAATGTGATATTGCAAGGGGTGCAATTTTACGACATTACACTGATATATATGATGATCACAAGTTCCTACCATATTGTTGTGTTACAGTAATCCTTCCCTTTGTCATTATTATTTCCCTTGATATGATCCGACATCGGGGTATTGTATATATTAAGGTCTTGGTTTTCAGGTTGTTGGTCCACACTTCTCCGTTATCAATGAAATCTTGAATAATATTTTTTAGCTTCATGCAATTGGGTGTTTTGTGTCCCTTGGTTTTGTGAAAGTCACAGCGGTCCTCATCTTTATACCACAGAGGTTTTATTTGAGGATCTTGGTAATTATTGTAATCAGGGAGCGTGATGATATTTGATTGTATTAGCTTTTGCATTACCACTTCGATAGGTTCCCCCAAGGGTGTGTACTTGCGTCGTTGAGGATAGTTGTTTCGAGGTGGTGGTCCTCGTTGGGGGTTTGCATTATTGATCGTCTATTGATTGTTTGGTGGTTTGGTGTTTTTTTTTTTGTGTATCCACTTGTGGTGGAGCACTTATCACAACCTTCACATCAACTACTCCATCGTTAGTAACGTTCTTATTTTTGGCCCATATATGGGGTTTATCACTGGAACTAAACGATGGACGATTGTATATTTTTTTTGCTCCTTATGCAATGAGGGCTCTTTCAATGTTAATTCCCTTGGATATTAGTTCCTCATATGCCAACACACATGCATCTTCAATTGGAAGGCTAGATTAGTTTCTATATTTCCAGCAATGATTTCTACTTGTTGCTCTTCTAGTATTGGCCATTTACATTTGCTTGCTCTATGTCTCCATTGTGGTAGGAATGATGCAAATGTTTCTCCCTTTTTTTGCTTAAGGGTATAGAGTTCCTCCAAGCTTATGCCCATATCAATATTGTAGGAGAAAGGTGTTACAAATTGATCTATTATCTCTTGGAATGTTTTGATTCCTGGAGGTAGGTGTGAGAACCACTCTATAGCTTGGCCTCCCAAACTTCTTGGGAAGAGATGCATCGAGTATGAATCATTATATGCTACTTCCATGCATGCTACATAAAATTCCCTAATGTGTTACTCTAGATTACCACACCCTTTGTACTTGTCAAATTTAGGTATCTCAAACCCTAGAGGGAATGGCACCATTATGATATTGTGATCAAATCGATAGGGCACAAATATTGCACTACACACGACTTTTTGGTTTTCCCCGCTTGAATATCTTGGATTTTTTGTGTGAATATCTTGATTTGTGAAGATATGTCATCCATAGGATTGTTAAATGGTGGAGCATATGTGTTGAATTATGGGATGGTAGATGAGTTGTAAACCAGATTTTGATATGATGGTGTGTTGTTATATGTGTTATATGGTGTGAATTGTGGATTGGTTTGATATTGTTGATTTTGAGGTGATGATGGTGGTGGTGTACCATATGCTCCATATGAATGTTGATTTGCCACATTTTGTTGAGAACTAGCATATTGCTGCTATTGAACTGATTCTATTGCAAGCCTTGTTGTTATGCAAGCAAAAATTGTTGTTGAGCTTGCAAAGATTTTTGTGATTGTGTGCTTGTAAGGCTTGTTGTTGTGCAATAGCTTGTTGTTGGGCTTGCCAAGCTTGTTGTTTTTGGGGTGATGGAATGATGTGTTGTGAAGAGGGAATGTTTTGATTTGATGTGATGTATTGATTTTGTGGAATGGTATTAAGAGTATTCTGTGATGGATGGATATTTTGATTTGGATTTTGAAAAGCTTGGTATTGATGTTTTTGTGGAACCAAAATTTGATTTTGAGACACATGATTTTACAGATTTTGATTTGAGATATTTTTTTTTTATGGGGGAAAACTTGTCCTTGATGTTGGGATGTTTGATGTTTTTGTGATATGAGACCTTGCAAGATTTGATGTTGTGGGGGGACCACATGATTTTGTGAACCCATTTGATTTTGAAACAAAAGTTTTTGATCCTTGATTTGGTACCAATTGATGTTGGGACAATGGATTATAGGACATTGGTTGATGTTGTGATGTGTATTGAATAACTTGATTTTGAGATCCTAAATCTTGTGATACTTGAGGACCTTGTGGTTGTTGAGGTATGTTTTGAGAACTTTGGGGTGGTTGAACACCTTAAGGTTGTTGTGATATGTGTTGTGACCCTTGAGGTGGTTGAACACCTTGAGGTGGTTGGATTTGACTTTGAGGACCTTTTTATGTGTGATAGCCTTGTGGTTGTTGAGGTATATTTTGAGAACCTTTAAGTGGTTGTGATATGAATTGTGAACTTGTGGTTGTGAACCTTGAGGATGATGTGATGTGAGTTGTGAACCTTGTGTGCTAAGAATAGCATGAAATGTGGGTGGAACATTGGTGTTAGAATTTTGAATGCCCACATTTGTATAATTCCCTAGACCTTGAGGATTTCCATGTTGACTTGTGAGATTATTTGCATCCACTCTGGTAGTAGTAGGTTGGCTTGGCACATGTAATTGTAGTAACGGAAAAAGTATCCCTTTTCCTTACTTAATTTGGGAGTAATTGACATTGAATTAACCTAATTGTTCCTTGGGTTAGTGTTATAATGTGTTGTACACATTCACATTAATCTAGGGACCCTTTTTAATGAAGTGTACTTAATTTGTACCTTATTTATGGTGTTGTAAAGTGTTGTAATACACTTTCACACTTATCTAAGGTCCAATTAATTAATTGTGGTTAATTGAGCTTAATTGTCCCCTTTAATTCAAATTTAAGCCTTCTTAATGACACCTTCCAAAGGATCTATCTCGACACCCAATAATGATATGGAATAACATTAAATTTGGTAAAATCAAGGTCCTAGAAAATTGTGCTAGGACCCATTCTCCTTTACTGGAAAATAGGTCCTCTCCACATAAGACACCTCTTTCTTTGCATTTTTTAGATGGGTTTTTGATGTTCTTTCAACTCCTTGAGGCAAGGTCCTAAGAATTTGTGCTGGGACCCATTCACCTTTAGTGGAAAATGCGTCCTCCTCACTTAGGACCCCTCTATTTGAATTTAATTTTGGTGGGATTCTAATGCCTTTTAATTCTAGATCTGGTGTCATCTTGAATTGTTTGAATTTTGGGGTTAATCTCTAGATTTAGTATATATATGGGGTTAATTCACATTGTTTCACCTAGCAACTTTGAGTAAGCATCCTAATAATTTACAAGAGCATTATAGAGAACTTCAAGAGAATTTTCAAGGGCATTCAAAGGAAGATTATCAAATTCAGATTGCAGTAGTTCAAGATCACTTCATCATGTCAAAGGCATAGTGCATTCGAGCATTTTGTTGAGCTAAGATAGTTGATGTAGCATTGGAGATCCATATTGCAAGAATTATTTCAAATATTATTTGAGATCAATATCTACATTCTTCATGGACACTACATGTTAGTTTGCAGATTTATACCCCAAGACAACTCCCAAGGTATCAACATTTCATCATTCCATGTTCATGCTTCAATTTCATTATTTCATCATTTGGTTTAATTACCTAAAAGGGGTTTGACCGAGGAAAACCCCTATTCACTAACAATCAACAATTTTTTCCTCTCTTGAATGTATATTTGTAGATTTACAAGTTGAAGATCAAGTAGAGAACAAGTTTGAAGAAAAGTTGTCAAAGTTGTCAAGTTGCGAAGTTGAAATTGATAGTGCAAGAACACAAAAAGAAGGCTACAAAATTTGTTTCAGGTTTTTGGGAGTTGAAGACAAAGGATCTGAGAGTGCATACATCAAGGAACAAAACCAAGAATTTAGTTTCCCAAAACCCTAAAAGGACCCATTCACCACTAAAGGTGAATGGGTCCTTAGTAGGGCTTGAAATAATGAAAACCTGGGATCTGGGTGTGCAGACTGAGAGGAATAAAACCTAGAAGTTAGTTTCTAGAACCCTCATAGGGACCCATTTGCCAATAAAGGTGAATGAGTCCTCTATGACCTAAAAAACAGTAAGATTTCTACAATGTACACATCATTTTTAGCTCTCAAAACTCCCCTCATAGTTGCTATAATAGTTAGGGTTAGTTTCTGATTATTATTTTTTAAGCTTCATAATTGAATGTTTCATAATGCAAATTAGTGGTTTGTCATCTTGATCCATTCACCTTGATTAAACCCAATTTTTCTATGTTTCATTTTGGTGAACCCGACATATTGAATATTGCAATTTTCTGATTTTGAAGTCTTTCATTGCATCCTATGTTAGATCTTGTATTCATTTTCATTTAAATTGCATTAAATTAGATATCATTTAGGGTTTATTACTTTGCATTCAAACTTGCATCTCATTTAGGGTTTATAATTACATTTTTTTGCATTTCTTATATCTAAAAAATACAACAACAAATCAATCATCTTGCATACCATTTAGATCTCATACATTTGCATTTGAAAATAAAAACAACATTGCATTTCAAATTAGGTCTTTGCATTCATCATTTTATTGTATTTTCATATTACATTTCTAGAAAATTTGAAATTGAAAGTTACTCTCAGACCTGGAATTGAAAGACATTACGTAAAGCTTGAAAATAATTCCAAAACAGTTAAAAAACCCTAATCAAGGACCCATTCGCCTTTACTAGCGAATGAGTCCTTGATCAGGTTGGGCCTGTACTTTTTGGCATTTGAAAAAGCATTGAAAATCACTTAGAAATCAGCAAAAACATTTCAAAAATCCTTAACTAGGACCCATTCGCCCTTACTGGAAAATGAGTCCTTGATAGGTCCTGATTTGCATTTTCTAGGATTTGAAATCTCAGTTTTAGGCTTCTGTTTACTGCTGTTACTTTGCTATTTTAGTTTTTTAATTTTTTGTTTCATCAAATTTAGTGCACCTAGCTTAATTTGCTTCATTTTAGTGCATTGTCAAAAATAAAAATTGCATTTGCAACATTTCATTTTTAGTTTGGAGCATAGTGTAATCAGTAAATTGCCTTGTTTCAAATATGAAAATTGCATAGTTTACTTTTTCATGTTAGCATGTTTCCTTTTAAGAGATGTGATTTTGATATGGTTAAGAATGGATTGCATAAGGACAACATCCACTCTTATGAGTTCAATTTAGATTACAACAATGAGGCCATTAAGAAACATGTTAGTCATCCTTCCACTATCTTTCTTAGTTATGAGAACATCTTAGAGCAAGAGGACCAAATCGTTGACACAATCCTTAACATTACATTGCCTATCTCCAACCCTATTATCTCTCCCATTTGTGAGGATGATATGGTAGAAAAAGATACAAGAATAAAAAATCATGACAAACATAATTGTTCTCTCGATACCTCTCCTAGTAATGACAAAGGTATGTTGGTGAAATAAGATACAATCATTGAGAATCATGAAAGTCTTGTTTGTCTCCCTCCCCCTTCCCCTTGGGAAGATATTATGAAACAAAAAGATGAGATCATTAAAACATTCATTAACATTACTTTACCTAGTCTCCATTCATCTCCCAACACCTCCCCCACTTATGCGAATTCTTTAATCGTGGACAATCATGAAAATCACATTTGTGAGGAGGATATGTTGGTGTTAAGAGATCCAATGATTAAGAGATGTGACAATCCCACCTCTCCTAATTGAGAAGAAATTATAGGACATGGTGATGTAATTGTAGATAATCATGATAATCAACCTTTTTCTTATCCTAATATCCCTCCTAGATGTGAAGAGGACACTTTGGTGTTAGAAGATGCACTTATTGAAAGTCATGAGAATCTGGTTCCTCCCTTTCCTAATGCTCCTACCATTTGGAAAGATATATTTGAAAGAAAAATTCCACCTGATGGTAAGCTTGACAATGATAGTTGTTCTTCTCTTGATGCCTCCCTTATTTGTGATGAAGCTACTTTACAAAATCTAAACATGAAAAGTGATGAACCTCTTGTTTCTCACTTTCATAAAAGCTCCCCTACTAGGGTAGATATTATGGCACAAGAGAATGAGACCTTAGAGAAAAAGGATGAAATCATGGACAATCATAACAATCAAAATTTACCTTCTCCTAATATCTCTCCTATTTGCAAAGAAGATATTTTTAAGTTAGAAAATCCAATCGATGAGAGTTATGACAATCCCATTTGTCCCTCTTCTCCTAGCGAAAACATTATTGAACAAGAGAATGCCATCATTGATAAGCAAGACAATCCAACAATTGACAACTCCCTTACTTGCGATTGAGTCATTTTAGAAGAACCAACCTTTGAATGTTATGAACATCTAGTTTGTAGTTCTCCTAAAAACTCTCCTACTAGGGAGGAGATCATGGTGGAAGAAAATGAGAACATTGACAATAATAATTCCTTAGATGAAGATGATGAAGTAACATTAGACTCTCCTTCACTAAGAGATTATGAAAACAAGGAAAAACCCTCTGAGGTTATGCACATTAGATATCCCTTGAAGTACTCTCCTGAGCCTAAACTTATCATTTATCCACCCTCACAAAAACAAAAAATTCAAAAAAAATTTGTCCTCATCCTCGAACCACCTAAGAATAATGTTTCACAACAACCAAATTATAACACTGTTGCTCATACATATAACACTATAAACAATTTGCAATAAAAAAAACACCTTCAACATCCCTCCCATTACTTAACCCTATCTTGCCTAGTCCCCCTCATTTTCCTTTACATAGTAGAAGTGAGTACAATCCTATTGAAAAACTAAAGAATACTGTAACGTACTAACCCTTATTGAAGTAAAAATTTCTAAATTTACACCTTGCGAGTAAATATACTGAGTAACAAACCATTGCAATAAAATTTTTCTTTTCTTTATTGATAATTTCCAATCAAGATGCATTACATATTACAACATGAATTTATTTTCATTTCATATAATACATCAATGCAAGAATACATTTACATACATAGCTCAAAGACCTTTAGAACAAATAGATGTAAGACGGTCCATGATCCTTCCTTTCAAATCTTGGTTCTTCTATCACTTGATGTGGAGGAGAAGCATCACTCAGGTGCTTTTCTGCCAGCCACAAACTCATAATGTGGTTAGATCCCATTGACATGCATGTGCATATATATACACATACTTCCACGTACATCCCACTTGTCAATATAATTGTAACAGTACAACAAAGATCTCAACAAATCAAATAGATAAACATCACCTAATAATGCATGCAGTAGTAAACAAGACTCTCAAATGCAGACATATCGGCTAAGGATGACTTACCTACTACCCACAAATTGAATCAACTCAATCATTCTAATGTGGTGTGTGTATATTCTCAGATAGTTTACTTTTATTGGTTGCCCGACCTAGATCTTCTCCCGAGTGATACTTCCCCTCTGCCTAAAGGAATGAAACACATACCTACATCCACTAACACATGCACATGACATTCAATTGTTCACAACATATGTAGTATATATAAGCATTTCCAAAGTTAGAATAATAATAATTCAATAACCTTCATTCACATATATGCAATATTTCACCATGAATAACATCAATTGAGGTAACATCAAATTTTATAACACCACATGAGATAACATTCATATTAATAACAAGGTACAAGCATAATTTATTCATCTCCAAAATTCACATTACATTCATTTTTACCATATGTAGTAATAGTAAATAGTAACTTCACAATTGGGGTGTAACATACTCCCCCCCTTATGAATCATCATCCCCGATGACCTCATGTATTATTAAAACATAACAACTAACAACACCTTTCTCAAACATTCTCAAAGCATTCAGAATGTGAGGAAATTTTTGCTGAATTTCTGCATATTCCTCCCAAGTAGCTGAGTCTTCTGCGTACTGGTCCCACTAAACTTTGTACTGCAAGACTTCTCTGTTTCACAAACATAGCTTATGTTTTCCTAGCACCTTGACAGGCTTGAGAGTTACTACTTTGGGGTCCCGTGCCTGCAAATCAGTCCAATCAATTACATGATTATCCCCTGGTATATACTTTTTAAGGTAGGACACATGGAAGACATTATGCATTTTTGCAAGAGCTGGTGGCAACGCGATTCGATAGGCTACTAGATTCACTTCCTCTAGAATCTAAAAAGGTCCAAAGTAATGTGGGGCTAACTTAGAAGAATTTCCAAATTTAATAGAGCTCTTGTGAGGTCTCACTCTCAACAATACTTTGTCACCTAAGGAAAAATTATAGGGTACTCTCTTAGCGTCATCATAGCTTTTCTGTCTATCATTAGCTTCAGCTAACTTTTGCTTAACTACTTTAACTTGTTCATCCATTTCAACCAACATTTCTGGCCCAAGACTCACTCGATCCTCAAGTTTATCCCAACTTATAGGAGTTCGACACTTTCGGCCATACAAAGCTTTGAAAGGAGCCATCTTTATTACAAAATGATAAGAGTTATTGTAAGCAAATTCAACTACTTGGGTAAGTAATTTTCCCACTTGTATTGATGATCCATGCAATACATCCTAAGTAGGACTTCCAATACTTGATTTACCCTTTCTGTTTTCCCATCCGTTTTCAGATGATATGCTGAGCTTATATTCAACTAAGTCCCTAGTGCAGTAAATATTTTTTTCCAAAACCTAGAAGTGACTCGTGCATCCCTATCTGAAATAATATTTTCATGAATCCCATGCAATCTAAACACTTCTTGCACAAATTTTCTTGCTATGATAGGTGCTCCATCAGTTAGGTTCCCTGGTATAAATGTGCTACCTTTGTAAGCTTGTCTACAACCACAAGAATGACATTGTGCTTATTTCTTGACATAGGAAATCCTTCCACAAAGTCCATACTTATGACTTGCCACTTCCTCTCTGGTATATCATGTGGGTTTAATAAGGCTATAGGATCTGATGATGCTCAACTTTCACCCTTTGACACTCAAGACACCTAGCCACAAAACTAATGGCATCTCCCTTCATTCCCTTCCAGAAGTATAATGGTTTTACATTAGCTATCATTTTCGTCACTCCAGGATGTCTAGAGTATGGTGCTTCGTGTATTTCCTTCCATACCATATTTCTTAATTGCTTAACGTCAGGTACATACATTCTACCCTTATAACTAAGTAATCCATTAGGTTCAAATTGAAAACCTTCATACCTAGAATCTTGTGGATTATTAGTGAGTGCTTGCTTAACTTGCAAGTAATACTCATCTTCCTTATACTTGTGGAATACTTTCCCCCTGAAATTAGTTTGAATTGTTACTATGGAAGCAATATGTCATCTTCAACTTAATGTATCGGCAACCCGATTTTCCTTTTGGCCTTTTATATAATTGATATTAAAATCATAGTCAGGTATCAACTCTAACCACCTTCTCTGTCTAGCATTCAGATTAGGTTGAGAAAATAGGTACTTTAACCCATTATGGTCAGTTTTCATCTCAAAGGGTTTTCCTAGCAAATAGTGCCTCCACATTTGCAATGCGTGAACCACAACTGCTAATTCTAAATCATGCGATGCATAATTCATTTCATATGGTTTCAAATTCCTAGATTCATAAGAAATTACTTACCCATCTTGTATCAGTACACCTCCTAACCCTTCTCCACATGCATCCGTGATAACCATAAATTTACCTTCAAGATCTGGTACTTTTAAGATTGGTGCGGTGGTTATTTTCTTTGAGTAGGTCAAAAGCCTCGTGAAACTTCTTAGTCCATTCAAATCTATTTCCTTTCTTTTGTAAAGAAGTAATAGGGAAAGTGATCTTAGAAAAGTTTGCAACAAACTTCCTATAATACCCTACCAAACCCATGAAACTTCTTACCTCTGAGACATTCTTAGGTATAGGCCACTCAATTATTGTTTTGATCTTAGTCGGATCTACAATAATTCCATCTGCTAAAATCACATGACCTAAATAATATACCCTCTCTTAGAAAAATGTACACTTGGAAAGTTTACCTTACAACCTATGCTCTCTTAGACATTGTAGGACCATTTCTTAATGTTTGCAATGTTCTTCCTCATTTCTAGAATAAATCAATATATCATCTAGAAAAACTAGTACAAATTTGTCAAGGTAACCCCTAAACACAATATTCATCAAGTTCATGAATGTTGCAAGTGCATTTTTTAAACCGAAAGGTAAAATGGTGAACTCATAGTGTCCATATCTGGTTTTGAATGTAGTTTTAAAGATAATTTTCATCCTTAACCCTCAATTGGTGATATCCAGATCTAAGATCTATTTTAGAGAATATGGCGACACTCCTCATTTGATCAAAAAGGTCATTAATGCGTGGCAACATATACTTGTTCTTAAACATAGCTTTGTTAAGCATATGATATTCGATGAAAAAATGAAATGTACCATCCTTCTTCTTAACAAAGATGACTGGCACTCCCCAAGGTGATACACTTGGCCTTATCAGTCCTTTCGACAATAATTCATCCAATTGTGTCTTAAGTTCCATAAGTTCAGTGGCTATCATCCTATAGGGTACTGTAGAAATAGGTTCTGATCTTGGAACTATATCCATAGAGAAGTCAAATATTCTTTTCGGAGGAAACCCTGGTAACTCCTCTAGAAACACATCCAAAAATTTCCTCAATATTGGATATTTTCCATATCCGATTTTCTAGTTTCATCTATTTCACCATCTTCTAGCTCCTATAAACTTTGGAACTCTGAATCAGTTCTATCCTTCCCAAGTTCTTCAATATTTACGGTGAAGATTTTACACCCTTTCTTCTTAACTCTTATAAGTTGCATTGCCATAATTTGTCGAACCCTAACCTATCTAGGTATCCCTTGGAATTTAACTTGATTTCCAAAATCATCTAGGCATTCTACAATTTTAGCATGGCAATCTACCTTAGCCCTATGTTTCCACAACCAATTCATACCTAGGATAATATCATATGATCCTAAAGGTGCGACATAAAGGTTAACTTCTGTAGAGAAACTAGGTAGTTCTATCCTAGCCTCGAATAGACACTGATCCACCTTTTCTCTAGTCTGGTTTGCATACTCTACATCCCAAGACTTTTCCATGTGTCCCACCTTTCTAGATAACTATTTAGCTATTCTAGGTGAAATGAAATTCTCAGTTGCACCAGTATCAATAAGAATAGAAATAGGTAAACCAAACAAAATACCTAGTGTTTCAACTGGAGTTACTTGGTACTCTGCTTGACGATCATCCACTGCGGCATGTATCTTATGCTGAAACATTGCTTGTTGAGTGGGTAATGGGTTACCATATGGTCGTGATCCAAATTTTTTATTGGGACACTCATTAGCATAGTGATCCCCTCTACACATAAAACATCTTGTAGGCAACCCTCTTTTCCCTATGGTTTCTCTAGACTTGTTGACATTTTCACTAGCCTTATTGGTATTACCCATGTTAGAATCATTCCTTTTCCGCTCTCTCCTAATATCCTTTCCATTATTGCAGAATCTTTTCCCCTTTTTCCTTGGATAATTTTGCACCGGTTCCTCCTTATTTGGAACTATCTTGTTAGGAACTTCCACATCTTTCTTTTGCTCAGATTTTCTTTCTTGACAAGTGGAATTATCCCTAAGCTTTTGCTCCTATTTAATTTCTTTCTCATATACAAGATCCATTGTTGTTGGACCATGCATATCCACTTCACATCCAATCTGACTATTGAGTCCCATTATAAATTTCCTAATATGGAAGCACTCATCCTTATGATATATGGGATCATAGTGCAAAAGTTGAGTGAACTTCTCCCAGTATTCATTGGCTGTCATGTTACCTTGTCTCAGACCTTGGAAATCTGAAAGTTTTTGATCATAGTAAAGTTGTGGTAACCATCTTTTTTGGAAAATCTCCACAAATTTTCCTCATGTCAGCTTCCATGAGTTGATATTAAGTTCCAACTTCTTTTTTATCCACCAGTTAGAGGCTTCCCCTGCTAACTAATACGCATCCCATGCATCTTTAGTAACCTCATCATAGTTTCATATTTCAAAATACTTTTCTATTTGAACAAGCCACACCTCAGCCTCATCACCTCCAGTACTACCATCAAACTTGGGTGGGATTATCTTCTTCATGTCTCTAGAAGTTTCGGAAGTCACAAGCTTCTTATTCCTTTCCACATATGGTATAGGTGATTTTTCCTTCTCAAGATTATGGGTTTCATTATGCTAATGGGAAGAGTTTTCCCCATCATGCTCATTAATGGGTACTTCCTTTTCTACCCTATCCTTAACTCTTTCTTGCTCAAGGTTAGCCAACCTTGCCAAGATTTGGTCAAGCCTAGCCTCTACTCCAGTGGTTCGTTGTCCAACCTCCTGACTTCCACATGGATTAGTTCATGTCCTCACCATGCTTATGTGATTGGTTTTTACCTGAATGTTTATCCATGTTAGAATAAATTATGTTATCAATTATCTTATGGAAAACATAAAAAATAGAAATTCATATGTACGCAATAATTCCACATAAGATTAAGCACATGCTTCTTTTGATAAACACATAATTTTATTCATTTCTTGAGGATTTCAATATCCTTTCGATTATGTGGAGTGACTATTCGGATAGTCGAGTGGAGAGTATCCTTTAGATTCACTCTCAGGCACATAACTTAAAGGAGTATAACCTATAGATTGAGATAGTTATTGTTCCCTATCTTTCTGTTCATCTCTCATTTGTTCGTACCTATCCCAAAAGGGTAAAAAACTTCAAATTTATCATCCGATAGATAATTACGAGAGGCAATTTCAATATGGTGTTCATCAACAATGTAGTCTACCCTTTTCGTAGACATTTTTTCATGAGACCATTTATCGTCTGGCGGTGTCCATGGTACATATCCCTCAGACTCGTTACTTAAAGAAATTGCTATTACTTTAGCCGGTGGTAGCACTCTAGAATCCCTAAAGATGAATGCCGAACTAACACTTTCTTTTGATGACATATCCCTAGAAAGTGGTAATGACTCAGACTTTTCTGGTGAGATGGTTGGTAGGTAATTGCACATAGCCTCCATCTTCATCTTCCTCTTCACATCACTGATCCAAGAAAGTGTGTGACTAAAAGTTTTGGTGTCACTCAACTAGACGAAATTTTCGTAGTTGGTTCCCTCTATTGTTCTAACGATGGCTTCCCTTTCCTTCTTGGCCTTGAGGTAACTCTCATTTTTGATTACTGACTTTTGAGCTATTAATCTGATATGCACCATCCTAGCACAAGAATTCACAACATTAGATAATTTTGTATTGAAAGAATGACGAGCTCATAGGTTCCAGAGCTAAACCTGATAGCTTTGATACCATATGTAACGTACTAACCCTTATTGAAGTAAAAATCTCTAAATTTACACCTTGCAAGTAAATAAACTGAGTAACAAACCATTGCAATAAATTTTTCTTTTCTTTATTGATAATTTTCAATCAAGATGCATTACATATTACAACATGAATTCCTTTTCATTTCATATAATACATCAATGCAAGAAAGCATACATTTACATACGTAGCTCAAAGATCTTTAGAAAAAATAGCTGTAAGATGGCCCATGATCCTTCCTTTCAAATCTTGGTTCTTCTATCGCTTGATGTGGAGGAGAAGCATCACTCAGGTGCTTTTCCGCCAGCCACAGACTCATAATGTGGTCCCACACACATCTATCATTCGATAGATGGCCCTTCCCTTTGACGAAGAGATTGGTAGAGTAACCAATAATGACAACCAATTGAGCATAGTGTTGTGTCCTACATAACTAGTACCTTGTAATCCCACAATCTAGAACTAGTATGTAATACTGGATCACAGTGAACTGACATCGTAGTCTTGGTAGTCACACAATCTAGAGTGGAGTCTTAGACATTTATACTACATTTTCCAAAGTGTTCTCATTTAGTACTTTAAATGAAGTCATCTATCACATAAACTACTCAGGGCCGATTTGACTTAAGGCTATCTTAAGCTATGCATATGTATTTCCTTCAATGGATAGTCCATCATCCCAGATAACCTATCACCATAATAATCTTCTTGGAATAAGCCTACTTAACTAGTAAGTATGCAAGCTAGGTATTTCCTTCAATGGATAGTCCTTCATCCCAGATAACCTATATACTTGGAGTAACCCTACTTACTCGTAAGTACTTAAACTCCCTCCCATACTGGATTATCTATCCTAGGAGTAAACACAAGTTTTCCTAGTGAAATCAATAACTTAGCTAATACATCAGATGTGCTTTTCATGTTTAATCGTACCTAGTATAAAATACCTATGATAAACACCCATCTCCTACTATGGAGTACTTAAATACACATTATGAAAATAGCTTAATAGCTTCAATATTCCTTTTCAAAATGATCTAATTTCTCTAAAGCATATACTAGGAAAGTCATATCAACCATGCATGCAAGACACATCATTCAAAAGTAGAATAACAAAGAAGAAGAGATCCCCATGCCTGTTATCGCTTATCCAAATTAAAGACAACAATGCAGCCCTCTCCAACAACAGTTAGATTGAAATCAGCTTCACAAGAATGTCACAATTGAACTCTTTCTCTCTCTCACACATTGATAACTTACTCCTCTCAAGTATACCTCCCTCACAAACTAAATAAAACTCTCTTTCTTTCTCTCAACAAGAACAAAATATGGTTGGATATAATGTAGAAAATAGGAATTGCAAAAGATGTGTAATCTCTTGAAAGGAATGCATCCCTCCAAATGAAATGGTTCAGCTATTTATAAATGCGTCCCTCCAAATGAAATGGTTCAACTATTTATAGAGCAACAAAGCAACCATAAAGCCTACAATTTAGGCATGTTACTGGACAACAAGATTCATGCAAAGAAACGCATGAAACATATCAAAAAGGTGGTGAGTTCTTAAGCTAATACTCAACATAATCACCTACAGGTTGACTTGTTTAGTGATAACAATCTGAAGACTTATTTAGTTTGCATATGCTTAATTTGAATTTCACAAAGAAAAGACATCTACAACAACTTAAATTCAAAGGTGGTGCCACTTCCATTATTTCATCTTCATATTTGACACGATTTTAACTACTTAATGAAACAATCAACTTCCATTTTATGAAAACAAGTATCCATCAAACTTCTTTAGAGGATGAATCGACTTGAGTAGATAATACATTTTGAAAATGTCAAGGTTGGTCATTCCAATGGCATTGACCAAGTCAAGCATATCATTGACAACAATACAAAGTTATAAATCGCATGTCAAACAATATGATAATTGGTTTACACATACAGTCATTAGCTATTTAATTGGATTCATTTGACATAGTCAATAGTGACTATTATCGACCTCTATTCTCATAGTCTCTATCAACTATAAACAACCTTTAATAAATTGGCTTCAATAAGAGTTAGTCAATTTTCTAAAAATATATATGTTATGTTAAATATATATATATATATATAATATAATATATATTATATACATACATATATATATATATATATATATATATATATTAAATACTACCATGTATATATATATATAACTATTAATATATATTAACATATATATATATCGTAAGTCAATAATGTAAGCATACATTTGATATATATTTATCTATATATAAGAGTACAGGTAAGAAAGTATATAATAAACACATTATATTAAATGTGTGCATATATATATATATATATGTATAAATGTATATACCTATATGTACGTGTATGTGTAGGTATATCTATATTGATGCATCTTTATGAGCGTGTCCATTCACCAATGTACACATGTATCGATATACATATACATATGGATACATGTACATACTATACATATATATATGTTCACATCTGATTCACATATAGCCATTCATGATTACCATCATATTGATAAGTGTTTACATGTGGTACATCTATACATATGCATATACATGTTGTTAGATCCCATTGAAATGCATGTGCATATATATACACATACTTCCATGTACATCCCACTTGTTAATATAATCGTAATAGTACAAGAAAGATCTCAACAAATAAAATAGATAAACATCACCCAATATTGTATGTAATAATAAACAAGACTCTCAAATGCAAACATATCGGCTAAGGATGACTTACCTACTACCCACAAACTAACTCAACTCAATCATTCTAATGTGATGTGTGTATATACTCAGATAGTTTACTTTTACCAGTTACCCTACCAAGATCTTCTCCTGAGTGATACTTCCCCTCCGCCTGGATGCACACAACAATCAATTGTTACAATATGCAGTATATATAAGTATTTCCAAAGTTAGAATAATAATGATTAAATAACCTTTCATTCACATATATGCAGTATTTCACCATGAATAACATCAACTGAGGTAACATCAAATGGGATAACATCACATGAGATAACATTCATATTGATAACAAGGTACAAGTATAATTTATTCATCTCTAGAATTCACATTACATTCATTTTTACCCTATGTAGTAATAGTAAATAGTAACTTCACAATTGGGGTGTATCAAATTATACTCCTACTAAGATATCCTTATGGGATCTTATTCAAGCCTCTCCTCATTATCATAACATGCTTCAAAATGCCTTAGAAAAAGTTCCTACCCCTCCTAATGTGCAATCAAACGATGTGGCAGTTCAATTTCAAGCTATAATTTTGGACAACCTAGACAGTACTATTCGTCAAGATGAGTTACCTTCGTTAGAAGAGCAAAAAAAAAATGAAGCTTTCATGATAGCATCTCATATTAATAAGATCAAGATAAAGTGAACTATTGCTGACAATGGTTCAACCATTAATGTGTGTAGTGTGAGCCTCTTGGAGATGATCCATATGGATAAGAATGACATTGTCCCTGATTTTTTGTCTATTCGTGGATTTGATAATGTAGGAAAACAATGGTTTGGTGTGATTACATTGCCTATTAAAGTTGGAAAAGTTACATTGCAAACTCTGGTCCATGTTATGCCTCATGATGTTTCATACAACCTCTTATTAGGAAGACCATGGATTCATGAGATGCATGTGGTGCCTTCTACCCTTCATTGTAAAATGAAGTATGTCTACAACAACAAAGTGTACACACTTGAAGCTGATCCTGACCCTTACAGTGAGTTACAACTTGAAAAATAGTAGGAAAATGCTTTGAAAACAATGACACCAACTATACAAGTGGAAATCGTGCAAGAAGAACAAAAATATGTGTCCCAAACCCTTCACAATGATATCACTAGATGATTTAGGATCGTTGGATTTTACACCTACATTCATGGGTGAATAGAATATCATAGACAAAGATTCAAAAAAGGGAAAAGAAAAAGAAGAAATGTCAACACAAAATTCAAAAGACCCTTCGAAAGCATCCACTTCAACCACTTTAGAAAAAGAAACAAATTACACAACAAACTTTGACAAAACTGATTATGAAAAACCACCAAATATGAAAGAAATGAAAAAACTTTATGGAAGAGGTAATGAACTTATGAGACAACTTGGCTATAGTGGAAAAAGATGTGGTGCTAGAGAACAAGGTATTCGTGTCCCTATAGAACCTAACATGCAAGAAATAACTAGTGGTCGTGGTTATTGTCCTTTGAAATAAACAAACGAAACAAAGAAATCCTCACTTAATATCAATGTCATCACACAAAACACTATCGATTGGAGTTCTTTGGATTTTACACCCTCCTATAAAGGAGAATACAAAATCTTGCAATCTAAAGAGTCTTGTGTAGGTATGGCATCTTGTACTAAGCAAGAGATATCTTTGTCGCAAAATAAAGGAACATCTACTATTGATCAAGAGGGTATCTTGTTGAGACTCCTCCAAGATCGTTTGATATCTCTCCCTTCGAGAACACGAAATAAATTTTACTACAAGAGTTCATTTTGTGCTTATCATAGAATTCATGGTCATTCTACTAATGAATGTAAAGCTTTAAGAGATAAAATCCAACATCTTAAGGATCATGGTGCTCTTCCTTGTGTTGAAGCACCTTGTTCTTCTAATTGATATGGATTTTCATGTATTTTTCCCTTTTCCTAGACTCAGTGGGGACAAGGGGTTAGGTAGTTGGACACTTTGTGCCAAAGTGGGACACTTTGTGCCAAAGTGGGACACTTTGTGCCAAAGTCGGATACTTTGAAACAAATATGGACACTTTACACCAATCTTTATCTTTTTCCTTGTATGTCACTTGTCGATTGTCTCTTTTGGCTAGTTGACTGCCTTCCATGTATATATAGGAGAAAGCTTGGGATGTGACCGACATGGGCATCTTAAGTTGGCTCACTTGTGATGTATTGAGTTATCTTTAGTTGTTGCATTTTTGGGGGCAACCCCTTCCTTCCTACTTCATGGCATAGCTTTATTTCAGAAACATATGACTTGGCATAGGGTTTTTTGAGGAAAGCTCTCATGTCTTGGGATAAAACATTTGCTACTTTAAAGAAATTGCTCATAGTAATGGTGTAACAACCACTTTAAAGTGGGGGCATACATCAATGAAATATTTTAACATATTTCATTGTGTGTTTTTCTTTTTTCTTGTGATGTGTCCTTTTCTTGGTGGTGTCATTGGGTTTGATGTCCTCCAAGAGGGATATTTCTAAGTATATGATCTCCCTTCATGGCATGATGCGAAATGTGAGGCATCCCATAAGTGGAGATATGATATTATTTGAATAGTCCTCTCTTGGAGACATTAGGCACGATGTTCCCTAAGAAGAAGACCTTACATGAACAAAGAAAAAACCCCTTTAACAAAAAATTACAGAAATAACATTCAAAAACATAATAAAAGCAATACATTGTGGTGCCTTATTGAAGTTATTAGGAGGATAGCTTTGGTATAGTTAGTATGATGAGAAGTTGACACACTGGAATGACTTTCTCATTGTACGGTGAGAAGTTGACACACTGATATTCCTTTCTCACTAAACCACCTCATTGGGACAACTCACCTAGTGGATAGAATGAGGTTCCACTACACCAGAGTGAGCATACATGATTGTGACAACTCACCTAGTGGAAAGAATAAGGTTCCACTAACTCAGAGTGAGCAGCGAATGTTACAGACAAACAACCCCATTCCACATCGTGTTGGAATGGTTGTGCTTGATCCTTTGTTTTTCTTTATTTTTTCTTGGCCTTTGACAAGGTATGGCTATGTATCTTCGTTATTGTTGCATACTAAAGTTTCTTGAATGTCTACTTTAGTGTGAGTTTGTCATGGGGGAAAACTCTCACTAAAGTGGGGGAAAAATGTAGTAACGGAAAAAGTATCCCTTTTCCTTACTTAATTTGGGAGTAATTGACATTAATTAACCTAATTGTGCCTTGGGTTAGTGTTGTAATGTGTTGCACACATTCACATTAATCTAGGGCCCCTTTTTAATAAATTGTACTTAATTTTTACTTTATTTATGGTGTTGTAAAGTGTTGTAATACACTTTCACACTTATCTAGGGTCCTATTAATTAATTGTGGTTAATTGAGCTTAATTGGACCCTTTAACTCAAATTTAAGCCTTCTTAATGACACCTTTTGAAGGATCTATCTCGACACCAAATAATGATATGGAATAACATTAAATTTGGAAAAATCAAGGTCCTAGAAAATGGTGCTAGGACCCATTCACCTTTACTAGCGAATGGGTCCTCTCCACATAAGACACCCCTTTGCATTTCTGAGATGGGTTTTTGATGTTCTTTCAACTCCTTGAGGCAAGGTCCTAGAAACTTGTGCTAGGACCCATTCGCCTTTAGTGGCGAATGGGTCCTCCTCACTTAGGGCCCCTCTTTTTGAATTTAATTTTGGTGGGATTCTAATGCATTTTAATTCTAGATCTGGTGTCGGCTTGAATTGCTTGAATTTCAAGGTTAATCTCTAGATTTAGTATAAATATTGGGGTTAATTCACATTATTTCACCTAGAAACTTTTAGTATGCATCCTAATACTTTACAAGAGCATTATAGAGAACTTCAAGAGAATTTTCAAGGTCATTCAAAGGAAAATTATTAAAGTCATATTGCAACAATTCATGATCATTTCATCATGTCAAAGGCATAGTGCATTCAAGCATGTTGTTGAGCTAAGATAGCTGATGTAGCATTGAAGATCCATATTGCAAGAATTGTTTCGTATCTTATTTGAGATCAAGATCTACATTCTTCATGGCCACAACATGTTACTTTGCAGATTTATACCCCAAGACAACTCCCAAGGTATCAACATTTCATGCTCATTTTTCAATTTCATTATTTCATCATTTGGTTTAATTACCTAAAAGGGGTTTGACAAAGGAAAACCCCTATTCACTAACAATCAACAATTTTTTCCTCTCTTGAATGTATATTTGCATATTTACAGGTTGAAGATCAAGTGGAGAACAAGTTTGAAGCAAAATTGTCAAAGTTGTCAAGTTGCAAAGTTGACATTCATAGTGAAAGAACATGGAAAGAAGGCTACAAAATTTGTTTTAGGTTTTCAGGAGCTGAAGACTAAGGATTTAAGAGTGTAGAAATCAAGGAACAAAACCCATAAGACAGTTTCCTGAAACCCTAAAAGGACCCATTCACTACTAAAGGTGAATGAGTCCTTAGTAGGGCTTGAAACAGTGAAAATCTAGGATCTGGGAGTGCAGACTGAGAGGAATAAAACCCAGAAGTTAGTTTTTTGGAACCCTCATAGGGACCCATTCGTCACTAAAGGCGAATGAGTCCTATGTGACCTAAAAGCAACAAGATTTTTACAAGGTACACATCATTTTGAGCTCTCAAAACTCCCCTCATAGTTGCTATAACATTTATGGTTAGTTTCTAATTGTTATTTTGGCATTTTGGCCTTCATAATTGAATGTTTCATAGTGAAAATTAGTGTTTTATCATCTTGATCCATTCACCTTAATTAAACCCAATTTTTCTATGTTTCAGTAATAAAGATGTTTGTGGCATAGATTGAATGTTGTTATGTACCAAGGGTGCATTTTGAGAAGATTGATCCACGTTTTGAGAAGGTTGACCCATGGATGCAATGTTTGACAAGGGTTGTTCCCTAAGTGTGTTTAGATCAAAAGTAGAGGGAAGTTTTGTTCCTTTTTGTGCAAGTGTGAGCATATATTGAGTAGGACTTAAGCTCAACATGTGTTTATGATTTGATGAACCCTAGGGTCTTGTTGCATTTCACGTAACTCTTCGGTGATAAATTCATGAGGTTTGTCCACAATATCATCTATTTGAACACTTGTTTCTTGTGATGAGTGAAATGGTGGTGGATTTTTTGGCGGAGTGGAAAATCCTTCAAGATTAAAATCGAACATCCCAAAAGTAGGTTCACTAGCACTTGTTGTGATGGGTATGTTTGAAACACTAGGGTTTAACTCCATGTTTTTCTTATGCTATGATCTTGTTGTAACCATAAAATGTGTATCAACATTGGGAGTTGTGTGTTGTGAATGATATTGTTTGAATTCCTTGGTTGATTCAAATTTCTCTAACAAAGACCCCCTGATAGGTTTTGGACCAATGATGTATGTTGTTGTGAAGAGATTAATGACATAAAACTTTCAATTTTTGACCATAACCTAGACTCAAGTTTGATTGATGTTTTTTTGATGATGATGTTTATGAAATTGTAAACCTTGAGAGTAGACTTGTGACTTCTGTTGAGATTATGGATGCACAGTCCTTGAAGCTCTGGAGTCTTCAATGGAGGACCTTTGCCAAGAAAGATAATCAACCACACAGAAAGTGTTGCAACTAGGCATGCATAATAGAGATTTTATATTGATGATATGATATGTTACAAATGAAAAAAATGCCTGATTATATAGGCAAAAGAGAAAACCTAAGATGCATGAGATGTTGCCATGTGTCATGATCTAACAACATGTGACAACATGTGAACCCTATCTAGGAAATTATTAAATGTTGAGATAAGTTCTAGAAGGACAACTCATCTTCTAGAAGGAATATTATCCCTACAAACATGGAAGGGGACATTACCTCATTATTAAATGAGTTATTAAAAATGCAACCTAGGACTAAATTATGCTAGACCTAAGTTAACTTATGCTAGTGTAATAAATAATTAATTACACTAACACCCCCCCATAAGTTCAACTTAGGGAGGAAAATGCAATGATTATGTAGAGATGATGATGATGATGGGTCTCGGCTACGAGGCCATTTTAGGTACCCATTTACATGAAGAAGATGCAAAAAATCTCCCACAACTGGAGAAAAGGGGAAAACCCAGTGGGAACAAAACCCCTCTCCAAAAAGGAGATGAAAATGCAAAAAAGTGAGATAGGATGGGAAGGATGGAGGACTCCCAAATACCCCCCAAGTACACCATCTATCACATGGATACAATACAATAGCTCTGCCATAGGAGGGAAAGAGAGAGACTATATAGCCCCCCTAGAAGATGTGATCACCTGCAGAAATGGTAAGTGTCTGAAGACATAACATGATCCAATGTCAACAAACAACTTGTCTCCCTTTCAGAAGAAACATAACCAAGTGCAAGTGCAGTGATGCTTCCCATTTCATATAGGAATTGAAGGAAGGAAAGATGTATGCTGATGATGATGGTGTCTCTAAACTCTGCTCATGTGTCACCTTGCCTGAAGATGAAGATGCCACAATCAATGAAGAGGGTGAAAAACTAGGACGATGCGGAAACTAATGCTGAACAATATCCAAAGACTGAGATGGAATGAATATGATGGAGACTTGATAGCCCCCCCTGAATGAAGTGTCCTCAAAACCACTGAAAGAAGTATGAAGCAACAAATGTGTCCAAACCACAAGTCTCCCGCTAGGAAGAAACAAATCCAATGGTGGATGTTGAAGAAACCTCAAATCCTAAATGGAATGACAGGGAAGAAGTCTCATATATGAAATATCTAAAGAGAAACCAAGTGCCTCAAAGATAGTCTCTGGATTCCTAATCAAGGTTGAGACAAAGGGATGAGGAGAATCAAGAGAACTCTCCAAAGTGTGATCTGAATAGAGGAGTGATACCCCCTCAAGAATGTCCTCCAAACCTGTAGAAGTAGCCAAGTCTGTGATACTTGAAACAAAGCCATCCTGTGATGCCAAGTCTGGAAAAATGAATGTGTCCTGATGAGTGATGATGGAAGCCTCAATCAATGAATCTGGACAAGGAATCACTGAATGTGAAGGGATACCAACTATCTTTGATGGAGAAGAAGTACCTGAAGGAACCTTGTCAACCTCTTTAGAAGATTCAAGGCAATCAACCTCCTGTACAACAATATCATCATGGGGTACCTGATCTGAAGAATGATATTGTGAATCATGATCATCGAGGAAGGCTGGAGTATCTAAATCTCCATATATCTCCCAAAGCTTAGCCCAAAGGATGTGAGGACAATCACAATGATCAATAGAATTCAAAACATCACAATCAACTTGCATCTCAATGATCTCCAAAACAGTGTATTTGCTGCAACTCCAAGCAAGTTTATGAATACCTTCACTTGGATGAGGAACTATACCATACAGATGAGGCAATAGATCAAGTGATTGGAGATGGTGGCTGATCCCATCCTGCCATTGCTTATAGTTTCCCTTGTGCAACACAGTCAAAGAAGGAGTATATGCAAGCCCCATAATGAAATTTCTCCACAAAAAACAAAGACACCGACCTTCAACATAAAATAAAGACTTCCAAATATGATGTGCAACTGAAGTGATGCTACCCAGATTAAAAAATAATTTCCCAAGCTTCAGGATATCCAAGTTATTGAACAAATGCACCAAAATGAAAAAATCAATGCAAGAGTACCTGGAGTTGAAATTGATCAAGGGGTCTAGACTGATGAAAAAAGCTCTGAAAATACTTCCTGATGCCACTGGAATCACCAAAATCCGATGAACAGTTGCGAAGTTACGAGCCTTTGAGTCTAGATTAGGGTTTTGTCTTCAGTTGGTTGTAGAATTTTTTGTGAGTGAAATTTCGTAGAGATGATGTCACCATCTGAAAGTGCTTAGAATTACCTTTTTGACAGTATCTTGTTTGCATATTTTTGATACCTTGGTGAAAAGTTATGATAAAACGAAAAAAATGCCTAGATTTGGCACATAGCAGGCTAACGAGGAGCAAAAAATAAGCTCCTCTAGGCTGGCACTTGGTCGTTGATGTGACCGTAGCGGTAAAAGTGGCATAAGAAGGCCCTCAGATAGGGTGGTAATTATTTGGTGGTGGCACTACTCCAAATGATAGTACGAGCCGATGGATATCAGTGACAAACTACCTATGGTGAAAAAGAACGACCGGTATGGGAACTTGTTCGGTGGCCGGTGAAGATTCCAACATTTGGCGGGAGTAGACTTTCCAGCAATGGTGTTGGTGACTAACAACTGGCGGGAGCAGCATCAGTGGGAGTGGAGTCAACACTGAGGGGTGATCGCCGGAGAAGTGTATGCCGATGGACGGCCGGTGCGATGGGTCTGGAAGGAACACGAGAGCCGGCGGGAAGATTACGGCTGGAAGAGACCACCGGTAAATGCAAAACGATGAACAGGATGGCGTCGGGGATGAACAGGGGGCCTGGCCAGATGTGACAAGGCCGATGACTGTACCCTTTCTGCAGACTTTTAAAAAAAACCGCAAACAAATTTGATAGACTTTTTAATAATGCATAAAATGCAATTAAAAAATTAATGATTTTCAAATTTATACTGACGATTAAATAAAATCTGCAAAAAATAATAGGGATATATGTCGACCAATGTATATATATCCGCATAATTTAAATGCCAATGAAAATAGATGATGCCGACCATAGATTGATATTGCAAGTCACTCTATTTATTTATTTTGTAAACCATATAAAAGCACCAAAATAATAATTTTTTGCCCAAACTGATATAGAAATTAGCCCGATTTTTCTGAAATGAAAATGTGCCTATGACTAAAAATTTTTTGCCTCAGAGGACAACTGATCGGGGTGATTTTTTTTACTGCAAATTGTACGGATCGTATAGTTGATTTTGCAAACCCAAATACCTCTGATGGCTCCTGGGTTGATGTATCTGATTTTGATGAATGGGCAGGTGATCCTAAGGTTTCGAGGCCTTCTGAAGACAATGGCGAGCTCAGATCTGACTCTATCTACTTCATAAATCAGCTTGGTCCCCGGGTGGAGTCAAGTAGCCTGCAATGGAAACCTTCAACCTACAAAGAATCTCGCACACCAACTTTCTTGATCGAGGGTTGACGTTTCACTGGACAAGCTCTAATACCATGTTGAGATTATGGATGCATAGTCCCTGAAGCTTCAGAGTCTTCAATGGAGGACCTTTTCCAGGAAAGATAATCAACCACACAGAAAGTGTTGCAACTAGGCATGCATAATAGAGATTTTATATTGATGATATGATATGTTACAAATGAACAAAATGCCTGATTATATAGGCAAAAGAGAAAACCTAAGATGCATGAGATGTTGCCATGTGTCATGATCTAACAACATGTGAACCCTATCTAGGAAATTATTAAATGTTGAGATAAGTTCTAGAAGGAAAACTCATCTTCTAGAAGGAATTTTATCCCTACAAACATGGAAGGGGACATTACCCCATTATTAAATGATTTATTAAAAATGCAACCTAGGACTAAATTATGCAAGACCTAAGTTAACTTATGCTAGTGTAATAAATAATTAATTACACTAACAACTTCAAGGTAAACTTGTCCAAAAAGGATGTGTACTAATTCAACTAAATGTCTAGAAATAGATTGTTTCTAAACATAAAGTCAAACTAGTTGTGTTTGGAAAATTAGTCTAAGGGGTTTGGTGCCAAAGATTTCAAGTTGCTATGCGAAGTTTGATGCTGTAATGTTGATGTTGATCCATTTTGAAAACCTAGGAGATACTTTTGACAAGGCCACATGATTTTGATATAGACATTTTTGTATGATGTGTCATGTTTGATACTCAAGAATTGTTTTAATAAAAACAATAATGAGCATAAATTTCCTTGTTTGTTCTTTGTTTGAGACCAAGTGACCACAATGTTTTGAATCAAGTAACCAAGGGAAACTTGCTTTGTGGGTTCAATTCTTAAAATTTGGTTTAGCATGAATTATTTTTATCACATAGAAGTCTTGATTATAAATTGTTTAAGACTAAGATGTCTACAAAAAAGCAAGTTTTTTTCCACAAAAGCTTGAAATTTGTAAAAACGAAAGTGCTAAATTATAGTTCCCTAGGTTTACTTTGATATAATGAGTAAAGATATGAACAAAGATACTAGGAAGCATACTAAGATATTGTTTTGATAAAAGCAAGATATACTTAGATGCATGTAGTAGTACAATGTCCTTCAAGTGCACTCAATTATGTTCAAATGGTTTGAAGTTTTAGTCATGACCATGTTGATGTTTGTTTTGAGTGTTTGAATGATAAGCAATGCATTTACCAACTCAATAGGTAAGGGGGATATTTCGTAAGAGTTCTTCCATAAATCTTACTAAGCAAAGTTTCATACCACCAATCAAGCACATTGCTAGCTAGTAGACTTAAAGGAACGTCTCCTCACAGTAGGCTTACCACCCGAAGGTTAATACATATCCAAGGAGTGGGTGAATAAGGTATACTAAGGTCATGTACCACATTGAAACCCCTAGCCTTGAAAGAGCGTGAACCCTAGAAAGACACCTTACGCCTCAACCCTGAACTGAACATGGTAAGTGACTTCTTGTGATGATGCTATCATGTTGCAATTATATGACTCAACACAATAGACAATCGGTCTTAGGCTTGTAGATACAATGGCTTGTAGTGACTCAGTGAACACCCATGGTATAACATCAGACATGAGACACTAAAGTCGCTAATCAACCAATGTGTGGTCTATACACCCACATCAAAATTGACATGCATGGTATGCATCATAGGATAAGTACTACTTGCTTTCGCTTTCAAACCCTTTATATAGCTTGCCAAAACACATGCTTGGAGGTTGCCTTGAGTTCTCCATTGCAAGATGTATCTCAAGGAAGGCTCCCTCTACCAAAATAAAAAGAAGGAATGCTATTTCTCTTTACCTAAGATCGCACAAAGCGCAAGGGGAGAGGATATGTAGCAAGCCTTGGGTGACTCAAAGAAAAAATAGTGCAAACTAGAAGTGTTTCTCTTCACCCAAGATCACACGAAGTGCAAGGGGAGAGGATATACAGTACTAGTCTACCAAGAAAATCAAACAAAGAAAAAACTTATTCATTTTAGGTGCACTAAAGATAAATGTGAAATGAATTTTAAAGCACCAAACATAAGTGTGAGATTTGTTTTGTTCAATTTTAAATCCCAAACCAAGGTGAGATTGTGTGGTTCATTTTTATGTCCAAATTGAAAGTATAAGTTACATTGTTTATTAATAAACCCAAATTGAAGTGTGATTTAATTAAAGCATAAAAGTAAAATCCATTCAGGTCATCCTTCACATAAGTGTTTAAAAACACTTTGGGAAATTTGACAAGGTAAATTAATGTGAAGTATTGACAAACACTTTTTTCTTCAACCATGCTTTTCATGCTCAATCTGATCTTGCCAATTGTTAGTCCTTTAATCAACAAACACAAATCGAAAAAAAAATTAGGGTTAGAAATCAAATCAAATTGCAAGTTTGGATTTAACCCTAGATTTTACCTATCTGGTTTAACTACAAGTGTGTGGATTTGTTAGATAGGTGCATTGGATTGTCAGGGACAAGTGTGTTGGGATTTGCAACTGTGTTGGTTTGCCTCTGAACAAGTGCGCTGGGTTTTCAAGTGTGTGGCTTTTTCAAGCTTCAAGTGTGCCACTCTGTCAAACCTACAATAGAAAACCAAAAATTATTAGATACACTGCAATATCAAGTGCACAACTTTTTATCTCACAAATGCACTCCAATGCAAAAAATGTGCTGTAATGCAACAAGTGCACAACTCTGTATCTGAACAAGTGCGTTGTCCTACCTATGGTTCTTGCAAACATGAAAATCTCAAGCAATTTTTTTCAAATAGGGGCATAAGGTCCCACCGGGCGTGCCAAAAATGTGAACATGAATATTAACCAAGTTAAACACAATTGAATTAAGCAAGTAAATCAATGAATTAACCTAACTAAGTCATATTCCCAATGACATTCTTGAAATATCAACTAAGAAGCCATTAAAAACCAAATAACATGAAATTCTGAAATGACAACCTATTTAACACTCAAACCTCATCCCATTGGGGGATTAGTGTTGAATTGATGTGGAATGATCTACCCTTTTCTAATCCCATTGTTGAAGCAAGCTTTGAATGATGGACTCTAATGGTGAAATGAATGGAAAATGCTCAAATGCTCTCAAAATGGATATAACAATGGCTATAGTTCAATTACTCTAATGCTTTGTGGATCATTTACTCATAAAATGAGGGCTATTTATAAGATTTTTAGGTGAATCAATGGCTAGGATCAATTTAGTTAATCAATGGATAGAAATGGATGAGAAGGAATGACATGGATCAAGAATCAAATGAAGGATCAAGATTGAAAGATCACATGGATTGATAAAATTAATCAAGGGTTGCAATTGATTTCAACAAACATGTAAATCCTTAAAATTAGGAGGAATGTGCAAGATATTTCCATGTTGGAGGGAAATATTTGAATTTGAATTGGAGGAATATTCTTGAGAATATTCTATTGCAAGTGGGAGAAGTTGGAGGAATTAGAAGATATTAATCAATTAAATAATTAAAATATTATTTAATTGTGCAAGATGAAAGAATTTAGGATTTTAATTAAACAAATAAATCATTTAATTAAAAGGGTGGGATTAATGACACTTAATCAAATAATTAAGATTATTTAATCAAATGAGAGGAAAGGGATTTAATTAAATAATTTGCATAATTCAATCAAATAGGATAAGAAATAGCATGAAAGAGGTGAATTAATCTAATAATGTTGATTATCCAATTAATAGAAGAAAATGATGAATTTAATTAAATAATCAAGATTATTTAATTAAATAGATGAAAGTGGTCAAATCAAGACAAAAATGGTGTTATATTTTGAATCAAATGTGTGATATTGATCAAGACAATTTTAGGTTTCTACAAAGATAATATTGGGTTCACCAAAAATATAGGAGAATTTAATCACTCTTGCATATATATCTTGTTAGTGTAGGTTTTTTAATATTTATTTTTCATACACATTATTAAGCATACTTAGGTTATGTGAGACATGGTTTATGTGAGGAAACGTGGCGTAATCCATCAATTACATGTGTCACTCTCACCCACATTTGGGTGGTTGAATCTCACACCCTCTTTTGGCCTTTTATGCCACCTCACAAAACTACTATCCTGTCTCTTTCTGAGTAGGTTATGCCACATGTTCGACATTTTCCAAGTAGGCATAACTCCCACCTAATTTGGTTATTTGGGAGTTATTACCCCTCTTGGAATTATGTGCTCATATTCTGCTATATAATCAACACTCACCTCTCCCTTCTTTCTAGTCCAGATGAGCTCATATCAATGCAATCAGTTCAAGGGAGTGCTAACGCGTATTGTATCATTTTGAGTGTGATAATATCATTATTCTATTATTGCACCATATTCCAACAATTCATCCTCTTGTTGCTCTCATGTAGAAGGTTTATCTTGGTTTTGCAGGTGATCCTAGGTGCTCGAGTTCATCAACAACTCTTACATGATATCAGAGCGTTCAAATCTACAAGCCCCTTCTCGATTTGGGAGGAATTCAGAATTGAGCGTTTGTTGGGAGCATTTTGAGCCAAAACAGACTATGCCATTGAGTCCAAAAGGCCCAAAAACCCCCATTTTCATACATAATTTGTCCAATTTGGACAAAGTTGAATTTGGGGCAAAATTTGTTTTACCTGAGCACCCCTTGCACGCATTTCGATGTGAATTAGCTGAGTAAATTTTTTTACAATTATATATTATCAAAAATTTGTTTATATTTGTGATTTTTTTTTGAAAAAAATTGAAAAAATATATATAAAAAAGAATTTAGATTGATTTATATCTGCAATTTTTTTTTTGTAAATAAAAAAATTGAAAAAAATAAAAATAAATATAAAATGAAAAATAAAAATAAAATATATATATATATTTTGCGTTTTTTGGTTCAAAATTTTGCAGCTCCTAGTACCTGCAGATCCGCAGGTACCTGCTGCAGGTACATCCTGACAGGGACAGGATACAATGTACCTGTGGGCCCCTCAGCACAGGCAACATCCACTATCAAAAACTCGACAACAAATAAAAAAATCGATGTCCATTAAAATTCTAGCAAATTCATTCAAATTGGCTACTGCAAAAGAAAATATGGGCAGAGTTTATAAAAATTGGCATTGAAATTTTAAACTTCGACAAACTTCAAATCACAGTGGCAAAAATTTCTGGCAGGCTCATTTCTCCACTGGTGATTCATTTATAAAAAATCCGACATCGATAAATTTAACTGGCGCTTATCAAATCAAAGAATATTCCTTGAAGATTCCCTTGGCCCATGATGATAGTGACGGGCAATAGCACGTCAATCTTAAGCTAAGTAAAGGCAAATATTCCGAGCATCACAAGATTCAACCGACGCAGGGAATATTTTGTTCGGTGGGAGAATATGTTGTTTTGAAAGCCATCAACCCGTCAATTTTGAGACAATATCTTGTTGACATCAGCAATACGTTAGCAACTCATTCAAAATTTTCACCCCCTGCTCCATTTGCATTTTTTAATTTTGCAGGAGAACTTTGGGAGGCTCGTTCTTAGCCATTTAGAGGCCTTTTCACGAGCAATTTTGTTTTGATTTGGGGTAGAATTTCACAGGATTCGTAGTGATATCATCCATTTTTTCTCAAGTGATCCAAATTTTCCATAAAATCAATTTTCTCATCAAATCTGAAGGAGAGTTCTCGGTTGTGGAACTTCAAACGGCTGTAACTTTCACATACGACCTCAGATCGAGGTGATTCTTTTTTTGAAAGTTGATATTTTTTCGAGCACTACATATTGGTGTGATTTTGAGGTTATAATTCTAAGATTAAATTGTACTTTCAGTATTTGGGTCCAACATTGGACATTGTAAAACTCTGGTAACAACTCCAGAATTGTAAATTATAAAGTGCCACCATCATATTTTTCTGGGGGGATCATTGATTGAGTGAATTTGGGGGGGTGTTCTTATGGTGTTTTGATTGCCTTATTTTATTTTATCCGTGTTCTTACAATGGGGAAACATAACATTGAACTCCTAACTCCATATAATTATTCATCATGGAAACAATCAGTATGGAATTATCTAAGGGGAAAAGGTTGCATAGGCTATGTAAAAGAATCTATTCCCGAACCTACTGATGCTGGTGCAAAAGCTTTGTGGGAGATCAATCGTGAGAAAAATATTGGTTACATTTGTTCACCAGTCTCTTTTGATTTACAATTTCATCTTGAATCATTCAAGACACCTAAGGAGGCTTGGGAGACTCTTGAAAACTTGTATGGTAAAAATGATAAGATTATGGGTTGTCAAATTGATAATGATTTGATGAATCTTGATCCAAATTTTTTTGACCACATCCAAGACTATATCTCTAATATTAAGCAACTAAGAACATAGCTAAAGGATTGCAATATTGATAAGGAGGAATTACAATTGATTCTAAATGTGTTATCAAAGCTTGGTCCTGAGTATTGCGTGTTTGTTTCTGGCTTTCACACCAATAGGATTTCTATGGGAACTACATATGTTGTGCCTACATTTGATGCATTTTTTGATCTTCTAATCCAAGAGGAGGCAAAGTTGATTCAAATGGGTCTCATCAAGGTTTCCAAGTCACAAGCATTGGTGGCTAGTGAGCCTAAGGTACATAAAGAATTAAGGAATCCTGATCAGAAACAAAAGAAGAAAAAGAACAAGCCACAAAAGGAATTTGAATCCTCTTCCTCAAAAGGGAAATCATCTAAGAAGGAGAAGCCCACATGTCCATATTGTAAGAAATTTGGGCATGATGAACATCAATGTTATTTAAAACAAATTGATGAGTTGAAGAATATTTTAGCAAGGATAAAATCAATTTGCCTTCAAGTATGTCAAAGGATTCATCATCTTCTTCTAAACCAAAGTTAGAGAAATAAAAGGGGAAAGCAGTTGTTTCCATTGTAAATTCTGAGTCAAGGAGATGGATCCTTGATTCTGGAGCTTCACATCACATGGATTTATCACAGAGTATGTTCTCTTCATTTGAAACTTGTTCGTCACCAGACATCCTGATGGCTAACAACACATATGTGCATGTTTGTGGTAAAGGGTCTATTGAAATAGATGAAGGATCATTCAATGATGTCCTTTGTGTTCATTGTTAACAAATATCCTTTCTATCTATCAGATCACACATGGTAGGGAAGGAAAGAGTGTTGAGTTCACACCAAATTTTGTGATTATTCGAGATTTGCATAGCAGACATATTGTTGCAGTTGGGGAGGTAGATCATCAATCTCGAGTATACACCTTCTCACATTTTTCCTTTGATGTTCCTTCGACTAATGTACACACTCAGGCATCTAGTGTGGACACTTGTGAGGAGATTCAATATGGTCAAGTGAATCTTGGTATTATTTCAACTGAGGTTCAAGAGACATGTGTCGATACTCCATCTCCTACATCTCATGTTGTTTTTTATAATACTAGTATTGCTACATCCATGGATTCTATTGAATCAACACAGTAGGACATTCATTGTCTTCCAGACATAGCTACTTGGGATGAGTGCTTGACAGACATTGCAGGTTTGTTTTGTGAGTCCTATTTTGTAGACTTGGAGGACACAATTGAGTGTATACATATTCTCTTTGATGAAGTTGCTTCGTCTTCTTCAAATGTTGAGGTGGAACCTTTCAACCCTCTTGGTCTTTACCCACACGATCATTCTTCATAGTTTGACATGACTGTGACCACTACTGAGCAACATTTGGAGGAGACACCTTTGTCTTTAGAGGAGATATATTTCTCTTTGGATTTTGTTCTACATCCATCTCCACTAGGTCCTGGATTGTCATCTTCTGCAGTGTGGCCTAGAACACTTGTTGTGATGGTGAAATCTTTCAGCATCGACATGGGGACACCTGAGAAAAGTTCAGAGACATCATACATTTTCATCATTTTTCCTACATATTCCTTTCAGGAATGGGAATATATCCTGCATGCATCCTTGGTTTTCTTTCTTCCTAAGGGGAGGAATATTGTTCGATGATCTTGGATCATCTTCAGCTTCTTGTGTTGAGCATTCATCAACAATGCAGGAGATTTCACCAACAATGCAAGAGATTCTACATTGGGGGACTATATGGTCTCTCTTATTCTTCTCTCTTGGGAGGGAGCTTTGTCCTACGAGTTTTCTCTTTCTCATATTTTGAGATCTTTCATCATTGTATATGGGTACCTAACATGGCCTTGTAGCCGAAACACATCTTTGCATCTTTTCATCCTTTCACCCACCTAAGCTATGCTTAAGGGGGGGTGTTAGTGTAGGTTTTTTAATATTTTTTTCCTACACATTATTAAGTATACTTAGGTTATGTGAGGAAACATGGCGTAATCCATCGATTACATGTGTCACTCTCACCCACACTTGGGTGGTTGAGTCTCACACCCTCTTTTGGCCTTTTTATGCCACCTCACAAAACTACTATCCTGTCTCTTTCTAAGTAGGTTATGCCACATGTTTGACATTTTCCAAGTAGGCATAACTCCCACCTAATTTGGTTATTTAGGAGTTATTACCCCTCTTGGAATTATGTGCCCATATTTTGCTATATAATCAACACTCACCCCTCCCTTCTATCTAGTCCAGATGAGCTCATATCAGCTCGATCAGTTCAAGGGAGTGCTAACGCATATTGTATCATTTTGAGTGTGATAATATCATTATTCTGTTATTGCACCATATTCCAGCAATTCATCCTCTTGTTGCTCTTGTGTAGAAGGTTTATCTTGGTTTTGTAGGTGATCCTGGGTGCTCGAGTTCATCAACAACTCTTACATATCTAGGCTAATTTGGTAAACACAACCAATTAGCATACAATTAACCTAGATAAAAGAAATATGATTGATAATTGAAATAATGGAAATTAAATTAAATGAGCAAATAGATGTGCATATCCCTAAGATTGACGATGGATAAATGATGATGATACTATTATGGATTGATTTATCAAAGCTATAAAATTATCTACTTCAATGACATGCTCTTTAGAATATATATCATTTAAACAAAGTGATGTAGATCGATCATGTTCCCTATGGTGTCAATATCAACAATTGTGAACTTAATTTGACTTGTGAAACTAATTTGAGATACATGCAACTTATTTGATAGAAATTTATCTTAAAATTATATTCACCTTTTAATTTCTAGATATATGGATTTGTCAAGGTGCAGTGTAGAGATTGCTTTGAGGATATTGGGCCAACTTGATAGGTGAGTAGGCTCTCTTAGGTCAAACCCTTTGGTGGACTAAATTAACAATGATGCAAAATATCAAAGACAAAAATTTTAGACATGTAAATAGCCTATATAATGGTGATGTAGATTTAATTACTTTATAGCCCATTGGAATGGAAGTGTTTTCTAATGATTTTCCTTATCAATTCATGTTGCACTCAATTTCTTAAGTGCACAATGAATGTCTTTAAAATGGATGGCATAACATTTTGCGTGAAATATGTGCTAGGTTGACTCACAACAATTGGTAAAATGTAGTAAGAAACTTAGAATTTAAATTTTATGGCTTGAATTTTGGGGGTCAATTTACACTCTATGGGATTGACGTAGGTCAATCTCTCATCTTATAGAAATGATATGATGAGATAAATTGGTGATTTAATAGTAAGGGAATGAATATTTAAGAATGAATGTTAATGTTCTTCAAACAAAGATGAATGGGGATCAGATTTTGAGCCAAATCTAATACAAAAATATGCTAGTTGTCAGTATATTACTACATTAAAGCATTTACATAAAAAAAAACATAATTAAACAAAGAAAAAATATAATTAAATGAAAATAACATAAATATTCTAATTTCACTCTTACAATATGATTAGATTTTATTTTTTAAAAAATATTTTTTAAATATTATAATGATCATATATAAACTTGGATAAACAATTTCCCTTAAATAATTTATTATCCTAACCAAACAAATCAAAATCATCCATCATATATAGCTTTAAAAACCCCCAAAGATAGTGCCACATATTTTTTTATTAATAAATTATTAATTCTTTTAAAAATCAATAACTTATACATTAAGTTGTACTCATATAGATAATAAATATGATTCAATATTATTATTTTAAATATAATAATTTTCTATGAAACACTTTTTTTTTTGTTTTGTTACTATAAGGGTGTCCCCATGACCCAGCCCAACGGTCTAATAGTCCATACCTTGGGAACTTGGGACGAGACTAGTCCCCTGCGGGTGAGATCCCCCGCCCGCCAGAAGTCCCACCTCTTAAACTCGAGAGTGGAATGGAACCCGAGACCAATGGGGAGCAAACCCACTGTCGAAGCCAACTCAACTCCCTGTTCGAGCTTTTGTGAAATGTTTTTTTAATAATAATAATAAGTCATATTTAGCCGATAGGCTACATATAGTGTGAGATTTGAGCCTGAACAAGTCTCACACCTACAAACCACTATTGAGTTGTCAAACAACAAGTTTGAGCTCTCGTTTAATGGTAAATCAGTTTCGTTTAATGGTAAAAGCTTCCAAAATCTCACTTATTACATAAAAGCCAAATAAATATTGATTTGCCAACTGGATGGGAACATCTATTTTCATTTGCAATGTTTTTGCCAATTTGATGACTACTTTCTTTTTTTATTTGTATTGTTTTATACTTTAAATTTGCATGCAAATATTTCAAAATAGAAAACACGTACTCTCTAACATATTAACATATATATACTCAACAACCCGAACTTTGCCATCTTCCATTAACATTCCTATCCCGAAATTTTGGTTAAGAAAATAAACGGTGCTCAATAACAGATTATGAAAAGAAATTGTGATGTTACAGATCGAACTTGCAGCACAGTTTTACGTGTCATTCAAGCTGAGTAAGCGTAACGAATATAAATTCCAGGGAGGAAAGACAAATTTCATGCGCAAACTCAATTGGAAGAAATAATTCAGGGTTTATAATGATGTATTGGAGGAAATCTGAAAATGAGATTTTGAGCCATTTGTAGAGCAGTCTCTTTAGGTTGGTTTCAGGGTGCACCAACTTTAACAACTCCAACAATTTCGTTATAAACAGTTCACTGTTCTTCAATGCATTTATTATCCAATTTAATTCGTTTTCTTGACTAATTTGACCATGGCAATTAATTAAGTTAACTTGAAAGAGAAATGTGTACTATGAAATCTAGAATTATGCGAATCTAGGTCAAGGTTATAGTTATGATCTTGAAATCACTAATATACGTGGATAAAACATAAAAATTAGGCAATATGTAAGTGGGTATTTTGTGATTTAATGATTATAAAGATAAAAATAATAATGGGAGTGAGTTAGGGTTAATATGAATAAAATTCTAGAAAAGAAATGGAAAAGGTTAGAAGTGATGAAGAATAATGTGAGTGAGTTAGGGTTGTTAATATGGACAAATCCCAAGAAAAGAATGGAAAAGGTTAGAAGCGATAATGAATAATGCAGTGGATAGATTAGGTAATTTGCAAACATCTAAGAAAGTTTAACAATGAAATTTACTTTTAAATGAAAGTAACATTGAAGAAGGAAGAAAATAATTTAGAGGAAGGAAATCTAGTGTGGTAGGACAAGTAATGGAAAGAGATATAAGAGATTTTTGGTAAGACATAAGATATTAGGATAAGTTAAAGGCATGCTGTCTTGTAGGTGATTGATGGTTATTTAGAAGATAATAGAACCTAAAAAGGAAGAAAATAATTTAGAGAAAGGAAAGCTAGTGTGGTAGAACAAAGTAATATGTAAGAAGATATAAGGGATCTATGGCAAGAAATTTGACTCCAAGAGAGGTTAAATGCATGTTGCCTTGTAGGCGGTTGATGGTTATTTATAAGAAAATAGAACTTGAAGAAGGAAGAAAATAATTTAGAGAATGAAAATCTATTGTGGTTGGACAAAGTAATACAAATTGATATAAGGGATGTATGGCAACAAATCTAACATTAGGAGAAGTTAAAGGCATGTTGCCTTGTAGGTGATTGATGGTTATTTAGAAGAAAAAAGGACTTGAAAAATGTCAATAAAAGAATGAAGATGATGATAATGTAGAAAAATTAGAAGAAATATTTAGTATGGAAACAAATTTAGATGTATCAACAAGTATTGAGGGGATTGAGCTATGTGCATAGGAATTGAAATAGGGAATTTTCATGGTAGAGGGAGGAATATAATGTGGAGTGGTAGTATGAGATGTAAATGTCACTAGTGAGAGAAGGGGTAGGAACAATGGAGGTGTTAGGAATAGAAGTGGGCATAACATAGAAGGTGGATGAAATATTCACATTGGGTGTTGTGGAGGGATAAAGGTCAATGTGACAAGTAGGTATACTGATGCTATCTAAGAAAAGGCACACCTATGGGATGGAAGTGGAAGAAGGGATTGTCGGTGAAGAATGGGGAAAGGTATATATACTAATCAAATAGTTATGGGTAGTAATCTTATCACTACTTCAAATGTTTTATAATTCAAATGGTTTGTTGATGAAAATATTATGCATTGCCACAATAAAATCTAAAATAGTATGTTCTTAGATAAAAATTTATTGTTCAAGATGTACCTCATGATCACAATCACCATCCTCAACATGAATATTATTAGTAGAAATAATAGTAGTATTCAAGTAATTAACATAACCATTCTCAATAGGTTTATCCATTTGAGGATTCAGGCATCCCTTATTCTCAAGGGGAGATGAGATGGATGAGATTTTAGCATATAAATAGCTCTCAAATCTTGATAAGACAAAATGATATGAGTATTTACTAAGGGATGATATAAATCAGAAAAATCATTCAATAATTAGATTTGAAACAAGTGTAAAATCCAAACCCTAAAGGGAAAAGCAAGGGTGGATAGCATGAGAGAAAAATAATCTGATCAAGAAATAATAATAAAAATCCAAAAAAAAATACACTAATGAATGAACATACAAGAGCACAATTAAACCCCAGTAAAATCAAATATGAAAGTGAAGCAATAAAAAACATGTATGAAACATTAATTTTCAGGGAAGAAATATTAATTCATTTAAGAAGATATTGGGTTCAAAATAAATGTAGAATTTAATTACTCTTATACACTCACACATAGACACACACATATATGTATATTTGTGCCTATATATATGTGTATATGTGTGTATATATGTATATATACATATATTTATACATACATACATATATACATATACATACATACATACATACATACATACATACATACATACATACATACATACATACATACATACATATAAATAGGATAATTAAAAAAATACAATCAATTAGCAAATAATTAACCTCGATAAAATAATTGTGGTTGATGATCAAAATAAATGTGTAGAAATTAAACTAAATTCAAGATAAATATGAATAGAGCATACCATTCTAGATTGATTTCCGAATGTCATAAAATTATCTGCTTTAGTTTGACATGCTTTTTAGAATCTATTTAACCTTAAATAGCTGATGTAGACCAATCATGTGCCTTATGAGGTCAATCTCAAATATTATTAACCTAATTTGGCACATGGAACTGATTGAAAATGCATAAGAATTATTTCATAGAAACTAGATACATGAAAATCTATTCATCCTTCACCTTCTAAATACATGGATTTGTGAAGGTGGGGTTTAAAGACAACTTTGACTCCATCTTGGGCCATCTTGATAGGTGAGTAGGTTCTCTTAGGTCAAACACCTTAGTAGACCAAATTAACGATGATAGAAAAGATCAAAGACTGCATTTGTAGACATACAAATGACCTATATATTGATGATGTAGATTCAATTACTTTATATTTCTTTAGAATCAAAGCGTGCTTTAATGGTTTTCTTATTGATTCATCTTGCATCCTATACATTTGCCTAAGTGCACAATGAATGTATTTAAATAGGATGACATAACAACAAGTTGCATGAAATATGCTCTACGTTGACTCATAATAACTAGTAAAATAGAGCAAACACATTATATTTTAAATTTAGCGACTTGAATTTTGGGGGTCAATTCTACACTTTGTAGGGTTGACCTAGGTCAATATCTCATCTTATAAAAATTATATGATGGGATAAATTCATAATCTAATAGTAAAATAGTGAATGTCTAAGAATCTATAATAATAGTATATAAATAAAATTGAAAAAAATTTAAATTGTGAATAAAATCTAATACAAGAATAATCCACTTATTGATATTCAACTACATTAAATAGAAAACATTAAAAATTATAGAAACAATATATTTAAAAATAATAATATATTGATCATGTATGAACTTTGATAAGCAATCTCCCTCAAACAATTTATCATCCTAAACAAGCAAGCAAAAAGTGTGGAGCATATATATCTTAAAAAATTAAAAGTCCACTTCCCCAAAGATAATGCCACATATTATTTATAAGAATTATAAAAAAATAAAAAGTCAATAACTTAAATATTAAGTTATAATCTATAGATAATAAATACAATTTATTAGTATTATAAATATATAACTTTTTTCTATGAAACATTTTTTAATTTATTAATGATAAAAAGTCATTCAACTACTCGATCTTGCCCTACCTTCCATTAACATACCTACCCCAAAATATCGGGAAGAAAATAAACGGTGTTCAATAACAGATTATGAAAGCAATTATTAGAGATCGAACTTGGAGAAAGGCAAAGCCAAATTTACGTGTCATTCAAGCTGAGTAAGCGTATTGAAGGAAAGACAAATTTCTTGCCTAAACTCAACTGGAATAAAGAAATCTGAAAATGAGATTTAGAGAGCAGTCGCCTTAGGTTGGTTGCAGGGTGCACCAACTTTAACAACTCCAAATATTTCGTTATAATCAGTTCTCCACCACTTTTAGAATTATTTAAATTTAGAAATAAAATTATGAAAATTAGATTGGACAGTTTTCGATAGTTTTCAATTTTTTAACAAAGGCAATCTCACATTTGTCATTTGAATTTTTATAGTGCAGATTTAAATATATAGTCGATAAAATTTTATTACGTATTACATTAGTTTGAATAGAAGATATGGTGGTATTGAAGAACACTATTGGAACTTGCTATGTTATGAGAGAAAGGTGAGTAACTTTCCACCTTTCATCTTAGTTAAGCCATGTCCATCAATTCAACAACAAAGCAATGCATGCAATTGATAATAATGTGGTTAAGTTGACGATTGAACGAACGTGTAATGAGTGATAGGGATACAAGTTATTTTGAGTATCATGAATGTTGGTAGTGAGTGTGATGGAGTGTGATGCTAGATTATCATAATGATCTATGGGTGATGTACTTTAATACATGTTTTAGGTACATAATTTCAAAGTTTTGGAGTATGAACCGACAAATAATAGTTGGGTGGCATTGAGTTGGCTCAAGGGCCAATGATGAATTTTGAGATTTAAAAAGTGGATCAATCCGTCACATTCAATTTTGACTTGGGTAGATAAAGTATGAAATTGAGAAACAAGACTAGTTTGAATAAATGTAAAATAGTGCTAATGAATGTAAATATGAGTCAAGAGTCAATTAGACTATTAATCTTGTGTCAAAATCATATGCTAAGAAAATGCACTTATGGCATCCATGCAAAATGCTATAAAATGAAGAGAAAAAAGTAATCAATACACTTTTCACCCTTACGTTTTTTTCCACTTTGGTGTGCATGTGAATCTACATGAACAAGTATACCAATACAAAAATAAAAAGATAAGAAAAACTAAAAGCAAAATAACCAAAGCAATAATTCAAATTCAACTTATGAATTGTGCATAAACTTGAGAGTGTAACTAGAAAATGACATGGCCCCCTTGATTTTGTGTTCCAAAATGGGTATACACAAATTGCACTCTACAAAAATATCTATGCTAGTTACATTCAAATAAGAAATAACAAATAAATGAACCTACATATAGGACTTGGTTTTTAGACACTCATACTAGATTAGATTTGAATAAATGGTGTTGGAGAAGAGACTAAAATGACTATAAAAATGAACTAATACCCAAAATCTACAAGTGAATTTGGAAATAAATGACTTTAAGATAATTTTCCATTATATTTCGTATTGGTAATTCCATATATACATGAAAGTACATAAAAAGTTTTTGTTGTAAATTGATATAAAAAAGGGAAAAAGAGGGTTGGACATTCAGAACACCGTGAGCTGGAGCAGTTGGCAGGGCTGACTAGTTAATTTAATCTGCTTCATTTCAGAGGAACATATACCCCAGGTAGGCGCTATCCCTATGGTTGTCAAGGTTGGAAGTATACAAAGTAGTAAGGAATGGAAGGAGGGGAACTATTTCCCTTTGTTATAGAAACTAAGGAATGCCATCAGTTGATGGAATTCCTATGGTTGGATGAGCAATGGCAAGAACATTGTCTAAATTTCCCAAGAAGTCGGGCTGCACTATCATCACCACAACAAAACAAACTTTAGCCACAGAGAGGCTGAGATCCAAAAGAGAAGCAATGGATCATGAAGCCAGGTCTGAATTCAGTCTATAATAGGCCTTGACATTCATGAAAGTCTCTCTGAGGACCATGCGTAGAAATGCTCTAGTGGAAGGAGTCCCAAGGAAGAATACTTTTCTAAGCCTTTGGTTCATAATTCAGCCTAGAATGTTGGTTTGGCGATGAACATAGGTGAGGAAAATTGGAGTACCCATAGCTTGGAAGTAAGAAAGCACACACAAAGGAAAATAAAAATTGAAAAAATATGAAGATAGAAGTGAGGAATTTGAGGAAAAGTGTTGAATTTATAGAAAGTTGTGAGAAATCTGTGGTACATAGTTGCCTCGATAGAAAATCTTGGGAATGAAAGTTGAGGTGGCATAAGTACAATTTTCTCCAGAATTAAAAGTTAAATCAAATAAATTCTCAAGAAACTAGTGTCCAATGCTTTGAGGTTTCTAGTATGAAGATCATGAATCAAGCAAATTCAAGATTTCAGAATTAAATGGTGGTCATTTTAGTTTATTTCATCAAGTCGTATTAATTATGAGTTGTCCAAGTGTGATGTTTGAAAAGAAGGTTGAGTCGATAAGGTGGCACATGTCAGCATGTTGAGAAGTTTGAGGGAGGCAATGCGTGCGTG
Organism: Sequoia sempervirens; assembly: GCA_007258455.2. NCBI lineage: Eukaryota > Viridiplantae > Streptophyta > Pinopsida > Cupressales > Cupressaceae > Sequoia > Sequoia sempervirens. The sequence goes on from VDFB02373365.1 coordinate 151,186,678, forward strand.
ATTAGGCGTGCGAATTAAATGAAGGGAATGATGGTTGGGCTTAAGTATAATTATGACACTTCTAGTGGATTAATATAGGTGCAGAGCTACCAAAATTGAAAATTGTCAGTCAAGTTTATTTTAGTGGGTTGCCTAGAAGTTAAAATGGAGGGATGGTAATTGATGTCTCTAAATTTAGAACTAATCGAGTGATTTGATAACTTGTAGATAAATTTAACTTATGATTATTTTTTGGCAGATAGTGAATTGCAGTTAGTTGAAATCTAGCATAAGGATGATAAAATTTAGTTCAAAAGTTTCACATATAGGAAATTTATTAACTGCATCTTTTGGGAATTGGTGAAATGATGAATTAAATTTACATTGAGTGAAAAATCAAAAGATGACCTTCGCTATCACTATAATTCCCATCCTAATAGCAGGCTTCATTTCTTGCAAGTTGAAGCAAAAGAGCTTATAAAGAAATATCAAATAAAAAAAAGAAAAACATGAATATCAAAAGAGAAAATTCAATTCTTTAGGTGATCCAAATATATCTACTGGGGCTATAGATGCTTGACTAACAGTAGAGCTATGTTTGGGGGAATTACAAAGATAAACTTGTCGGGGCTATGGATGCTTGACTGGCAACAAGACTTTATCCAAGGTTGGCTTTGGAGGATTTCTAAATTATGTAGCTCTATGTTGATGAATTAGTCTTTTCACCAAGTTCTAGAGATGAGAATTAATCAATGCACACACTGATACTTTTTGATGGATTTTTATAATTTTATGCTAGGATTCGAGTAAAGGAAATGAGCTATTGCAAGAAGATATACAAATCCTATTTTGTACTAATCTTATTTGAGTGGGGGCTTGTTGCAAATTTTTGTGTTGATCCTATTGTAGAAAGGAGATGGGAAGCACATTTAGTAGAATTGAGATAGAGAAGTTTAACGGAGGAAACTTTGAGCTATGGAAGCTCAAGATTGAAGACATGATTTAGACCATGACTTGTGGATAGGTGGAACTATGCCAACAAGCATGAAACAAGAATATTGGGACTAATGGATAGGAAGGCTAAGGGTTTGATAAGACTCTATTTAGCTTATTCAGTACTCCTAAACATTCATGAAGAGAAGACTACTGCACTTCTTTGGAAGAAACTTGCTCATATTTATTAGACTAAGTCCCTAATAAATAAGTTGTTCTCGCAAAAGAAGGTATTCTTTGTGAATGGAGGAAGGAGGATATGTCACAGATCATATGAATTCATTCAACATGCTTGTTGCCCAATTGAACTCTGTTGGTGTCAAAATGGAAGAGGAGGATCATTGCATGACTTTTATGTGCTCACTACTAGATTCTTGGGACCATATTGTCATGACCATTGGAAGTACCACTACCACCTTTAAGACGGATGAAGGAGTTGCATCATTTCTATCTGAAGAGATGCAGAGAAAATATTTTGAAATAACTAAGGAGGCTCTGGTGGTTCGAGGAAGAATGAAAGAAAAAGGAAAAAAAGAACATAAAGAAAGAAAAGTCAGAATCCAAATCCTGTGGGAGATGTGTCTTCTAGTAAGACCAAGGTGAAATATTGGAATTACATAAAATTTGGTCATTTCCACAAAGATTGCAAGGAGGAGAAAAAGAAGAAAAAGAAGACATTCTTTGATTCTAAATTTGATAAATCCTCTCAGGATGATGCATATATCCTTTGTTGCTACCTTGGCAATGCATGCATTGCAAGATGTGTGGCTAATAGACTCTGGTGCTTCTTTCCACATGACTTCACATTGAGATTGGTTTTCTAAGTATGAAATTTATGATGGTGGGAAGGTGTACCTGGGTGATAACTCTCACCTAAATATTGTTGGCCGTGGAAGATTCAAGATAAGATTCCCAAATGGTAGAGTGAAGGGGATTGATGGTGTCCTACATATCCCTCGTTTGGCACAAAACCTTCTTTTTGTAAGTAAGTTGAATGGTGTGGGTGTGCAAGTTGTTTTCTCGAATGGAGGATGCAAGATGACAAGAGGAGATATAGTCCTTGCTAAGGGTGTTCAGATAGGCACTCTATTTCAGCAAGATACATGCACAGTTCAGTGCAATAGTTCTTCTATGGAAAATAAAAGAACTCTTGAGTCACTATCCTCGCCATTCAAACCAACAATAAAGAAGAAAGTTGCATCTACTATCGATGGTTGTGTTTTTTGGGTACCCAAGGGTGCTCATGCTTTGGAGATGAAGTTACCTGGTGAGAAGACAATGCTTTGGCACCAAAGACTTGGTCACATTGGTGAAAAGGGTTTAAGAACCTTGAAAAATAAATGTCTTGTTGAGGAGCTTGATGATTGCAATCTTGAGTTTGATTTTTGCAAACATTGTGTTTATTGAAAGAAAAACCATGTCTAGTTTTATCACAATTCTCACAAATCTTCTGGGGTTTTGGACTATGTGCATTCTAATGCTTTTGGTCCTGTAAATGTTCCTTTGTTATCAAAATCTATATATTTTGTTTCTTTCATAGATGATTATAGTAGAAGGACATTTATTTATTTTCTTAGAAGTAAATCTGAAGTCTTCAATCAGCTTAAGGAGTTTAAGGGCTTGGTAGAAAATTGTAGTAGGAAGATTAAGTGTTTGGGGACTGATAATGGTGGTGAGTTTTGTGTTGAAAATGGAGGTAATTATGTAGCTTAAGACTTGTAAACCTATGAGACTGTAGATCTAATTAAGTGTTCTTTGTTACAATTCTTTGTGTATGATTATTTGTTTAGATCAATTTTACCAATTGTAGAAAGAGATAGAATATTGTAGAAGAATGAGAAAAGAAGATAGAAGTGACCTAACATATATGTGGAGAAACCCTTTCAGGAAAAAACTCCACCAAAATCAATAATGCTTGTATTATTTAACCTTAGAACAATATTACAATAATATTGTATCAATCCTTGATTGATATGCTTCCTTGCCTTCAACAATCCCTCTTCACAACTTGCAATAAACCCTCATGGAA
>VDFB02373365.1:151189778-151268369 GCA_007258455.2 Sequoia sempervirens
TGATCCATTTTGAAAACCTAGGAGATACTTTTGACAAGGCCACATGATTTTGATATAGACATTTTTGTATGATGTGTCAATGTTTGATACTCAAGAATTGTTTTAATAAAAACAATAATGAGCATAAATTTCCTTGTTTGTTCTTTGTTTGAGACCAAGTGACCACAATGTTTTGAATCAAGTAACCAAGGGAAACTTGCTTTGTGGGTTCAATTCTTAAAATTTGGTTTAGCATGAATTATTTTTATCACATAGAAGTCTTGATTATAAATTGTTTAAGACTAAGATGTCTACAAAAAAGCAAGTTTTTTTCCACAAAAGCTTGAAATTTGTAAAAACGAAAGTGCTAAATTATAGTTCCCTAGGTTTACTTTGATATAATGAGTAAAGATATGAACAAAGATACTAGGAAGCATACTAATATATTGTTTTGATAAAAGCAAGATATACTTAGATGCATGTAGTAGTACAATGTCCTTCAAGTGCACTCAATTATGTTCAAATGGTTTGAAGTTTTAGTCATGACCATGTTGATGTTTGTTTTGAGTGTTTGAATGATAAGCAATGCATTTACCAACTCAATAGGTAAGGGGGATATTTCGTAAGAGTTCTTCCATAAATCTTACTAAGCAAAGTTTCATACCACCAATCAAGCACATTGCTAGCTAGTAGACTTAAAGGAACGTCTCCTCACAGTAGGCTTACCACCCGAAGGTTAATACATATCCAAGGAGTGGGTGAATAAGGTATACTAAGGTCATGTACCACATTGAAACCCCTAGCCTTGAAAGAGCGTGAACCCTAGAAAGACACCTTACGCCTCAACCCTGAACTGAACATGGTAAGTGACTTCTTGTGATGATGCTATCATGTTGCAATTATATGACTCAACACAATAGACAATCGGTCTTAGGCTTGTAGATACAATGGCTTGTAGTGACTCAATGAACACCCATGGTATAACATCAGACATGAGACACTAAAGTCGCTAATCAACCAATGTGTGGTCTATACACCCACATCAAAATTGACATGCATGGTATGCATCATAGGATAAGTACTACTTGCTTTCGCTTTCAAACCCTTTATATAGCTTGCCAAAACACATGCTTGGAGGTTGCCTTGAGTTCTCCATTGCAAGATGTATCTCAAGGAAGGCTCCCTCTACCAAAATAAAAAGAAGGAATGCTATTTCTCTTTACGTAAGATCGCACAAAGCGCAAGGGGAGAGGATATGTAGCAAGCCTTGGGTGACTCAAAGAAAAAATAGTGCAAACTAGAAGTGTTTCTCTTCACCCAAGATCACACGAAGTGCAAGGGGAGAGGATATACAGTACTAGTCTACCAAGAAAATCAAACAAAGAAAAAACTTATTCATTTTAGGTGCACTAAAGATAAATGTGAAATGAATTTTAAAGCACCAAACATAAGTGTGAGATTTGTTTTGTTCAATTTTAAATCCCAAACCAAGGTGAGATTGTGTGGTTCATTTTTATGTCCAAATTGAAAGTATAAGTTACATTGTTTATTAATAAACCCAAATTGAAGTGTGATTTAATTAAAGCATAAAAGTAAAATCCATTCAGGTCATCCTTCACATAAGTGTTTAAAAACACTTTGGGAAATTTGACAAGGTAAATTAAATTGAAGTATTGACAAACACTTTTTTCTTCAACCATGCTTTTCATGCTCAATCTGATCTTGCCAATTGTTAGTCCTTTAATCAACAAACACAAATCGAAAAAAAATTAGGGTTAGAAATCAAATCAAATTGCAAGTTTGGATTTAACCCTAGATTTTACCTATCTGGTTTAACTACAAGTGTGTGGATTTGTTAGATAGGTGCATTGGATTGTCAGGGACAAGTGTGTTGGGATTTGCAACTATGTTGGTTTGCCTCTGAACAAGTGCGCTTGGTTTTCAAGTGTGTGGCTTTTTCAAGCTTCAAGTGTGCCACTCTGTCAAACCTACAATAGAAAACCAAAAATTATTAGATACATTGCAATATCAAGTGCACAACTTTTTATCTCACAAATGCACTCCAATGCAAAAAATGTGCTGTAATGCAACAAGTGCACAACTCTGTATCTGAACAAGTGCGTTGTCCTACCTATGGTTCTTGCAAACATGAAAATCTCAAGCAATTTTTTTCAAATAGGGGCATAAGGTCCCACCGGGCGTGCCAAAAATGTGAACATGAATATTAACCAAGTTAAACACAATTGAATTAAGCAAGTAAATCAATGAATTAACCTAACTAAGTCATATTCCCAATGACATTCTTGAAATATCAACTAAGAAGCCATTAAAAACCAAATAACATGAAATTCTCAAATGACAACCTATTTAACACTCAAACCTCATCCCATTGGGGGATTAGTGTTGAATTGATGTGGAATGATCTACCCTTTTCTAATCCCATTGTTGAAGCAAGCTTTGAATGATGGACTCTAATGGTGAAATGAATGGAAAATGCTCAAATGCTCTCAAAATGGATATAACAATGGCTATAGTTCAATTACTCTAATGCTTTGTGGATCATTTACTCATAAAATGAGGGCTATTTATAAGATTTTTAGGTGAATCAATGGCTAGGATCAATTTAGTTAATCAATGGATAGAAATGGATGAGAAGGAATGACATGGATCAAGAATCAAATGAAGGATCAAGATTGAAAGATCACATGGATTGATAAAATTAATCAAGGGTTGCAATTGATTTCAACAAACATGTAAATCCTTAAAATTAGGAGGAATGTGCAAGATATTTCCATGTTGGAGGGAAATATTTGAATTTGAATTGGAGGAATATTCTTGAGAATATTCTATTGCAAGTGGGAGAAGTTGGAGGAATTAGAAGATATTAATCAATTAAATAATTAAAATATTATTTAATTGTGCAAGATGAAAGAATTTAGGATTTTAATTAAACAAATAAATCATTTAATTAAAAGGGTGGGATTAATGACACTTAATCAAATAATTAAGATTATTTAATCAAATGAGAGGAAAGGGATTTAATTAAATAATTTGCATAATTCAATCAAATAGGATAAAAAATAGCATGAAAGAGGTGAATTAATCTAATAATGTTGATTATCCAATTAATAGAAGAAAATGATGAATTTAATTAAATAATCAAGATTATTTAATTAAATAGATGAAAGTGGTCAAATCAAGACAAAAATGGTGTTATATTTTGAATCAAATGTGTGATATTGATCAAGACAATTTTAGGTTTCTACAAAGATAATATTGGGTTCACCAAAAATATAGGAGAATTTAATCACTCTTGCATATATATCTTGTTAGTGTAGGTTTTTTAATATTTATTTTTCATACACATTATTAAGCATACTTAGGTTATGTGAGACATGGTTTATGTGAGGAAACGTGGCGTAATCCATCAATTACATGTGTCACTCTCACCCACATTTGGGTGGTTGAATCTCACACCCTCTTTTGGTCTTTTATGCCACCTCACAAAACTACTATCCTGTCTCTTTCTGAGTAGGTTATGCCACATGTTCGACATTTTCCAAGTAGGCATAACTCCCACCTAATTTGGTTATTTGGGAGTTATTACCCCTCTTGGAATTATGTGCTCATATTCTGTTATATAATCAACACTCACCTCTCCCTTCTTTCTAGTCCAGATGAGCTCATATCAATGCAATCAGTTCAAGGGAGTGCTAACACGTATTGTATCATTTTGAGTGTGATAATATCATTATTCTATTATTGCACCATATTCCAACAATTCATCCTCTTGTTGCTCTCATGTAGAAGGTTTATCTTGGTTTTGCAGGTGATCCTAGGTGCTCGAGTTCATCAACAACTCTTACATGATATCAGAGCGTTCAAATCTACAAGCCCCTTCTCGATTTGGGAGGAATTCAGAATTGAGCGTTTGTTGGGAGCATTTTGAGCCAAAACAGACTATGCCATTGAGTCCAAAAGGCCCAAAAACCCCCATTTTCATACATAATTTGTCCAATTTGGACAAAGTTGAATTTGGGGCAAAATTTGTTTTACCTGAGCACCCCTTGCACGCATTTCGATGTGAATTAGCTGAGTAAATTTTTTTACAATTATATATTATCAAAAATTTGTTTATATTTGTGATTTTTTTTTGAAAAAAATTGAAAAAATATATATAAAAAAGAATTTAGATTGATTTATATCTGCAATTTTTTTTTTGTAAATAAAAAAATTGAAAAAAATAAAAATAAATATAAAATGAAAAATAAAAATAAAATATATATATATATATATATATATATATATATATATATATATATATATATATATATATATATTTTGCATTTTTTGGTTCAAAATTTTGCAGCTCCTAGTACCTGCAGATCCGCGGGTACCTGCTGCAGGTACATCCTGATAGGGACAGGATACAACATACCCGTGGGCCCCTCAGCACAGGCAACATCCACTGTCAAAAACTCGACAACAAATAAAAAAATCGATGTCCATTAAAATTCTAGAAAATTCATTCAAATTGGCTACTGCAAAAGAAAATATGGGCAAAGTTTATAAAAATTGGCGTTGAAATTTTAAACTCCGACAAACTTCAAATCACAGTGGCAAAAATTTCTGGCAGGCTCATTTCTCCACTGGTGATTCATTTGTAAAAAAATTCGACATCGATAAATTTAACTGGCGCTTATCAAATCAAAGAATATTCCTTGAAGATTCCCTTGGCCCATGACGATAGTGACGGGCAATAGCACGCCAATCTTAAGCTAAGTAAAGGCAAATATTCCGAGCATCACAAGATTCAACCGACGCAGGGAATATTTTGTTCGGTGGGAGAATATGTTGTTTTGAAAGCCATCAGCCCGTCAATTTTGAGACAATATCTTGTTGACATCAGCAATACGTTAGCAACTCATTCAAAATTTTCACCCCCTGCTCCATTTGCATTTTTTTATTTTGCAGGAGAACTTTGGGAGGCTCGTTCTTAGCCATTCAGAGGCCTTTTCACGAGCAATTTTGTTTTGATTTGGGGTAGAATTTCACAGGATTCATAGTGATATCATCCATTTTTTCTCAAGTGATCCAAATTTTCCATAAAATCAATTTTCTTATCAAATCTGAAGGAGAGTTCTCGGTTGTGGAACTTCAAACGGCTGTAACTTTCACATACGACCTCAGATCGAGGTGATTCTTTTTTTGAAAGTTGATATTTTTTCGAGCACTACATATTGGTGTGATTTTGAGGTTATAATTCTAAGATTAAATTGTACTTTCAGTATTTGGGTCCAACATTGGACATTGTAAAACTCTGGTAACAACTCCAGAATTGTAAATTATAAAGTGCCACCATCATATTTTTCTGGGGGGATCATTGATTGAGTGAATTTGGGGGGGTGTTCTTATGGTGTTTTGATTGCCTTATTTTATTTTATCTGTGTTCTTACAATGGGGAAACATAACATTGAACTCCTAACTCCATATAATTATTCATCATGGAAACAATCAGTATGGAATTATCTAAGGGGAAAAGGTTGCATAGGCTATGTAAAAGAATCTATTCCCGAACCTACTGATACTGGTGCAAAAGCTTTGTGGGAGATCAATCGTGAGAAAAATATTGGTTACATTTGTTCACCAGTCTCTTTTGATTTACAATTTCATCTTGAATCATTCAAGACACCTAAGGAGGCTTGGGAGACTCTTCAAAACTTGTATGGTAAAAATGATAAGATTATGGGTTGTCAAATTGATAATGGTTTGATGAATCTTAATCCAATTTTTTTTGACCACATCCAAGACTATATCTCTAATATTAAGCAACTAAGAACATAGCTAAAGGATTGCAATATTGATAAGGAGGAATTACAATTGATTCTGAATGTGTTATCAAAGCTTGGTCCTGAGTATTGCGTGTTTGTTTCTGGCTTTCACACCAATAGGATTTCTATGGGAACTACATATGTTGTGCCTACATTTGATGCATTTTTTGATCTTCTAATCCAAGAGGAGGCAAAGTTGATTCAAATGGGTCTCATCAAGGTTTCCAAGTCACAAGCATTGGTGGCTAGTGAGCCTAAGGTACATAAAGAATTAAGGAATCCTGATCAGAAACAAAAGAAGAAAAAGAACAAGCCACAAAAGGAATTTGAATCCTCTTCCTCAAAAGGGAAATCATCTAAGAAGGAGAAGCCCACATGTCCATATTGTAAGAAATTTGGGCATGATGAACATCAATGTTATTTAAAACAAATTGATGAGTTGAAGAATATTTTAGCAAGGATAAAATCAATTTGCCTTCAAGTATGTCAAAGGATTCATCATCTTCTTCTAAACCAAAGTTAGAGAAATAAAAGGGGAAAGCAGTTGTTTCCATTGTAAATTCTGAGTCAAGGAGATGGATCCTTGATTCTGGAGCTTCACATCACATGGATTTATCACAGAGTATGTTCTCTTCATTTGAAACTTGTTCGTCACCAGACATCCTGATGGCTAACAACACATATGTGCATGTTTGTGGTAAAGGGTCTATTGAAATAGATGAAGGATCATTCAATGATGTCCTTTGTGTTCATTGTTAACAAATATCCTTTCTATCTATCAGATCACACATGGTAGGGAAGGAAAGAGTGTTGAGTTCACACCAAATTTTGTGATTATTCGAGATTTGCATAGCAGACATATTGTTGCAGTTGGGGAGGTAGATCATCAATCTCGAGTATACACCTTCTCACATTTTTCCTTTGATGTTCCTTCGACTAATGTACACACTCAGGCATCTAGTGTGGACACTTGTGAGGAGATTCAATATGGTCAAGTGAATCTTGGTATTATTTCAACTGAGGTTCAAGAGACATGTGTCGATACTCCATCTCCTACATCTCATGTTGTTTTTTATAATACTAGTATTGCTACATCCATGGATTCTATTGAATCAACACAGTAGGACATTCATTGTCTTCCAGACATAGCTACTTGGGATGAGTGCTTGACAGACATTGCAGGTTTGTTTTGTGAGTCCTATTTTGTAGACTTGGAGGACACAATTGAGTGTATACATATTCTCTTTGATGAAGTTGCTTCGTCTTCTTCAAATGTTGAGGTGGAACCTTTCAACCCTCTTGGTCTTTACCCACACGATCATTCTTCATAGTTTGACATGACTGTGACCACTACTGAGCAACATTTGGAGGAGACACCTTTGTCTTTAGAGGAGATATATTTCTCTTTGGATTTTGTTCTACATCCATCTCCACTAGGTCCTGGATTGTCATCTTCTGCAGTGTGGCCTAGAACACTTGTTGTGATGGTGAAATCTTTCAGCATCGACATGGGGACACCTGAGAAAAGTTCAGAGACATCATACATTTTCATCATTTTTCCTACATATTCCTTTCAGGAATGGGAATATATCCTGCATGCATCCTTGGTTTTCTTTCTTCCTAAGGGGAGGAATATTGTTCGATGATCTTGGATCATCTTCAGCTTCTTGTGTTGAGCATTCATCAACAATGCAGGAGATTTCACCAACAATGCAAGAGATTCTACATTGGGGGACTATATGGTCTCTCTTATTCTTCTCTCTTGGGAGGGAGCTTTGTCCTACGAGTTTTCTCTTTCTCATATTTTGAGATCTTTCATCATTGTATATGGGTACCTAACATGGCCTTGTAGCCGAAACACATCTTTGCATCTTTTCATCCTTTCACCCACCTAAGCTATGCTTAAGGGGGGGTGTTAGTGTAGGTTTTTTAATATTTTTTTCCTACACATTATTAAGTATACTTAGGTTATGTGAGGAAACATGGCGTAATCCATCGATTACATGTGTCACTCTCACCCACACTTGGGTGGTTGAGTCTCACACCCTCTTTTGGCCTTTTTATGCCACCTCACAAAACTACTATCCTGTCTCTTTCTAAGTAGGTTATGCCACATGTTTGACATTTTCCAAGTAGGCATAACTCCCACCTAATTTGGTTATTTAGGAGTTATTACCCCTCTTGGAATTATGTGCCCATATTTTGCTATATAATCAACACTCACCCCTCCCTTCTATCTAGTCCAGATGAGCTCATATCAGCTCGATCAGTTCAAGGGAGTGCTAACGCATATTGTATCATTTTGAGTGTGATAATATCATTATTCTGTTATTGCACCATATTCCAGCAATTCATCCTCTTGTTGCTCTTGTGTAGAAGGTTTATCTTGGTTTTGTAGGTGATCCTGGGTGCTCGAGTTCATCAACAACTCTTACATATCTAGGCTAATTTGGTAAACACAACCAATTAGCATACAATTAACCTAGATAAAAGAAATATGATTGATAATTGAAATAATGGAAATTAAATTAAATGAGCAAATAGATGTGCATATCCCTAAGATTGACGATGGATAAATGATGATGATACTATTATGGATTGATTTATCAAAGCTATAAAATTATCTACTTCAATGACATGCTCTTTAGAATATATATCATTTAAACAAAGTGATGTAGATCGATCATGTTCCCTATGGTGTCAATATCAACAATTGTGAACTTAATTTGACTTGTGAAACTAATTTGAGATACATGCAACTTATTTGATAGAAATTTATCTTAAAATTATATTCACCTTTTAATTTCTAGATATATGGATTTGTCAAGGTGCAGTGTAGAGATTGCTTTGAGGATATTGGGCCAACTTGATAGGTGAGTAGGCTCTCTTAGGTCAAACCCTTTGGTGGACTAAATTAACAATGATGCAAAATATCAAAGACAAAAATTTTAGACATGTAAATAGCCTATATAATGGTGATGTAGATTTAATTACTTTATAGCCCATTGGAATGGAAGTGTTTTCTAATGATTTTCCTTATCAATTCATGTTGCACTCAATTTCTTAAGTGCACAATGAATGTCTTTAAAATGGATGGCATAACATTTTGCGTGAAATATGTGCTAGGTTGACTCACAACAATTGGTAAAATGTAGTAAGAAACTTAGAATTTAAATTTTATGGCTTGAATTTTGGGGGTCAATTTACACTCTATGGGATTGACGTAGGTCAATCTCTCATCTTATAGAAATGATATGATGAGATAAATTGGTGATTTAATAGTAAGGGAATGAATATTTAAGAATGAATGTTAATGTTCTTCAAACAAAGATGAATGGGGATCAGATTTTGAGCCAAATCTAATACAAAAATATGCTAGTTGTCAGTATATTACTACATTAAAGCATTTACATAAAAAAAAACATAATTAAACAAAGAAAAAATATAATTAAATGAAAATAACATAAATATTCTAATTTCACTCTTACAATATGATTAGATTTTATTTTTTAAAAAATATTTTTTAAATATTATAATGATCATATATAAACTTGGATAAACAATTTCCCTTAAATAATTTATTATCCTAACCAAACAAATCAAAATCATCCATCATATATAGCTTTAAAAACCCCCAAAGATAGTGCCACATATTTTTTTATTAATAAATTATTAATTCTTTTAAAAATCAATAACTTATACATTAAGTTGTACTCATATAGATAATAAATATGATTCAATATTATTATTTTAAATATAATAATTTTCTATGAAACACTTTTTTTTTTGTTTTGTTACTATAAGGGTGTCCCCATGACCCAGCCCAACGGTCTAATAGTCCATACCTTGGGAACTTGGGACGAGACTAGTCCCCTGCGGGTGAGATCCCCCGCCCGCCAGAAGTCCCACCTCTTAAACTCGAGAGTGGAATGGAACCCGAGACCAATGGGGAGCAAACCCACTGCCGAAGCCAACTCAACTCCCTGTTCGAGCTTTTGTGAAATGTTTTTTTAATAATAATAATAAGTCATATTTAGCCGATAGGCTACATATAGTGTGAGATTTGAGCCTGAACAAGTCTCACACCTACAAACCACTATTGAGTTGTCAAACAACAAGTTTGAGCTCTCGTTTAATGGTAAATCAGTTTCGTTTAATGGTAAAAGCTTCCAAAATCTCACTTATTACATAAAAGCCAAATAAATATTGATTTGCCAACTGGATGGGAACATCTATTTTCATTTGCAATGTTTTTGCCAATTTGATGACTACTTTCTTTTTTTATTTGTATTGTTTTATACTTTAAATTTGCATGCAAATATTTCAAAATAGAAAACACGTACTCTCTAACATATTAACATATATATACTCAACAACCCGAACTTTGCCATCTTCCATTAACATTCCTATCCCGAAATTTTGGTTAAGAAAATAAACGGTGCTCAATAACAGATTATGAAAAGAAATTGTGATGTTACAGATCGAACTTGCAGCACAGTTTTACGTGTCATTCAAGCTGAGTAAGCGTAACGAATATAAATTCCAGGGAGGAAAGACAAATTTCATGCGCAAACTCAATTGGAAGAAATAATTCAGGGTTTATAATGATGTATTGGAGGAAATCTGAAAATGAGATTTTGAGCCATTTGTAGAGCAGTCTCTTTAGGTTGGTTTCAGGGTGCACCAACTTTAACAACTCCAACAATTTCGTTATAAACAGTTCACTGTTCTTCAATGCATTTATTATCCAATTTAATTCGTTTTCTTGACTAATTTGACCATGGCAATTAATTAAGTTAACTTGAAAGAGAAATGTGTACTATGAAATCTAGAATTATGCGAATCTAGGTCAAGGTTATAGTTATGATCTTGAAATCACTAATATACGTGGATAAAACATAAAAATTAGGCAATATGTAAGTGGGTATTTTGTGATTTAATGATTATAAAGATAAAAATAATAATGGGAGTGAGTTAGGGTTAATATGAATAAAATTCTAGAAAAGAAATGGAAAAGGTTAGAAGTGATGAAGAATAATGTGAGTGAGTTAGGGTTGTTAATATGGACAAATCCCAAGAAAAGAATGGAAAATGTTAGAAGCGATAATGAATAATGCAGTGGATAGATTAGGTAATTTGCAAACATCTAAGAAAGTTTAATAATGAAATTTACTTTTAAATGAAAGTAACATTGAAGAAGGAAGAAAATAATTTAGAGGAAGGAAATCTAGTGTGGTAGGACAAATAATGGAAAGAGATATAAGAGATTTTTGGTAAGACATAAGATATTAGGATAAGTTAAAGGCATGCTGTCTTGTAGGTGATTGATGGTTATTTAGAAGATAATAGAACCTAAAAAGGAAGAAAATAATTTAGAGAAAGGAAAGCTAGTGTGGTAGAACAAAGTAATATGTAAGAAGATATAAGGGATCTATGGCAAGAAATTTGACTCCAAGAGAGGTTAAATGCATGTTGCCTTGTAGGCGGTTGATGGTTATTTATAAGAAAATAGAACTTGAAGAAGGAAGAAAATAATTTAGAGAATGAAAATCTATTGTGGTTGGACAAAGTAATACAAATTGATATAAGGGATGTATGGCAACAAATCTAACATTAGGAGAAGTTAAAGGCATGTTGCCTTGTAGGTGATTGATGGTTATTTAGAAGAAAAAAGGACTTGAAAAATGTCAATAAAAGAATGAAGATGATGATAATGTAGAAAAATTAGAAGAAATATTTAGTATGGAAACAAATTTAGATGTATCAACAAGTATTGAGGGGATTGAGCTATGTGCATAGGAATTGAAATAGGGAATTTTCATGGTAGAGGGAGGAATATAATGTGGAGTGGTAGTATGAGATGTAAATGTCACTAGTGAGAGAAGGGGTAGGAACAATGGAGGTGTTAGGAATAGAAGTGGGCATAACATAGAAGGTGGATGAAATATTCACATTGGGTGTTGTGGAGGGATAAAGGTCAATGTGACAAGTAGGTATACTGATGCTATCTAAGAAAAGGCACACCTATGGGATGGAAGTGGAAGAAGGGATTGTCGGTGAAGAATGGGGAAAGGTATATATACTAATCAAATAGTTATGGGTAGTAATCTTATCACTACTTCAAATGTTTTATAATTCAAATGGTTTGTTGATGAAAATATTATGCATTGCCACAATAAAATCTAAAATAGTATGTTCTTAGATAAAAATTTATTGTTCAAGATGTACCTCATGATCACAATCACCATCCTCAACATGAATATTATTAGTAGAAATAATAGTAGTATTCAAGTAATTAACATAACCATTCTCAATAGGTTTATCCATTTGAGGATTCAGACATCCCTTATTCTCAAGGGGAGATGAGATGGATGAGATTTTAGCATATAAATAGCTCTCAAATCTTGATAAGACAAAATGATATGAGTATTTACTAAGGGATGATATAAATCAGAAAAATCATTCAATAATTAGATTTGAAACAAGTGTAAAATCCAAACCCTAAAGGGAAAAGCAAGGGTGGATAGCATGAGAGAAAAATAATCTGATCAAGAAATAATAATAAAAATCCAAAAAAAAATACACTAATGAATGAACATACAAGAGCACAATTAAACCCCAGTAAAATCAAATATGAAAGTGAAGCAATAAAAAACATGTATGAAACATTAATTTTCAGGGAAGAAATATTAATTCATTTAAGAAGATATTGGGTTCAAAATAAATGTAGAATTTAATTACTCTTATACACGCACACATAGACACACACATATATGTATATTTGTGCCTATATATATGTGTATATGTGTGTATATATGTATATATACATATATTTATACATACATACATATATACATATACATACATACATACATACATACATACATACATACATACATACATACATACATACATACATACATATAAATAGGATAATTAAAAAAATACAATCAATTAGCAAATAATTAACCTCGATAAAATAATTGTGGTTGATGATCAAAATAAATGTGTAGAAATTAAACTAAATTCAAGATAAATATGAATAGAGCATACCATTCTAGATTGATTTCCGAATGTCATAAAATTATCTGCTTTAGTTTGACATGCTTTTTAGAATCTATTTAACCTTAAATAGCTGATGTAGACCAATCATGTGCCTTATGAGGTCAATCTCAAATATTATTAACCTAATTTGGCACATGGAACTGATTGAAAATGCATAAGAATTATTTCATAGAAACTAGATACATGAAAATCTATTCATCCTTCACCTTCTAAATACATGGATTTGTGAAGGTGGGGTTTAAAGACAACTTTGACTCCATCTTGGGCCATCTTGATAGGTGAGTAGGTTCTCTTAGGTCAAACACCTTAGTAGACCAAATTAACGATGATAGAAAATATCAAAGACTGCATTTGTAGACATACAAATGACCTATATATTGATGATGTAGATTCAATTACTTTATATTTCTTTAGAATCAAAGCGTGCTTTAATGGTTTTCTTATTGATTCATCTCGCATCCTATACATTTGCCTAAGTGCACAATGAATGTATTTAAATAGGATGACATAACAACAAGTTGCATGAAATATGCTCTACGTTGACTCATAATAACTAGTAAAATAGAGCAAACACATTATATTTTAAATTTAGCGACTTGAATTTTGGGGGTCAATTCTACACTTTGTAGGGTTGACCTAGGTCAATATCTCATCTTATAAAAATTATATGATGGGATAAATTCATAATCTAATAGTAAAATAGTGAATGTCTAAGAATCAATAATAATAGTATATAAATAAAATTGAAAAAAAATTAAATTGTGAATAAAATCTAATACAAAAATAATCCACTTATCGATATTCAACTACATTAAATAGAAAACATTAAAAATTATAGAAACAATATATTTAAAAATAATAATATATTGATCATGTATGAACTTTGATAAGCAATCTCCCTCAAACAATTTATCATCCTAAACAAGCAAGCAAAAAGTGTGGAGCATATATATCTTAAAAAATTAAAAGTCCACTTCCCCAAAGATAATGCCACATATTATTTATAAGAATTATAAAAAAATAAAAAGTCAATAACTTAAATATTAAGTTATAATCTATAGATAATAAATACAATTTATTAGTATTATAAATATATAACTTTTTTCTATGAAACATTTTTTAATTTATTAATGATAAAAAGTCATTCAACTACTCGATCTTGCCCTACCTTCCATTAACATACCTACCCCAAAATATCGGGAAGAAAATAAACGGTGTTCAATAACAGATTATGAAAGCAATTATTAGAGATCGAACTTGGAGAAAGGCAAAGCCAAATTTACGTGTCATTCAAGCTGAGTAAGCGTATTGAAGGAAAGACAAATTTCTTGCCTAAACTCAACTGGAATAAAGAAATCTGAAAATGAGATTTAGAGAGCAGTCGCCTTAGGTTGGTTGCAGGGTGCACCAACTTTAACAACTCCAAATATTTCGTTATAATAAGTTCTCCACCACTTTTAGAATTATTTAAATTTAGAAATAAAATGATGAAAATTAGATTGGACAGTTTATAGTTTTCAATTTTTTAACAAAGGCAATCTCACATTTGTCATTTGAATTTTTATAGTGCAGATTTAAATATATAGTCGATAAAATTTTATTACGTATTACATTAGTTTGAATAGAAGATATGGTGGTATTGAAGAACACTATTGGAACTTGCTATGTTATGAGAGAAAGGTGAGTAACTTTCCACCTTTCATCTTAGTTAAGCCATGTCCATCAATTCAACAACAAAGCAATGCATGCAATTGATAATAATGTGGTTAAGTTGACGATTGAACGAACGTGTAATGAGTGATAGGGATACAAGTTATTTTGAGTATCATGAATGTTGGTAGTGAGTGTGATGGAGTGTGATGCTAGATTATCATAATGATCTATGGGTGATGTACTTTAATACATGTTTTAGGTACATAATTTCAAAGTTTTGGAGTATGAACCGACAAATAATAGTTGGGTGGCATTGAGTTGGCTCAAGGGCCAATGATGAATTTTGAGATTTAAAAAGTGGATCAATCCGTCACATTCAATTTTGACTTGGGTAGATAAAGTATGAAATTGAGAAACAAGACTAGTTTGAATAAATGTAAAATAGTGCTAATGAATGTAAATATGAGTCAAGAGTCAATTAGACTATTAATCTTGTGTCAAAATCATATGCTAAGAAAATGCACTTATGGCATCCATGCAAAATGCTATAAAATGAAGAGAAAAAAGTAATCAATACACTTTTCACCCTTACGTTTTTTTCCACTTTGGTGTGCATGTGAATCTACATGAACAAGTATACCAATACAAAAATAAAAAGATAAGAAAAACTAAAAGCAAAATAACCAAAGCAATAATTCAAATTCAACTTATGAATTGTGCATAAACTTGAGAGTGTAACTAGAAAATGACATGGCCCCCTTGATTTTGTGTTCCAAAATGGGTATACACAAATTGCACTCTACAAAAATATCTATGCTAGTTACATTCAAATAAGAAATAACAAATAAATGAACCTACATATAGGACTTGGTTTTTAGACACTCATACTAGATTAGATTTGAATAAATGGTGTTGGAGAAGAGACTAAAATGACTATAAAAATGAACTAATACCCAAAATCTACAAGTGAATTTGGAAATAAATGACTTTAAGATAATTTTCCATTATATTTCGTATTGGTAATTCCATATATACATGAAAGTACATAAAAAGTTTTTGTTGTAAATTGATATAAAAAAGGGAAAAAGAGGGTTGGACATTCAGAACACCGTGAGCTGGAGTAGTTGGCAGGGCTGACTAGTTAATTTAATCTGCTTCATTTCAGAGGAACATATACCCCAGGTAGGCGCTATCCCTATGGTTGTAAAGGTTGGAAGTATACAAAGTAGTAAGGAATGGAAGGAGGGGAACTATTTCCCTTTGTTATAGAAACTAAGGAATGCCATCAGTTGATGGAATTCCTATGGTTGGATGAGCAATGGCAAGAACATTGTCTAAATTTCCCAAGAAGTCGGGCTGCACTATCATCACCACAACAAAACAAACTTTAGCCACAGAGAGGCTGAGATCCAAAAGAGAAGCAATGGATCATGAAGCCAGGTCTGAATTCAGTCTATAATAGGCCTTGACATTCATGAAAGTCTCTCTGAGGACCATGCGTAGAAATGCTCTAGTGGAAGGAGTCCCAAGGAAGAATACTTTTCTAAGCCTTTGGTTCGTAATTCAGCCTAGAATGTTGGTTTGGCGATGAACATAGGTGAGGAAAATTGGAGTACCCATAGCTTGGAAGTAAGAAAGCACACACAAAGGAAAATAAAAATTGAAAAAATATGAAGATAGAAGTGAGGAATTTGAGGAAAAGTGTTGAATTTATAGAAAGTTGTGAGAAATCTGTGGTACATAGTTGCCTCGATAGAAAATCTTGGGAATGAAAGTTGAGGTGGCATAAGTACAATTTTCTCCAGAATTAAAAGTTAAATCAAATAAATTCTCAAGAAACTAGTGTCCAATGCTTTGAGGTTTCTAGTATGAAGATCATGAATCAAGCAAATTCAAGATTTCAGAATTAAATGGTGGTCATTTTAGTTTATTTCATCAAGTCGTATTAATTATGAGTTGTCCAAGTGTGATGTTTGAAAAGAAGGTTGAGTCGATAAGGTGGCACATGTCAGCATGTTGAGAAGTTTGAGGGAGGCAATGCGTGCGTGATTAGGCGTGCGAATTAAATGAAGGGAATGATGGTTGGGCTTAAGTATAATTATGACACTTCTAGTGGATTAATATAGGTGCAGAGCTACCAAAATTGAAAATTGTCAGTCAAGTTTATTTTAGTGGGTTGCCTAGAAGTTAAAATGGAGGGATGGTAATTGATGTCTCTAAATTTAGAACTAATCGAGTGATTTGATAACTTGCAGATAAATTTAACTTATGATTATTTTTTGGCAGATAGTGAATTGCAGTTAGTTGAAATCTAGCATAAGGATGATAAAATTTAGTTCAAAAGTTTCACATATAGGAAATTTATTAACTGCATCTTTTGGGAATTGGTGAAATGATGAATTAAATTTACATTGAGTGAAAAATCAAAAGATGACCTTCGCTATCACTATAATTCCCATCCTAATAGCAGGCTTCATTTCTTGCAAGTTGAAGCAAAAGAGCTTATAAAGAAATATCAAATAAAAAAAAGAAAAACATGAATATCAAAAGAGAAAATTCAATTCTTTAGGTGATCCAAATATATCTACTGGGGCTATAGATGCTTGACTAACAGTAGAGCTATGTTTGGGGGAATTACAAAGATAAACTTGTCGGGGCTATGGATGCTTGACTGGCAACAAGACTTTATCCAAGGTTGGCTTTGGAGGATTTCTAAATTATGTAGCTCTATGTTGATGAATTAGTCTTTTCACCAAGTTCTAGAGATGAGAATTAATCAATGCACACACTGATACTTTTTGATGGATTTTTATAATTTTATGCTAGGATTCGAGTAAAGGAAATGAGCTATTGCAAGAAGATATACAAATCCTATTTTGTACTAATCTTATTTGAGTGGGGGCTTGTTGCAAATTTTTTGTGTTGATCCTATTGTAGAAAGGAGATGGGAAGCACATCTAGTAGAATTGAGATAGAGAAGTTTAACGGAGGAAACTTTGAGCTATGGAAGCTCAAGATTGAAGACATGATTTAGACCATGACTTGTGGATAGGTGGAACTATGCCAACAAGCATGAAACAAGAATATTGGGACTAATGGATAGGAAGGCTAAGGGTTTGATAAGACTCTATTTAGCTTATTCAGTACTCCTAAACATTCATGAAGAGAAGACTACTGCACTTCTTTGGAAGAAACTTGCTCATATTTATTAGACTAAGTCCCTAATAAATAAGTTGTTCTCGCAAAAGAAGGTATTCTTTGTGAATGGAGGAAGGAGGATATGTCACAGATCATATGAATTCATTCAACATGCTTGTTGCCCAATTGAACTCTGTTGGTGTCAAAATGGAAGAGGAGGATCATTGCATGACTTTTATGTGCTCACTACTAGATTCTTGGGACCATCTTGTCATGACCATTGGAAGTACCACTACCACCTTTAAGACGGATGAAGGAGTTGCATCATTTCTATCTGAAGAGATGCAGAGAAAATATTTTGAAATAACTAAGGAGGCTCTGGTGGTTCGAGGAAGAATGAAAGAAAAAGGAAAAAAAGAACATAAAGAAAGAAAAGTCAGAATCCAAATCCTGTGGGAGATGTGTCTTCTAGTAAGACCAAGGTGAAATATTGGAATTACATAAAATTTGGTCATTTCCACAAAGATTGCAAGGAGGAGAAAAAGAAGAAAAAGAAGACATTCTTTGATTCTAAATTTGATAAATCCTCTCAGGATGATGCATATATCCTTTGTTGCTACCTTGGCAATGCATGCATTGCAAGATGTGTGGCTAATAGACTCTGGTGCTTCTTTCCACATGACTTCACATTGAGATTGGTTTTCTAAGTATGAAATTTATGATGGTGGGAAGGTGTACCTGGGTGATAACTCTCACCTAAATATTGTTGGCCGTGGAAGATTCAAGATAAGATTCCCAAATGGTAGAGTGAAGGGGATTGATGGTGTCCTACATATCCCTCGTTTGGCACAAAACCTTCTTTTTGTAAGTAAGTTGAATGGTGTGGGTGTGCAAGTTGTTTTCTCGAATGGAGGATGCAAGATGACAAGAGGAGATATAGTCCTTGCTAAGGGTGTTCAGATAGGCACTCTATTTCAGCAAGATACATGCACAGTTCAGTGCAATAGTTCTTCTATGGAAAAGAAAAGAACTCTTGAGTCACTATCCTCGCCATTCAAACCAACAATAAAGAAGAAAGTTGCATCTACTATCGATGGTTGTGTTTTTTGGGTACCCAAGGGTGCTCATGCTTTGGAGATGAAGTTACCTGGTGAGAAGACAATGCTTTGGCACCAAAGACTTGGTCACATTGGTGAAAAGGGTTTAAGAACCTTGAAAAATAAATGTCTTGTTGAGGAGCTTGATGATTGCAATCTTGAGTTTGATTTTTGCAAACATTGTGTTTATTGAAAGAAAAACCATGTCTAGTTTTATCACAATTCTCACAAATCTTCTGGGGTTTTGGACTATGTGCATTCTAATGCTTTTGGTCCTGTAAATGTTCCTTTGTTATCAAAATCTATATATTTTGTTTCTTTCATAGATGATTATAGTAGAAGGACATTTATTTATTTTCTTAGAAGTAAATCTGAAGTCTTCAATCAGCTTAAGGAGTTTAAGGGCTTGGTAGAAAATTGTAGTAGGAAGATTAAGTGTTTGGGGACTGATAATGGTGGTGAGTTTTGTGTTGAAAATGGAGGTAATTATGTAGCTTAAGACTTGTAAACCTATGAGACTGTAGATCTAATTAAGTGTTCTTTGTTACAATTCTTTGTGTATGATTATTTGTTTAGATCAATTTTACCAATTGTAGAAAGAGATAGAATATTGTAGAAGAATGAGAAAAGAAGATAGAAGTGACCTAACATATATGTGGAGAAACCCTTTCAGGAAAAAACTCCACCAAAATCAATAATGCTTGTATTATTTAACCTTAGAACAATATTACAATAATATTGTATCAATCCTTGATTGATATGCTTCCTTGCCTTCAACAATCCCTCTTCACAACTTGCAATAAACCCTCATGGAACTCTCATACACTTGTTGCAGCACAAGATATCCATGCATTACATGTGGCCAAGCATGAATCCACACATCCCATGCCATGCTTCAAACCCTCACACATGCACAAGCTCAACTTGCTAACCTATTGCAAACTCTGATACACTTGCTTCAATTAATAGACAAATATGAGCATTGTAAACTCCTAAGAGTTGTGTTGGCCTCCTCTAATGGTTCAATAACTAAGCCCTGAGAGTTGTAACTTAGAGATTAGGAATTTGCATTAAGTAGCTATCTTACTCATCATGAAGGTGCATTTCATTGTCAACCCAGTGATGTAAACTTGAAATGGGTCAACAGTGTATATGCACTATGATTCCACTACATTCACCCTTAAACTTAAAAAAGAAATAGTACTAAAAAGAAAATGCTAGAAATAGATTAACATAAGCACTAAGCATGAATCAACAACTATACTAAGCATCAACAACTGGACTAGAAATGGATGACAAAAATAGAAATTTCAGCAAACAGACAAGAAACTACTTTGTTTGCCTTGGCTACAGGAACAATCACAAAACAAAGTTCCAGTGGCTACAGGAACAAATAACTGCTGAAACTGAAACTAATTACTGAACAAAAAAAAAACTTTTAAACTAAATGGGTGGAATTCTCACCAAGTGGCCCCCCTTAAGTGAGTCTTCCTTAAGCTAACTCAAATGCAACAAATCAAAATATCATTTTATTCCTTGAAAACATGATTACAACATATCAACAATATGACAATATTACTTAAACTGGAGATGCAAGTACAATCTCAGAACATCCAACCTTATGAAAAGGGGCATCTGACCATTATTTATAGAGGGAAAAACTTCTAATTAACCCTAACTACCCAGGTAGTCGACTCCAACAAAATAGGAGGATGCCATTTATTGAAAGCATAGAAAAGGGAGGGAGGAAGTTATGCATGTGCCAGATTTGGTCAAAGCAGACTTGCCCCAATGAGAATCCAGCATAACACTCTCCCTATATTTTCTCAACTAACAAATGTGATCATTTAAAAGGTAGTTACAATATTTCATTCGAGCTAGGAATTTCCCTCCATTGGAAGTTTCCCTCCATTGAGAGTTTTCCCTCCTTTGACCTCTTAATGATCATCTTTTTGACTTCCTTAGCAACCGACCAGCTGGCAGAAGTTTCTTCCACTTTGCAAGCTTCATTTACATCAACATCTTAATGTGAACTTGCATAATGACATTAGCACACACAAACAATTGCATATCCATAATTACCTTAAAGTAACATCCATTCAACCACATGTAAAATTAACATAGATAATTCACATAGGATGTTAATGTCATTAAAAGTCACAAGGATAAGTTTATGCCCAAGGTTCATAAATCTAGGGAAATAGCATGGAGAATGTCAACAACCAGGTGCCAAAGTCTATAATAACAACAACAAATATATGATAAACCCTATCAAAATTGAGCCATAATATGGACTCATCGTTCTCCCCCCAACCTAATGTTATGTTGGTGCTCTAGTAGAGGGAGCTCTATTCCTTTGCCTAGTCAAAGCTCTGAAGTCACGAACTGCCAACTGTCCTAGATCGGTCTTTGCAGTATTTGAATTGGGATCCCAGTAGAATCCTTGCTTGTTTTCCAATCTGCTCCACCTTTTCCTTTATGTAGCTATGTCATATTGATAATATATGTAATCTAGTACTGGCCACAATAGAGTAGGTGGCTGAAATGTCAATGGAAGCCAATATTGCTACCTCATCCTTCCAATTTGTATGTACCTAGTACATCGTTTACATGTTGCAACTTAATTTTGCAAGGAGTGGGGTTTAGCTTGTTTCAATTGATCTGTCAAAATATTCCATCTCTGTGATAGGTACCCCATTACTATTTTCCCTATAGTATCAGCTACCTGCTCATATTCCTTATATGGTTCTTCCCTAATAGGCATGACCTTGTTTTTGTAGATCAGGTGATAAAGAATTATGTGCCATGTATAATAAATTTCTGAAGGGTTATTGGATTCAGCTTTTAGAGACAAGGGGATATGAAGTTCTCTTTCCCTGTAAGTTCTAAACAGCTACCCCAACTGATTTCATTTTGGATCCATGACATGAATTCCCTCAAATGGATATCTCCAATGTATAGTAATGGGTTCCAGTCATGATCATTAGGAAAAACATAATTATGCAAGTATAATTCACACAATAGATTTTTAACTTCAAGAGGAGAAGATTGGTAGGCTTGGAAAAACTCATGTGGAGTTTCAATAGAAGGGCTTAAACCTAAAATAACCCTTGACAACTTGAAGGAAAGATGTTGCTCCTTCAAATGTAGTGCATATACTCTGGGAGGAGTTCTGCATGCCATCATCTAGGGTACTAAAGCTACCGTATTATCTACCTTATCCTTCAAGGCAACAATCTCTGCATTTTTCTTTTTGACTTCTTCCTGTAGCTTGCATTTTTCCTTTTCCACTCCTCCTCTTTCCTTTGCATTTCACTCCATAAGTTCAATGCTACAAGATTCCATGAAAAAGTGGGAGGTTTATGTTTTCCTACCAAGATCTTTCCTCACATCGATTCTTATTGTTCAAATAGCACCAATTGCAATGATTCTATTTGTTCATCTTGCTTTGGTTGCAGTGGTTCTTGATTTTAACCCTACTCTACAACAACAACAAGCTCTACTAATCTTATATTTGCTTGTTCCTCAAAAATGTCTTTCACTTCAACATTTACATTCCCCTTAGGAGATTTTTTCTTCTTCTTAGGTGTTCTTCTGAGTCTAGGGATTCTTTTTGGAGGCATATCAACAGCTGGCTCAGCTAGTTTTGATTTCTTCGGTTGTAGGAAGACCAATGTCATCAGCTTTCCATTTCCTAGGGCTTGATTTCACTTTTTTTGTCATTTGCTTCTTGGCCTTCCCTTTCCTAATTTCTACCTCTCTCATTTGTGTTGAACCTCTTTTCTAATGGCAGCCCTAGTTCGAATTGGGGTTTTGGGAAGAACATTGACATCAGGGTCTAAGGATGAACTTTCTTCATCCGAATACTTTGATTCATAGGATCCAATTTCTATTGCTGACTAGGATGCAGGAGGGTTTGTGCTAGGGTTTGTACCAGAGGTTGAAGCTCTAGGAGTGGTTTTAGTAACCCTCTCACCCCTACTAACCCTACAAGGTTGAGGTTGACCTCTAGAATGCACATTTTCTAGTCTGAACTTATCAATGTTTACAAATTCTTCCCATGTCATACCAGACACTTCTTGTAAAGATTTTTCTACTAACAATTTTATCAAACAGTGATGAGAGATAGAATTGTCCCTACCCTTTTGTGTTTTAGCTACCATGATTGCAAGGAGGTTGTACAACACATTGGGCACATTCATCCTTCTACCATGTCTCATATGGTTCATGAGTTTAAAATGCACAGAATGGAGGCATGACTGGTGGCCCTCACAAGTGATATATTTAACAATGTAGACAACAACTTGTTTCCACTTTTCTGGCAGAGAAGTTCCCCTTGTTCCTCGCTTATCTACAACCAACAGAGGATCACTAGGTTCTGTGAATTTTGCCCTATTTGACCTCACATCCTTGGAAGCAGGGTATGGCTCTCGTTCGGCAGGAAAACCTATTACCTTTTCAATTCTCTCCTCAGTGGTTATCACTTCTATCCCTTTTACCATTGCCTTCCTGTTAGAAAGTGTACAAATTCCAGAGCAATGTCCTCATTGAAATTCTCTAGTTTCAAAAAGTAGTCCAACCATCCACAATTCTTGAATTCGGCCAGAGAGAGTGCATCTTGTAGTATCACGTCATGAACTGTAGGTTCATTTCTAATTAGTTGACCTCCCATTGTTTCTTCCCACAATCAAGCAAACACTTCTGTGAAATTTTCTTTCCTACAATCTTTCTTTGAAAACCCAATTTCTTCTTCTTCTTGTAACTCTTGTGTAGTGCTAATGCTAATGTCATATGAAATTTACCTTTCTGGCGACATTTAATATTATGACTAAGGAAATAAAGAAACATAAATGAAGGGTATCATGAGGAAAAATGGCGGTGATTCAGTGTCATATCACACATGCAAGCCGTCATTTCAACTATATCATTCAAATTGGCTCATTTCAAATTTTCTAACATGTATGACATGTGGGCATGTGGGTTCATTCTCCCCCCAACCTAAATTAGAGCATGTGTCTGCAAAGGCTAGGTGGTAATTATGATGTGACAAGGTAGAGTACAAATATATGCTATGTGAAATATCAACATTAATATACAATAATTAAATAAATGCACTTAAGATAATTAAGATATAACAGATTGTTACACACACACCTAAAAATTTTGAGTATCTTTTGCAAGGAATATGGAGGAAAGTACCAATTACCTTTAAAAGTACAGTTGAACAATTAAATGAAGTGGTGATGGAATGAAGTGATGGTGAAGTGAAGTGATGGTGGAGTTATGAAGAGAGAGAAAGGATGGAGATGGATGGCGGATGAATTTATTGCTGTAGAAGTGGATTCCCACAAAAGTGGAAATCTTTATTGTGATGTGATTGCATGCATACCTTGACTAGTCAGAAGGAGGGACACAAGGTCTGCTTCCTTTGGTTGTAGGAATTTTAGAGGTTTGGTGTTGAATAAATTGTTGCATGAATTCTTTTTTGGAAGCTAGCTTATATGACTTAACTTGAGACATTGACCGTTAACCAAGAGCTTGAATTTGACAGGGTCAATGTTGGTGAGCTGAACAACACCATTGGAGAAGACTTCTACAACTTCGTATGGTCTCAACCACCTAGTTTGTAGCTTGTCTGCATTATCTTGATACCTGGAGTCATAAAGGAGTGCCCAGTCACCTGGCTAGAACTTCTTTTCCTTTATGTATTTTTCATGACATTTGACCCTCTGATTTTGCACTATCTCGGTATGATGAAGGGTTGAATTTCTCATCTCATCCAAGACATTCAGCTGCATGATTATGTCCTTTTTTGCCTTATATATGTCTATCCCAAGATCTAGTGTAGTTCTAAGAGTTTTATGCTCAAACTCTATAGGCATCATGCTGTTTTCCAATACAACAATTCAAAAGGTGTAAAACTGGTGGTTGTCTTCCAAGTGGTTCTATAAGCCCAGACAACTTCTAACAACCTATTTGTCCAATCTTTCCTATGAATAGCCACTATTTTGGTCAAGATAGCCTCTATTTCACTATTGGTCAGCTCAGACTGACCATTGACTTGAGGGTGATAGGGGGTAAATATTTCCTATGCCTTACATTATATTCATTGACCAATGTTGTGACAAGGGTTGATGTAAATTGAGCCCCTTGATCTATCACTAGCTCTCTTGGAACCCTATAATGTTTGAATATTTCCTCATAGAGGAATTTTGTAACTTTATTATCTCTGGCATGTTTCATAGCTTTAACCTCAACCCACTTGGTCACATAGTTAGTGCAAACCAAGAAGTAGGATTTTCGATTTGATGGTGGATCAATTGGACCTACAAAATCAAGTCCCCATTTATCAAATAGTGTGATGGCTATCTAAGGGTATAAAGGCAT
This sequence comes from Sequoia sempervirens, assembly GCA_007258455.2. Lineage (NCBI taxonomy): Eukaryota > Viridiplantae > Streptophyta > Pinopsida > Cupressales > Cupressaceae > Sequoia > Sequoia sempervirens. Next base: position 151,214,929 of record VDFB02373365.1, read on the forward strand.
ATCATCATATTTAGTTGGTTGACCCATCCTTTGACATCTATCACACTTCCTAGTATACTTGCTTGCATCCTTATGAAGTGTGGGCCAATAATATCCTATACTAAGAATCTTCATTGTTGTCCTTTTAGCTACAAAATGTCCTCCACAGGGTTCATTGTGACATGTATACAATATATCATATGTTTCATCTTCCCTTACACATCTCCTCATTACATGATCTGGTCCAGTGTAGAATAAATATCTTGCAATCCATGAGAAAGGAAAAGTTTTCTCAATAAGCACCCTTCTCTCTTTTGGAGAGAAATGAGGAGGAACTCCCTTTGTAACCAGATAATTGGCTATATCTACATACCAAGTTGTGTGCACATTGATGGAAAACAAATGTTGATCAGGGAAGGATTCATCAATGACTTGAGTGTCCTCTGATGTAGTCAATTTGGAGAGAAAGTCTACTACAAAATTTTCCTTACTTGGTTTGTCTACAATGGTGATATCAAATTCTTGCATCAACAACAACCACCTGGCTAGCCTTCCTAAAATCAAGGGCTTATTCATGAGGTATCTTATGGCTGCATGGTTTGTATGGAAAAATATCTGATATCCTATTATATAATGCATGAACTTGCTAAGGGAATAGATGACGACCAACATCTCCTTCTCTGTCACTGTGTAGTTAAACTCAACTCCTTGTAGGTTTTTGCTAACAAAGTAGATTGCATTCTCAATTACTCCCTATTTTTGTCCCAAGATAGCTTCTATAACATAATCAGATGCATCTGTGTGAATATGAAAAAGGGAGTTCCCAATTAGGGCATTTGAGTACAGAAGCATGGGTTAAGGTCACTTTCAAATCAAAGAATGCTTTGTCACACTCCTCTGTCCATTGGAGCTCAACATCTTTAGTTAGGAGATTGTACAGTGGGGCTGCCATCTTACTAAAATCTTTGATGAAGCGCCTATAGTATCCTACATGTCCCAAGAAACTTCTAACATCTTTTTTCTTGGTAGGAATAGGAAGATTGGTAATCACCTCAATCTTGGCTAGGTCCGCTTGAATTCCTTTCTAAGAGATGTAGTGGCCAAGGACTACCCCTTCCTGCATCATCATGAAGCATTTCTCACTGTTCAAGGATAGATTATGGTCTTCACATCTCTGCAAAACTTTTTTATTTTTTCTAATGCTTCTACAAAATCAACACCATAGGTAGTAAAATCATCCGTGTAGATCTCCATACAATCATGTGAGATATCTGAAAAAATATACTAATGACTACTCTTTGAAAGGTTGTAGGTGCATTACATAAACTAAATGGAAGTACTGAATAGGCATAAGTCCCCCAAGGATGGGTGAAGGTTGTCTTCTCTTGATCCTCAGGTGCAATCTGTATCTAATTATAACCATTGAATCCATCTAGGAAAGAAAAATACTGCTTACTTGTAAGTGAATCCAGTACTTAGTCTATGAAAAAGGGGAAAATGATCCTTTTTGGTGGTAGAGTTTAGCTCTCTATAGTCTACACAAACTCTCCATTTACCTCCCTTTTTAGGCACAATTACCAATGGGGACACCCATTGGCTATTTGAGATAGGGTAGATAAATCCTGCATCCAATAATTTCTACAATTCCCCTTTTACAATCTCCCTCAATGCAGGGTTGATTCTCCTTTATGGCTTCCTTACTGGTGTGCAGTCATCTCGGATATATATCCAATGAGTACAGAGCTTGGGATCCAATCCTTTCATGTTATGGTAATCCGATGCAAATGCATGTTGATGGGCCTTCAGTAGGTTGGTCAGGGACAACTGTTGTTCTTGATTCCTTGTTAATAGGCTCAATCAACTAATGCTTGACCAATGGGGACACCCATGGCTATTGAGATAGGGTAGATAAATCCTGCATCCAATAATTTCTACAATTCCCCTTTTACAATCTCCCTCAATGCAGGGTTGATTCTCCTTTATGGCTTCCTTACTGTTGTGCAGTCATCTCGGATATATATCCTATGAGTACAGAGCTTGGGATCCAATCCTTTCATGTTATGGTAATCCGATGCAAATGCATGTTGATGGGCCTTCAGTAGGTTGGTCAGGGACAACTGTTGTTCTTGATTCAACTTGTTAATATTCAAATATTTCCCTTTTGACACTTACACTTGTGTGGTTAACTCAATCATGGTTGTTTCACTAATGCTTGACATTTTTAGTTCATGTGTAATGATGTATGAAACATGTTTGTTGTTGTAGGATGTTTGGGTGTAGGAGGAATGGACAAAAGTGTCTTCACTGAACCTGTAGAACTAGATCCATGAGTGGATGATTCTTCATGCACCTCACAATGGTTCTGAATTATGTAGGACAATACTTCATCTTCTTCCTAGAGCTGCATAAAAGGGCCTCTGCCTATCATAATGAGTTGTGCCACTAAATTGACTTCCTCGGCCTCTTCTCCAACATGTGGTCATATGGGGTTATCGATATCATGGGATGGTTGACCCAGATGGTAGAGAACAAGCTTTTTGGTGCTTCTTCCATTAGAAATAGTCATGTCCCTTGATCGACATCTAATGTAAGCATATGTTGTGGCTAACCATGGCCTACCCAGAATAATGAGATACCCTCCTCGTGTAGTTATAGGGGAGAGGATCATGAAATATGTTGGGTACTTCCAAGAGTCTAGAGTTACAACATGGTCTTCTACTATACCATCTAGTTTGACAATGGAACTATCAACAAGCTGCAGGATAGAAGGAGTAGGTCTCATATTTGCAACATCCAGTTGCTGCAAGATGTCCTTAGTCATCACATTTATTGCTGCTCCCAAGTCAATTAGAGCATTCTTTATTTGGATTCCATTTATAATAACTCCTACCACAGGACTACCTAGGTCAATATATTTAGGAACAATAACTTTCCCAAGCATGATATCTTCCAACTGTCCCACCACATGAATGGTAGTGGGGTCTTTCTTTTTCCTCCCTAGATTTTTGAGACATGCTTCCTTGATTGCTTTGCTATATATGGGGACATATTTTATGGACTGGAACAAAGGTATCTTAACACATATGTGTTTCAACTAATCTAGAATGTTAAAGGTTGTTTCTTCCTTCTCTTCCTTTTGTTTGACAACTTCTAACTTTACGGAAATGGTGGGTCTTGATTTGACTACTGAACTAGTTTAGGATTTTTAGGCACACTTGGCTGAATAGGGACATTCTGATGCTCCTCTTCTTCCATAGGAAGCTTGGTGATGATAGTAGTGGGAGGAGTTGGAAAAGTAGCTCCTGAGCGTAGATTAATGTCACTCACACTCATAGTATATGTAGAGAATTGATTAGGATCTACATAGTAGACCGGCTGTTGTTGTGGCTTGTTAGTTGGGTTAGGTGTGGGTTGAGCTAGTAACTGAGTAGGTCTAGGTGTGTTGGAACTTGATCTAGTAGGAGGAGGCATTATGGCAGGTTGTTGAGTCTATGGAGGTGGCTACATGTAACTAGTTGCCTGGTTTGGCCATTGCTGTCCTCTCCTCCATTGGGATGTCTACTACCAATTCCCCTAGAATTGCTACCAATTCCCCTAAAATTGCTACCAATTCCCCTAAAATTGATTCCAATTCCCCTAAAATTGTTGTTACTGGGGTGAAGAGTTTTGGTGATTGGGCCAGGTGTTTGGAGGGTTGTTCCAAGGCCAAGGTGGATATCCTCCATAGTTGGATGGGTATGGGAGTTGCCATTGATTACTAGATACATAAGAATTGAAATAAGGCCCAATAAAAGATAATGGATTTGGTGGCATACCTTGTGTTGGGGCCCATGGTCTCCTTTGTGCAATGCAGTAGACTTGATCATCATCACCCTGGATTGGCTTGAACTCAGGTGGGATCTCCTTGCTGTTAATGTTGGCTACCATTTTGCATCTATAGTCCTTCTTTTGTTTGCAATGAGGGCAATATTTTTCCAACATTTCCTCTGCCTCCTCATGTTTTTTATTTTCTTGAAGTGTATCTAGCTAAGTAGCCAAATTTTTTATGATGTATTTCTTGAAATCTTCCAACAAGTGAGTAATATCCATCCTTGAAACTCCATTGGTGGAGGATTTTCCCATAGAGGATTGGTAACCTCTTCCTTTCTTTAGAGCTACCTTGGAGTAATTCTGCAATATCTTCTTAATATCATCCCAGGGAACTTGGGTGATATCTCCTCCTCCCATCAGGTCCGAAGCATCAATGCAGATTTCATTGATCCCTCTAAGGAAGAGAAAATTTTGAGACTCTTCATTGAGTGTATGATGTGGATATTTCTACAGGAAGAATAGGGACCTTGAAATATAGTCCTCCAAACTCTCATCTTCCTTATGTTGCATCCTGAAAATATCATCTCCTCTCATATAATTGCCCCTACAATATTCTTTGTACTTCTCAAGAAACTTTATTTTCATATCATCCTGTAAGTCTCTACAGTATTCCTACCTAAGCTCATAAACCATCTTAATGCAACTTCTTTCAAGGTGGTAGGAAACAATTTAAGCCTATGAGCATCAGTAGTATAGTCATAGCTTCTGCAGAGGATATCAAACTCAAACAAGAAAGTGTTAGGGTCTTCTGTGACAAGCCCATAGAACTTAGGAAGGACTGAAGCAGAGATGTTTTTGAGGTTATCAACTTCATTTTGATGAGTGATATGAAATGGGAAAGATGGTTGGTTGGGTCTGTTTCGATTTGCATCAACTATGCCTGCTTGATGGAGTGCCAAAGAAAATGGATTCTCAATCAGGTCTTGGGAAACTTGGTCTTTAGAGGAAGTTTTAGAATTGATCAAATTGGGAAATGCATCAGCAAAAGGATGTGCTTCTTCTTCTTCTTTATCTCTTGGAAAATTTTAAAACTCAACTAGCTAATTATCAGGATTAGGGTCATTAGGAAGGAATCTCCCATAATGTGAACTAGGAATTTCCCTAACAAACAAACAAACTAACAAACACACAATCCCTAGATTTGCTTAACTAACAAACATGATCATTTAAAAGGTAGTTACAATCTTTCATTCGAGCTAGGAATTTCCCTCCATTGGAAGTTTCCCTCCATTGAGAGTTTTCCCTCCTTTGACCTCTTAATAACCATCTTTTTGACTTCCTTAGCAACCGACTAGTTGGGAGGAGTTTCTTCCACTTTGCAAGCTTCGTTTACATCATCTTAATGTGAACTTGCATAATGACATTAGCATGCACAAAAAATTGCATATCCATAATTACCTTAAAGTAGCATCCAGTCAACCACATGTAAAATTAACATAGATAATTCACATAGTATGTTAATGTCATTAAAAGTTACAAGGATAAGTTTATGCCCAAGGTTCATAAATCTAGGGAAATAACATGGAGAATGCCAACAACCAGGTTCCAAAGTCTATAGTAACAACAACAAATATATGATAAACCCTATCAAAATTGAGCCATTAATTGGACTCATCAAGTTGTACAAAACAAGAGCATAAAGCTCCTCTTAAAAATCTATGCCTAGATTGTGCAAGTAGAGTTCCACCATATAATCTGAAGTCAAACCGAATTTTTCCTCAATTTAGGTGCTCCAAACTGAACACTTAACTAAATGTTGGTCTAGAAAATATCTTCCAAGCTTCTCCTCAAATTTTGCACCCAAGAATGGGCCCACTTGACTGAGCCTTGTAAATATCTTCTCATGCAAAAGGTGTTAACTCAAAGATTCCAACTTGGGAACCCAAGGTGGTTCCAAGTCAATCTTAGTTAACTAAAACATATCTCTCCACCAATTCATGCAAACATTATGCATGATTGATCATCCCAACTTAACTAAAAGTATCCACCTGTTATCTGTCATGCAACTCAATTCAACTCAAGTCAACTAGCATTTAACTCAAACTAACTACATATAACTGAAGATAACTGAACCATAACTATACTAAACTGAACTGAAATGAACTAAATTAAACTGAAATCCACTCATGTAAATATCAATCCCTAATTTTTAGGATCTTTACATGCATTACTGAAGTGCTATCAATCCTCCAAACAGTTAACTTAAGCAAGGTGGGTTCCACCTTCCATGTGGGTGCCCCATGTGCTCCTATTTTGTAGGAGCTCTTCTTGGACATCCCCACATGTTCCTATCATTTAAGAATAATCACAAATGTCAATTTACATGTTCATTTCATTTGAATTTATTTCTTTCTAATCCTAGTGTTGGGGAACACTTTCCAAGGACTTAGGAGATACATGAAATATGTTTAGGATTGCAATTAAATGACATCCTTTTCCCAAAATTATCCCACTTGACATTATACATTGTAATTATTCTAAACAAGGAATCATTATTATAAAACAAGTACAGGACTCAAGGCCAATGGCCTTCTTGCACCAAGAGAACTTATCTGTAGGAACTGGTTTCATAAGATAATTTTCAACATTGATCAAAGTGTCAACGTTCTCAATCAATACCTTCCCACTCTCAGCCATTTCTCAGACAAAGTGCTACTAAACATCAACATGCTTAGTACGAGCATGATACATAGTATTTTTGGCTAAATAAGTAGCACTCTGACTATCACATTCAAGTCTAATTTGCTTGCAATTAAAACCAATACCTTTCCCAAGTATTTGTAACCAAACTACCTCTTTAGAGGCATGTGTAGCAGCCATGTAATCTGCTTCTATGGTGGAAAAAGAAACCATGGGCTGCCTCTTACTCATCCAACTAACTGCAACTCCAAACAAAGTAAACACATAGCCCTTGTCAACCTCTGACTGTCCAAGTCTCCTTCCCAATTTGAATCAACAAAACCCTGTATGTCCAATGATCTGTGCATAATATCAATATCATTAGCACCATGATAAACCAAACAATAATCAGAAGTACCTCGTAAATATCTCAACACCCTCTTAACATAAGTCCAATGTTCTTTACTAGGGTTAGACATAAACCTACTTAGAACTCCCATTGCTTGGCCTATATCTGGTCGTGTACATACCATTTCATACATCAACCTACCAACTGCACTTATAATGGAGTCACCAAGCCATTGTATAAACTTCCATACATGCAAAACCATAGGCTCAAACCATGATCCCCAAAACCATGGACCAATAGAACTAGCACAAAACCATGTGCTAAAGACCACTAAAGGTTAATCCACTAACTCTAACCCAAGAACTAGTTTAACCCAACAATCCCCCCCTTACCACCTATGAGAACTCCTCTCTTACCAAGCCTTTCCTTTTAGGGATTGAGCAAGCCATACTAGGTCTTATAGCCATCAGCCCAAACATGTATTAAATTTTGCATACCACTCCATTTTTAGTTTCCACATCTCATAACTAGATGCATTGAATCTTTTAATATCTAGATGAGAAGTATAATTTATTGTAACACACTTGTTTTACAAATCTATAATAAAACAATAGTAAAAGCTCCTACTACAACCAAAAAACCTTCAAAATTTTAAGAGAAAGGTGTCCCAAAGTCTAACCAACTCTTAGCTCTGATACCAAATGTTGAAAATGAAGGTAATATTGTAGCTTAAAACTTGTAAAACTATGAGACTGTATATTTAATTAAGTGTTCTTTCTCATAATTCTTTATGTATGATTACCTGTTTAGATCAATTTTACCAATTGTAGAAAGAGACAAAATATTGTAGAAGAATGAGACAAGAAGATAGAAGTGACACAACATATACGTGGAGAAACCCTTTCGGGAAAAAACTCCACTAGAATCAATAATGCTTGTATTATTTAACCTTAGAATAAGATTACAATAATACTATATCAATCCTTGATTGATTCACTTCCTTTCCTTCAACAATCCTTCTTCACAACCTACAATAAACTCTTATGGAACTCTCATACACTTTCTACAACACAAGCTATCCATGCATCCCATGTGACCAAGCATGAATCCACACATCCCATGCCATGCTTCAAACCATCACACATGCACAAGCTCAACCTGCTAACCTATACCAACTATGATGCACTTGCTGCAATTAATAGACAAATATGAGCATTGTGAACTCCTAAGAGTTGTTCAAAACAAGAGCATAAAGATCCTCTCAAAAATCTACACCTAGATTGTGCAAGTAGAGTTCCACAAAGTAATCTATGATCAAACCAAAGTCTTCCTCAATTTAGCCACCCCAAACTGAACACTTAACTGAACGTTGGTCAAGAAAATATCTTGCAAGCTTCACCTCAAAATTGGCTCCCACTTGACCGAGCCTTGTAAATATTTTCTCATGCAAGAGGTGTTAATTGAAAGATGCCAACTTGGGCGCCCAAGGTGGGTCCAAGTCAATCTTAGTTAACTAAAACATATCTCTCCACCAATTCATGCAAAAATTATGCATGCTTGATCATCACCACTTAACTGAATGTATCCACTTGTTATTTGTAATGCAATTGAAGTCATTAGTCGTGCAACTCAAGTCAATTGAAGTCAACTAGCAACATTCAACTCAAACTAACTACATGCAACTGAAGATAACTGAACCATAACTGAACTGAACTGAACTGAATTGAGTTCCACTCATGTAAATATCAATCCCTAATTTGTAGGATCTAAACATGCATTACTGAAGTGTTATCAATACTCCAAACAGTTAACTAAAGCAAGGTGGGTTCCACCTTCCATGTGGGAACCCCATGTTGCTTCTATTTTGTAGGAGCTCTTCTTGGACATCCTCACATGTTCCTATCATTTATGAATAATCACAAATGTCAATTTACATATTCATTTCATTTGAATTTAATCTCTTTCTAATCCTAGTGTTGGGGAACACTTTCTAAGGACTAAAGAGATACATGAAATATGTTTAGGATTGCAATTAAATGGTATCCTATTCCCAACATTCTCCCACTTGACATTATACATTGCAATTATTCTAAACGAGGAATCATGATTATACAACCTTCTCATTAGGTCTATGATGGATTCACATCCATTTCCAGGTGTAGGCTCCTAGGTCTTTACTGTTGAAAAACTCTTATAACAAGTAACCATTCCAACACATATCTCTTAACATAAGAAATATCCAGCCTAACCCAAGTCTCTCTAGTATCCATGAGCACCCACCAACCAATACATGCCAACTTCAAATGCAACCTGCATAATCATGAAGCTCCAAGCAAATTGATTAATACTCAAAACCAAAGAGAACTACATCCTCTCCAAAGGAAGAACAATAATGTTCACCTTTACTAAATACTCTAAGGGTCCTCCATGAAACAAGATGTTAAAACCTCTTCAAAACACATGAAGATAACCATATCCTTCCAAAGCTCCCACTAAAATGTGATACCAAGCTATACATGGCAACAAGATAAACATCAAACCATCACTATCAAAAGCTCCCACTGAAACATGTAACCGAGCTATCCATGACATCATGATAACCATATCCTAAATGAAGATCATCCATGGCCTCAACACAATCAAAGAATCCACTATAAATGACACAACTCCCAAAAGGTCAAGAAAACCATAATCTCTAAACCAAGAAGATAAAACACACTTCTTTTACAAATCTGCAATAACACAAAAGTAAAAGCTCCCACTACAACCAAAAAACCTTCAAACTTTTAAGAGAAAGGTGTCCCAAACTCTACCCAACCATTAGCTCTGATACCAAATGTTGAAAATGGAGGTAATTATGTAGCTTAAAGCTTGTAAACCTATGAGACTGTAGATCTAATTAAGTGTTCTTTGTTACAATTCTTTGTGTATGATTATCTGTTTAGATCAATTTTACCAATTATAGAAAGAGATAGAATATTGTAGAAGAATGAGACAAGAAGATAGAAGTGACACAACATATACATGGAGAAAATATTTTGGGAAAAAATCCACTAGAATCAATAGTGCTTGTATTATTTAACCTTAGAACAAGCTTCCTTTCCTTCAACAATCCTTCTTCACAACCTGTAATAAATTCTCATGGGACTCTCAGACACTTGTTGCAACACAAGCTATCCATGCATTACATGTGACCAAGCATGAATCCATACATCCCATGCCATGCTTCAAACCCTTACACATGCACAAGCTCAACCTGCTAACTTGCTGCAAACTCTGATGCACTTGTTGTAATTAATGAACAAATATGAGCATTGTAAACTCCTAAGAGTTGTACAAAACAAGAGCATAAAGCTCCTCTAAAAAATCTACACCTAGATTGTGTAAGTAGAGTTCCACCATGTAATTTGAAGTCAAACCAAAGTCTTCCTCAATTGAGGCACCCCAAATTGAACACTTAACTAAACATTAGTCAAGAAAATATCTTCCAAGCTTCTCCTCAAAGCTGGTGCCCAAGAATGGGTCTAGTTGACAGAGCCTTGTAAATATCTTCTCATGCAAAAGGTGTTAACTCAAAGATGCCAACTTGGGCGCCCAAGGTAGTTCTAAGTCAATCTTAGTTAACTGAAACATATCTCTCCACAAATTCTTGCAAAAAATATGCATGATTGATCATCCCCACTTAACTAAAAGTATCCACCTGTTATCTATCATGCAGCTCAAGTCAACCATCATTTAACTCAAAATAACTACATGCAACTGAAGATGACTGGACCATAACAGAACTAAACTGAAGTAAACTGAACTTAACTAATACTGAACTGAACTCCACTCATGTAAATATCAATCCTTAATTTGTAGGATCTTTACAGGCATTACTGAAGTGTTATCAATCCTCCAAACAATTAACTTAAGCAAGGTGGGTTCCACCTTCCATGTGGGCTCCCCATGTGCTCCCATTTTGTAGGAGCTCTTCTTGTACATCCCCACATGTTCCTATCATTTAGGAATAATCACAAATGTCAATTTACATGTTCATTTCATTTGAATTTAATCTCTTTCTAATCCCAGTGTCGAGGAACACTTTCCAAGGACTTAGGAGATACATGAAATATGTTTAGGATTACAATTAAATGGCATCCTATTCCCAACATTTTGTTTTGTAGATTCGATAAGTTCTGTAAAGAACATGGGATTGAAAGGAATAAGACAACTCCATATACCCCTCAACAAAATGGAGTTGCGGAGAGGATGAACATGCTGTTGATGGAGAGGGCTAGGAGTATGCTAAGTGTAGCAGGCCTTGAACACAAGTTCTGGGTTGAAGTTGTTGCCACTGCATGCTATCTAGTAAATAGATCTCCTACATCAACATTTGTTGATAAGACACCTATGGAGGTGTGGTCAGGAAAGAATCCCTCATTGAGACATCTTTGTGTGTTTGGTTTTGAGGCATATGCTCATGTACCAAGGGAGAAAAGGTCAAAGTTGGAAAACAAGACTGTCAAGTGTATATTCATCGGATATGGTATTGGTGTGAAAGGGTACAAGCTCTGGGATCTAGTGGCTGAAAAGGTTCTCTTTAGTCGAAGTGTTATCTTTAAAGAGATGAAATCTTCTTCCACTATTTTGTAGCCTACATAAGAACAAAAGAAAGAAGATGTGGTTCAACTTCCTCTTGACTCTAAGAAAGTTGAACCTAAAGCCCATAATGGACCTAATGATGAGGAGAGCTTGAGAAGCTCTGAAAGTTTTGAAGAAGAAGAAGAACCTCAACTTCAACAAGTAAGGAGGTCTATGAGAGATAGGCGACAACCTGATAGGTTCGGATATTCACCTAAAAGGTTTAGTTATTCACTGTTGGATTTTGGTTGTATTTTTTCTTTGATTGTTAACACTGCTAAGCCTAAGACCATTAGAGAGGTTATGGGTATGAGTGATGCAGATTTCTAAATGAAAGCCATGGATGAAGAAATGGTTGCATTGAAGAAAAATGATACATGGGATTTGGTACCTTTGCTTGAAGGAAAAAATCTCATTGGATGTAAATGGGTGTTTAAGATCAAATTTGGTCCAAATGGTAGTGCTGAGAAGTACAAGGCACGGTTGGTCACTAAGGGGTATTCTCAAGTGGAGGGAATTGTCCATGGTGAAATTTTCTCTCATGTTGCAAAGCTGACATCTATCTGATTCTTGTTAGCACTTATAGTAGCATATGATCTAGAAATAGAACATATGGATGCTAAGACAACATTCCTTCATGGTGACTTGGAGGAAGAGATTTATATGTCACAACTAGAGCATTTTGTGGTTAAAGGTAAAGAAAATATGGTTTGCAAGTTGAAAAAGTCTTTGTATGGTCTTAAGAAGTCTCTTAGAATTTGGTACCAAAAGTTTGATACCTATGTGTTGTTATTGGGATTTCTGAGATCTAAATCTGACCATTGTGTGTATTACAAATCTGATAATGGTTGTATTCTCATAATTGCATTGTACGTAGATGATATGTTATTTTTTGTGAATGGTAAAAGTTTGATTTCAAATTTGAAGTCTCAGTTGTTAGTACAGTTTGAGATGAAGGATCTAGGTGCAACAAGGTATATTTTGGGGATGGAGATTAGAAGAGAAAAAGCTAACATAAAGCTTTGGTTAAGTTAGAGAAAGCAAGTGAATATAGTGTTGGAAAGGTTCAACATGACAACTTGCAAACAGTTAGTTGTTCCTATAACGTAGGGGATGAAGCTTTCTGTAGAGGATTGTCCAAAATCTCCTAATAAGATGGAGGACATGACCAGAGCACCATATGCGAGTGTTGTTGGTATTCTTATGTATGCTATGGTTTGTATGAGGCTAGAAATTTCCCAAGCAATGGGAGTCCAAGTAGTTGGTTTATGGCTAATCTTGGACAGGTACATTGGGATGCAGTTAAGAGAGTGTTCAGATACTTGAGGGGTACTTTCGAGTATTCCTTATGTTTTCATGGTTATCCTACTATACCTCGGCACTCAATGAGTATTCATGGATATGTGGATTCAAATTGGCTAGGTGACATTGACAATAGAGGATCCGCTAGTGGATATGTGTTCATGATGTATGGTGGTGTTATCAGTTGGATGAGTAAGTGGTAGGTTGTAGTCACTTTTTCCACTATAGAAGTAGAGTACATGATAGCTACTCATGCTTGCAAGGAATCCATTTGGCTTAAGCATCTATGTTTTGATATTGGTTTTGATACAGGGAAGATTACTATCTGTTGTAACAATCAGAGTGTCATTTTATTTGCAAAGAATCCTACTTTCCATGCCAAAACAAAGCACATTGATGTTCAATTACATTTTGTTTGTGATATGGTGGAAGATGGAAAGGTTAATTTGGAGAAGGTTGACACCCTGAAGAATATTGCAAATGCATTGACAAAGCCAGTGAGCACAAAGAAGTCCAGATGGTGTTCAAAGTCTATGGGCCTCACAGACTCTAGCAATTAAATCCTGTTACTTTCATTGGCTTTTCAAAGGTGTTTAACAAGTGGGAGAATGTTAGGAAAAAGGTGTCTCAACCTTTGATTTTTTTGTAGCTTTGATTTTTTCCATAATATTAAATGTTGCTAATTTTCTCACATTGTCTTGTGAGTTACAACTTGAAATTTCTATTTGGATGAGGAGTCAAGTTGAAAAGTTAATTTTTACAGGTGGAGTTGTGCATAAAGGATTTTTCTATTTTTGTGTTGAGTTTACATGGAATGTGAGTTTTCGAGGTGCAGTTAATTTTTTCAAGTGCAAATTTTTGCAACATGACATGTGGTGACAATTGGAAACTTACCATTATGTGTGTGTAGTATTTTTGGCGCTTTCCATGTTGCATATTCAACCTTTGGCAGTTGATTTAGAAATATTTATTTTATGCATTATAAGCTCTTATATATTGAGCACTTGTGTACTTTGGAGTTGTATGAAGTTGTGTTGAGATACTGTTATGCTGCTGAATTTACTCCAGAATTGTAACATAGACAAACTCTTGTAGAAGCTTGCACTACAAGTGTATAGTAACTTTTGTTTACAGATAATACATTGTTCAGGCTTTTGGAGTGTGGGGTTTTTTTCTTGAAAGGGTTTTCCATATGCATATTTGGTGTTATGCATTTTTATTGTATCTTTGATGTTGTTTATCTTTACTTGTTATGTGCATCTTCTTTATTGTAATTGAATATGGGTTTGAAACTGTCAAAATTTACACATTCTCTCCTCTGATAGATTACTGTTGGAAGCTTTTCCGCGTACTTGGCTTCCTTTCAAAAATCATATTACTCTAGATCTAGAAAGATTTATCAATTATTTTAGTTGATTTAACTCACTATATGTATGAATTGTCAAGCTTGATATCCTACCAACATAGGCCCTTTGAAAAAAAATAACATAAACCACTTTAAGTTGTTCTAATATTTCCATGACTTGGCACATAGGGCCTTGGCATTGATTGATTATTTGGATCAATTAGTTTTTCAAGAGAAATAGAGTGATCTTAATTTTACTTGATTTGCATGTGGCATAAGGACCATCAACATATCCCACATGCATGAGGATAATATTATTTGTCAAGTTAAGAAGACTATTTATATTGTAATAACTTCCCAAGTGGAAGGCATCTTGAATATTGTAAATGGATTATATGCTATATTAGGAGGTTTGCCCCTTGGAAGCAACACTGCGAATATAATATAAACCTTTCTCTTGTATATTTTTGTGTATTGTCTTTATTTCTCTTGTAGGTTTAAACCTACATGCTAAGTTTCTTATTATTAGTGTATACCCTTGTTGAATTCGTATTCTATTTGTAGTTAGATATTTTATTTTATGATCATATTAAGACTAATATGGACACTTTGTGTGTCATATATAATTTTCCCTATTCAAGGCTATGAACTCTATCCCAAGCTAGGGATTTCCAGATATTTGTAGACACTATTAAACTTCACACTGACTTTGATTATGATTGTGTTATGGTTCTATGTTGATAACACTATTCTCTTTGATCAATTATGCATTTTACTTTTATGTGATGATCTTTAACCTTCCATCATGCCTTCATCATGCCAAATTCCAAGATGCTTGTGTCATTCATTGGATTGCACATGTGAAAAAATGGTATTCACAAATATTGTTAAAAGTTGAATCATATTGAAAGCTCTCTATATAACACTAAAATATAAATAACATTAATGTTTATTTGAAGATATTACAATATATTATGCAAATACTTATAAAACATTGCATTTTGATTATCTCATATAACCTTCTCAAACTATCCTAAAAAAAATTAACCCACAACTAATTAAATATTTTAATACTAACACTAAATTGCTAAAATATCTTACTACAAAATATAAATCTTAATTTTCCAAAAACACAATAATCAAATGCCCATGCTATACTTTTATCAGCTGCAACCCCACATTGGCATGTTGTATGTGGCTCTGCGTCATTCTTCATTTGGTTCAAATGACTTCTCCTTGAAACCATACTTGGGTGTGTTGAGTTGGCACCATAGATAAGACTGTCTGCACAATAATCCAAATGTTAAAGTGCACAGGTATTGTTCAGGCTGGCTAGAATGCTATGCAACCACTCTTGTGATTTTTCTTTGCATGCATAGTCCATGCCATTTTACCTTCATTCTACACTCCTTATGCAATCTCCCCACATTGTGCAATGGTTTTATATTATCTCACCACTGTTGGCTGAACTCAAATTATTTTATTTGATGCCTAAAATCTACCACATAGAGAAAGCAAAACTTCCCTTATCCATGCAAGCAACAATAAGTCAAAAGACATGGCGGACTTGGAGTTTCATAAAATCAGATACTCGAAACTCACACTATGGCCGGAAATAAAGGTCTCGACAGGTCCAAAAGATACTTGGATGTGATAGGCACCTGGAAATAAAGGTCTCGACAGGTCCAAAAGATACTTGGATGTGATAGGCAGGGTGCCTATCACATCCAAGTATCTTTTGGACCTGTCGAGACCTTTATTTCCGGCCATAGTGTGAGTTTCGAGTAACCAGAGTCCAAAGTGATACCATTTGGGGTACCTATCACTTTGGCTTATAGTCATTTGGGGTCCACAAATAGGTTTATGGGTATGAAAAAAATTCATTTTAGAATTCAAACAATTATTTAGCCAGATTTGAAGGACATTGGGGGGGTCCACAGCAGGTATAGGTAAAGCAATACATAAACAATGGATGTGAGACAGCCTAAACAAGCTAATTTATGTTCTACATCCAGTTTGTTATAATTAAGTCACAATGACTTACAACAAAGACTAACTAGGTTAACATGATTTTGGGACCTTATTCTTTGATTTCATCAATTTACAATTTACAAGCTTTTGGGGTTAAGAAGAGTGTGGAGGCAAGACTTATGAAATTTAGACTCAGGGAATTATAGGGGACATTTTTATACAATAGGATTACCTTTGAATTAAAGGCGCTTATTATCCGAAAAATTCAAGGTAATAGAGGTTATAGATTTGAATATTTTGGTCAATCAAATTCAATAGGCTTGTTATAGTTTGGAGAAAGTACACATATTAAAAATTAGTTATTACAAAAAAATAGGTATAATATTGTAGAGTAAGTCTTTGGTTGAGTATTGGAAAACTCAACATGACATATTTATAACATGTTGGCAACACATAAATTAAAAATTATAACAAACATGAAGTTCTAATTTTAATGGGGCACACAAATAAATTTTAGATCAATTATTGGCATAGGGGAAATTAAGATATAAGAGCATATTGAAGCTAAGAAATTATATATTATAAGAGCATAGCCAACAAACCCCATAAGAGGCTCTCTATGGTCATCCCCCACCTTCTTTGGATACTTATATTAAAGGTTCTTCTAGGGTCCAAGAAGTTGATAGATCCCTTGTCCAATAGGAAAAATTATCTAGGTCCTTAAGGATAGCTTATTGCAAGCACAAAAGTACATGAAATAATAAGTGGATCAACATAGGATAGAGCATACCTTTGAAGTTGGTAATTAAGTCTTGTTGCATCTCCAAACTTATAAACACACATCCTTACATAACAAGATAAGTCATTAGTTGGGCCCAAAAATACATCTCTCTTATCAAGAGTTGCAACACATCGACAAGGTGGCATATAAACTTGTATTTCCCTCCTCTATAATGATCCACCTAGTTTTTCATGTGTATGGGATTTATTGTGTATGCTAGAAGAGTGCCAACATAACTCGACTTCTTAGACAAGGAGGAATCCATCTATAGAATTTAGTCCAATGGAAAGGTCTACAACCTAAAGATTCTATGTGGAAGCCAATCAACATTCTCTCTAATTTTCCTTATTTCTATTGAATTTTGCATTCATGGACTAGCTAGGATTTGAAGATAGGACCTCTCATTTGTTGCTGGAGTGCTCTACCACTGAGCTACTAGCCCACTTTGTGGCCAATCCATCTTTAGTTTAGGTGTGGCTTTTTTCCAACACCCCCCATAAGCCACAGTTGTTGTGCCTGGGGCTCCTAGTCTGGTCTGGATTTGATACCATGTTGAATTTGCATTCATGGACCAATTAAGATTTGAACCTAGGACCTCTTATTGGGTGTTAGAGTGCTCTACCACTAAGCTACCAACCCACTTTGTGGTTGGTCCATCTTTAGTTTAGGTGTGGCTTTTTTCCAACAATTTCAAGCTTCAAGAATGGATATTTTGCAGGAGCAAAAATATTATAAATCCCCATTTTGATATATGTATTAGTTATTAATAGTATTAGATTAGGTACATATTCTTTGTAAGTTTCCCATATATGGTAAATTAGAATGAAATTATTTATCCCACATGCATGGGATACTAATAGTTGTATTTAGAAATACTCTTTATATTGTAGTAACTTCCCAAGTGGAAGGCATCTTGAATATTGTAAATGGGGTATATGCTCTATTGGGAGGTTTGCCCCTAGAAGTGGCATAGTGAATATAATATAAAGCTTTCTATTTCTCTCATTTTTACATTTATTTGTATGTATTATCTTAATTTAAATTGTAGGTTACTTACATACTAGGTATGCTAATGTCATGCATAGAAAATTTGCATTATATCTATCCTTACTCTAGAAGGATTTCCATCAATAAAATAAGGTATAAGATCGTCTTGGAATGAATTTTTAAAAAAGATAAATATCACTAATATTATGTGGTTTTCACTAATTAATTCTATGATAGATGAAAATGATATGACATGCTAAAATAAGACCTCCATAGAAAAATTTCAATCATATTTTTAAATTGTAGAATTGTACAAGTCATAGACCTATGTCAAGATATAAATTATATGAACATTATAAAATTTGACATAGAATCATGCAAATCAACCAAGAAATAAATCCTAAAATATATCATAATATTAGGTAGATCAAGTGTTGGAGAGTGGGTAAAAATATGGGTCTCAACATGTATCCCAAGCCCTAATCCAAAAATGAAAGTGATAAAGATTAAAAATCCTAGGTAAATATGAAAAATAAGACCTATATCCAATATTGAACCCTAATTATAATAGATAACAATAATATTTGGATAAGTGAAAGAATTTGGGTCCACATTAAGGGGGACAAATGTAGGCCCAAAATTCTTCACATGAAATGGATACTTGATAACTTAACTTTTATACTCACTTTCAATTATGGATCAAAGACCTAAACCTAAAGGAATATTCATTATGAAGGGAACTCCATTTATAAAAGATACATGCGTTATATGCAAACATAAAAAAATGAATGAATATTTCTTTACTAATTGGTATCCATAAAAATTCTTTCCCACACCCATGGGCATTTATTCATTATTTTTTATAGTGAAGGGAGAAAAAGATAGTAGAGACAATTGGATATCCACCTCTAGAGGCCACACTACAATCTAGGATTTTCTAAGGAAGGTAATCATTTTTAATGCATTATTTTATGGTTCTATGGTTTTCCTTAGTGTTTCAGGGTTGAAATTAGGTTTTAATGATTAATTTTTATAGATTCGAGTTTATATTTTATAGTTTCAGGGTTTAGAATTCAAGGTTTATACTTTAACTTAAGTGAAATAATAAAACCTATAAATATAAAACCTAAGTCATATTTATATCAATGTATTATACACAAATTTAAATAATGGTATACTTTGTATATAAATTAATGTTATTTGAAAAGGTAAGATATATTTCTAGGATTTATCTAGATTATGATTAAACCCCAATCCTTAAAACCTAAAACTGTAAACCCTAAAATCTAATCCCTAAATTATATTTGTCAAAGTATATTGTAAATATATTATTTAATGGTAAAATTTGTACGTAAACTATTTTCTTAAGAAAAATAATTTTAGTATTTATGATCTACTGGTTAGAGTTTAGGTTTTATGGTTTATGCATTAGGTTTAATGGGTTAGAGTTCAATATATAGAATCTCCTTCTTTAAGTTATCATTATACTTTGTAATGGAATACTAGCTTTGACCTATTCATCACTCTTATAATTAATAAGTTGCATTTTCAAAGGTGTTAAACTTCTTGGTTTATAACTTATACAAAATTATTACTTCAACAGTTTCTAATTCAAGCACAAACCATGTTCTATGATGCAATAGTAATTAGTATAAATAATAGACGATAGGGTTAAAAGACCATTATAGATCTCAAAGTTTTTATAACTCGTGTGGCTCTGTAATCTATACTTGAACTAATGTATTATGTCCATGATACTATGCATCCATTATTATTAGTTACGGTTCCAAGATATGTACATCATTTGTTCCATTTTTTCTCAATACTTTGTTATTTACAAAAACTATCATCATTTTTAGTTTTAAGTGTATCCCAAGCTAGGAACCTACTTAAAAAATTTAAATCCCTTAATCTTGTACTTATACTCATAAAAATAATTATGATGGGAAATTTGATCATTAGATAATTGGTATTTATTATGCTAAGATGCTTTAAGGACGCAAACCCTTAGATTTTTATCTGCATCCTCATTAAATTCACAAATATATCTAAGTAGACTAAATGATTTATATATCTTGAATTGAGGCTATTTTATAAGATAATCATCATGATGATATATTGAAATCATCCTTAGATTTATGATTTGTGGAATTTGAAAGTTCATTTTTTATTATCCTTTGTTACAAGTGTATAAGGGTTTGATGAATAATTTATATTTTAACAAGAGTTTATTTTATTCTCAATATATTATTTACCTTTAGGCTTCATTCTTAACCCTCCAAGAAATAGAAGTGACTAAAAAATATCATAGGAGAAACAAATGCATAGGTCTATCTTCTCAATGGCACATAGCATATAAATAATATTAAAATACTTAAAAATTACCACATACATAATTTGTAAAGTGATGATCAAATCTTATTAACAAGTTAAATTTTCTAGTTTTGAATGTATGTTGTTAGATGATTAGTATAGAATCTAAGTAGTCTTATTAGTAGCTGCAAAATAATTTTGGATAAATAAAAAAAATAAGGATAAACTAATGGAGACATACTTTATAATTAAAACATATATCTTGATATATTTGCTAGTATTGAAATAATTAAGTAAAATATTAGCTCATAATCTAGGGTAAGTGGCTATGTAGTACTCTTGACTAACATTAAAATTAGTTATATCATAAAAGATAACAACTTATCCACTTGAAACTAAACCTAAATAAAATACTTGATAAGAATAATATTTTATATAATTTTTAGGTACGAAGCAATGAGTAATAGTGACATCAGGAGTACAAGAATTTGTTATATATAAGAATTATCATCACTTTCCTTACTATGATATAGAAAAATACCAATTATAGTTAGATATTGACTACAACTATAATCTATAAAAATCATATTGAAAATTTATGCATAAGAGTATTCATAATTGTGCCATGTAAGTTTTAATCAAAATCCTGGTCACAAAATGACTAAAAACTTCATAAAAATAAATACTTATTTTCATTTTCAATAAATAAATAAATAGATTATAAATAGAAAAAATGGAGAGTGTGAGTGACAACACACGCATAGGAGGGTGCAAAGATGGATGCAATGAAGGAAGCGTGGGTGGAATTGAGTTTGGTTTGGATGAATGGGAAGGGGAAGAAGACAACAGAGAGTCAGTTGAGGAATGACACAATTCATTAGTAGACGAAGACGTTGATTCCTTCCTAATTTCATGATTGGAGGCTCATATGTATAGTTTTGGTTCTGATGAGGAGGATTTTTCTCTCCTTGATCTATGGAGGGAGGTGTAGATGGATGTTTCTCTAGCATTCTCTTCTTCTTCTCTTCCTATTATGTCTAGTTTAGGGTCATATGACCTTGGCCATTCCCTCAAGAAGAATTTTTTTCTTCCTTCCCCTAGGATTGTTATTCTTGGTGTGGAAGCTTCTTCCCCTACTACTATTGTTTGAGATATGATGGTTTCAAAGGTTTATTGTGTGATAGGAGTTTGCGCTCCGAAGGTTGTTTCTAGTCCTTGCTCATAGACTAGTCATTTTTGTGTTATGGTTGATGTGAGTGGTAGCTTAGGTGAATGATCTATGGTTGTTTTTGTGGTGAGTGTGCTAACAACTTCTATTAGGAATGGGTTTGATGACTTTGCTTCCTACCCCCAAGTTTATTTTTGTGCATGTTGTGGATAATTTTTCCATTATTGCTGCTCATGTTTGTGCTTTGTGGATTTTAGAGGATCATTATATGTTGTAGATTTTTGCTTTGAATGTTGTTGCTTATCCTAGCTTGCAAACTAGTTATGCTTGTGTTGTGATCACTATGAATGAAAGTATTGGTAAATTGTCAAAGGCTACCACTGAGGTGAGTGTTCCAATTGCTCTACTAGAAATGAGATTGATGAATGCTTTCCCTACCTTGTCCATGAAGGAGGGGAAGATACTCTCTTTCCCTAATTCTCTTACGAATAATTTAATTTCTCAATTTCAAAACTCATTGGTTGGGAGATTCAATGATATTTTTCCCAACATTGATGTTGTTAGAATATGGGTGTTTCAGATTTGGAACTAAGTGGCATAGAGATTGTCACCATGTTGAATAATTTTTTTCTTATTTTTGTAAATGATGATTTTGGTTTGACCCCTCACAATGCTTTGCTCCTAGTATTTTTCACCTAAAAGGAGAAAGGGGATTGGATGGGGGACCAAAATGCAAGGGTTTACACTCAAGACTAATGTTAATGAGATGTATTATGCCTAATTAAGATTTTCTACTGCTCTGATATGAAATTGGAGTGATCTAATGATGTGAAATCTAAGAACACTAGCTTGTTTGAAAACATAGTGTGATATGCAAAAGAACTAAACTAATGCAATAAATGAACAAATGAAGATGTAAAACATGAACAATGCACCTGGAAATTGAAGAAGAATAGATTGAAGGTTGCAGGAGCCACTAAAATCCTGTAAATTCTAACTTTTGAGGTAATTGGGACACTTAGGCCAGTCTGGGCGACTTAGTCCTAGAACAGGGAATCTTCCTAGAAATTTGTTTCTATCAAAAGGGTGTCAAAATCTGTAATTTTTTTTGAAAAAGCAGTGCAGTGGGACTAAGTCACCCCTATGGGTGTCTTAGTCAACTTTGGATTTTCTACAAATCTGAAAGTGGCAACGAAGCCACAACCTGCACTTTGCTCTTTGATGGAAATACGGATCTGAATCTTCAAAAAACCCTACAAAATAGAAGATAAATTGGTTTCTAATGAGGGGTTTGCCTTGGTCAAACCCCTAGTTGGTATTTAAAATTTGTAGAAAATAAAATCTACATAAACCCTAGCCTTAATTGTGTCAAAGACTAGGAAAGGCTGAAAATGAGATAAAACCCTATTCTAATGTGCTAGAATGAGGTGAATGAATGGCACTTTAGAGATGCAAGACTTCAATGCAAGAAACCCTACAACTCTTCAAATGAGTATAAATGATAGGTAGAATGTGATGCAAACCTTAAGTCTGAAGATAAGAAGAACATGGAATATGGTATCACTTCAAAAACAAGTAATTAGGTGTGATTTGATGGCTAGTTGCATCTCCTCAACCTAGATTTCTCCATGATTCACCATAGGCATCCATGATCAATCCTTTTCAATGTGAGATCTTGAATAAAAAGTGAGCTTGTAGACCTACAAAAATCCTAGTTTGATGTCCTAAAGCTTCAACTTTGTTATAAAATGCTATTGAATCTTCTTGTGTAAGACACTTTTTCTCTTGAATTTTGATTTTTGCTTTGTAAAAATGACTAGGAGATGTGAAAAATGACTTAAAATGTGTATTTATAAGCATCAAAACCTAATTTTCCCGTTATTTAGACCTAAGAGGCCAACATCCATTGAAAAATTAAATTGAATTAATGAAATTCCCGCTCAAAAGTGGAAAATACCCCCAAAAGGGACTAAGTCGCCACCTTGGGCGACTTAGTCCCACCAGGGATATTTTTGGTGGGTTTCACAAAATTTGAGTGGTTTTAGTGATATTTTTCGGGATTTAAGTGGTTTTATGAATGAGTTAGGCCTCAAAGTCCAAAATTATGAGTATTAGGGGACTATAAATGCAATTTTAAGGGGTGTTTGATGGAAGGTTCCTAAGTAGGACTTAGTTTTACTGCAAAATTGTCTCTCTCTCCAAGAGTATATGTAATTTTTGGCAATACAATTTTACTTTTCATTTTCTGAAGATTTCCCTAAGATTCTATTGGAAGGTCCTTGATTTATGGGGACAAATGGCCTTTATTTTAAAAATTTATCCCTAAGTTTTAACCCAATGATTGATGAGTCCCTCAAGTTTCCTATTTGGGCTATATTATTAGTGATGTTCTTGGATTTCTATGAAAAAGAGGTTTTTATGCTTATTAAAAATACTTTTGGTCAATACTTTACTTCTAATAAGGTCACTAAATTCAAGAAGTTTTTATTGTTTGATATATTTTATGTGCTTGTGGAAAAAAAAGGTGTTCCCTATGAAATTATTTGAAGAATCTTGATTTATATTTTAATGTTGTTGTAAAGTGGGCCATGCTACTTCTAGTTTCTTGAGCATTAAGAAACACCATTTCATTTGGAGAAAAAAGGAACATAAGCATGTTTTCTTTAAGGGGTTTATTACAACCTTTGAGGGTATGTAGAAGGAAGAAAAAGGAGGAAAAACTCTTGTAGAATCTATAGTGATGGATTTCTCTTCAATGGTTCTAAGGTTGGATAATGGTTTTGTTGGTGGTCTTACAAATATCTCTTGTTCCCAAAAATAAGTTTAGTGCAGTTGGATCCTTGTATTAGGGATATGCAAAAATCATTGGAATATGTTGGCTTTAAACCACCCTAACTTTGGGTTGGTAGGTTTTAAGGATATGTGTGTCTTGGTTTGTTGTTTCATTATTTTTTATCTTGAGTTCCTATCTTTTCCTATTATGCTTAATGGCTATCTTTTCTTACTTTTTGTACAAGGGTCTAGGCCCTTTCAAAATCCCTTCTTACCTTAATCAAAATAATATTAATAATTGTGAGATATAAGAATCCTATATATACCCTATTTATTTCTATTTCCTTGTACCATATTTAATTATCTCACCACCTCCTTGTAATAAATTTCATCCTCACATATGATTGAATTGAAATGGTTTTATTTAAGTTATTTATTACTAAATTTCAATCATGGTAAAATTTCTATATAAAACATCTTTTTGAAGAAAAAAATGTATTGAATTTGGGTTTTATAATTGTAGCTAAGATCATGAATCAATATAAATTTATATGATTTTATATTAGATGAAAAATTTAATTGACTAGCCTTAAACCCTCCTTGAAGCCTCCCACCTCAAATTTTTCCTAAAACCCCCTCAAAACCTACCTCAAAGTAATTAATAAAAGTTGAGAGTGCAAATAAATGAAAAAATAACCATATTAAAAACTAAAATATATATTTATTTCATATTGATCCTAATATTGTTGCTCATTTAATTAGGTCTACCACTTCTATGTAGATAGTGGTAGATTTAGTTAGAAACATATATCATGATTTAGATTAATTTCATCATTATAGAGAGGAGATAGGTTTAATCACATGTTTTTTTATACAAAGAAATAAATGGTTTCCATATTAAAAATGAACATTAGAACCATATGTCATTAACCCTTCTACCAATATCCCCATCCTTTTGACAAGGAAAAAATAATCAAAATAGTGTATTCAAGCTATGCTAGAGTTACATTGGGACCATTAATAAATGGTATTTTATCATAAACCACATGGAAATATTGATATGCCATTTTGGTCATTGTAGGAGCTATTATAATCAACCTAGTTATGATCTTTATACATCCAATTCAAGTGCTACAATAGAGGATAAATTCTTCTCCATTTTTTTAGAGATCAATAAAATTGCTACTTCTAAATAGGTGTGCCATATTTTATGTATATTATATATTTATTTATAAATTTTAAATCTCCAAAAATTATATTAATTATTGTTAAATATTTTTACATGTACATGTAATTACATCAAATATGGACAACAAACTATATTTTTTATCATGTAGATGAGGGATAATTCTTTGATAGTAGTTCATCTTGTCTTAATGACTATTAATATTTATACACCTTATATGGTATCTCAAAAATATACCCTTGACCTAGAGTTCATTTTTTATTATTAATAAAATTATTGTTGTCACAAGGATAGAACCTTGGCTAAGTGTGAAACTTAGCTAGATATCTTGTAAAACATGGAATCATCTTCAAGTTGTGGGTGTCTTATGGTGAAGATGAACCTCCAGAGAGGGTTGGTTCTATTGATTGACCTCATATAAACCACTTCTTTGATAAGGAAAATGGATAGAAGATAACTATAATAGAGAAAATTTTGATCCTAGGAGGTGATGCACCAAAAATTGTAATACTATACCATTGTTTCAACTCACAATTTCTCTCAAAAATCTATTCTACTCTATGCGCAACTTAGTTTTTGCAAGCTCCTATACCATAGGCTCATCTAGACCCCTCATTGTTCTCTCTCCTAAAGGTTAGGAAACATTTATATGCTCCTAGGCCTACACCTATAGTAACTTGGTGATGTGGGTTATATTGACTCCTTGCTTGTAGCAGATGAGATGCATATCTCTATACAACGAAGCTACAGACATGTCCCCCATGCATATCATCGTGCCCTCTCTATAATGTTCCCTAGTGTCAAGCTATGGTAGGAGCACTACACTAATCATCATACATATTTATATAGTGCCATTCTCGGCACTAGCTCCCCACATCCATCCACGTCTAATGCACATCCTCATGTCAGTAGGTCTATCCTTTTGAACATCACCTATAGCATATTTGACACCGCTTGTGAGCTCGATGACAATACCCTAGGCCCCCAAATCAACAACTGCAGTTATGAACTAGTGCTTTTAACCTACTTTAAAAGATGCAAAATGAGATGCTAAAAGAAAGAAAAAGAACACTAACACCTCATGATTAGCCTAGTTGAATTCAAAACAAAGAAAGATAAAAGAGAAGTTGATTATACCTTGTCTTGAATTGATGCTTGGTTGGCCCTTGATGGTTGATTAATGTGTGCTCCCTTTGATGGCAAGATGCTAAAGAGGGTTCAAAATTTTGATGGTTTGATAAGGAATGCAATGAGAAAAGTGGGTATTTGAGAAGATGAATACAATGGATAGGATGGAAGCTTAAGGTATGCAACAATTGTGGATATGAGAAGATGCAAGTATGAGCTTGGTTGAATGCTTGAACTTGGAGATGAGATAGGTTGTGTTGCAAGTGTGTGAATGAAAAGTATTGTTATGAATGCATAATAATGAGAATGAATGAAAAATCCTTCATTTTATGGAGAGAAACCCTAGGGAAACAGATGGTTGAGATCTTGCCACCATGAGAAAGATGAAGGATTGAGATATTGCCACCATGGGAAAGATGGATAAGGACACATGAGGTGGAAGGTGACATGTGAGGGGAAGGTACTTGTAAGTACCTTGGAATAAGGATGATGTGACCTCTCAATGATCACATAGGGACGAGGAGAATCTTGGATAAATAAAAGTGAATTTAAAATTCACATGATTGGGGATATCTTAAGGATAAGACAAGGTTCCAAAAAGAGAGGTGAGAAGTACCTTGGATAAGACAAGGTCCTTAAAAAAGGTAAATACTTACCCACATGTGACTGATGTGACAAGTCAAAGGTTCTAGAAGACTTTGGCACATGTGAGTGATGTGACAAATCAAAGGTTCTAGAACTTGCATGGGAATAAAGAGAGTCTTGGAAGGATAAAAAGGAATAAAATTCCTTGGGGAAAGAG
Source organism: Sequoia sempervirens (assembly GCA_007258455.2). Classification (NCBI taxonomy): domain Eukaryota; kingdom Viridiplantae; phylum Streptophyta; class Pinopsida; order Cupressales; family Cupressaceae; genus Sequoia; species Sequoia sempervirens. The sequence goes on from VDFB02373365.1 coordinate 151,242,124, forward strand.
ATGAATCTTGGATGAATAAAAAGGAATTAAAAATTCCTTGGGGGATGGGGAGTGTTGACCAAGGTACTAATTAGGCTTAACTGATAAGTAATTAGAAGATAATTAGTGGTTAAAGAAGATTAGAAGCCAACTTGCAAAACTTGGAGGATGTGACACATCCTAATCAAGGATTAGGCATGTGCACATCCCTAATGAAGAGATTAGGAGAATGATTAAGATTAAGAAAAGGATGTGACATGTGAGGAATTAAATAAATGTCATATTTATTTAATTCAGTTGATGAAAAAATGAGAATAAAGGATAAGGTATTTAATTAATAACTAAATACCTTAGAGATTTAGAAGAATTAAGGGTATTAATTAAATAATAGCAATATTACTTAATTAATGCAAATAAGAGGATGTTTAGACGAAAATGGATAAATTTGGAAAAACACAAGTGTCCAAATTTAGGTGTCTATAGTAGTATCCTCCATACATCCTCTAGGGTAATAGTAATATCCCCTTTAGGGAGGTGAAATGTGGATGTCTTTGAGCTCTATCTCTCTACCAACATGGTAAATAAAGGCTCGTGTGCTCAAATCACCAACATCCTGGTGACGTACACCAAACCATATGTGTCCAATAAAGCCCAGTTTGCATCCAAAAATTGTGTTGTGACCTGAAGCACCACAAATATCCTCTCTTGAGTCTATAGACTCACTGTCACCTGCATCTATCTATTCCACTTGTTAGGTGTTTCTTTTTTCTTTTGTATTCTATCTTTTTTCACTTTGTTGATGGATTTGTCCCTAGCATGCATCTACCTATCCTCTAGCGGATCCACCCTTGCAAGTGTGCATCTGCCTATTCTTTAACGAATCTGCCCCTTTGGTGAATCTACCCGTCTTCCCGTGGATATACCTTTCAATACATCTGCCCTTCCTTTGGTGGATTTTCCCCTATGTAGCGTATTTTCCCATTCTCTTGTGGATTTTTCCTTTTGGTGAATTTGGTATTCCTCCATATCTACCCTTCTACCTATAAATATTCCTTTTGGCAGATCTGCTTAACCTCTAATAGATCTACCTATTCTAGGTGCATCCACCCATCCCTAGTGGATCCACCCAGGTTTTTTGGTAGATCCTCCTATTCTAGGTGCATCTTCCCATCCTCTTATGCTACTCTCTTTTGGTGCACATCCACCTAAGTGTGAGTGGATTTTCCCTTCCTCCTACTTGGGCAGATCTGGCCTACCATTGACTTTGACCTACCATAAATGAATTTAAACAAAAAGTACAAGGTAAATTCAAGAGGCGTACCTGACTACATCGTTCTCCTCTCCATGCTCGTACCCTCATGATGTCAACTCAATGTGGAATAGCTCTCTCACATGCCATTATGCTCACTCTACTCTATGTGCTCTCTCAAATGCTTAGTGCTCAAATGAATAGTGATTATCCCCTAATTACTATTTATAGCAAACCCTAATTTTCCATTTTTGCTCCCATTTCCTCCCCATAGCTCTATTTTCCTTTGTTACTTTGTCATTCTTCGTCATTTTTTGTCGTGGATCCGCTACTATCCTTATTTCCCATATTTTGAGACATCACTTGAGCCCCTTCTTCCCATCCACCCTCTTGAGAGGGCATCATTCCCTTCATATCACATTTCTTCTATGCCATTTTTTTCCTCCATGTTGGGGCATCTCTCCATCCACTTCTTCTATTGAGTCAACTATATTTCAATCTTCTTCAAAACATTGTTATTCTAAGGTTATTTTGAAGAAGGGAAAAATGTAAACACCTAAAATTGACCACTCATGTTTGGTCAATTTTACTCTATCATTTCATCTACATCCCCTCCTATTCATATTGTAGACATCTAAATTTGGACACTTAATTTATCCAAATTCATCCCCCTTTGTCTTATTTTCGTTAATTAAGTAATACTACTATTATTTAATTAATAACTTTAATTCTGCCAAATCCCTAAGGTATTTAATCAATAATACCTTATCTCTTTAATCCTCCTTCCATCAATTAAATTAAATAAATATTCTATTTATTTAATTCCCTTTATGTCATATCCTCCATCATCTTTATCTAATCTTAATCCTTCTTCTAATCTCATCATTAGGATGTGCACATGCCTAATCCTTGATTAGGATGTGTCACATCCTCCAAATTTTGCAAGTTGGCCTCTAATCTCTCTTAGCCACCTAACCTTCCTCTAACCCCTCATCAACTTGTCTAATCACCCACTTTAGTCAACTCTTCCCATCCCCCAAGAAATTTTTAATTCCTTTTGTCTTCCCAAAGTCCTTTGAGGAATTTTTAATTCCACTCTCATCTTTCAAGGAATATTAAATTCCTTTTCTCTTCCCCATGTCCTTTATGACATGTGTCCTTGGTCAACCCTATTAAATGCTTTTCTTTTTTGACAAGACATCTCCCTTCCCCATGTGAATTTTTAATTCATATTTAATCCCCCAATGCACCCTTTGGAATTTAAAATTCTTTCCCATCTCTCCATGAGAATATTTGAGGAATTTTTAATTCCTCACATGTCCTCTCACCCACATGGGACAAGGACATCCTTTATGAGGATATCTTGACCAAATCCCTATGGTCCTTTGAAGTACATCCATGTCATGTACTTCTCTTACACCTCATCTCCACCTTATCTTTCTTAAGCCTCTCCCCATGCCACATGTCAAGATGTGAGGGCTTGTGAGTTCTCAACTCACCTTAGCCCTACATCTTGATATTTGGTGGATCAATCTCAACCATCCATCTCTTCTAGGAATTCTCAAAATTCCTATAAATACCCCCTCTTTTCTCTCATTTGGGGGAGAGATCATTTTGCTAGCCAAACTCTTGCAATTTTATTTCTCAATCTACACTTATCCATTTTCATGTTTTCATCCATTTGCACTCATCCTCACATCCTCATCTAGTTTGCATATCTTGCCATCTAAGGAGCATACACATCAAAGATCGAAGGTCCAACCAAAGGATCGATTCGAGACAAGTTATAAAGTTCCATTTGTTGCTTTTATCTTGTGTTGTTTCCAACTTAGGCTAATCTTGAGGTGTAGGTTGTTTTGGTGTTTATTTGCACTCTTTCATTTGCTGCTCGTTTTCTAACGCTTACATTCGACCTATCACACATATTAATTAAATAATATTACATTTATTTAATTAATATCATCCATTTCCCCCAAGTCCTCTAAAGTTCTAAGGTAATTAATTGATTATATTACCTTTTATCTCTCTTCCTCTTTAAATTAAATAAATACCCCAATTTATTTAATTAATCATTTTATCCCTACACAAGGATTAAATAAATTATTTAATTCTTCAATTTCCTCTCTCTCCTTGTCACATCTCACTTCATCTCCCATTAACCCCTAATCCTAATCCTAATCCCTCCATTAATGATGTGCACACACTTAATCCTTGATTAAGAGGTGTCACATCCTCCAACTTTTCCCACTTGCCTCTTAATCATTTCTCCATTAGCCTAATCTCTACCTAACCCCCCTTAATCACTTGCACATTCTTAATCCCTTGATTAGGATAGGGATAATCTTCTTTCCATTTATTGCTCTCTACCATGTCTAATCAGCCTCCTTTTTGGAGAAGTAACCCCACATGGGTTACCTTTCCAAAGTACACCAAAGGAATTTAAAATTCCTTTTATTCCACTCCATCCAATCATTTTGGAAGATTGGACAAGAAATGCCTTTATGAGGAAGATCTTGTACATCACCCTAGATACTTGCAAAGTACTCATCTACCTTTCAAGCCTCCTCATTTTGACACTTGTCACCATCCTAGGCTTTGAGAGGTCATCTCTCCTTCCCTTCCTCCCATGATGCCTCTTGGCATGTGTTGAGATGTCTCAACTCATCTCATCCATTGATCTTCAACTCTCAATCTCAACATGTCACCACCCTAGGCTTTGAGAGGTCAACTCTCCTTCCCTTCCTCCCATTATGCCACTTGGCATGTGTTGAGATGTCTGAACTCATCTCATCCATTGATCCAATTCATCCCTTCATCAAAGACTAAAAACACAACCATTTTCACAATCTACAATTCTTGAGCAATTTCATATTGTTATGTTGCCAAAATTTTGTGAGTACACACTGAAATCGATCGCACCAAGGAAATCTCCACATTGAGCTCATCAACATACTTGAATTTCATCAATTTTCAAGTAGGTATGAGTTCTTAGTCCCTAATCTTGATTGTTGCATGATTTATATGTTTTGTTAGGTTTTCTTAGTATTTCCTAGCCATTTAAATACATTTTTCACTACACACAATTGGTGTCAATTTCTTCCTTTGTCTTTATTGAATATATATATATATATATATATATATTCTTTATACTTTTACTAAATCCATTAATTAAATAAGGGGAATTTTTTAAAATTAAATATGTTGCAATAATTATAGATCTATAAATACTCTTTTTTTTATTAAATTCTTTCTCATTCTTCTATCCTCCTTTTTATTTTCCTTTTTGGAGTTAATAATTTTATTGATCTAATTGGCTTATAATAACTTTATATTTGCACTCTCTAATTTTTCCTTATCTTATTATTTATTTTCCTATCCTCTATTCCCTTTATAATTTTTTATATACCTTCTATTTATTCCCTTTAATTCTTAATATTATTAGCAATATTATTTCATATATTTATGTCTATTGTATAAATCTAATTCATGCTTTATTTTCAAATGTTCTAAATTGTTAATATTGGATGGTTTTTATTTCCTCAATCCTTTTAATTTCCTTTTCTTCTTTATATTGTTCCTCCAAAACTCCTACCTTTTATTTTAAAGTTTCAATAGCTTCATAAATTATTTAACTTTATTTGCAATAATTTTTGCCAACTTTTCATCTTCTATTTATTTTTTTATATTAATTTATTAATTGTCCTTTTAAAAAAAATTATGGTCGTTGTTTGCTCTTCTTAGTTGTGAGGCTTGTGTTGTTATCTTTCCTCGTATCTCGTTGTCTATGTAATAGCATCTTTTTTCAAGTGTTTCACATGCAACCCCCTCCTCTCTCCTCCCTCTCTTTTTCTTTTTATGTAGTTCTTGGTCTGCAAACTAATCATTGTTCTCCTTGATCTCTCTACTTCATCTTGATGATGGATCACAAAGTGTGATATGAAGTATTGATACAAAAAAACCTACACAATCAAATCCAAAAACAATTTAGCAATATTCTCTATAGATTGTGAAAATATATTATTAATCAAATTAATGTAACATTTTGGTAAATTCAAAATTGTAATATCTTTAGGATTCCATATAGACTCATTTCCCTATCCTTGTGCTTTGTGGATATGAACCCACTATAAGGTGGTGTCATCTTGTTATTTTGGGTTCTCCTTGTGAAGGGAGAGTGAGTGGGGTGTTTTGGAAACATTATCTTTTGGCCCTTATGTCCTTAGATTCTTTTTAGTCCTTTGTAGAACTTTCAATGTTTAGGAAGTGTCTCTTCCATTGGCTCGTATTTTGAAGATCAAATATGATCTCTTAAATTTCTACCTTGGTATTTTAGTCATTTGTAGGTATTTCTAAGGTATGTCTTGAGTTGATTCATATTTTTATGTTTGATCAATTGTCACTAAGTTTGAGACCTAGAAATAGGTATCCATTCAATCTTTAGTCAAGTCTATAGTGTTGAAAAATGAACATCTAATTAACTAGGTGCTATTGTCCTCTTAACATGTTGTAGCCCTTTTTTTGTTAAACAATGAGCCTTTCTAGTCATTTTTTAAGAAACTTTGTATTCAAAGTTGATATCCTTGGTTTTATGATCCTTCCTATGTCAAAAACTTGCCAACAATTTTCATAATCTAGAATTTATTCCATCGTTGACATTAGGAAGCATGCATTTATGTGAAAATGACTAATTGTTCTTTTTAATTGAGGGCTTGCACCTCCTAGTAGATTAAACTATTTTGAGGTCCTTCCATTAAATTTGGGGGTCACTTATATATTTGTAGAATGATTTGGAGATAGTTGTCACACTTATCTTACTCTATGCTAAAAAAACTAACAATCATTTTAACTAGTCAAGGTATGGTGTCTCCTACTAGTCCCGCCTCTTTCTTAGGTTTCCATTGGTGTTGTGAGAGATTTTTTTGGTATTTCTAGGGAGTGGATTCAAGGTAGATGACTCCCTCATACTACTTGTGTGTTCTATTTACATGAGAATGTGACCATAGGTTAGGAATCAACTATCATCATGGTGAAGCTCCACTCTCTCATAGGATCATTCTGGTGAATTTGTTACATGTTTGAAATGTATTTCACTTGTAGATCACATTGCTTGGAGCAATGGAAATTCTATTTTTTATGTGTTTTTGTGCTTGGTATGATCATTTTTGTGCATGTCAGTGTGTAATGTGACATTTCAATGTCATATCTTGAATGTTGGAGTCATTTGTATGTTCTTTCAAAAAAAGTTCACTTGGCTAATTTCCTAGGTGTGTGTCTTAGGGAATTGCATATATAGTTTTATTTATTTATTTTAATGTTGTTATATTTGGCTATGATAGTCAAAGTGTTATTTTTTTGGATATAAATCTTATGCATCATGCATGTACTAAACATATTGATATTTAGTATCACCTTATGCAAGAAATGGATGAGGATGCTAAGGCCTTGTTAGATAAGGTTTAAACTTAGGATGATGAACTACAAAGTTTCTTATGAATCTAATAACCATAGATTAAAGTAGGAAGGTTGTGGGCCTTGATTTTTGTACTTGATTGTATTTATATTTTTATGAATGTATTTAAAATGTATAAGGTCACGAGGGAGAATGTTAGGATTAAGGTGTCATTCACCTTGTAATTCTATGTATCTCCAACACTCTTAGAAAGTGTCCTCAAATGCCTAGGTGTAATTGAGAAATAATTTATAATCAATATTCTTTGAGGATATTGGCATTAGTTGTCATATGAATTCATGAAGGAGGTAGAGCATTATGGTGGCAACTTTAGTTAATTTTGGAGACATTAAAGGTAAGATTTGTTTCATGAGTGCTAGATGGGGAAGTGCAAAATCTTTGCATGATGGATGCGACCCACACAAGTCAGTGGACTCCAAAATGGATAATTATACTTGGGAATGTGAGTCATCGAGAGTTATGAAATAAAATATGCCTTTGTGGTTATGTTTTCTATTTGGATACTCATTGAGTGCACCAATATGACAACCATGTGAATTCATTTATTAGTTTACTATTCTTAGGAGATCCACTCCAAGATCAATGTGGGGTTTTTGCATGATGTCATGGTTTTAGTACCCATTATATAGTTTTGTCTTTTTTCCATGTCTATATATTGGAGAATGAGATAGTGGTTGCATATCATTGTTCTTTACAAGTACATAGGCACTGCTAGAGTGAATAAAGTGTTAGTGTGTTGGACATATCTATTTGTTGAAGATTCATACATACTTTTTCTCTCTTTATCACGTGGGATTTTGTTTGAAAGAGTTTTTTTATATAAATCATATATTCATATGTTTAATAATTTTATTCTTATTGTTTATTTTATGCAATCTCATAATAATCATATGATAATCCTTGGATAAACAATTATATTTTAGATTTGCATTTATTTGTAAGAGCATTTTTTGTAATAACTTTTCACCTTGTTTTTAATATGAAAATAGTCTAATTAAACAAATGTGATTTATTTAATTAATTTGATGCGCAAGAATGCGAGAGATAATTAGTTTAGATAGAATTAGAAGTGATATTGAAATAAGTGTTAGACAATAATAGATTTTAAATATTTGTAATAACCATCAATGAAATGAGATGGTGATGACTTTCTCATCGAGAAAATATAATGCTAATTACTTTCTCCATTCCAAGACTTACTCAAAGAAAGCATACCTAAGAATGAGGTAATCAATTTGATACTTAACTTCTCACCCCAGAAACAATCGATATATTTAAACATAAATACTTGAGAGTGGACCTAAACATAAAGAGCAATTGATAAGTAGGAGGTATTTTTCCACAGCGTGTCAAATTATGATATTGCTATCAGGATTCAACCGTGTAGTTTTGAGTCAAACTCATTGACCCATGTTTCATGAGTAGTGGTTCAACAAGAACCCCATCTCATGATATCGATACTTAGCACTCAGCACCCATCCCAGATTGCTCCAATATAAGATCGGGATGGGTGACAAACTGCTTCACCTAGCATCACCTAGATGCAATGAGTGCTAAGTGGACCATTCGATATCATGAGAGATGGGTTCTCGTTGAACCACTACTCATGAAACATGGGTCAATGAGTTTGACTCAAAACTACACGGTTGAATCCTAATAGCAATATCATAATAAAGAGCAATTTGAATATAAATCTACAACTTACGTCTATCATTCATTTGATTAGAAATGAAAGAAGATTAATTAAGAGGAACGTACCATAAATTAAATATTTTATTTATTTTTTAATATACCCAAACTCACTCTATGAATTGAAGGTGCTTCTAGAGATGCTCCGACCAGAAATTGTCTTATTATTTTTAAGTTTGTGTAATTGGAGATGCTTCTTAAGATGCTCATGAGTTAATTGCTCGTATAAACCATATAAGATAATATTCTTAATAGAGTAGGACAGCTTGATTAAGATGCGCACCCAATAAACAGCCCCACTTTTATGTGGGAAAAATGCTAGTTTAAGCTTATTATCAACCGAGGACCATTTAATAGTCTCTTTGGCTTTGTAATAAATATAATATGGTGATGTGCAGGCCCGTATTGAATGTCAATATCTGACTAAAAAAAATATTTGATTCTCATGTCCACTAGTGCAATTGAAAGGTCCAGGGAACTCGACATGAAAAGCAGCGAAGACACTCTTCCAAAAAGGTTGAGTGGAAGATGGCAGTGGAGAAAGTTTCATTGCTGTGTGGCTGCGTGATCAAGGATAATAAGTAAGTAGCAAATACCCTCAGATGTCATTACCTTATCTTTCTCTTGCTTTAATTTTTGGTGTCATTGTTACCGTTGGGTTCTCATGTTTGGTCAATATCCATTGCACATATTTAGAGATGAGGCGATGCTGTTGAGGAATATTGTGAATATGGTATCCAAGGTATTGGAAAAGGTGCTCTTTCTGGCAGTCCAAAAACCCGTTGGACTGGATGATATCATACTGGATTTTGAAAGAAATACAGTTGAATCTGCCGAGAGTGAGCACACTGTACAAATTGTTGGGATCGTGGGCATGGGAGGAGCGGGTAAGACTACGCTGGCAAAAGAGCTGTATAACAGGAAATCCTCATCCTTTCAATGTTCCAGTATTGTATTTGCAGAGCGAGATGCTGCAAGTAGAAATGCTTTGCATGAGAAGCAGAAAAGGCTTCTGGAGACATTGAATAAGTTTTTGGGCCACACAGGTTAGGGTTCCACATAAACAATGTTACAACAGTTCTATTTGGAAACAACCCTGCTTCTGGAATCTGCCCTTACAAATTATTGAAAGAAAGATCCATTTCTTGCAGATTTTTTAATTTGGAGAGTGAATCTGGTATAGGAACTACAAAGGCATTGTGGGACAGATTTAGAAGCTCTAATGCTGTGCAGTCTCCTACAGAATTTGGAATGATCCCAGTAAGTCTATTTCCAATTCTATGGCTTGAGCCATTACAATTTTACTTATCTCCTGTGGAATGGCTTTCAGAGAATTCCATGAAAGATTGAGGTAGAATTGCAGGTTTTTAAGGCTGGCAATGACTTCACGAGGTATCCTTCCCCCTAGGTTATTGTGAGATAAGTCCAGGAGCTCCAACTTCTGACATCCCTCCAAACTAACAGGGATCTTCCCTGATAACTTGTACTGAAGAAAAACACGTCCTAGGTGCTGGGAGCTACAGAGAGAATGTGGTATTTTTCCAGATAATTGGTTGTGGCTAAGATGTAAGAGTCTGAGATGTTGCATTTGACATATCTCATTTGGAATGCTTCCTTCTAATTTGTTCAGATGCAAATACAATTGTTCAAACTTACGGAATCTTTTAATTCTAGATGGAATGTTGCCGCCGAAAAGATTATCTTCTAGACCCAAGTAAGTTAAGTTTGTCAGATCGACAATCTGATGTGGTATCCTTCCTCTTTTCGTGTTGGCTGATAAATCCAAGTAACTGAGATTTGAAGACAGTTGGCCTATGGATGGGGGCAGTATACCAGTGAAATGATTGTGTGTTTTATCTATTTCTCGCAAATGGGAACAATTTGTGAGAGCAGTGAGAAAGGCCAATGTGTCATATCCAGAAGAGGGATTTGAAAATATTGTTGAGAAGTTTTTGAAAGCTTGCAATGATTCCTTTTGTTCTTTGGGGACTTTGGAGGACCAGTTTATAGCAGAGGCAAGGATTTTTGGGAATAGACAAAGAAGAGAAAGAGATGTTCATGGATGTGGCTTGTTTCTTCACCATAAAAATGAAAGCTTGGCGATTGAAGTATGGGATGGATCAGGGTGGAGTGGCTGATTACATTCATGACCATCTGAGGGATTTGGGAAGGGATCTCGCAGGTAGACATACACCTCCTCATGAATGGCTTCCACAACAAATAACTTCTGGAATTAAACACAACCCCTGCATTTACTTCAGCTCTGCATTTCATTCATTCTCCTCACCGCCAGCATATCCTCTCCACTCATTCAAGCGTATGAAGATTGTTTTCCCCAACCCAATCCATCTCAGCTGCCTCAACTCTCTGCTTTGTTTATTGTCTCTTTTTGCTGGGCATATACGTTGAGTTTAGGCAGTTTTTTAATGCTTTTTGAAATAGAACAAGTGCTCTGCTGTAGCTAGCTTGAAGAAACAGCCACCGAACAGGGGTCTTTGCTTATAATATTTTCTGAGAGTAAAGAAAAGAGCAGCAGCTCTGTGAATGTAATCAAGTTTGTTAGCTTTTGAAACATATGAAATATAAATCAAATCAGTTCATCTGTGTTTTATTTCTGCATTCTATTTATGTTCCTCTGTGCTCTGTTTTATCTCCTCTGCCTCTTCCTTCAATAACAAATATACAGAAACAAGCTAGGGTGAGCTTCACTTAAAATTTTCTCTTGTCAATTGTCCTTAGTGAATGTTTCGTTTTTATGCTTCACTTCATGTATATTTAATTTATACTCTTCATTTTCCTATTCAAGGAGGATGGTCTATTAGAGGGGCATCAGGCAAATTCACTGTCAGCAATTCACCGTCAACAATTCACAGCAGGAAAATTCACCGCCATGATAAATTCACCTCAAGGAAAATTCACCACCGGCAATTCACCGTGATGAAAAATTAATTGCAAACTTTTTATGTGATGAATTTTCTGTGGCTGTGAATTGCTGGTGGTGAATTTGTCATGGCGGTGAATTGTTGGTGGTGAATTTTCCCACAGTGAATTGTTGGCGGTGAATTTTCCTAGAGCCATTAGAAGGATAGATGTTGCTGGATTTGAATATACTAATAAGCCATTGCATCATCGGCAGCGTCTGAAAAAGTTCTTTGAGCTCATAGGAATCTCAAACAGATGTTTTGGGCGCCGTCCATCTTCTTATCTCAGATTAAAACTTTTTACTGGCAGAGAAGAACAGTTTATCAAATATTTTGGCACAGCATCGGAAGATCCTGTCTGCCTTAGATCAATTTAAGAGGAGAAAACTTCAGTCATTATCACTCAGAAATTTAAAAATGCTGAGGCTCACCACTGCTGACTGCCTAAGAGAAATATGGGATAATTCAGATATTAGCGTAGCATTTCATATTACGTTGCTTAGTTTAGGTTCTGCAATTAACACAGCGGTTATGCAGTTGCAGTTAAGATAACTGTAATGCTCCTCTGTTCCTCTTTATAAATTTGTGTCATGTTCATCAAATAAATGGCCAAGCATTTACCTTTCAAATGTTGCAGTCACCTGTATGTCGTTCTTTTTAAAAAACATGTTCACTTGGGCCAATTTCCTAGGTTTGAGGACTAGGAAATTACATATACAGTTTTTTTGAAGATTGTTATAACTGGTTATGATTGGTGTCATTGTTATCGTTGAGTTCTCATGTTTGTTGAATATCCATTGCACATATTTAGAGATGAGGCGATGTTGTTGAAGAATATTGTAAATATGGTATCAAAGATATTGTGAAAGGCAACCTTTTGATAGCCTAAAAACCCATTGGATTGGGTGGTATCGTACAATTTTTACGAGAAATATATTTGAATCTGCTGAGTTAGCACAGTGGTCAAATTGTGGGGATAGTGGGAATGGGTGGAGTTGGTAAAACCACGCTGGCAAAAGAGTTGTATAACCGGAAATCCTCATCCTTCCAAAGCTCCAGTTTTATGTTTGCAGGGCGAGATGCTGCAAGCAGAAATGCTTTGCATGAGAAGCAGAAAAGGCTTTTGGAGGACCTTTTTGTCAAAGGATTATCATTTGATAACATAGAAACAGGAAAACCTATTCTAGGAAATTGGTTGAGATCTGTTCTGCGTTCATTGTTTTGGATGACGTGGATCATGGAAGCCAACTGGATGCTCTGCTGACAACTAAAGACTGCCTTGCATCCGGCAGTCTTGTGGTTGTTACAACTTGCGAGTTACATCTTCTTGCAAAATGGAGCTAAACTATATATAGAATGAAGTCATTGAATCCCCGCCATGTCAAAAAAACCTAAATTTCTACGCTGTTTTGGGGACGGGGACGTGGACGAGGACGGCAGGGACGTGTTTCCAAGATGTTTTCTAGGGGCCATTTTTAGGGGACGGTAGGGGACGACGACATATATATATGATTATTTTTCAAAATTTATTAATATATTATAGAGAGAGATATATTAATAAATTAATAATTGACAACAACAATATCAATATGTAGATAAATTGCGAGAGCAGTAGTTAACAACATAAATGTCATTAAACTTATTATTGTAGCCAATGATCCGGGTATGTTTGCATTTTATTGGGAATCAATATAAATTAGATTTTGAAGGAAATGTTTGTTGCTGTAATCAAATCGGACTTATATAAGACGGTAATGCAATGTATTTAGACTTGATATAGTGCAAATAAAATTAGATTTGAGGTTGAATGTTTCATATTTGTTGATGTTATGATAGTAGTTATCATTTATATGTGTGAGACAAGGAAATGTCGGTGAAGGTCGATTACACTTAATTCATGATGAATTGAAACATAACTTCGCCAAACAAACTTGCATCTACAAACAAGATCATTCAAATTGGAAATCTAAACTAAACATTTTATTAAAATTGAAAACTACAAACTAAGAAAATAGTTAAATTTCTAATTTAAACCATTTGAAACTTATCTTATTTTGGAATTGGTGTCGTGTTGACGTGAAACGACGACCCTTTCCCAATTCTGTGATTAGTGAGTCTGTTTCAGTTGATTCTATGGAAGAGAATTGATAAAACCATTGTGATTGATGTATGAAAACCTAGTTTATGCTAAAAATGAACATGATGTAAACTAAGTTACCATGATTTTATGTTAGAAATGTAGAGATTATGCTATTGCTAAGCTAATTATATAAGTTAATTCTAAGATAAAAGATAAAAACCCTAATTTATAAATAAGCTAAGATGGATGCATGTAAGCCATTAATGGAAGCTTGAAACTAATATGCAACTAAAAATGAACTAAAATGTGCTAAATGTGAGTAAAGTATGAGTGATTTCAATAACATGAGTTTGCAATTGAAAGATGGATCCATTTGTCTCCAAATAGTGACTTATTTATAGGAAAACAAATGAGGAATGAAGGGTTGAGATCAAAAAGATTAATCAATAGTCCAAGATGAAGGAGATGGGACACATGTATTATGGATTTTCATCAATGAATAAAAATGCATGATGAGATTCTAATCAAGGGTTCACACTTGCCTCAAACAAACACACTTTTGACCTACTCACACAGGTCAAAGGTGACTTGTTTCGAAAGGTTGAAGGTTAAAACTTGTTTAAAAAGCCAAGTGAACATATCCCTTTTTCAAATGATGAAGGAATAAGAATATTTTTTTGAATATTTTCATGGGTGAGGAAAAATGCATTTTACAAATTAAAATAAAGTTTTAATTGTGCAAAAAAGGGGATAAGGAATATCCTTTGCTTAGAGGGAAGTTAGTTTAATTGCTAATTAAACAAGGTTTAATCAGACAATTAGGGGATTTGGAGGAATTAAAGTGATAATCATTAAATTAAATGATTTAATGAATAAAAGAGAGATGGAATGATATTTAATTAAATAACTTAGGGTTATTTAATTAAATAAGATGACTTAGAAAATTAAATTAAATATTTTGATTTATTTAATATAATAAGATAAAATATTAGCATGAAAATGGATGAATTAACTTGATTAAACTAAGTAGGTTAATGGATGAAAATGATGCAATTAATTAAATAGCTAGGTTAATTTAATCAATTAAGCAAAAAAAAAAGTTGGGTTTAAAGAGGAAATGATGTTAGTAAATCTATTTTAAGTGTATGATAACGATTAGGATATTTTTCAGTGTCTACATTTTACCCATCTTTAAAGTGAGGTACTTACTGCTTCGGTTCAAAGAATAACACTTTTCAGATCAAAACTGCTATTTAAATCAAAAATATTTTTTTTTTTGACTTTTTAGATGCCCCAACAGAAGGATAAAGCTGACTCCCTACCCCCCCTCGAGAAATCAGGCAAATTTTTTAAATTTTGGGTTGATTTCTTGACAAAGGTTAAAAGCTACCCCAAGGGTCTAGAAAGACAAAAAAACCCTATTTTCTAGGTTAAATTAGGGCAAAAAACCCTAATTTTCTAGCTTAAATAAGCCAAGAAGGGTCATTTTCAATTCATTTGTGCATTCACACTTAAGAGATTCTTACGATCTGAGCTCCGACCCTCTGACGAAATGGCACGTCAAGAGCTTCCTAGACACATGTTTGATGAAGTTCGAGAGTTCCAATGACATCTAGGCATAGGACCACCCGTATGTAACTCCAAACTTGATTTGAAATTTGAATTTTTGATGCATTTATTACACTTTGAAGTTCAAACTTTGGCGGCATTGCTATATAGCGATGCCTAAATTAAAATCGGTGATGCCCAGATGAATTGTAGCGATACACATTTATATGGCGACACTATTCGCGATTTAAAATTAGGGTTTCTAATTTTAAATAGCGACTCATACTTGTTTGGTGACACACTTGCTGATTTAGAAATTAGGGTTAGGGTTTTCCAAAGGTCAAATCGCGACACCAGCTTATTTGGTGACACATCTTTCAATTCACAATTTTAAATGCTTTAGGCGTCGCAATTTGAAATTTGAATATAGCGACACTTTTATGATTTTTGAGTTGTAAACTTCAAATTGAGTCAAATTTCAATGATTTCTTGAAGCCATGCGCTTCGTGGATGTAGGAGGTCTTTCCACCACTGATGTCGAGGGAGCAAAGGCCCACTATTTTGGAGAGATTAGGTGATCTGTCAAAGTTACACTATGAGCACCTTGGATAGATCGACCTCTAGTATGTTGTGTATGTGCTTGTGATTTAGACACATTTAGCAATGATGACAACTCTATATGAGTTATGGCATAGTGATACCTCATCCTTCCACCTTTCGATAGGTGAGGCGACGGTTACTCTAGAGGATGTTTGTTGTATATAACGTTTGTTGATTCACAGAGATCATGTGATTTATGGCACTGATGTCAGGTTCAACACCGACCTTGAGGTCATGGAGATGAATCAAATTGCATTGGTTACATCATAGATCAACCTCGAGTCATACAGAGGTCATGTGCCTACTTTCAAATTGATCATCGCAACCATCATTTTGGGTTTGGTTTCCCCAAATAGATGTAGCAGAAGATTCAACCCAGGATGGGGCTTGGCATGACATCAAATGCTGCATATGCCACTTTTTGTGTGGGGGCCCGTGATGCTAGCCTCCTTGGATCATGATTTATGATTTTTTCTATTGTGATGGGAGAGCCATTGGTGCAGGGGTGACTCTGCTACATATTTGGGTGTGGGAGCACATTGTCGTGCTTTGGCCTATTGTTTAGGTGGCAGACGTGGATCCAAATGATCTCGTCATTTGGAGATACAGAGGTGCGATCACTTTGAGACACACTGGACAGATTGGGCTCCCGTATTGGAGACAAGTGATAGATGATATAATAGTTTTCTGTTGGCACCCATGGCTTCAGATGCCACCATGGTTTGATGATATTTAGTAGTTATATTTCACTAGATAGACCTGATACATGCAGGGTCGAGAGCACCACATTATTGATAGGTATCTACCATATAGGGTAGCATGGTGGTTCAAAGAGGTCTAGGATAGACCTAATGATGCATATAGGTACATTTTTGTGAGATTGGCTAGAGAGGTTCCCACATGGGGACCGACTATTCTAGCTCTAGAGGTCATAGAGAGCTTTAGACAATTGGTGGCCCAACCTTGGGCATATGATTAGGGACAAGCGGTAGCTCAAACTATGCCAACATATGATGCTTGGTTCATCCCTCCTCGACGTTTGACAGATCCAACAGGTGTTCCCCCCAAAGGGAGACCTAGAGGTAGAGGGGTAGGGAGAGGTAGGGGATAGGGTGGCCAGGATGGCTAGGATCCAGGTTCCAGGGGCCCCACTGATTGTACAACAGCCCTCGTAGTAGCCCCCAACAGTTCAACAACAACTGACACCACCACCACCACTAGATGCCTAGGATGCTCAGATACAATAGCTGTAGAAGCAGTGTAGATATTGACTAGTGAGCAGGTTTTGGTTATTACTGTTGAGCAAGACCAAGATCGGCAATAAGTGGTTGCGTTCACAGCCGAGAGAGATCAAGCATTGCAAAGAGTACAAGCTATGACAGGGGAGAGAGATCAAGAGGTTGCTAGGTATGTGCAAGATCATCATGGAAAAAATAGACCCTTAAGTGGCAAAAAAATTAGAAAAATCAGTTAGGAAACTTGATGCAAAAGTTTGAATAAGTTATCTATATTATTTCAAAAAATGTAAGAATAAAATCTATAGAAAATTGAATATAGTTTCTAAACTACTAGGTTTATTTTTATTTTTTAAATTTATTTGGTGAAAATTTAAAATTTTAATGCAGTAGTACTTAAATTTCAGGGAAAAAATAAGACGTAGGTGTCTGTCTAACCACCCTAACCACAATAAAATGATAATATTTTTATAATATTTTAAATATAAGTAGATGACTCATGTCCCGATGTGATGCATATTTTTTAATTTTTTCCAAGTAAATAATTAATTATGAATTTTTATTATAAAATTAAAAAAATATAAAACTCATATGTCGACCACCTTAACTTGGTCAAAACTTCATGAAATTCATTTTTTTTTTTTTAATCCTATAGTATGTGAAGCATAGAATGTGACACATGCTTTGGATTCAAAAAATGTGATACTATTTGAAAGCTATAGATGTTTTTCAATCAACCTATTAATCAAGACTTTAATCGTAATTCAAATAGAAAATGAATAATAATAATTTATTAGATTCAAAGTAAAGCATAATTTATATTGGTGGAAAGCTGTGAACCTCCTTTAAAAACCCTTTTCGTTTCATCGATTTTGGGTAAAAAAAAATTGTCAGCCACATACCCTACACATTCCCATCATATCTCCACTTTTTGGCCCATCATGATCCTGCACATACCCTGTTTGGAGACAACAGATTGAGGTGATGATTGTGGCCACCCATGATCAGAAAGTGTTAGGGTGGTTGTATAAGGAGGCAATTATTGAGGCTATATATTATAGGCAGAATTATCATCATGATGTACCAACAACACTTAGACAACCAGATTTTTCATAGCCCAGTGATGCACGACCATGAGCAGAGGATTAGCCTAAGAGGTAGGCTAGAAAGGGTAGCAGCCATTAGGGCTAGCTATTATGTACATACATTTTTTGATTTTTCCCCACTATTTATTCAAAAATATACATTCATGGGCCCCTTTTTGATAGCCTCATGGATATTGTACTTTTGATCGATGTTCATACACTGATCTAGGTTTTGTACCATGACATTCATTTTTTGATATACATATGATATATATATGAATGATTCATACTATGATGTGTTCACTTTATTTCATGTATGGATGGATATGATATGAATGCATTTTACTTTATTATTTATACCTATGTGATATGTGATGATCATGATATGGATGGATGCAATGTTATGTTCTTTTTCAGTATCTTTTCATGATATGATATGGATGGATGATGTGGATGCATTTTTTTGTGTGTATTTTCTATGCATTTTTATGATGATGATGTATGCATGGATGAAAATGCTAATGATATGCAATGATTTAAGATGCTTAGCATAACCAATTATTCATCACAACTCAAATGATTATGGAAAATGTATGATGTGATATGTAATGATTATGTTGATGGATGTTTTATGATTAGGCTATGATTATGAGATGTGTGTATATTGATGGTTTGTAGATGCAAAGTGGATGCATTGATGATGTTTTTGTTGAATGTTATGATACTAGGTTAGCATGGAGAGAAGATAGAAGAATAAAGAATGAATGACCGTTGATGATGATTGCTTCAAAAGATCCAACAAGTCCTTCATCCACCAAGACTTTATTAGAGACGGTGATGAGACAATGCAAAATGCATGATGAAAATGCAGGGTGAGTTGCTCACATTTCAGGATTCATATTTTTCGTCATTCCTTATTGTTTGATATAACACATAGACATGATGCATCAAGGTATTGATAATGAGGACGACGTTGTATCTAGTGTAATGGACTTTTACTTGACAAACAAATAAGATAGTTGTTCACACATTGACATGCAGAAACCTTGTTGGAATATAAGTTAGAAGCTTAGAATATATTGGACCAAAGCATACGCAATAGTCAACAACATACTCCAAATGACCTTCCTACACACAACTAAGCAAGTATGTGCCAAAATTATTTTACAAGAGTACCCACAAACACAACAAATGAAAGATAATGATCGATGCCCCATTCCTTTCTCTCTAAATCGTTGTAGAAAGACATCATCAAGAGGTCCTCAGAATGGGTCATTAAGATAAATCATAAGAAAAGATCAAAGAAAAATATTCAGTGTTATCTATAGCTCTTTCCTAGTTTAAGTTTAGCTAAAGTGATGTCTGCTACTGATGTCGATCGCGGGAAGGATACATCCTAGGACATGTTGATCAAAGGTTGTTTGATGATGTTAATTTTTTTTTTTTTGCTATAAACTTCACAGACACATTTACCTATGATTTAAACTTTAGATTTTGACTTTTAGGTTCACACTTTACAACTTGCTATACTTTCTTTCTACTTGCTTCACTAAAGGTTGAAGGTGATGATCAATTTATTATGGGTGAGTTTATTGTGGGTGAAAGCGAGATGGGATGGATGGGTTTTGGATTTTCTGGAATATTTAAATGTTTTTGGTATTTTGAAATGTTTTGAGGTTGTTTTTGGTCTTTTTGAAAGTTTATGCGAATGTTTAGGATTTTCAAATTTTTTGAGGTTGTTTAGAGTTTTCTGAATGTTTTGAGGCTTTTTAGGTCTTTTGAATGTTTCTATTGTTTTTGGGTTTTCCATTTTCAAATGTTTTTGTGTTTTTTGAAATATTTGGATGTTTTTGTATTTTCAAAGAGTTTTTACAAATGTTTAGGAGTTTTCAAATATTTGAATGTTTAGGGGTTTTATAAGAATTTCCAAGTTTCGAGCAAGAACCTAACCTAAAGACCTATCCTAGGGGCCTTGGGGGCTAATCATAGATTAGTCTTTCCTACATTATACATGCAGAGACCACGTAGTTCGACCAACTCGACTCATTTACAAGATGAAGATATAAACAAGTAAAAGATGATAGTTTATTATGACAAACTGCTCAATGACTGACCTAGGGTGTCTCAGGGGCACATCAATGATGGAATTTCCTATATTAAAGCTCATAGATGACGTAGTTCGACAAGTGGATGCTATTTTTTAGATTTTCGATGTTTGACATTTTTAGGGTTTTTGATGTTTTCTAGATGTTTTGGATTTTTCCTTTACAATTTTTTGAATGTTTTTGGACTTTAGCTATGCAGGATTTTAAAAATGTGTTTGGATTTTCTAAACAATCATTTTACAAATGTTTTTTTGTTTTTCAATGAGATTTGAGGCAAACGATACCTAGGTCATGATGCCGATGTCACGTTATGGGGTATAAGACATGGATCAAGAGATATTTGAAAACAAGAGTGCAATAACCTGCCCTCAGTGTTTAGAAATTCTTCATAATGCAATGGATAACCAAGATAGGTAATGTGTATATGAAGATTTTGGTAGAGTTTTAACATGCTAGATATGGTCTATGGGACTTCATGAGATAAAATAGTAAAGAGCCTATCAAAAATTTTCCATGAGTAGAGTTGAAGTATCTGCCAAATATTTGTCAAGATCAAGATAAAGTGGAATATCTGGATAAAGCTAGATTAGATGGATGGAGGCAACATTAGATTTATCATGACAAGGATTGGATGTTTTTTTTCTGAGAAAGATCATATAGATGCTCGATTCTACTCATGACGCCTATTTGCTAGGTTTTCATCATAATACTTTCCCAAAGCACCACCATAGTGGTTTTCACTGGAAGATGATTTTTATCTTTACTATTTTCAATCATTTTCTTATTTTTTTTAGATTTTTATCATTTTTTAATTTTTTTTAATTTTCTGGAGATGTTAGCCTCATGTTGAACCACTTGGTGGTACTGATGTGGAGACCACTGTCATAACATGCCAACAATACCCTGCTTGAAGAAGTTGCTTCGCTAAGATATGAGCACTTGAATACGACCTTGAAGAACTTTGATCTACCTTGTGGATACCAGAATTAACCTTTTCTATGTACGCTTATCGTTATAAAGTTCCTTTAGAATCTTTATGATGAAGGGTAGCTACCAACCCACAGTCAATGCAAGAATTGGATATTGTGAATGGAATGTATGGTGTCATGTATGAAGGAATATGAGATGGATTGGTTGATAGTTTGGAACCTTTGACTCTCCAAACTTGGGAAGATGGGTGATGATGGATGGGGATGGAGGTTTTCATGGAATTAGGACCAACCATTGGATATAATTTGTTCCTTGCTTGAGAAGCTTGCTTTTTCTTTTGATGGATACATTTCCCTTTTAGATTTTTTCCCATAGTTTCTTTGACTAATGGATTTTTGGAGGGATGATTTTCTTTATTTTTCTTTGGTATCCATTTGTACCTGGCATGTCCTTTTTGCTTTACTACTTCATTTTCTTTGATGATCATTGTCTGGCTTTGATAGTAATTCTTCTTTTTTTGTTGGTCCCAATTTGCATATGAGATGATGGGTGAATTCCAACTCATGATACAACTAGTTGTAGCATTAATAGTATTTTCATCATAAGGATCCTTTATGCCCCATATGTTGATTTTTTTTGTAGACAAGATTTCCCCCGATGTTGCGAAGGTATGATCAATACCTAATCCTTTGTCTTGATAATGTATCCTCTGATCCATATCCACAAAATAGGACTTGTCATGAACACATGATAATCCTATGGGTTCTTGTTGTTCACGAATATGAATTATTTGCTTTGGTCCTATGACATTGTTTTATATTGATATTGCTTCAAAAGATTTGATGCTAATTCAAAAGATGTCCATGATGCACAATCACTGTAAGAATCAATAATCTCAATTGCTTCTTGCTCATGAACTATTTTATTTGAGTCTATGAAATCATTATCTATTGATACTATTTCAAAAGATGTTGGTACTGATTCAAAAGATGTCATGGATGCACAATCACTGTAAGAATCAATAATCACAACTGTTACTTGCTCTTGTGTAGAAATATCAAGAGTGGGAGACTCATGTTCTGGATGAAGAATGTCTATATGTCCATCTGAAAGAAACATCTCAGGAGAGATATCAGGAACATCTTTGGAGTTTAAAATGGTTTGGAAGATGTCCCTTAGTTCTTTGTAAAAATCTGGGGATAGAGGTTCTTGATCTTGACTCGATTCGAGGGTGGTCCCACAATAGTGGTTTACAATTTTTGGCCAAACTAGACACTGAAATAATTTTTTTAACTAAATCTTCACTTTCGGGCACCTATAGCAGCTAACCCGTGAGGAATTTGAAGATGATACAAACTAGAGTTTTATGAAATTTTGTCTGTAGATTCTAAATATATTTTGTTTCAAAATTTTTGGAATTAGATTGCATTTCTTTTCCATCTCCCTCAAAAACTAGTTTTTCTTCAGAAAACAACATTTTAAAAAAGTGGCGCTCATCGTATAGCATAAATTTTTTTCCATGAAGGATAAAATTATAATTCTTCAATTTAGATTTTTAACTTTGATATCTAGTGCTTCGACTTGGTTAGATAGTTTTTTATTGAATACCTTTTCTTTAATAAAGTTTTGAAGTCAAACCAATTACAATTCAGACATAGCATGGCCGTATAATCGTAACTTTTTTTGTATGTATCAAATTCATTTTTTTTTTGTTGGATCAAGGACTTCAATATTTGGTGCACTCATATTTTCAATTTTTTTTGACAATCTTCTATTTTTCCACGTCAGAACCAGAGTTTGATTCTCGTGAAAAACCTACATTCACAAGAAATAAAAAATAAATATAATAATAAAATTAAATTTATTTAAAATTATACTTTTTGGGAAGCTTATAATAAGGACTACATATTTACAATTTTTTTTTTATAAATTAATTCATTTGATCCCCCAAAAGGTAAGTCAAAAGTTTTTTTTTATCAGCATGTTGATAGGTGTAAAGGAGACTCTGTTATAGGTATGGTTTAAAAATAGCTGGGTTATATTCAAGGGGGTTTGATCTAAGGTAGTTTGATCAAACCCTCTTCATTTAGAATTCTTTAAATGACACTTTTAAAGGCTTAAATCATTATATTTTCTAAAAATATGTGATTTCAACAAAAATTAGAATCTCCCCTAAATTGTAAACTAGCTTTGTGGGATCAGCCTCGAAATAACTTTCATTATCATCAAGAGCCTCTTCTTGACAAGATCCTTGGGTGGATGATACATCATTGATAAAAGACTCTTTGCAACATTTTGTGGGTATGGGTGCAATAAGGGATATTTCTTGCTTGTTTGGAACTTCTTCAACATGCTCAATCATTGAGTCATATGAGAGATGTCACAATATGATATCCACTTGATGTCATTATGATATAAAATAGTGCTAAACACTATTGATGGGTTAGGACTTTTTTTTAAAATAGCATCTTGATACGTATCCATTTCCTCATAAATAGTGTAAACATGCCCCAACATGGTATCCTGGGTATTGTTTGAAGTTGATGCCTTTGTCAAATCTTTTGTTTTTCCATGATTAGGCATAGGGTTCATGTAAATTTTCATACCCAAATTTTTGATCGACCTCAATGTCTCTTTGTTCAATAAGATCCTCTATTAGACGTGTGAGCCTAAATTTTTTTTGTGTGATGTTAGCTCTCAAAAACATAGGCGAAATGCCTCAAGAAGTTGCCAATCTCTTGATACATTTTAGGGTAACAGACAAGGTCAAATGGTTTAGACCTTCTACTCTTTAGGTGTTGCTAGACCTAGGTGGGTGTACCTATATGAGTGAGGCAGACTTGACTTGTGCTTATCTCCTTTGAAGTGTTTTTCCCACAATGGTAGATGGGAGTGGACAAATGAAACTTGATTTGGTATAAGCAATATTAAAACTAAAACCTAATATGTTCAGTTAACAGATGTAAAAAATGAATGAAACTAAATGATAAAAATGCAGAGACTAGTGTCTTATTGGGTATGCGGAGTCAAATGAAATCTAAATGAGCAACTTCTTTCTGGAAAACATTCAAATTGTTTGGCATATATTTTAGTTTATAACTTGTATAAACATGCAAGACTGTGACTACCAAGTTCTTCTTAATGATCCAGATGAGCTTCCCTGATTACTATGATCAATTAAAAGTATTTAATCTTTTCTTGAAAGAACCAATTAATCAACCATACAGATACAACAAATGTGCACTGATAAACTGAGTATAAACTTATTATATCAATTTAAATAACCAAAAAGCACCAATCTTGGAGAAAACTTTAGTAATACTTTCAATGAACACAACAAACAATTGACACTAGAAATACGCCACCACATTAAATGATTTTCATTGATATCTTCATGCTTTCAAACATGCATCATAGTCTCATAGTATGACATATTCTCTACTGTATCCTTCCTAATCTATCTTATCTATTATCTTCTATTTGTTCGTTTTGCTACCAAAACAAATATTTATACATCAAAATTCGAAAGGACACATCCTTTCGTATTCAAATCTCAACGATCAGTTGTATTCAGGATTTTACTAACGTTCGCTAAACACCCGCTGAGACATCTTGCAGTCATACCGATGTTCAGTGTCTCGCCGACAAATATCCTTTCATCTTACGTGTTTCGTTGTGACTTTTGGAGTCAGGGAGATGTTTCATAGATTACCTTGTGTCTTACCAAGATACACCTCATGGTATTTTCTGGTCGCTGAAACATAATTACTTTCTCATCAATGAAACAATACTTCGGCGTGACTCTCACATTTCTCCCCAATGAAATTAGTCTCACCGATAAATAATTAATATTGCCGAGTCTTTTATCCACATAATCCTATCGACATGACATACAAGTTGGCAAGACTTCATGACTTCATCCCGATGACTTTTTCAATAGAATCCCTTTACGCTTTGTCGGCAAGACCAGATGCTTTTGATAAGATTTCATCCTGATAGCTCTTTGTCTGGCCGATATGTCTCCTCGTGCACGATCGACAAGACATGCATGAGCTTGCTATGAATTATTTCGAAGATGACTTTCTTGCCGATAGGACTTTGTGTCGCCAAGACAATGATTTGTGTCACGCCAAATGTGCCTACAGATGAATTATGATCGGTGTGACATTCCTGAATTCTTGCTGATAGGCTACAATAGATATACATTAGTAAAGAGTGCATTATGGATCGAGGAGACCTTGATCCTCTCTTGTTGATATAAATTACACAGTGAGACATTCAAGACTAGATGGATTCTATGGAACCATATGAAAAAATATGGGCAAAATGTTATGAAGAGAGGATTTTGTGTTTATGGTAAGGACTCATTTGGAAACTCATGGGTATGAACAACTCGTAAATTTTTTAGAATTTTACAATTCTAACAGTGGCTTTTTCTGGGGATGAATGGTTGTGAGATTATTGCAAGAATCCAGATCACTGGAAGAGCAGACCAAATATTTTATTCATTTGAGTAGCAGACTTGAAACTTTTTTCTGTCATGAACTAACATGGTTTTTGAAAAACCATACCACAACTGATGGCACTAGGCCACCCAAAAGAATTGTCTTTATTTTCCCCTCTCAAATACCTTGCTCTATTTTGTTTTCATCAAACTCTTTTGAAGAACACTCATGCAATCAGCCCTGTCGCTGTCATTGAAAACCTTCAGATGATTATTATGTTTAGCTTGACTCATGTTCTTTTCACCACTTTGAAATTCATCATCATGTGATAAATATTTTCCATCTTCAACATACAATGTGTATGCACACTCCATGAGATATCTATCATTATTTTGCTCACTATCATGTGTTTTGAAATTATCTCCCAACTGTACTAGAAATTCACCATTAGAATGCTTCTCTTGAAAGTTTTGAAAACACTTCCATATCAACATTTTTTGGAACAACCAGATTTGAAATATTTTTTACTTCTTTCATTTTACTAATTGGCAATGACACAAAATTTTGACCCACGTAATCATCATTATGCATATTTGAAATAGCTGATGTTGAAGACAAAATTTCTGAGTTATTTTTATGTATGTATTTTTGATACTCTATTGTCAACAAGTTTGAAATTCACTCACTTTCACCATTAATGTACTCTTCACCCTTTTCATCATCATAATGAGGCTCAAGATCATCATATAAAAAATCAAATGAATTATCAA
This sequence comes from Sequoia sempervirens, assembly GCA_007258455.2. Classification (NCBI taxonomy): domain Eukaryota; kingdom Viridiplantae; phylum Streptophyta; class Pinopsida; order Cupressales; family Cupressaceae; genus Sequoia; species Sequoia sempervirens. Next base: position 151,268,230 of record VDFB02373365.1, read on the forward strand.
CATAGTCATTTGTTCCACAACTTGATATATCATTTTGTGTGTCTGAAAATGTTTCCTCCCCATAAAGTGGATTTGAAAATACCTGAAATTCATGCTCTAGAAATCCTTGGAAAAATCTCATCTGATCTTCTTCTATCTTC
>VDFB02373365.1:151268469-151363529 GCA_007258455.2 Sequoia sempervirens
TGAGATAGGAAAGTGCATATCTAAAGGCATGAAATGAATCCAGGAAATAATATAATTAACACAAGAGTGCACCACTTATATCTATAATTGCATTAATAGATTCTATTAAAGTGGAGCCAAAACTAAATCATAATTTGCATAAACATACAAATTTTACCATTATAGATTTATGATCTTTTAATACTAAATTTAAGCTTAATTTACCAATTAAAATATAAAAGAAATCAAATCCCCCAAAATTTATCCTCGTGATAATCTCCCAACTATTGGATTTATGTTGATTAATAGATAACTTGTTATGTCAAAGGCATTCCCCTCTATGAGAAAGGTTGAGCCAACACTCTATATCAACAATCGAGAGACTCCCATTAGAATTCAAGATGATTTCATTTGGCAATTTTGACTATCTTGTTCATGCAATATAATGTGTATGCTCTATCATTTCTTTATGTTCTAGACATGTCAAATTATATTTGGTGTGAGAATAATCACATGGACCACAATAAAATTATATGTTAGAATGATAAAATCAATGTGACAATCAAAACACTACAAAAAGAACCAAGAATCCAATAGTTTCTTAGTTCATGCAACTATAAAATAGATTCAAAACAAAATGGTTGATTTTTTTAAAAATGGTTTAAAAACCTATGAAGCATCCCAACTTTGTCCCAAATGTGATGGACATGGGGGTGCCTAGAAAAAATTTGAAGACACATCTTTGTGTATACTAATAGTATATATAAAAAATCTTAGTGTTGAATCCAAAAATCCCATTCATAATCTACACTAAAAGCATATTAATTATAAACTCAGACAATTATAATAAATAAAATCAATCATAAGAACATTTCTATCTTACAAATTTTCTACAACAAGAATAACATGGGTAGCAACATATTAAATATAATATCAAAAAATTAACATTTGTATTTTAAATTGCATTAGATACAATTTTTCTAATTTTAAAAAAAGGTTACAAGGTAGTATAATAAGACTATAAGGTCATTATATGTGCATATTGTTAGCACTATACAATTTATATCTTATGTAAAATTTATCTTTACACTTGTCAATTCCATTTGTTTGAAAGTTTCTAAATCCTTTTGAACAAATATATTTTGCACATATCTTGTAATGATAGCATTCCATGAGAATACATTTCTTTAAAAAAAAAGGTTGTCAAATAGTTTGTGCACCTTGTCTATGCTTTCACATGTTGCATACATGAAAGAATTTGTCTATGTTTTTACTTCCTTTATATTTCATCAGCATTATCATCTTTTATTAGGTACCTTCTTCCTCCTTACCAAAAGCCTAAGATTTGTATTTATAATATTCATTCTAATTATCCTCATCACCTAATGATTAAACATCTTCATCGCTTTATGATAGGATACCTTGCTCCCTTTCCTTGAATGGTTTTCATCCTTATAGCCCATTTCTCTTCATAATTATTCTATTCATGATAGATAGTTTTATGACAATGACCTTTCACCTCTTCAATTTATAAAGTTTTTCATAGTTTCTTCTTGCATCAAATTTTTGAATAAATAAGATCCTCTACAAAAGATTTAGATTTCTCTTTCTCTTGAAAAAAAATCAATTCAATTTGAATTAAATTTTATGAATCCTTTTAAACAATTTTATTATAAAAGATTTAGGCCATCAATGTTAAGATGAAGGGTAATGTCAAATTACAAATAAGGCTTGCATAACTAAAGTCACATGCAAAAGTCAAGATTGATGGATGGTGCTTGGTGAAAAATCTCAAAGGATCTTAGTCATGGTTTGCTTGTTGTGTGTTGCCCAACCATAGAGCACCACACATGTAAGATCTTACTTCAAAATTAAAATATGAACTTTGCACACAACTAAGGTTTTTTAAACCTTCTAAAGATTTTCAATTATAAATTTTAATCATTCTAATAAAATCTTTAGAAAACCAATAAGATTGTGTATTGCATAGGAAGGTTATCACAACCAAATAGAGAACAAAAATTAATCTTTCTAATTTACAAAATTTTGTTAAATTTAAACATATAATGTTAAATTGTTTAGTTTTTGCATTTTTATTGATTAAAATATTAGAATCATTGAAATTACATGGATATTATAGTATGCCTACCTAGAGTAGGAACTAATAAGGTAGCATTTATTTCAACTTCCATTCCATGTCACCTCTTTACTTGCCATTACCAAAGCTTGTAATTTTTTACTTACAAAAACAATTGGTAAAGGCATCAATAATAATTAAGAGGCACTTACAATGTAAAATCTATATTGTAGATTATTGCAATCTCTTGTATGTCTATTATCTTGAAAAGAATAAGAATAAATATACAAAGGTGTTCAAAAAATATTACTATAAAGATACATTTGAATCTCACATAATTAAACAAAATACAATCAATATATTAACCATAATTTCTAATCACAATAACATCTAAATAATACATCACTTTGAACAATCCAAAAACATATTGCTTCAACACACTCATATAGGTGATCCCACAATACTGATTTACAATTTTTGGCCAAACTGGACATTGAAATAATTTTTTCTAACTAAATCTTCACTTTCGGGCACCCTATGGTGACTTTCATGGTAGAAATTTGGAACATGATGCAAGAGCTAGTGATTTGTGACATTTTGTCTATGGATTCTGTCTATATTTTTCATTTTTTGGAATTAGATTGTACTTCCTGTCCTCCTTCAAAAACTGGTTTTGATGAAACAACGTTTTTGGGAATTGACTTGCTCTGTCATTATAGCATGTAACTTTTTCTCATAAAATTCTGTTTTTGAATTTAGTTTGCAACTCTGATATCTAGTGCTTCAAATTTGGTTTCTAGTTTTTTATTGAATATTGAACATAATCAAGTTTCAAAGTCAAACCAATTACAAAGTTAGGTTATAGGCCGGACCGTATAACCACATAACTTTGTGTATGTATTGAAATTCAATTTTTTGTTTGGATCAGGACTTAAATATCTAGTGCACTCATTTTTCAAAAAAAATTGATAATCTACTATTTTTCCACGTAATGCTTGAGAACAAAAGAGCTTGATTTTTCAAGAACATTCTAAAAGTAAAAATAATCTATTAAAATTTAAATTATTTAAAATTATACTTTTTGGGAAGCTTATAATAAGGAATACATACTTATAAAAAATAAATTTTAAATGAATTCATTTGATCCCCCAAAAGGTAAATCAAAAGTGGTTTTTTATCAGCATTTTGATAGGTGTAAAGGAGAATCTGTTATAGGTATGGTTTAAAACTAGCGGGGTTCTATCCAACGGGGTTTGATCTAAGGTGGTTCGATCAAACCCTCTTCAATTGGAATCCTTTAAATGAAAATTTTCAAGGCTTAAATTATTATATTTTCTAAAAATATGTGATTTCAACATAAATCAGGATCTCCCAGAAATTGTAAACCAGCTTTGTGGGATTACCCATATCATACAACAAATCGAATATTCAAGCATACCTTAAGTTTGTTTACTCATATTTCATTTAGTTTCCTTTCTACTTATGCTATCTTTGAAATTGATGTTACAAGAATAATTAGGACTCGCCTAGACTTGATAGGTCCCTCAACGAGTGACATTTAGTGAGTCTAGAAGACTTGGCTACCAAGTACTCGCCAAACTCATTGATTATAAGCGAGTCCCGTAGGGGAGACTTGACCATTTTAGTTACTTTGCAAGAAAACTTACAACTTTCAACACTTGTTTGGTTTATGACATGCCCATCTAGGATTTACAAAAAATATGAAAATAGTGTGCACCATGAAGGTCCATTTTATTTTGAAGGTCCTCATTTGGGCTTGATAGGGGGCTCTACCCCTCGACCCTGCCCTATATCACGACAGTGAGTGCACTCAAGGCACTACCCTTAGACCTTGCAAGGGGCATTGCCCCTCGACATTGCTGGGGGAACTACCTCCAAACCCCCACAAGGGGCACTGCCCCTTAACCATGTTGGGGGTGTTGCCCTCCTCAACTTCATTGAGGTGTTGCCCCCAAATTTCCATCAAACTATAAGTTTAACCAAGTAATAGGCCAATGATGAATCATGATCATAACATCTACAAAATACATATCCACTAATGCAAATCTCTACAACTTCAAAGTCAAAGCCACAATCAAGGATTATCTTATTTCATACATTAGATGACATGTTTAGTATACAATGACTTCCATAGGCAAAGTTGCTATGCTACAATCATTGTACTACTAAATACAAGTTAAGTCATAGTTGGAAAGAAATGTCATTTACATAATGCAAAAAATGTATCAATCATGCCCTACACAAACAACTCATAGAACAATCCCATCTATTAGTATCTTGGCTAAGGCCAAACTAGAACATAACCATTTATCTTTATACTTAATTTTTCCTTTTATTTAATGAGCTTGACAACAAGCATGTAGTCTAGAAGGCTTCAAGAAAACTTTAATAATAAATCCCTCACTTGAATATACACACTAGTCACTAAGACACAAGCAAAAATCATGGCTACGTCATCATTCGAGACCTATCTTAGATGCCAACACATTACTTGCCATGATGTTGGGATGAGTAACGCAGAATCCTCTGAGCCATAGACATATTTTTAGTTTTGATATTTGTTTTGATGCCATGAATTTCATAATATATGAGATTTGTATACATTTGACAATATTTATAATTCTAAATTTCTATATCTACCAATGTTGTTTCCTTCAACTAAAAATTAAATTTCTTCTTTTATATTCATGTGATCGATGTATACTTGTGTATATGGTCAAAGTAGCTTATGCTTTATTAGTTTATTGTGTCTCTAAAATTTACTTATTAAAGATACATGAAACAAGTGTTGAATTCTAAAATATCTTTATATTTCATGGTTTTTTCAAATTTATCGAGTTTGAATGCCGAGTCCGAATCAATAATCAGCTTGCCAAATTCAAAGCGAGTCCGAACCTTATAACATTTGAAACTAGCTTTAGTGAAATTTCATTGCTAATTATAATACTCTTATAACTATTTCTTTGGAAGGGTCGTGACATCTTTACAAAAGGGAGTGTAAAATTATTTTGGAAAGGTAAAAGAGAAGCACAAAGTTTGAGGCTATTCATAATAAAGCAAAGAGGGTTGGAAGTCAGGATGGAAGCGTGAGCTATGTCATCCTTTGTGTGAAAAATGACATTCTGTGTTAGCTTTTTTCTTGAGTAAAGTGTCAGTGGGCCTACCCTTACTCACCCCTTCTATTATTGTACATCCATTCTGCACCAAATCAACTCGTCTTTATTCTTCTTATGAAGATTTGACTTTAATAACCAACCATCTGACTCTCAAAGGAAAAGCTACAAACTTTTAGATACCTATCTATATCAGATCACGATTGTGTCCCTCAGATAGGGAAATTCCAATTTTCTATTATCTTATATTAAGATCTGATTGCTTTTGATTCTTTGTACTTACCTACCTAATATCTGTATCAGTTTTTTCCTTTTCTTTATTGGTCTAGGGTGTTTTCTTCGTTTAGGTGTATTAATTGCAAGATTGTCTAGTGTTGCAGCGGTTTCAACAGGTTTTAATGAAAGAATATACTTTTGGGCAATAGTTTTATTCAATAAGTTGTAGTGGAGTCATGGGGATAAGAGGAACAGAGGGTTAAGACCTGGCCTGTTTAATTATAGTTCAGGATTCTAACCATTTCAGATTTGGGGGTGGAGCAGCAATGGAGATTAGGTACCATGAGGTATTGCAATTGTTTTCTGTTTTCTCCACTAAAAATTTCATATGTTCAGACCTGAGAGAGGAATAGATCTGGACTGAACATATTCTGATCCTTTTTCTGTAGAATTATATTAAGAATTCTAGAGGAGTGCAGCTATTTACCTGTAGATGGTTGCCTCTGAAAGCTCCCCAAGCTCTGGTTTTCTTATGCCATGGTAAGAACAAGAAGAATGTGTTGTTCTTGTAATTCGGGAGTTTTTATTAATGGGTTTGTAATCACCTGATTCATTTACAACAATCTTGTAGGGTATGGAATGGAATGCAGCGTATTCATGAGAGGTGGGAAGCTAATGCATTGTGAATCTTTTTTTTCCAATTAGAAAATATCTCTGTATTCATTGTATGGTACCATCTGTGTGGCAGAATGTGGAGTCAGGCTAGCCCGCGCTGGATATGGTGTGTTTGGACTAGACTATCAAGGCCATGGAAAATCCAAAGGAAAAAGGTGCTACATTAAAAAATTCCGCAATATTGTTGAGGACTGCAACAATTTCTTCAAGAGTGTCTGTGGTAACAATTCCAGTACCTTCTGCAATTGTATTTGAATCATTTCACTTCTCTCAAGCATTCTTATCTTGATAATGCATAATAGAATGTGATCCCAAATATTGATGATTATTTGTTTTACAAACATTCAATCTTGAGTTGGAATTTTTTTTTGTATTTAATTCTTTCTACTAAAACAAATATATTGCAGAGAGTGAGAACTATAAGAACAAACCCAGATTCCTATATGGGGAATCAATGGGAGGTGCAGTTGTGCTTCTTCTACACAGGAAGGAACCCACGTTTTGGAATGGAGCTGTTCTTGTTGCTCCCATGTGCAAGGTATGAATTAAGCTTGACAGATTTCATTAAACTGGGGCAGTTTGAACTCTCCACTGATGCAAACAATTTGCAGATATCTGATAAGATAAAGCCTCATCCTGTGGTGATTAACATTCTCACTTGCTTGGAAGTGTTTATCCCTAAATGGAAAATTGTTCCCACCAAAGATGTCATAAACTCGGCCTTCAAAGATCCAATCAAAAGAGAAGAGGTAATAGACTCTATTTTTTTATAAAGATCATTTTTAAGATAGTGTTACATGAAAAGATGGATAGAGAGAGTCCACAAGATGGCAGTATTGGCTGATTCATAAAGACACAATCTTTATATAAATTATATAATAAGAAATATGATGGAATAGTTGGAATGAGTTTTCCACAGTCCATGAAATTGTTTGTAAGCTTTTGGATTCAACAGTGTATGTTTTTTGTGTCAAAAGACGTTTGTGATCCATCATTAGGAAGAGGAACCATACACAATTGAATCCAAATCGTCTTTTGACACAAAAACATAACATCATTATTGTGCAGATGGTTCATTCATCACATTCATCACTGAATGTGATCCGAAACGTCTTTTGACACAAAAACATACACAGTAGAATCCAAAACTTACAAACAATATGATGAAAATCAAAGTACACAGAACTTACCATTTCAATTTAATGGTTTTTATACAGACATAAGCATAACATCATTATTTTGCAGATTCGATCCAATCAACTTATATATCAAGACAAACCCAGGCTGAAAACTGCCTTGGAAATGCTGAGAACCAGCATGGGCTTAGAGAAGAGGCTGTGCGAGGTGACAAAAAAAAACTACTTTTTTTCTGACTTGTTACCCTGCATAACCAATAGGATTTAACAGGCAATGGACGGATTATGAATGATGAGCAGGTGACGCTGCCATTCCTTGTTCTGCACGGAGAGGATGACAGCGTGACAGACCCGAGCGTGAGTTACGCGCTCTACAATTCAGCGCGCAGTGTGGACAAGACAATAAAGTTGTATTCAGGGATGTGGCATGCCCTCACCTCTGGAGAGCCTGACCACAACATTGATCGCGTCTTCACCGACATAATCGCGTGGCTGAATCACAGAGTTGGTCAGTATAGCAGTGAGATCGGAGTGGGCAGGCAGACGCACCAACAAGAAGATGAATACGGAATCAAACAATCTCAGTTTGGGGACAAAAGCGAGGGGGGCCCGGCCCTCCTTTGCCTTGTGGATAAGTCCAAACCCTCCCATGCCAAACACCTCTATTCATCCTTGTGATTCGTGGATGAATTTTTGCTTGTCCCAATCGAATGAATAAAATAAAGTTTTCCTTGGTTTGATAACCTTTTCATTATTATTATAATACTTCTAGAAGCGTCTCGACTGTTGCTTTGGTCTGTAAATTCCGTGACAATAATTCAGACGCGTCACAATTTTAAGGTCTACTAGGATAGCATTTATACACGAGGATTCCATATCAATTTACATTTTGATCAAAGATTTGTATTGTAAATTGATGGATATGTATGACACATTAATGTACATTTATATAAAATGGAGTTAATATTTTATATATGTTTAGTGTTAAGTATTTTTTATTTTTAACTTTTATTTTAGAAAAGGAAAATTTTATTAATAAACTAAAGCAGTACAAAGCATAAAGTAGGAAGAAGCCCAAAAGGGCCAAGAACCATCATACAAGAAATCAAGAAGCGTTCATTCTCATACCCTCAATAACTCAACCCTACAAATCATGGGCAAGATCCCCCGGTAAACTGTCTCAATCATCTACCAACCAAGTCCCATTCTTCTCAGAAGCCCATTTGGCCAACCCATCAACCACCTTATTCCATTCCCGAGGGATATGAGAGAAGGTGATAGAATCTAGTAATTCCCCAATACTGATGATCTGCTTAGCCACCACCGCAAGCTGCCAACTAACATCATCAAATTGTCGTATATTTATCAAATCCACCACCACCTGAGAATTTGACTCATAGATAATCCTTTTCCAATCGAGGGCATATGCCCTCCTTAAAGCCAAAAGAATTGCCAAGGCCTCCATAAGGTTATTAGAGTGTTGCCCCCTATGCTCCGAAAAGAAGAACACAACCACCCCAGAGCTATCTCTGCCCACAACACCAACACCAGTGTGCCCAAGATTGCCCCTTACAGACCCATCTGTATTGATTTTCAAAACTCCGGTGGGAGGGAGCATCCAGTGCCCCCCCCCATGAAGACCTTCCCTCTAGAACATTTGCCTCGCCCAATCTTGGGCCTTCCAATACCATCAACAGAAATCCCCAAATTCTGAATTACTCCAGTATCTCAAGGATCCACCGGGACTGACAGGTCACATTTTGCATACAAAGTCTCCTACGAGGCCCCAAGAATACGAGCCCAAACATGACCTACCAGCAACTTCTTATCCAAAAAGATCATGGGTTGCGCTCTAGTCAAATATGCCAAATAATCAGACTGGGACCAATAGGCCACACTATGTGCAAAAACGAGGTATTCACCGAAATGGATCCAATGTTCCGCCACAACTCATCTAGAGAAGAGGGATGCATGCACAGCAAATTCCAGGCCTTCCACCAAAAATGCCAAATAGTCCTAACAAAGGGGCACTGAAAGAAAAAATGTGAAACAGTCTCAGCATCTTTTAGACAAAGGAAACATAATGAGGGACCTTGGAAGCCCCGCTTATAGAGGTTGTCCCAAGTCAAGCACCTGCCATACACCACCAGCCAAGAAAAGAAATTGCATTTTGGCCAAGAGAATTTATTCCAAATATTTTTCCACCAAGGAACTTCAGCGCTGCCTAAGACTTGTATATCCAAAATACGATACTCTGAAGCAACAGTGTACTTCCCTTTATGACCCGGATTCCAAGCCAACACATCACTCTCCAGAAGAGAACAACAAACTCTATCAGCCAAAATCGCGAGCAACTCCCTCCTATCATCCAAAGATCCACCCAAGGGCCACTCCTGCATATCCTTCCATTGGAAGACAATAGTCTACCCCAAAGCCTAAGGGGCTTTGAAATCCATTACTCTACTTCGAGTCTGAACAAAAATCCTACTTAAATCTTCCAAATGAGGATGTGAGGAGAGGATCAACGGGGATTTTTAACTTTTGTTATTATTAATTTCGATTTTAGTATTTTATATTGTAAAAAATATATTTTAAAACTTATTAAACAATATATTTACATAGAAGGTGTTTCTTAAAATGTGTTTTTTGTGTTTTGGGTATTATTATTACATTATTAAAAAATTATTCTTCTTAAAATATTTCTTTTGTTTTGTTTTTAAAATGTGTTTATTTTTGTCTAGCATGTGTTGTCATTGCAGGGTTATGCTATTGACGTAATTAAAGAAAAAAGAAGTGCATGCTTTTCACTCTTATCTTTAAATTAAGAAAAGATAGGATAAGAATTTTTATTTTTTTTTAATTTAAACTTTTTAAACTTATACTTTTAGATAAATAATAATAAATTTTTAATAAATATATATTTTTTAAATAATAATATTATTAATAATAAATCAATAAATTAAGAATTGAGTTTTTAATTTTTTAATAGGTTCCATTTTATTTTTCACTTTTCAAGTTTGGTGTTACTTGTAATTTTTAATATAAAAGTTACAATTTTACTTTTAACTATATATATATATTTTCTATTTTTAATATTTTATTTGAAATATTTTATAATTAAATTTATCTAATAATACTTTATGATTTTTTTTTGTTAATATGAAGTTTATATTAATATTGTTTGTATTATATTAATTATATTTTACTTTTTTATTTATTCATTTATTTAAGTTATTAAGTTTTTTATTTGTTATTAATTTTAAAATTATTATGTTTATTAATATTTAGATTTTGATATCTTTTGACTTTCCATTTAGTTTATTTTAATTTAGATTTAAGTTTGAAATTTTTTTTTATTATTTATGTTTTTTTATGAAATTATAATTAATAATTAAAAATTATTAGAATTAATTTAATTTATAATTATTTATCTTATTAAAATGTTAATCATTGTAGAATAATTTTATTTTGGATTTTTATAATTTAGATAATAAAAAGAATTGCAAACTTGAAATATAAATTAAAATTTATAGAGAGAGAGAGAAGGTAACTTTTAACTAGTCATTTCATGCCAATGATCCAAGGATAGCATGTCCCTAGGGAGTTATGCTCAAGGTAGCATGTCATTTGTGAAGGGCACACAATCTATTGAGAGGGGGGGTGAATCAGTAGATCTATTTAATTCAAAATTCTCAACTTCAACACCATTTACCGAATCATACAACTTGAACTTTTGTTACAGTTATTAGAATATATGTTTCATAGAAAACCCCACATAAACAAACAAAACATAACAGCATGAAGCACACACATGAACACTAGATATATGTGGAAGCCCAAGATGGAATAAACCACAATGAGAATAGTTTCTTGGATCTATTTCCCAAATCCCACCTCACAATACAAAATATAATAAGTGAGATTACAATATGAAGTAGGCACGAACCTATCGGAGACACCAATCCTCTATTGAATTTGTAAGCACCAACCTACTAGAGACACCAATCCCTACTGCAACAATACATCAAGTAGAATACTAGTCCTACTGAAATACAAAGATAAAGCTAGTGGATCAAAAATATAACTTTGACATGTACCAAAGTCATAGCTGACACTCTTCCACATTGAGAATGATCTTCCGATAGTGGTGCTCTCTCTTTTCTTCACACTCCATCAATGACCAACTCTTCTTACCACAAGTGCAATTCTAATGCACTCGGTCACTTCTCGATTCACACATATACATTACAACGCATTTGAACATTTGAAATATATACATGACATTACATTAACACTCTTGCATGTCGGTCAGGGATCCGCAAATAGCCAGGATGACATAAGGTGGACCTAATTCAATTTACATGAAACATGTAATACAATGGTCCAAACATAAATTTATTGCCACCAAAAGAACTTGATGTCATGTGCCACCACAAGAACCTTAAGCAGGTCATATCCTCACTCCACATACAAGATTTGAATTATGCACGCTACTAGATGTTACCACACACACCTTGAACTTTGAACAACTTGAAAAAACCTTCTAACACTTCAAACTTCTTGCACGTTGAACATATCCTTTGGAAACTCAAGAAATTGATAAAACAAGTGTAGTCATACTCTCCTTCCAAACTGCGGAGCAATACTACATTTTTGCAAGAAATTCCTATCATATTAAGAAATATCTCTACCCAAAAGATATCCTTGCATAGACTTCTGAACCACCACACTCATATTGACTACATTTTCGATATGGTATAATAAACACACCAACTAACTAAAGGTAGTCATGTCTTCAACAAAACTTAATGTATGTTACTTGGTATAGGATCTGATTGATAAGACTTCTTCATGATTATTACTTTTGAATGCATAGCACTTTAAGTCAAGGGGAATATAATGATAATTCAAGTACTCTTACAATCTCTTTCATCTTTGACAACAATTGACAATATCCTTTGATAATCCTTTGATATCAATAAGAAATCTCCCCCTTTGTCAATGATGGAAAATAGTAAAATATTGGACACCACCATACTAGCTCTCTGAATGATTTCTTGGTTGTAGCATTTTCCCCCCTGTAAAAGATATGACATTCTCAAAATATTCTTTTTGAGTAATTCAACATTTTGAACTCGTTGTCTCCTCAATTCAACATTTTTAGCTTACTCTCTCACCCTTTGACATCAATGGAAAAGGGTGAACAATACCTATGTTGGCATTCACTTACTCCCCCTACGAGGAGGCACCATTTTTGCAACCTTTTTCATATTTATCGATACACTACACCATCTGGAAACATGTTCCCCGGATAGACTACTCTTGAGTCCATATGTCACCACTTCTGAAAATACTTTGCAAGACCACCAATCCTTCTTGCAGTAGGGAGACCAAGCTCCCCCTTGTTGAAAATAAAGGTGAAATTGTAGCTTAAAACTTGTAAACCTATGTGACTATATATTTAATTAAGTGTTCTTTGTCACAATTCTTTGTGTATGATTATCTATTTAGATCAATTTTAATACCAATTGTAGAAAGAGATAGAAGATTGTAGAAGAAAGAGACAAGAAGATAGAAGTAACACAACATATACGTGGAGAAACCCTTTCAGGAAAAAACTCTACCAAAATCAATAGCACTTGTATTATTTAACCTTAGAATAAGATTACAATAATACTGTATCAATCCTTGATTGATATGCTTCCTTTCCTTCAACAATCCTTCCTCACAACCTACACAAAACTCTCATACACTTTCTGCAACACAAGCTATCCAAGCATTCCATGTGACCAAGCATGAATCCACACATCCCATGCCATGCTTCAAACCCTCACACATGTAAAAGCTATACCTGCTAACCTACAATCAACTCTAATGCAATTGTTAAAATAAATAGACAAATAATGAGCATGTAAACTCATAAGAGTTATCAAATACAAGAGCATAAAGCTCCTCACAAAAAACCATGCCTAGATTGTGCAAGTAGATTTCCACACTATAACATGAAGTCAAAACCAAAGTCTCCTAAATTTAGGCGCCCCAAACTAAACACTTAACTAATCGTTGGTCAAGAAAATATCTTGCAAGCATCACCTCAAAGTTGGTGCCCAAGAATGGGCCTACTTGACTAAGCCTTGTAAATATCTTCTCATGCAAAAGGTGTTAACTGAAAGATGCCAACTTGGGTGCCCAAGGTGGGTCCAAGTCAATCTTAGTTAACTGAAACATATCTCTCCACCAATTCATGCAAACACTATGCATGATTGATCATCCCCACTTAACTGAATGTATCCACCTGTTATTTGTCATGCGACTGAAGTCATTAGTCATGCAACTCAAGTCAATTGAAGTCAACTAGCATTCAACTCAAACTAACTACATGCAACTGAAGATAATTGAACCATAACTGAACTGAACTTAACTGATATTGAACTTAACTGAACTTAACTCCACTCATGTAAATATCAATCCCTAACTTGTAGTATCTAAACATGCATTACTGAAGTGTTATCAATCCTCCAAACAGCTAACTTAAGCAAGGTGGGTTCCACCTTCCATGTGGGCACCCCATGTGCTCCTATTTTTTAGGAGCTCTTCTTGAGCATCCCCACATGTTCCTATCATTTAGGAATAATTACAAATGTCAATTTACATGTTCATTTCATTCAAATTTAATCTCTTTCTAATCCTAGTGTTGGGGAACACTTTCCAAGGACTTAGGAGACACATGAAATGTGTTTAGGATTGCAATTAAATGGAATCCTATTCCCAACATTCTCCCACTTGACATTATACATTGCAATTATTCTAAAAAAAGAATCATTATTATAAATCAAGTACAGGACTCAAGGACAATGACCTTCCTGCACCAAGAGAACTTATCTACAACATTGATCAAAGTGTCAACTTTCTCAATCAATACCTTTCCCAAGTCTCTGTAACCAAACTATCATAGGTAGAACTTCATGCTATCAACATAACAATCCAAATCTACAAACAAGCCCCTGTATATCCACCATCTTGCAAAATAAGACTTCAAGGTAATAACACACATAGGCATGCGAAAAAAAACCTCTAAAGTAACTCATTGTAGTAAAGTGTAACCAGTCCAAGAGAGGTGCCCCTCTCATATAGAACACATATACCTTCTGGAACTCCCACTGCACAGGTAATGTCAAATCTGAAATCAAGATCACAACATTAGCAAGTCCTCCTATATCACTTCACATAGAGGATGTGGCTAACTCCTCTATCATAGTGTCCAAGAAGCATACAATGATATGCAAAATACATCTCTCATAATACAAGAACCTTCAAGAAGAAGACAATATTCCCACAAAGAGAGAACTTGCAAATCAAAGCATGTTCTTATACCACACTAACATGTGCCAAAATGTGTAAAGTAAGATCTCCTTCAACACTCCCAAACTGAAAGGATATCAACATCTAACCATTCAACTTATAATGAAACATGGAAAAACTTACATGTAAACCTCTCATAGAAAGTAGATCAAACTTAGCCAAACATTCCCACAACAAAAGGGAATATTCCTAAAGCCACTAACTATCTCCCATACCTCTCCTACCCAAATCCTTAGAACTAACTCAAGTTCAATATTGCAAGGAGAACAATGGAAATATGATAGGGAGAGGGGTTGAAGAAATCAATCACAGAATCCTGCTCTAGGTCTTGCTTGCAAGACCTCCTTGGTTTTTTGCTCCACCACCTTAACCTATAGGTCCTTTTGCATGTTTAGGTACCCCTGGTTCTCCTGGCCAACCCCACTACCATCACCTTTCAACCAACCCAGTCAATCTTGGTGCCAAAGCTCTAACTCTTCCTTAGCCTTTAATCTGCCCTAAAGACTAACAACACCTCAACTCTCCATTAGAACTTGTAGGGGTATAGAGATGCCTTCAATAGTTTCCAGCCATCCTCCTAGGGTTCTTGGAGGTTCACAACACTTCACCTTTTCATCGCTTTCACAAAACCTCATCTAGGGTTAAAAAGGCTACTAGCCAAGAGCCCCAATTAGGCCTCCATCTCCGAGTAAACTGGTCTTTTCTCAAAGATCTTCCAAGTACACCCCATTCTTTCTCTGAGGTCCTTGGTTCAATTGCACAACTCTCAAATATTTTTGGGGTTTTGGGCCTTTATTAGCCGTACAAAGCCAGATCTTGAAAATGGGCATAAACTAGGGCTTTAAGCCATTTTTTGGTTGCCTTCAATCTGTCAAGCCTTTTCACTCACCAAAAGAGTTAGTGGAACCTCATCCTACTTACTAGACCTTGTTAAGACCTTTCCCTACCTTCTCAAAAAGGATATTCAGCAAGAAACAATTACCCCTGCAAGTTAAGTGCCTTGCACTCCTTGTCTTCCCTAGCCGGGCTCTTCCTGGCTCGCCTAGGGCAAGACTTTGCTAACAGATCCCATGCTCACACCAACCCTAGAATATACCATATGTACACACATGGAGTCTAGACACTGTTCCCAAAAGTTCATACAATTTGTACAGTGGGTAAGTGGCCTAGCACTCCATTCTTTCCTGACTGTCTGGTTCAGACCAGCAACAGGGTTAAAACAAAAATATTTACAAATAGTGATTAAAAATGAATAAATGAACTAAATAATGGCACAAAAAACTAGAAGACTAACAACACTACATTCCCCATACAAAAAAGTAATCAATTCAACCTATTAAAGCTCTTCTTGGAAGCGAAAATCAGAAAAATAACACCAAAAATTGTCTTTCCTTCAATTTCACTAAATCACACTACAATTCCAATGCTTCTAACCCAGCTCTCAGGTTGAGGCACTCCTTATATATGGCTCCTCAAAAATTTATGCTCCCTGGGTCGAACATTTAAGCTATCATGTGGCAAAGTTGTAAAATGCACTATGTTTTTCAACTTTTCCCAATCTTTGAAAACTAGATAAGATGAGTTCCTAAACTCATTCACCCTTCCTCAACTTCTATCCTATAGAACAACTACATCCATAAACTATATCATCAACTCATTGGTCAACATGACCTTCTTGAAACACAACAAAACAAAACAAAATCATCCTAGACTTCATAAATGCCTAAGATTTTCTAGGTGCTCCTGCACCATTCTCCCCCTCTCTGCACAAACACTAAGGAATGTGATGAGAGATCAGTGATTCATCAATTCCTTGCTTCTTGAACTCAGCTTCATCTACCCAAGTAGCCTCAAATTCATGTTTGTTCTTCCATTTGATAAGATGCTCCATATACACCTTATGCCTTGTATATTTCTTCACTCTTGACTCCAAGATTCTCTCTGCTTGTAGCTTGTCTGGAGTAGGTAAGGCTATGTTGCTTACATCCTTGAAGATCTCCCTACTGTTCTGATCTAAGTCATTGACTGATCCCTTATATCTGATCAAATCAACTACATTGAACACTGGTGAAATCCCTAAATCTGCAGGTAACTCCACCTTGTATGCATTTCTCCCATACTTGGCTAACACCTTGCATGGTCCTACTCTTTTCATCTGCAATTTGGTTGATGTTCCCTTCTACAACCTCTATTTTTTGAGGTGAACCATGACATAATCTCCTACTGCAAATTGCAAATCTTTTCTTGACAAATCTACCTTATCCTTCAACTTTTGTGTAGCTTCGGTGACTGTCTTCTTTACCTGCTCCTGAATCTCTTTCATGGTCTGAGTGAAGTCCTCTGCATGTCCACTCCTATTCTCCATAGCTCCAAGATCTCTGAGCTCACACACACCTCTTGGGTGCATCCCATACACTATTTCAAAAGGGCTCTTCCCTGTAGTTCTGTTCACATTGTCATTGTATGCATACTCAGCCTGTGAGATAACCATGTCCCATGTATGTCCATACTCCTTGGTTAGGCATATGAGAAGGTTACCTAACACTCTATTAACTACCTCAGTTTTTCCATCGGTCTGAGGATGGTAAGCTGATCCAAAGGATAAATTGGTACCTAATCTGCTCCATAGAGTTTTCCAAAAGTGACTCATAAACTTCACATCTCTGTCTGATACAATGCTCAAAGGCAACCCATGGATCCTTACAATTTCCTTGAAGAAAAGGTGAGCAATGTAGCTAGCATCATGTGTGGTCTTGCAAGGAATAAAGTGACTCATTTTGCTAAACCTATCTACTACCACATAGACACTGTCAAACCCTGTCTTAGTCTTGGGGAGTCCTACCACAAACTCTGTGTTGACACACTCCCATGGTCTATTGGGAATAGGTAGAGGTTGATACAAACCTGCATTGCTAGCTCCCCCTTTTGCTTTCATACAAACTACACACTACTCCACATACCTCCCGACATCTCTTGGCAACTTGGGCCAATAGTAAAACCTTTTCACTAGTTCCATTGTCTTGTTGATGCCAAAATGACCACTAAGACTGCCATTGTGCTTTTCTTGTATAAGATTCTCTCTCATGGAACCTATTAGCACACACAATTGATTTCCCTTGAATAACAATCCACTTTGTAATGTATACTCTAAGTATTGACTATGAAAATGATTCTCAAAGTCAAAACATACCTTGTAGGCCTCCGATAAGTCTTCATCTTCCCCATATAGATCCTTGAAACTCTCTATTCCAATGCTCTTGATCTGTATCTCTTGCACTGTCAACAATCTTCTACTTAGTGCATCTGCCACCTTGTTCATTTGTCCCTTCTTGTGCTTAATGGTAAATGTGAAGGCTTGAAGATACTCCATCCACTTCAAATGTCTATTGCTCAATTTCTCTTGAGTGTTGATGTAGCTAAGTGTTTGATTTTCAGTAAACACCACAAACTCTTTGGGTAGGAGATAATGCCTCCACTTCCTAAGTGATTGCACTAAAGCATACAATTATAGGTCATAGGCAGAGTACTTTGCCTTAGCTTCATTGAGATTTTCACTAAAAAATGCTATAGGCCTGCCTTCTTGGCTGAGTACTCCTACTACAACTCCACTAGCATCACATTCCACAGTAAACAACTTGTCAAAACTAGGTAACAAAAGTATAGGCTGAGTTGCCACTTCTTGTTTCAGTTTCTCAAAACCTTGCTCAGCTTCTTGAGTCCATTTAAACTTAGCTTTTAAACCACCTTTTATTGTATCTAGGACTGGTGCACGTATGCCACTAAAGTTCCTTATGAATTTTCTATAAAATTGAGCCAATCCATGAAAACTTCTTACCTCTATCCCTGTGGTTGGTGTAGGCCAGTTTAGGATAGCTTCCACATTGCTTGGATCCATCTTCAATGATCCTTGGGATACTACAAACCCCAAATACACAAGCTCATGTTTGAAGAACTCACATTTCTCTAGATTGATGGCTAACTTCTCTTCTTGAAATCTTCTAAGAACCATCTTCGCATGCTTTAGGTGTTCTTCTGCTATCTTACTAAAGATGGGTATATCATCAAGATACACTACCACAGATATCCCTGTAAAGTCTTTAAGCACTTCATTCATGAGCCTCATGAATGTGCTAGGGGCATTAGAGAGGCCAAATGGCATCACTCTCCACTCATACAACCCATCATTTGTCTTAAAGGTTGTTTTCCACTCATCTCCATCCTTGATTCTGATCTGATGGTATCCACTCTTGAGATCCAACTTGGTGAAGTACTGAGCTCCTCCAAGACAATCCATTAAATCTTCAATCCTAGGGATAGGGAATCTATATCTGATTGTAATTATGTTTATAGCTCTAGAGTCAGTTCAAAGTCTCCACTTACCACCTTTCTTTGTTGCTAAGACCACTGGTACTGCACATGGGCTGATGATCTTCCTAATCAAGCCTTGATCCAATAACTCCTACACTTGTCTAGCTACCTCTAGATTCTAATCTAGTGTAAGCTTGTATGCTGCTTTGTTTGGCAATGAAGCCCTTGGTATGAAGTCAATCTGATGATTGATGGCTCTTTGTGGAGGTAAGGTTTTGGTGTTCCATCACTCACTATGTCCTTATACTTCTCAAGCAACTTCTGGACTACTCCGGGTATGACTGTTTTCTCATCCTTGTTCTCTTCTTTAGTTTGCAACATAACCACATATCCTTCACCTCCTTGATGTAGGTTGTTAATGAACTCTTTGCCACTGTTCAACAAGACACTAGGGGTCTTTGACTGTCCTTCTTCCTCTTCTGACAGTGACTGCAACTTAAATGTCTTCCCATCCTTCTTGAAAGAAATGGTGTTCTCTTTTCCATCATACATGACACTTCTGTCATACTACCATGGTCTGCCCAATAGAAGATGGCATGCATCCATGGGTAAAACATCACAAACCAACTTTTCTTTGTATCCTCCAATGGAGAACTCCACCGTTGTCTGCTCATTGACAAGAACACTATGTCCTTTGTTCAACCATGTCACCTTGTAGGGATTGGTGTGGGGTACTTTCTCTAATTTAAACTTCCTTACTACCTCCTCAGAGATGATGTTATCAGTTGAACCTGAATCCACAATGACCTTGCATACTTTCCCAAGTATCTTGCATCTCACTCTAAATAAGGCTCTTCTTTGCCTTGGCTCTTCCTTGACCGGTTGTCTGATCAAAACCCTACTAAACATCAAATTCTCCCCCACTTTTGATTCAATGTGACTAACCTCTGGTGATTTGACACTCATGGTGTCCTCTTGTGCATATGCCACCCTCTTCTCAATATTTGATGAAGATGCTTTCTCCGGGCACCTATAAGCTGGATGACCTACTTGACCACAGTTATAGCATTTCATATTGGCAAAGTATGAACTACTTATGCCTGCTCCTCTTCCTCTATTTGAACCTCCTTGAGGTCCTCTACCTCTATTATACCCTCCTCTAGAAGGTGTCTCACTTCCATGCTCAGTGAGTTTAGACTCTCCTTGGTTTCTTTGTTCAGTCCCTCTACCTTGGTATCCACCTCTATGTCCTCTTTGATCTCTACCTTTTCCTCTGCCCTTAGAAGCCTGTTCTTGTTTCCTCTTGCTTCTTTCCTCAATCTTAATAGCCAATTGATAGCATTGGTGCATTGTCTTGGGACTTAGAAGAGTCATCTCTTCTTGGATATTCCATTTCAAACCGTTAAGGTATCTAGCCACCTTAAGACTTTAATCCTCTGTCACATTAGACCTCATACAATTTTTTTGAAATTCCTCAGTATAAGTGTTCATATCTTGGTCTCTTTGCCTCAAGCTTTGTCTTTTCTTGTGCAACTGAATCTCATAGTCATCTGGTATGTATGCTTCTCTTACCTTGGCAACCATTCCCTTCCAAGTAGATATAGGCTACTTGCCTTCTTTTTCCCTCTCTGTCTGAATGAACTTCCACCATGTCAAGGCAGAACCTCTTAGTCTTGATTTGGCCACCTTTACCTTTTGTGCTTTAGTGACTCCATCACATTCAAAATGGTTTTCCATTCCCTCTATCCAATCAATAACTAAATCAACTTCCATTTTTCCACTAAACAATGGTATGCCTTCGAGTGCTTTTCCACTCAAAGCCTTCAATGCCTTCAAGAAAGGCTCTTTTTTCAGAACAGGGTCAGGTTCAGGGGTCTTGTCCTCCTCTGCAACCTCTTCTTCCTTTGGTACCCTTCCTTCAAATTGCACGCTCCTCACTACTTGCTCAAGTTGGGCTATTCTTTCCCTTAATAGCCTATTGTCTTCCTCCCGCTCTTCAACCATCTTGGCCAATTTTGCATTTGTCACCATGATGGTAGAATCACTAGACTCAATCTTAGACATAAAATGCTCAATCCCAAATCTTTAACTTGCTCTGATACCAATCTGATAGAGAGAGGGGTTGAAGGAATCAATCACAAATTCCTACTCTAGGTCTTGCTTGCAAGACCTCCTTGGTGTTTTTCTCCACCACCTTAACCTATAGGTCCTTTTTCATGTTTAGGTACCCTCGGTTCTCCTGGCCAACCCCACTACCATCACCTTTCAACCAACCCAGTCAATCTTGGTGCCAAAGCTCTAACTCTTCCTTAGCCTTTAATCTGCCCTAAAGAATAACAACACCTCAACTCTCCATTAGACCTTGCAGGGGTATAGAGATGCCTTCAATAGTTTCCAGCCATCCTCCTAGGGTTCCTGGAGGTTCACAACACTTCACCTTTTCATCGCTTTCACAAAACCTCATCTAGGGTTAAAAAGGCTACTAGCCAAGAGCCCCAATTAGGCCTCCATCTCCGAGTAAACTGGTCTTTGCTAAAAAATATTCCAAGTACACCCCATTATTTCTCTGAGGTCCTTAGTTCAATTGCACAACTCTCAAATATTTTTGGGGTTTTGGGCCTTTATCAGTCGTACAAAGCCAAATCTTGAAAATGGGCATAAACTAGGGTTTTAAGCCATTTTTTGGTTGCCTTCAATCTGTCAAGCCTTTTCACTCACCAAAAGAGCTAGTGGAACCTCCTCCTACTTACTATACCTTGGTAAGACCTTCCCCTACCTTCTCAAAAAGGATATTCAGCAAGAAACAGTCACTCCTACAAGCTAAGTGCCTTGCATTCCTTGTCTTCCCTAGCCGGGCTCTTCCTGGCTCGCCTAGGGCAAGACTTTGCTGACAGTTCCCATGCTCACACCAACCCTAGAATCTACCATATGTACACACATGGAGTCTAGAAACTATTCCCAAAAGGCCGTACAATTTGTACGGTGGGAAAGTGGCCTAGTACTCCATTCTTTCCTGACTGTTTGGTTCAGACCAGCAACAGGGTTAAAACAAAAATATTTACAAACAGTGATTAAAAATGAATAAATGAACTAAATAATGGCACAAAAAACTAGAAGACTAACAACACTACATTCCTCGTACAAAACAGTAATGAATTCAATCCATTAAAGCTCTTCTTTGAAGTGAAAATCAAAAAAATAACACCAAAAACTGTCTTTCCTTCAATTTCACTAAATCACACTACAATTCCGATGCTTCTAACCTAGCTCTCAGGTCAAGGCACTTCTTATATATGGCTCCTCAAATAGTTATGCTCCCTGGGTCAAAAATTTAAGCTATCGTGTGGCAAAGTTGTAAAATGCACTGTGTTTTTCAACTTTTCCCAATCTTTGAAAACTAGATAAGATGAGTTCCTAAACTCATTCACCCTTCCTCAACTTCTATCCTAGAGAAAAAATGCATCCATTAACTATATCCTCAACTCATTAGTCAACATTACCTTCTTGAAACACAACAAAACAAAACAAAAGCATCCTAGACTTCATAAATGCCTAAGATTTTCTAGGTGCTCCTGCACCAAAATACATAAAATCATGCATCTACTTCTCAATAATCCCTCAGTACTCAATTTTCAAGACTAATGCATAAGAGAAGACAAGATACATATAAATAATGCATCTAATAATCAAGCGAGCAACACCTCTTAGAACATTTACCTGCCGAGTAGACCAAGAGTGGGATACAATATTGTCCTGTGTATACAACACCAAGCAATATAGGATTTCAATAAAGACAACCTTCTCATCAGGTCTATGATGGACTCACATCCATTTCCAGGTGTAGGCTCCTCAGTCTTTACTGTTGAATTTTTTTTATAACAAGTAACCATTCCAACACATATCTCTTAACATAAGAAATATCCAACCTAACCCAAGTCTCTCTAGTATCCATGAGCACCCACCAATCAATCCATGCCAACTTCAAATGCAACCTGCATAATCATGAAGCTCCAAGCAAATGATTAATACTCAAAACCAAAAATAACTACATTCTCTCTAAAGGAGGAACAATAACATCTTTACCAAAGACTCTAAGGGTCCTCCATGAAACAAGATGTTAAAACCTCTTCAAATTACATGAAGATAACCATATCCTACCAAAGCTCCCACTAAATTGTGATACCGGGCTATACATGGCAACAAGATAAACATAAAACCATCACTATCAAAAACTCCCACTGAAACATGTAACCAAGCTATCCATGACATCGTGATAACCATCTCCTAAATGAAGATCGTCCATGGCCTCAACACAATCAAAGAATTTGTTGTTAACAACACAGCTCCCAAAAGGTCAAGAAAACCATAATCTCTAAACCAAGAAGATAAAACACACTTCTTTTACAAATCTATAATAACACAATAGTACAAGCTCCCACTACAGGCAAAAAACCTTCAAACTTTTAAGAGAAAGGTGTCCCAAACTCTACCCAACCATTAGCTCTGATACCAAATATTAAAAATGAAGGTGAAATTGTAGCTTAAAATTTGTAAACCTATGTGATTGTATATTTAATTAAGTGTTCTTTGTCACAATTCTTTGTGTATGATTATCTGTTTAGATCAATTTTACCAATTGTAGAAAGAGACAGAAGATTGTAGAAGAATGAGACAAGAAGATAGAAGAAACACAACATATACGTGGAGAAACCTTTTTGGGAAAAAACTCCACTAGAATCAATAGTGCTTGTATTATTTAACCTTAGAACAAGATTACAATAATACTGTATCAATCATTGATTGATATGCTTCCTTTCCTTCAATAATCCTTCTTCAAAACCTACACAAAACTCTCATACACTTTCTGCAACACAAGCTATCCATGCATTCCATATGACCAAGCATGAATCCACACATCCTGTGCCATGCTTCAAACCCTCACACATGCACAAGCTATACCTACTAACCTACAATCAAATCTGATGCAATTGTTGCAATAAATAGTCAATTAATGAGCATGTAAACTCATAAGAGTTATCAAAAACAAGAGAATAAAGCTCCTCACAAAAAACCACGCCTATATTGTGCAAGTAGAGTTCCACACTATAACATGAAGTCAAAACCAAAGTCTCCTCAATTTAGGTGCCCCAAACTGAACACTTAATTGATCGTTGGTCAATAAAATATCTTGCAAGCATCACCTCAAAGTTGGAACCCAAGAATGGACCCACTTGACTGAGCCTTGTAAATATCTTCTCATGCAAAAGGTGTTAACTGAAAGATGCCAACTTGAGCGCCCAAGGTGGGTCCAAGTCAATCTTAGTTAACTGAAACATATCTCTCCACCAATTCATGCAAACACTATGCATGATTGATCATCCCCACTTAACTGAATGTATCCACATGTTATATGTCATGCAACTGAAGTCATTAGTCATGCAACTCAAGTCAATTGAAGTCAACTAGCATTCAACTCAAACTAACTACATGCAACTGAAGATAACTGAACCATAACTGAACTAAACTAAACTAAACTCCACTCATGTAAATATCAATCCCTAACTTGTAGGATCTAAACATGCATGACTAAAGTGTTATCAATCCTCCAAACAGTTAAATTAAGCAAGGTGGGTTCCACCTTCCATGTGGGTGCCCCATGTGCTCCTATTTTGTAGGAGCTCTTCTTGAGCGTCCCCACATGTTCCTATCATTTAGGAATAATTAAAAATGTCAATTTACATGTTCCTATCATTTAGGAATAATTACAAATGTCAATTTACATGTTCATTTCATTCAAATTTAATCTCTGTCTAATCCTAGTGTTGGGGAACACTTTCCAAGGACTTAGGAGATACATGAAATATGTTTAGGATTGCAATTAAATGGCATCCTATTCCCAACACCCCTCACCCTATGCTTCCTCTTGATTCAAGAGGAGGGAGAAAAAAATCCCAACTTATGTTATAGAAACTAAAATTTCTTCTTAGGAAGTGGCTTCATGAATATATCTGCAACTTGTTCCTTTGAATCAACATACTCCAATCTTACTTCCTTCTCTACAACCTTTTCCCTCCTGAAATGATACTTGATTGCAATATGTTTTTTTCTTAAGTACATCACCAAACTATTTGAAATATTTATTGCACTAGTGTTATCACAAAGAATAGTGATAGGGTCTTCAAACTAAACCTCCATCTCCTTCAAATTATTCTTTATCCAAAGCACCTGAGTGCAGGATGATGTTGCAACAATGTATTTTGCTTCAACTGTAGATAGAGAAATTGATTCTTGGTTCTTACTAAACCAAGAAACCAAACTGTCACCAAGGAAGAATGCACCACCACTTGTGCTCTTCCGGTCATCAACACATCTTTCCCAATCTACATTTGTGTATGACATTAGAGTGAAATTCTCACTCTTTGGATACCACATTCCAAAATCTTCAATTTCCTTCAAATACCTGAATATCCTTTTCACTGCTTTAACATGAGTCTCTTTAGGTGTCGCCTAATATTTGGAAACCATTCCAACTACCTACATAATATCTAGTTTGGATGTTGTCACATACAAAAAACTACCAATCATGGACCTATACAAGGTCTGATTTTCCAAAGCAAATTCGACATCTTTACTTAACTTACACCCGATAACCATGGGTGTTGTAACTAGTTTCCAATCTTCCATCCTGAACCTTTTCAACATCTCCTTTATGTACTCATGTTGTGAAATGAAAATGCCTTTGTTTTATTGTATAATCTGCAACCCAAGAAAGAAAGATAATTCTCCTAACATAGACATCTCAAACTCATTATGCATTTCCTTTTGAAAATTATTGCACATTTCATCACTGCTTCCTCCAAATATGATTTCATCCACATAGACCACAACTATCAACATTTTTCCTCCTATTTTTATGTACAAATTTCTATATGTACATCCTCTCCAGAATCCTTTCTGTTGCAAGTATCCATCCAACCTTGAATACCAAGATTTGGGAGCTTGTTTGAGTCCATACAAAACCTTCTCCAATCTACAAACATAATTTGGATTGTTAGAACATTGAAATCCTTCTAGTTGTTCAATATGCACCTTTTCATCTAACTATCCATTCAATAATTTTGACTTCACATCCATCTAGTATACATTGAAATTCTTGAATGTTGAAAGAGCTAAGAACATCCTGATTGCATCTAATCTTTTCGGTGAAACAAATGTCTGTTCAAATTCTATGCCTTCAACTTGAGCATACCCCTTACATACAAGTCTTTCCTTGTTCAAGATCACTTCACCTTCTTCATTTATCTTATTTCTAAACACCCACTTGGTTCCAATCACATTCTTACCTTTGGGCTTTGGGAAATTTTCCAAGTTTCATTCTTCATGATTTGATTTAGTTCTTCCTCCATAGCTTCTATTTATCCTTGTTCTTTGCTTGATTCTTTGTATGACTTAGGTTCTATCTTTGACAGTAAAGAAAAGTGTACTTGTTCATTTGATTTCTCAAGTCTCTTTTGGGTCTAAACCCCACTGCTTTTATCTCTTATGATCTATTCTTCAGAATGATTCCTCTGAACATAATTTATTAGAGTTTTTGTAGCAACCTCTTTTGAATCTTAAATACTCTTGTGAATTGGTTCATCATCTTCTACTTTCATAATACTAGTAGACTGAATAGTCTCATCAACTCTCATATTTTCACTTTCAACTATCTTCTTCAATATTTTTTTATAACATTTGTAATCTTTACTTCGTAAGGAATAACCAAGTAAAATTCCTCCATTTGATCTGGAATCAAACTTACCCAAATTTTCTTCATCTCTCTTGATGTAGCACTTTCTTCCAAATATTTTGAGGTGTCTTACTGATGTTGGTATTCCTCTTCATAGCTCATAATATGGTGTCTTCTTATTTTTATGCCTAATTTGGACTCTATTCAAAATATATAAAACAACCTATGTAGCTTCTCTCCAATATATATCTGATAGATTTTCTTGGCATAGCATAGTTCTTGTCATCTCCTATACAATTTGGTTCTTTCTTTTTGTAACTCCATTTTTCTATGAAGTTCTAGGAGCAAAGATCTGCCTTTGGATCCCATGCTCTTCACAAAATCTGTCATACTTCTTAGCAATGAATTCTCCACCTCTTTTCTATCTCAAAACCTTGATTGTCCTTTCGGTTTTATTTTCTACTAATGCCTTGAATTCCTTAAACTTCTCAAATTATTCTGTCTTTTCTTTCAGATATGTTATCCAAGTCATCCTAGTGTAATCATCAATGAGCATCATAAAATACCTATCTCCTTGTGGAATCTTAGTCCTTATTGGTCTGCACAGAGCTGTATGAACCAGATCTAGTGGTTTTGATGTGGAATACTCCTTAGCAGGATATTTACTATGTGTTCACTTCCCTTCATGACATGGCTTGCAACTAATTGATTTAGGCTTCTTAATCTTTGGAATATCCCAAACCAGTCCTTTTGAACTAATATTCATAATATCATCAAAATTCATGTCCTAACCTTTGTGCCAAAGCCAACTTTTATCTTTTTGTGTAGTGAGACAACTCTGTCCATTCAACTCACTGAGATGATAAATGTCACTATTTTTACTGCTTCCTTCCACAATCAATTCACCAATACTTGATCCTTGATTTCACAACCTTCAACAATAAAAGATAGCATGCAACCTTTGTCACATATCTGATTGACACTTAACAAATTTTGCTTTAAACCTTCAAAATACAAAACATCACGTGTCTTTGTTTTACCACCATCAAGACTTAAAGTACCCTTACCAAAGATTTTGGAAATTGAATTATTTTCAAGGATCACTAAACCACCTTCAAATTTCTTGAAATTCATGAAATTATTCTTATCTCCAGTCATATGGCTAGAGCAACCACTACCTATGATCCACAAGCTCTTCTCCTTTTGAGCATGTAGTGTAGTTTGATAAATAATTGATTTTTCATACTTCTTCTCTTTAGGAACCTTCTTCCAGACCTTTCCTAATTCAATACTTCTACTCTCTAATTTTTTATCCCACTTTCTGACAAAGGAGGACTCACAAAATTTCTTTTGTAGTTCCTTGCAATGTGTCTGAAATTGTTGCATTTCTAACAAATAATATTAAAGTTTTATAGAGGTGCAAATGCATTATTTCTAACAAAATTAGTTCTTCTTACTAGAGATTTTCTACAATCAACAACCTTATGACCAAAATTATTGCAAGTAAAATAATAACTAGAGAAAGGAAATTTTGACCTAGTATTGTATCCCTATCTTTTGGATCTTCTTCATTTGTTCTATACCTTAATAAAGCCATCATTTCATCTCATGCTTTCATTAGTTTCCATGGTTCTTTCAGATCTTGAACTTCCAGAGCTTGTCACTTTCATAATTTACCTAGTAGTCTTCTTAGATTATTCTATCATCAAAACCTATTCTTGGAGCTTGTCACTTTCATAATTTCCCTAGTAGTCTTCTTAGATTGTTATGTCATCAAAACCTATTCTGGTTTTGACATGCAAAGCTCTCCGACTTCCCAAAATTTGATCTAGGGTTTCAGTACTTTTACCAAACTTCATATGTAGATGCTAGTTTTCTTTCTCAAGATCTTTTCTTACTATCACAATGCCTGCTTCCATATTTTCACAGTCTTTATCTCTTGATAGCAATTTTTTTGTCAGAACCTCTTCAACTCTTTTTGCTTCTTCAATCTAGGTCTTCAGTTCAACAATCATCTTTTGTACATTCTCCAATTCCTTAGATACTTTTTCTTTAGCTCTCACTTCTTCAACAATTTTTTTCTTTACTCTCTTGATTTTTTTTCCAACACATTTCAATCCATAAGATCTACCTCTTCTATATTGCTTCTAGAACCCATTTCAGCATCACCTTTAGTAGTCTCAAAAGCCATGAACATAGCCTTTTATTTCATCTTCGAATACATCCTCATCTTCTTTTACAGAGTAGTCTTCTTCCTCATTAGTGTAGAAACTTTTATGTTTCCTCTGACCTCTAAAATTTCTCTGAAATGACTTCTTTCCATTCTTTTGCTTAGCATTGTTAGAATTCTTATGGGGACATTTAGCCATAAAATGTCCTACTTCACCATAATTGAAACATTTGAAAGGTAATTTGACTTTGTACTTACCAAAACCTCTTTGTAGCTTCCTAAAAAAATATCTTCTTTTGAATTAGATCCGAAATCAAAATCTTGATCAACCTACTTCATAGACACTCTGAAAGCAGCCTCTTTCCTTATAGAATCTTCACTTTCAAATCTCATCTCAAATGCAATTATAGTTCCATGCAATTCAATCAATTTTAAAGTATTCAAATCCTTAGCTTATTTAATAACAGAGATTTTCGGATCAAACCTTCTAGGGAGAGATCTGAGTACCTTCTTCACAACAATCTTTTCTTCCAAACTCTCACCAAGACCTTGGATATGATTGAAAAATTCATCAACTCAGAGCATGAATGTAGCAATTTTATCATCTTCTCTCATCTTCAAACCTTCAAACTGATCTTTGTAAGTTTACAGGTTTGCCTCTTGAACTTTGTCATCACCTTCATAGATTTTCATTAGTTTGTCCCATATATATTTTGTTGTTTTGCACTGCATCACTTTCAAAAATTCAAATTTATTCAATCAACATAAAATAACATTCATTTCCTTAGCATTGAGTTCATGATCCCTCTTTTCAGCCTGATCCCTAGGAGGGTTTTCATTAGGTTCATATCCTTCTACATTTGGCATCTAGACATCCATTTTTAAGGCCATCAAATGGGACTCCATCCTAACTTTCCAGAAAGAAAAATTTGATCCATCAAAAATTGGTGCTTTATTTCCAGAGACTTCTTCTAGTGCCATACTGGATCTACCTTAAGTTGTTAAACTTCTACAAAGGAAATTATCTCTAATACCAATTGAAGGGAACACAATCTATTGAGAGGGGGCTACATCAGTAGATCTACTTAATTCAAAATTCTCAACTTCAACACCATTTATTGGATCATGCAACTTGAAATTTTGTTACAGTTATTAAAATATATGATTCAAAGCAAACCCCACACAAACAAACAAAATATAACAACATAAGGCACACACATGAACACCATATATACGTGGAAACTCAAGATGAAAAAAACCACGATAGTAATAGCTTCTTGGATCTACTGCCCAAATCTAGCCTCACAATGCAAAAATATAATAAGTGATATTACAATATGAAGTAGGCATCAACCTACCAGAGACACCAATCCCTTATTGAATCTATAAGCACCAACCTACTGGAGACACCAATCCCTACCAAAATAATACAACAGGTAGAACACCAATCCTACTAGAATATAGAGATAAAGTTGGTGGATCTGAAATATAACTCTGATATGTACCAAAGTCATAACTGACACTCTTTCACATTGAGAATGATCTTTTGATATTTGTGCTCTCTCTTTTCTTCACACTCCTTTGAATCAATGACCAGTTCTTCCCACATGTTTAATTTTAATGCATTTGATCACTTCTAGATTCACACACATACATTACAATGCATCTAAAAATTTGAAATATATACATGACATTACATTAACACTCTTCCATGTCAGCCAAGGATTCATAAATAGCCAGGACGACATAAGGTGGACCTAAATTCAATTTATGTGAAACATGTAATACAACAGTCCAAACACAAATTTATTGCTACCAAAAGAACTTGATGTCGTGCACCTCCACAACAACCTTAAGTAGGTCCTATCCTCACTCCGCATGCAAGATTTAAATTCCACATGATACTAGTCATTACCACACATGCCTTGAAATTTGAATAGCTTTACAAACCTTCTAACACTTTAAACTTATTGCATGCTAAACATATCCTCTAGAAACTTAGGAAACTAATAAAACAAGTGTAGGCATGCTCTCCTTCCAAACTATAGAGAAGTACTGCATTTATGCATGAAATTCCTACCATATTAAGAAATCTCTCTACCCAAAATATATCCTTGCATAGACTTTTGAACCACCACACTCATACTGAATCCATACCTAGCATGGTATAATAAACACACCAACTAACTCAAGCTAGTCATGTCTTCAACAAAACTTAATGTATGTTACTTGGTATAGGATCTGATTGATAAGACAACTTCTTCTTGATTATTACTTCTAGATACATACACTTTGAGTCAAGGGGAATATAATGATAATTCAAGTACTCCTAAAATCTCTCATCTTTGAAAACCTTCACATTTGAAAACTTCCACACCCTTTGACAACAATTAATAGTAGCCTTTAATAATCTTTTGACATCAATGAAAACCTATGTTCAACAATTTTATTAAGTATATGATAATTCACCTTTAAAACCTCTTCAGTGTACCCATTGCACACTTAGGAGGAAAATATATAGAGAGATAAAGAGAGAAATAGAGAAAAATAGAAATAGAGAGGGATACAAAGAGATACAAGAGATAAAAAGAGAGATAGAGATACAAAATTAGAGATATAGATATAAAGGAATAAATACAGAGAGACAAAGAGATAGGGATAGGAAGAGAGATAAAAAGAGAGAGAGGAAAAGAGAGAAGAGGAGAGACATAGATAGATAAATAGTCACATAAAGGGGGAGAGAGAGAGAAAGAGAGAGAGATAAAGAGAAATAGGAGACAAAGATATATATAGAGGTAGGGAGATCAAAAGATAAAGAGGGAAAGGGGGAGAGAGAGGGGGAGATAAATAGGGATAGCAAAAAATAGTAAGGTGAGAAATATAGGGAGAGGGAAATAGATAGAGAGAAGAAATGTGAGAAAGATAGATAGAGGAAGAGAGAAGGAAGACAAATATAGAGATAAATAGGGGAGAGAGAGGAAGAGAGAAATTGAGAGATAATAAAAAATATAAAGATAGAGAGGGAGACAGAGATATAAAGAGATCTCTCTCTTTCTCTTCCCATGTACATCTCTATATATGTCTCCCCATATGTAACTCTCCCTATTTCTCTTTATATATTTGTCTCTCTCTACCTCTCACTATATAACTCTCTATCTCTATCTTTATATCCCTCCATCTCTCCCTCTCTCATTCTCTCCCTCTCTCTTTGTCTCCCCCCCTTTCTAACTCTATTTCTCTCTCTCCCTCTCTCCATTTCCATCTCCATCTCCATCTTTATCTTCCTCTCTTCTCTCTCCCTATCTCTATCTCCTTACCTCTCCTTACATATCTTTCTCTCTTTCCCCTCTATCTTTCCCACTATATATATTTCTCTTTCTCTCCATTTTTCTATCCATATCTCTCCCTTTCTCCCTATCACTCTAACTTTTTGTATCTCTCAACTTCTCTATCCTCTCTCTATTTCTCTCCCTCTCTCCCTCCCTCTCTATCTATTTATATTTATCTCTCCCTCTCTATATCTATCTCAATATCTCTCTCACTCAAACACACACACTCCTTGTTTATCCTTCCCTATCTCTATCTCTATATATCTTTCACTCTCACACACACACACTCATTATTTCTCCCTCCCTATCTCTATCTCTATCTCTATCTCTATCTCTCTATCTCTCCCCCCTCTCTCTATATCTCCCTCTCTTTATTAATTATCGAGCTATCACCTCCTTTATCTCTCACTCTTGCCCCCTTTATTTCTATCTTCCAATATCACCCTCTCCCTCTCTATTTATATCTCATTATCTCCATCTCTTTCTCTTATTTACTCCATATCTCTATCTCTCCTACTCTTTCTTTATATATATCCTTCTCTCTACCTCTCTCTATATATCACTTCCTACATCTTTATATTTCTCTCTATATATCCCCCTCTTTCATTTTCTCCCTCTTTCTATCTCTATCTCTCCCTTTCCCTCTTCCTCTCTCCTTCCATCTCTCCCTTTATATATTTATCTATCTCTATCTTTGTACTTGTCTCTCTATCACCCTCTCTATCTTTCCCAAGTTATAGTTATCTCTCTATGTATCCTTTATATCTCCCTCTCTCCCTCTCCCTATCACTTCATCTTTCTATATCTCTCTACTTCTCTCCCCTATCTCTATTTATCTCCCTCCATCTCCCTCCCTCCCTCTCTATCTATTTATATATCTATCTCCATCTCTCTATCTCTCCATATCTCTCTCTTACTCATATACACACAAACTCCTTATTTCTTCCTCCTTATCTCTAGATCTATCTCTATCTCTATATCTCCATATTTAAATTTGTACATATCTTCTTCTATCTCTATATCATTATCTATTCATCCCTCTCTACCCCTATATCTTTCCTTCTCTCTACCCCTCTCTATATATCACTTCCTATCTGTATATTTATATTTTTGTCTCTCCCTCTCACATCCTCTCCCTCTCTTTCCCTCTCTATATATTTATCTCTTCCATATCTATCTATCCCTTTTTCCTCTCTCTTTATCTCTCCCTCTCCTCTCCATATTCCTCTCCTTCATCTCCATCTCCATCTCCATCTCCATCTCTATCTCTA
This sequence comes from Sequoia sempervirens, assembly GCA_007258455.2. Taxonomy (NCBI): domain Eukaryota; kingdom Viridiplantae; phylum Streptophyta; class Pinopsida; order Cupressales; family Cupressaceae; genus Sequoia; species Sequoia sempervirens. The sequence continues at coordinate 151,301,856 of VDFB02373365.1, forward strand.
TCTCCTTACGTCTCTCTCTCCCCCCTCTATCTCTCCCTCTTTATATCCCATATCTCCCTCTCTCTCCCTCTCTCTCTATTGTAAACATAACATGAGCCTATTAGTAATGGAGCCTTATTATCTTCATGATTCATAGGTTTTTTTTAGTTGTGTTTGGATCCCTATAAGAAGATGCATAGTTGATTTGAAGCTATCACTTCTCCATTGAGACCTTTGTTGCACAAACAACATCATTTTCTAAATGGCCTACCAATTGACCTCATGTATACTACACAAATGTATGTAAAAAATAGACCAAAAAATTCCCTAATTGACCTTCCACAGTTCTTCGGTGTACCCATTACACACCAAGGTATGATTGCTAGATTTTTAAAATTTGATATTAATTGAATAGGTATTTCAAGATGGATATCTCTTAATATTTTTATATAGATTTACTTAGGATATATATACTATTTTATGTTTAGTGTTAATTATATTTATTATTATGAATTAAAATGTAATTTTAATAATAAGTATAGATATCTTAAATTTGTTCGAAGATATTTTTTTAAAAGATGGGTAAACACTTTTGACCTGAAGCTATGAACCAGTGAGGTCACAAATTGGGGACCTCGTCCCCAATATAAATTCTCAACAATTCCACCCCAATGGGGTTTGAACCTTGATGGAAAGAAAAACAACACAACACCTCAACCATCGCACTATTGGTTGTTTAGATATATTTCTTGATGTAGATGTATTTAAGATATTTTGATTTATAATTTTAATTTATTATTTATTTATCTTAAATAATTATAAATAATTATATGAATAATGTCGAAGTTATATGAAAATGAATTATTTATTTGGTAATTGTTAAATAAATGTATTAAAGATATTTTTATCTACAATTTTAATAAATTTACTTGTCTTAAATATATTTATAACAATAGTATCAAATTTTTATTAAAAAAAAATTAGTAGTTTTTTATATATACATTTTTAAAGTCTAAACAAAAAAAAAATACATAAAAAATTATTAACTTAAACTACTCTAACTATAGAAACTTAATTAAATAAATGACACTTCATTTCTATTATTAAATATTAATACTTTGATGGGAAATGGATGTCAAATTTAAAGTGCAAGACGCTTATCTTTCAAAAGTCAATAGATAGGGATCCAGTGGCACAAGGGCTCACCTCTTCCCTTTTTTTGGAGGTACTAAGACCTTGCCTAAAGAGATTATATCTCTACTCAAGGAGATACATGGTGAGTAGCTTCAAACATGATATTGTATTTTGCGCCACACTAAGCAACGGTCGAAAGGTCTTAAACTAGGCAATACAAGCTTTCTAGAGGAATCCTCTATATGCCACAAGGGCATTGAGTCCTAATCCATGAATTTTAAAGTGTAAGAAAGTCAAACAACTAATATAATATGGTAACCCACCCTTCTCCTTCACTTTCCCAAGGTATAAAGTTCTTGGGGGCTTAGCCTGAATGACAAACTCACAACTTCCAAGAGGCATGTCTTTTGATTCACCCCCCCACTATTTATACTCCACCAGAACATTGGAGTTGAGGTCATCCTCTAGGGTGATGAAATCCCTAGACAATTCCCCTATAAAGAAAAGGAAAAAGTGGTATTTCTAATTCTCAAGATCATGAAAAGTGTCCAAGAGAAGAGCATACACACACACTCTTTTAGGATTAAAAGACACTTGTTCTTTAATTAACCAAATTGAAATGTGTATAGTTTATTTTAATCCTTCATAGAAATGGTTTGAAAAGACACACAAAATAAGCAAGGAACACAAAAAATAAAATGGTCTATAAAATTGTCTTCGTAATGTTGTCCTACAAAACCAATTTCATTGGAAGCTTTATTCTTTGCTCTTTGGCTTGGGAAAAAAATTGTTTACGTGTTTTCCTCTTTCATGGTGAAAAATTGTTGCATTCAATGATTAGTTAAAATATGCAAAAGATTATTTTGAACTGAAAAATTAACTACACCATTATACTCCTTATGAAAAAATTTATAATTTTTTTGAAAAAAATATCATAAAAAAACAAATTTGTATATGTACTTGTTTGAAGTATAAAATTGAAATACTTACTTTGACTAATTATATATGATTTTTGGTTGTTTATTTGAATAAATAGCCTAATTCACAATTTCCATGTCAAAACCATCTTTCCAATGCTTGCAAAAATTTAAAAATATGATTAGTGGTTTGAAATTTATGCTTGTTTTACTACAGGTTGGTGTTTTCAAAAATTGCAAAGAGGAAAAGCAAGAAATTTGTTCAAGTGATTAAACCTCTATTAATTATTTTTTTAATCAAAAAATGAAACAAAATAAATTATCAATATAAATTTAAGATGTGTAGGAATAAATTTACAGTCCAAAAGTAAAAATGTACAAATTAACAAAGAAAGTGTCTAAAAATCATTTTTTAAAGTCTAAAACAGTATCCTAAACCAAAATATGGACTATTATATATGAAAAATTGTTTCTTGACCCTTTTGAATGCAACCATGATGTATTTTTCTCCTCGAGAAGCTCTTAAAAATGTTGGTTTTCAAAACCTCTTGAAAGTACTTACAACTTGCAAGATAGAGAAAAACACCAAGAACTCATAGATAACAAGGTTAGTCAAAAAAAAATTGTGTTCATGTCAAGTTCACCAAAATGTAAGCATTGAAATTGGAAAAATAAGAAATTAAAAGAACTTGAAAACATAAATAAATAAATCAAGTTAAACTCTATTTTATCGATCTCATTGTTGATGTTGCTTTGCCTTTGGATGTGGATGCCAAATCTCAGTAGCATAATAGTAGAATGATTGATGATTGATTAATTTTGAATTTTGACATAGTTGATTTGCATAAAATGTGAGATATGAATTTGGCATAATGGATTTGTATAAAGATGCGAGATATGAAAATTATGAAGAAAAGGTTATATTTATAGACTTTTTGAGGAAAAATCAAATGGAAGATGAGGATAAGAATAAAGACTTCAGTTAATTGGAGAATATGTAGAGTTAACTCAACTTATAAATAAATAATTTCCATTTCAAGACCAAGAGAGGATAATAATGATTTTTTTATTTAATTGATGGATAAATATGCACATAAAGTCTCTATTTACAAACAGAGTTAACTCACGAGAGGAGAATAAGTTTCTAAAGTGAAGAAGAGTTAATTTGTGAGAGAAGGTTGAGTTTCTAAATGAAGGCTAAGTTTGTAATGCCCCGTCTTATAACCTAAGGAATGTTGCAATTGTGTATAAAAGTGAAATAGTTTTTTTTTAAAGTAATAATATTAACTTGATTAGTTGAATACATTCACTAAGTTACGCGACATTACACTACTTGAGGTTCCATATACGACTTTAGTATTTAGCATTGCACATATTTAATTAACATAAAATTTAAAAGTAAACATTGCATATCATATGAAATTCCATTCAAGATAGTTTAAAGTACAAATATGATTCTTACATTGCATTTGAAATAATATTACAATACTCATTCATCTGATGAGGTAGATCAATAATAGTTACAATTACAATTTACAAATTTTCACCTCATAAACAATTGAGGGATGTTACAATACAAGATTTCAAATAATGCAATAAAGAAAGTACACATATGTATCCAAGTACGAGTTCTCCATCCATGAAGCTCTCGTTGCCATTATCATAAACTGGGGACCCAACGGAGTAAGGTGCACGTTCCACCCAACCATGTGGTACCCGTAGATCCACCCCTCGTGCTAGGAAATAGTAATATGGTTACCTAGACATAACCTATTCACTCTAGACACAAGTACATAACTAACTGATGGTTACATTGCTTCCAGATTTAAGACAATCGAATGTGCTAAGAACATAAGGTTAACTGTTATTTTAGGTGGAGTGTCATCACAATGTTGCAAGACAATCGAATGAGCTAAGAACATAAGGTTAACTGTTATTTTAGGTGGAGTGTCATCACAATGTTGCAAAGGTTACCCAGGTGTTTCTTCCTAGGTCCCAACCCCCAACTTGGGTTACCCTGGTAACCTCTTACGAAACCCGGCCCCATTTGCAAACTATTGCGGAATCAAATATCTTTTAAGGTAACAAGATATCGATTTTCCATTCCAGGCCTTCTCATCTTATACTCAAGACTAAACTAGCTCAAGAGTCTATAAGCGAGGCATAATCATCTTATTAAAGATTTTAATTCTAACTACTGTGTTGTTTAGTTATCACTGATTTACTAACTCTTTGTAAGTTACCTTGACACCACTTTGTGTGTCGACCCTTACATAGAGCCACTCCCCTAAACATAACAAAGGAATTCTAAGTTTCCCTGACTAAGGTTTACGAGGTGCACAAAATTCAATCACATAATAACAAATGACACACAACGGTCATTAAATCTTTTATTCATAAGCCAGGTGTCAATACACCATACTCAAACACGTGCACTACCCTAGTCAACTCAAGAATTGCATTTCAACAATAACAACACCCTTACTATATAGATCATTCTGGAAGACTTATACATCTAAGACTTTCCCAATTTTCCCAAATAAAATAACACAATTTAAAGCAAATTAAAAACATTGGAAATCTACTTTAGGATTTACTAAATCCAATCAATCAAAATATGATGTACAAAACGAATCATCTAGAGTTTAATTTATCTTCCATTCAATACGAAAATGAAATCTATACTTTGCTCAATAACATAACCACACATTAAAACGTGATCTTTATAAACTCAAGAATATCTATTTAATTTAAGCGTAAATATTTTGTCATAATAAATTAGTTATGAAAATATCTCATTATAAATCAAATTCTAATTTATACACTTTTCAAATTTATAATTATAAATTAAAATCAAATTCTAATTTATACACTTTTCAAATTTATAATAACAAATTAATCATTTAAATATTCATATTCAAAATAAATATTTTAATTAAAATATATATATAACATATATATAATATATTATAATAATATATATTATATATAATATATTATAAATATACTATATATAAAATATATATATTATAATATATTATATAAAATAAAGATTATAATTCTAAATTTAAAACCATTGCCATGTAAATAAAACGCAGCAACAGCTACGCGGCAACCCTGTGAGGGGTTGGGCTACTACGCAGCCTTCCCCACAGGGGTCGCTGGCTGTGTGCAGCACTGAAGCGCTGCCCACAGTCCGCGCCCTTGTGGGTTGGCTGTGGTAGCCCCAGCCACTCAAACAAAATAAAATTTATAATATTTTAACAATCGCCCGTACGGCGATTTCGATTTCCATTTTTTTTTTAAACTAAAATTCCCAAATTCAATCTCGCCTGTACGGCGACTTCCAAAATGCCTAATTAAATAAAATATAAAATACAGTTTTGCAATCCAATTTATATATGAAAATATATATATATGTATATATATATATGTATATATATATATGTATGTATATATATATATATATGTATGTATATATATATATATGTATATATATATACAAATTTCACAGAGTTTTCCGTTGGGGAAATAAAGAAAATTCTCCAGGGTTTCAATGGGGAAATTGGGGAAATTATAAAATTTCAACAAGGTTTCAAAGGAAAATTACGCACAACATTTCCAAACAAATTTTAATTTACCCCAGAGGTTTCCAAATTCATTTACCCATTTAAATGATTTTCCTTCACTAGTTTAACTCAAATATATTTTCTACAGAGAAGGAAGTTTTCAGAAACCAACAGATCCTTACAAAACAAAAATATAGAAACCAATTTTTTTCCTTAGAAGTACAGGGATTTTAATAAAATGAAATTTTCTTTTCTCAGACATTCTTTTTCAAAAACAACAAATTAAAACACAAGGGAAATACCTGTTTCCTTAGCTTCAAAAATATGTCTGGTGATGAAAGCCTCTGTTGCCTGTAGCTTCCAAAACCTTTCCCGAACACCAATTCCCAATATGACAAACCAGAGAACTTCCACAAATATACAACAATACCAAAAAGGGAAATCACAAAATTCTTTGAAAGAAATTTTAACAGCACCCAATTTTTAATCTCCGTGAAGAAAAAGATCCCCTATGTATTTTCCCAAATCCCATATAACCTCTGAGAAAATCCTCAACCAAAAAGCAATAAATTTAACTGGCACACATGTCGAGAAGAAACAAATATCTTCCAACAACTTCCCGGCAATCTTTCTTTTCTCTATTTCAAGATTTGCATGCCTTTTTAAAATAATTTAAAATTTCCAATTTTCAAAATGCAAATTTATTTAACAATTAAAAATATCATTTCCCAAATAACAATTAATTTAAAATTAAATCTATTCACACACATTTTAAACAATTTTAATTTTATTTATTTATTTATTTAATTAAATAAATTTAGTCCCAACAATTAAATTACTTAACCAAACAAACTAATTAATTAATTAAATAAAATGTAAAATCTTATTTTTCCAACATTTAAAATTAATTTAAATCAACAGTAAATTAAAGAATAATAAACTATCATTAAATTGACAAGATTTTCCTTTCAAAGCAATTAGTCCAATCAGGAACAAACAAGACCATCTATGACTCTGAACTAAAACTGACAATGTACTGTGACTGGGTTAAAGACTAAACTAGGATGAACCATGCTACTACCTCCCAATCAACATATCCGTTGAGTCTTGACACGCTCAAACCTGAGTAACTAGGTGGAGTCGGTGTCATGTGCCTGCAATCCTGCAACCAAACAAATAACATGCATATATACATAATCCATTGTACAAGCACACCGTGCGGAGAAAATTACAGAAATCACAGGGCACTCGCAAGCGAGTGATGCAACTTCGTTCTCCACACCAATACACGTCACATCAGACTGAGAAATTAAATAATAGTTAGTCCATCATAAACATATATATAGCAATAACATCTAAAGGAAAACATCTACGCTATCACAAAACATGTCAGAAATCAATTATCACCATACAATGTATCATCATATCACAAAGTGAATCCACTATCGCTCAAAATCAGCGAACAAAATATCCAAACCAAAGTACCAAAGTCTAACAGTGTGAAAACATGCTAACAGAAACATAAGCATAAATGGAGGGGTACTACAAAGTTAACTAGTTAATGATGATGGATTTGACTAAAGAGATGAAAATGGAAATTAGATCACATTTAATTAAATAATAAAATATTACTTAATTAAATGGATAAATGGGAATTATTAATTAATAAATGATTTGTGATGTGATAAATGGATAATAAGTAATAAATAGTATATGATGACTAAATGATAAATGATATTTGATAATGAATATTTTTAATTAATTAGGTGATAAATGATAAATGGAAACTATTAAATGATTATTAACTAATTAGGTGATAAATGATAAATAGATGCAATTAATGGTGACATGATGATGATTAGGGTTAGGTGGAATAATTTAAGTGTCTACACAATTAGCCATGATATTAAAATCCTCCATCTTGGTTTTGATAGGTTTAAAGTGGCACATGTATATAAAGAGGATAATAACATTGTTGGTGCGATGGCTAACTTAGGTATTAACTTCAATCCTTGGAGATGTTGGAGATGTTGGAGGAATGTTAGGAACATTCCTAGTAATATCAAATTCCTCCTCCAAAAGGATCTACAATCTTCCCATCTTTCTAATAATGTCATAACATGAGTAGATTTTTAATTTGGAATGTATGCTTTTTATATATTCATGTGGTAACTAGTACTATTTTGAATCATATTCCCCAATTTGAATTGGGTAACGTGATGACTAGGAAAAAAGAAGCTAAAAAACATATGATCATGCTTATGTGGAGAATAGAGTTTCTTGGTGTGCTTGGTTTTCATGGGAATTTAATGACATTTCCTTCTAATGATTACAGTACTAATCATTCTTTTCGAATCATTTGGAATGGGGAGGTGACTAGGACTGATGGAGTGGATAAATTTATGAAGCCATGTGCTAAAGATTTGTGAATGACTATTCTTAAGTGAACAAGGGGATTTTATATCAATTTGATGGTGTTGCTTAATAAAGATTATTATGCATGCATGTACCATCATTTATTATTATGTGCTCTAATTTTTTCTAATCATGACCTAATTTTCAAGGAGGAGAACACTATCGGTTCTAGCACTTTCTATAAAGGTTTGAGAATTTTTTAAAATATTTTTTTATCTATGGTGGTTGAGGTTCCATGGAGACTATTATAGAAACCCCATCTCACTAGTGCTTACTTATCATTCTATCACCCAACATTTTGGTATCATAAGATCATAATTATGGGTGGAAATTGGCTATGAATTGAATCGGTCTCTTGTGAGGAGGTTAAAGGAGATGCAAAACTCTAGTATATCTGCTAAGAAGGAGATATAACTCATTTTTTGGAATACCTAAATGGTTAGAATGAAAACCTCTCCATTTATACTTCCAGTGAATGGAATAGCATATGGGTCCAAATGGAAGGAATTAGGTTTGAAGTGGGCATGTCTTGCAAAGGGAAAAAACTAAAGTGGTAGAGCAAAGTGCCAGACAATAAGAGCATGGCAAGGTCATTAAAGGAGAGTGAAGCTCCTATGAAATTGTATGGTGGGTTTGAAAGGGAGAATCCTCCTTCCTAGAATAAGGTATTTTTAATGATCATGAAGTACTTTACTTTAGAAGGTCATTTCAAGAGCTACTATCAATATTATTTTCCCTCTTGAATCATTTTTGACATAAAATACTTCTTAGTTTTCCATTTTACTTGTTTTCTTTGTTGGAATCCTTTGTCAAAGAACCTAAGGACATGGTTGTTGTAAACCCCCAAAAATCCCTTGTTTCACTCCATCAAAGGATAATATTTTTCTTCTACCAATTTTATTTGGCCTTATTCCCACCGAAGCCCACTAGATCTTGCCTTGTTGATGATTCCCTACCTACTATTCTAACTCAAAAGAAGGTTGATTCCCCAATGGTGTTTTTTGTAAAAGGTAAGAATAAGAGCCCTACTATTGTTAAACCTCCCTCATCCCTCTCAAATAGAAAATTGAAAAAACATGTTCCCCCTTTTAGGTCACTCTGGAATCTTCATCTAATGTTATTGCAAAATTGACCTCTTTTGTGAGTATGTTCAAAGCCAAATCCTCTAAGAACCTTAGTACTTCACCTCCAAAGGATACAATTTTTGGCCTTTGCACCCTTAAAAATAGTCCCTTGATGGTCATGTTACAAGAAAGAAACATGAAAAGAGTTCTAGAAATCTCAAAAACCGCAAAGCCAAGAAGGCCAAAAAATATATGTTCAATTTATTGATAAGGAAGATACATCTATCGTGGAGGAATAGTTTATCCCCAAGGATAATTTGGAAGCCATGGAAGTGGATGATAAGGTGGTCATTGTTCCTCATATTATTTGTACGAAAGATGACGTGAGGGTGGATATTTCAAGAATAAGGAGATCCAACATAAGTGTTGTTCATTTGACCCCTATTCTCAAAGATAGGGAAGCTTCCAGTGATTCTACATAGGATGAGGAAAAAGATAATGAGGGAGAGGAAAATAATGTGACCCTTGAAAGTGTGGGTGGTATTCTATTTAAAGAGATGAATGCTTGAATCCTTGATTTTGAATAAATTCATCCAACTCCCACTAATGAACCTACCCAAAAAGTGTGCCCCAAGTGTGACCAAATTGCTATTAAATTGGTTAAACTAGAAAACAAAGTGGATTCCCTAGAAGGAAAGATGAGAGTTTTATCGAAACTTATCTCTAGATTGATGCATAGTTTGGCTAATAATTTGTGTATCCTACATGATATGGAGATCAAGCATCGTAGTGTTGATTTGAGTGTTAGTACCAATATAAAGTATGGGGACCTACACCAGTTCCTTACTAGAGACCAGAGACAAATATTTTCTTAATTTCTATCTTTTATGTTTCTTTGATTATGTTTTTTATTAAGACCCAAAACTTTTAATTGCTTCTCATGTGTTGTTAGTGGCCTATTGGTGGCCTATTTTGATCTTCCCTTGGGGATTTTTATTTTCAAGGGTTCAAAACCCTATTTTGTTGCTTAATCAATAAAAAACAAGAAAATAGAGAATATAAGAGCAATAAAAATGAGAATAATGTCAAATCTAGAATCTTGATGAATTCAATAGGATAAAATTTATCAAATTCCACATGACCTTCAAGAATATATCTGTTCTTTTTTGTGTGCTCATAAGGAGGAACCAATTCTCAAGAAAATTTGTAGGAAGTTGTACAAAGAGAGATTTGTAGATAACTTGAGAGTATAAATATTGCAATATTTTTAAATTACTAGAGATGTATTAAGTGTGCAGGTAAAAGATAGATTCAAAATGAGAAGTAGGAGGGAAGATGTGTCAGAATTAATGTACCATCAACCTTGTAAATCCTGGGTATTTAACTATTCCTAGTATTGTTTGTAAATACATTCATAAGGGATAAAGGATTCATTGATGGTGATAAATAATTATTTATTTACTAACAATATCATTTTTTTTACCAAGAAATGATTTATTATTTATTACTTACTAGTTATAGAATCTTCTATTTTAGGATGAGGTGATAAGGTCAATTAAGGTGCCCATCCTAGAGTGGATTTTCTTGAGAAGTTATGACACATGTAAGAAGGGATTTTTTTCTATTGTTATTCTATGACATCTTGTAATCTAGTATCTCCTAATTTCAAGGGATTATGACTAATTACGCACCGAAAATAGAGAATGATTTCAATCAAATATGACACATTTGTAATATGTTGTAAGAGTTTGTAAGAGTCCGCTTAATATGATGAAAATTTTCACAAAAATGAGATTGAGGATTTTCCCAAGTTTGGATGTCGTATTTGGTGTGTTTCTCCAGGATGAATTTAATATGCATGAAATATGTGCTTGAGGAGGTAGAAGAAATGGTGTGTTGAGAGTGCATATGTATTCAACTGTTATTAGTTTAAATATTAGAGGAGTGCAAGAAGTGAATGTATTGGATTCTTATTTCAAGATAATACACCCTTGGCCTCTCTTTTTGGTTGAGTTTTTTCATGAAAGGATTCTCCACATTAAATATTATGTTATGTTTTAATGTCTCATGTATGTTGGTTTTTTCTTTACAAATTTACATGTTAAAATCTACATTTGGAACTGCATAGTTAAATTTTAGATTTATAAATTAAATTTCAGATGTCCATATTATAGTAGTTTTCCTTCATTTTATAACATTTAGTGTCACAACTTGGATAGCTTTGCTTCATGGGTGTAAGAGTGAAGGTTTCTTGTGTTGTAGAGGGAGTTTTACCAAAATTTATTTTGAAGATTTATGTGTGGAATCAATGGATGTGTTTACATCTCAATTAAATATTGAAAAATTTAACTATACCAATTATGAGTTATGGAACCTAAATACGAAGGATCTCTTTGAAGAGAGGGATTGGTGGTTAGCTGCAAAAGAAGAAAAGAAACTAATAAAATGGATCAAGTTGAATTGGACAAAATGGATAAGAAAGCATGTGGTACAATTTAATTTTTTCTTATAGATTTAATTTTATTAAATGTAGCTAAAGACCCGCTACGTATTCTTCATGGAAACATTTGGATGAGATTTACCAAGCCAAGAGCCTGAAAAATTATAATATTTGAAAATAAAGATATTTTATCTAAAAATAAAGGAAGGTGATTTGGTTGCTAAGAATCTAAATTCATTTAATTTTATTTTAAATAAATTAGCTTTAGTTGATGTTAATATTGATGAAGAAGATGAATGAATTATGCTTCTTTATTCTTTACCTAAGTTGTGGGAGAATTTTATTCTTGTCATTAGTGCTAATCTTCAAGATCTCAAGTTAGATGATCTTACAACAACTTTATTAGACTCATAGGAAATAAGAGATAAATCTATGGATAGCTCAATGGATGATCTTCATTTCAAGGGAAAGTCTAAGAAAAAAATTGGATCTAAAGGAGAACATAAGGGGCTTATAGATAATTATAAGGATAAATCTAAAAATCCTAGTAAAAGGAACAAAGTGAAATGTTGGAATTGTGGATAGAGGGGAAATGTAAAGAAATAATGCATAAATAAAAATAAATAATGAAATTCCACTATAGAAAATTCCTTAAATTGGGTGATCAATTTTTATTATCATCATGCAATGTTAATTCTAATGAACATTGGTTGGTTGACTTAGGATACTCCTACAACATGTCCTCATAAGGAGTGGTTTTTTTTTCATATGACGAATATGGTGGAGGTGAATATTACCTTATGGATAAAAATTCACATCCAATAGTTTAATGGGGAAAGGTATAATTGTGTTTTAGTGATGGGAGGATAAAAACCCTACTTGATATTCTAAATATTTATAAATTAGCAATAAATTAGTTTACATTTCTAAGTTAAATTATTTAAGAATATATGTAACATTTGATAAGCATGGTTGTAGATTGGTGAGAGGGAGCTTGGTGGTAGCAAAGGGGACAAGATTGGGAACTTTCTTTAGGCTAAATATCATTACTATGCGTAAATCTACCAATATGACTAATTTTTTTGAAAATAGATGTGCGGCGTTGTAGATTGGACCAAATAAATGAAAAAGGTTAAAAACCATTATAAATAAAAAATTATTTGATGATTTCTCCTATTTTGATGAGTATTTTAATTTTTCTAAGCATTGTGTATTTGAAAAATGAAACAAAGAATAATTTTCTTCAAGAAATAATAAACCAAGGAATTAATTAAAAACTAGTCAAATGGATGTATTTGATTCTATGGATATTGATTGTATTGTAAAATATTGATATTATGTGTCCTTCATTGATGATGCTTCAAGGTTTACGTGGATTAATTTTATGAGACATAAATTTGAAGCTTTCACTAAGTTTAAAGAATTTAAATTCTTAGTAGAGAAGCAATAAAATATAAGATAAAGGATTTAGGATTTGACAATGAAGGAGAAATTATTTTAATTAATTTGATAATTTTTGTAACCATGTTGTTGGCACTTATTTTTATTCTTAGGAAAATCAACCCTCAATTTGGCACAAAAAGCTTATTTTCAAGGGCAGGCTAGCCCAAAATGTCTAGCATTAAATTTTCAAGATATAGAGTTTGTATCTAAAATATTTTTGGTAGAAGATCTTAATAACTCATATACTCCTCCTACTTCTATTTCCAGGGTGATTGGATGGGTTTGGAGCATAAATTTAATATTTTGACATCCACAAGTGTGTCCAAAGAGCATCATTAAAATTCATTTTTTTTATAGTTTTGGTAGTGGAACGGGTGTTGAGAATTCATTATCAATCTCTAGATCCAATTTCAAGCTCATTGGGTGAGTATTGTTGTCATGACATATATCTATTCATGTATTCTAGAAACTTGCATTTTCTAGCCTAGGGCACTACTACCCCTGAAAAAGAAATTTCAACCCTAATTTGCATGTCAAGTTCCTCTATTTTTGCATTATGTTATTTTGTTATCAGTTCCTATCATCTTTGTTTCAGTCTTAAGTTTTTCTATATTCATATCAATTTGTATAATCTCATCCTTAACCTAATTCACTTTCACATCACATGCCTATCCAATATCAAATCAATCAACCCCCACAAAAAGGAGGGACCAAAACCCTGATCAACCATTATAGCTCTTCCATTCAGGATAGTAGCCAAGTGGTCATATGCGATCAATTTTGGTTCCTCTCTAATGTAATCTTGAGAAAGGTTTCATTTAGACCCTAGATCCCTTTTCCCATATAACACAAAGTTCCATTGAAGATGAAAAATTATAAACTCATTAGAGAAAAGGGTTATGTATCTAGCTAAAATTAAAGAAAGAAGAGAAGATATTGTTGAAAAAATTATAAACATTAGCCTAGAGTGAAAGATGTTTTTGATAGGAAATCCAAGCTAAGGAATTTTATTGTAGGAGATCTAGTTTTACTTTGGGATAAAAAGGAGAGAACCCTAAGGCACTCATGAAAAATTTTATTCTCTATGGAAGGGACCCTTCTATATCTCCCAAGTGTGTGGTAAAAAAATTTATTTCTTAGCATATCTTCATGATATAGTCTTGCCACTATCATACAATGGGAAAGCATTAAAGCTTCACCAACTATAAACTGAGTTGTCCCTCGTAGTTGGATTATAATTTCCTTATTTTCATTTCTCTTTATTGTTCATGTTTTGTATTTGGTTTCTTTATTTTTTGGTTTGTTCTTTCCTTTCCCTGGATTTGTAGACCAATGGATAAAGAACTAGTCCTCTAAATTCAAAATTATGGGTTCATTCTAAGTCCTTTGTAGTCCTAGTCCCTAGTTAGAGCCAATTGTTGCCTTGATTCTAGTTTTTGTCATTGTTGCCAATAATTATTAATTCTTATTCATGAGATTCCTTTTAAAAATTTCCTAAGTGTTAAGTCATCAAAAAAATTAAGAGGTTTCAAAACTTATGCCAGCTCTAGACGAGGTTGTCACAACCTTCTCAGAGTCTGATGGTACTTTCACAACCTCTTTGTTTATGAAATAAATTATCATGTCAATGTCTTACCTAAGTTCTAGAATTTATGTTGTTCAAAACATGATTTTTCTAACTTCCTTTGAATTTTAAATAAATCTCTTTGAAAGGTAGTATTATATATTGGTCATGGTTTCAAAAATTTCATCAATCTTTGACAAGGTTGTCACAACCTTATCAGAACCCAATGTACTATGTAGAACCTTTGAATAAAATGAAGATGAAAATTTTTTCCTGTCATTGGGATTCAAAGGGATATTTTTAAAATCATCCTCTTTTTGAAAAGATAAAGAAAAAAATCTACAAGGGAATTTTGGTACTTCGTGTTAGTTTTGCAACCTTTGTCGATTCCTAATGAGGTTGTCACCACCTCATCGGAACTCGATAAGCTATTCATACCATTGGAAATATTAAAGAGAAGAATTAATGAGGAGTTTATCAAAGACATAAGAGGAAATTTTTGAGGGTTATAAAGAGATGTGATAAATTAAAATACTCTTTATCATCTTTTTAGACTAGTTTCGAAACTATTTTCAAAATTCGATAAGGTTTTGAGAGCCACTCAAACTTCCAACAATTCATTCCAAAACAGGAGCTATTAATGTAATGGTACATCACACATTCCAACATTAATATGCATTATTAGATCTCTCACAAAGCAGAAGAATATTAATTGAAGGTTAATTTGAGGCAATGTAAAGTGAATTGGAAGAAACTTTTTGACGAGGGAGCAAACCCGAGACACAGAAATACGCTCACAAAATAGAGAATAATATTTTCTATTAAAATATGGAACTCTTACATGCAGAGGATCACAAATCCTCGAGCTCTGTGATACATGCAAATTGCAGACTTACAGAAAATTACCCAGGTCCCCTTTCGCAGCATGCGAACTTCTTTTCCCAAAAAGTTACTCAAAAATCAGAAACTAGCCCATAAATAGCCCCTTTTTGGCTTGGAGCCAAAAACAACATTCGAGTTATGAGTTTTGGTGGTTTGGAGCCAAAATTACAATTCGAAATTCTAATTTAAATTCACATTCGAAAATTAGTACATTTCTAAAATATGCACCAACTTCCGGAAGCCATAACTTTTAATCCGACTGTTGGATCTTCAATGATAATACCTTTTCGGAAAGCTCTCGAAATGAAGATTTTCATGTTTCCACAAATTTTCAGGCCCATCCGGGACCGTTTAGTGCCTCAAACTGAGCTCAGAAGGTTTTTCAGGCAAAAAGCATAAACTGGAACTTGAATAACTTTCAAACCATGAATGATCTTGACCTGATTCTTTCGCCAAAGTGTTTATTTTTCCGTCCAGAACCTTCCCATAAATTTTTGTCTTCTCATGCCTTAAAATTGATACCTGCTAAAAATAGCAGTCGAGCAGAAAAAGCAGAAAATCAATTCTAAAAGTTGGAAACTCTTATTCGATGAAAACGGTATCCAAAAATGCAAAAACATCTACAAAAAGCAAACAATAGGAACATAAATGGAAAACATATTTTTGGGTGATGCAAGATTGCCCTCACACCACTGGATGCTCCTGCATCACTTTTACAAGAACTCATCAAAGTAGATGGAAAATTGCGAGGGTAGAGTGTTTTGAATAATATTTAGAGGAGATTTCAAAGGTAACAAAAAGTAGGACTCTAAAAATTCAAAGGTAAATAAATTTCCCTTTGTTATTATAATTTAGAGAGAAGGGAGTTTTAGTTTCATAGAGTCAATTGTATGAAAATTTACTCCCCGCTATATTCCTTGTCGAAGAACAAAATTCCCTCATATTTGCTTGATTTTATGTTGAAATTTTGATTTTCTCTATGTACAAATTTTCCATAGAAAACATGAAGTATAAATACTTGGGGTATAATAATTTATCTATTTTTTAAATCACACTACTAGAAATTGGAAATACTAAAAAGGGCATGTGAATCTTGAGGACTTGTGGAATAAAATGAGTAGTGAGAATAGGTCTCCAATTGCATAGAATGTGGTACCTAGTCAGATCCTATAGGAAACAAGCTTTCCTATGGTCGTGCAATGCACAAACCTTAATTTGGAGTGCATCAAGCATTATATTCTCAAGACCAAAGAAATAAGGACAATAGAGGATAGAATTATAGCCAAACTAAATAGAAAATCCTTAGCCATAATTCTTAGGTTACCTCATAGGGAGGTCTTTTTTAACATTGATACTACAATAGTTTAATAACACTATAATGAGAAGAAGATTGCATGTCCCATTACCATTGTGAGACACTGGTTGGAAGTTCCCAAGAAGAGGAAGTCATAGTTGTTGAAAAATATACATAGGTCACATTTCACTAAAGACATTTTGGATATTATTGTGCTTCTATATAGCTTAGTTGGTAATTAGAATGCTCATAATTTTGAATATTGCATGTATTTTCTCATTGTTGTCATCACCCATGGATAACAATTCATTGATTGTGGCAACATAATCAATGATAAATTTCATAGGCAGCTCACCCAATTCCAACTCAATAAATTTTTGTATATGTCGTCATATTTGTTTTATGTCATTTCTAGTATGAGTGATTCTCTGGGATTGGTCACCAAAGGGGATTTTTATAAAGTGACCTAAATTAATGATCACCGCCCAAAACTTTAATTGGAGTATAGCTATAAAAAAATTTTAAAGAGTGAATGATGTATTCATAGTGCATGTGGTAAGAGAACTTCAAAGTGATATGAATGTCAAGATATCTCCAGAAGCTTCCCAATTGGCTAATACATATGGGAGCTATTTTTCCCAATTCCAAAGGTTTAATTATTTACATCTAAATTGGAGGCTTTGATAAATTCCCTTACAAATTTGTGGGGTATGTTAGTGAAAAATTTATCCTTATTGAGGTATTTCAATATATTGGTGAAGTAAATATAAGATGTAAGGAGAGGAAAAGGATAAGGATTCCCTTTCCAATTGGGTTGTCTAATTATCAACGCAAATAATCATCTAATACATTGAATATTGAGACTTCCTTGGTGAAATTCACCATTCAATTTTATATCATGTGATTTCCATTTGATAGCAAGGATTATGTTAAGAAAAATTTACAACTTGAACCAAGGCTCCATCACCTCCCTGAAATTGAAGATTATTAGGCTAACTATGAAAATGAATATGAGGTCAACAAAAGATATTGGATGAGGCTATCATTCCTGTTACACCCCAATTGTGAAGTTACTATTTACTATTAATACATAGGGTAAATTTGAATGTAATGTGAATTATGGAGATGAATAAATTATGCTTGTACCTTATTATCAATATGAATGTTATCTCATTTGATGTCTCATTTTATATTACCTTAGTTGATGTTATTCATGGTGAAATAATGCATATAAGTGAATGAAAGGTTATTGAATTATTATTTTTCTAACTTTGGAGATTTTTATGTATACTACATATGTTATGAACAATTGACTACCATGTACATGTGTTAGTGGATGCAGGTATGTGTTTGATTCCTCCATGCAGAGGGGAAGTATCACTCGGGAGAAGATCTTGGTCAGGTAACCAATAAAAGTAAACTATCTGAGCATATACACACACCACATTAGAATGATTGAGTTGAGTCAGTTTGTGGGTAATAGGAAAGTCATCCCTAGTTGTATGTATGCATTTGAGAGTCTTGTTTACTTCTGCATGCATTGGGTGATGTTTATCTATTTGAGCTTTTGATATCTTCTTGTGTTATTACAATTATATTAACAAGTGGGATGTACATGGAAGTAAGTTTATATATATGCACATGCATGTCAATGGGATCTAATGACGCGTATATGCATATATATGGATGTACCACACATAAACACTTATCAATATGATGGTAATCGTGAATGGCTATATGTGAAATGGATGTTAACATATATATGTGTATAGTATATACATGTATCCATATGTATATGTATATCGATACATGCACACGTTGGTGAATGGAAATGCTAATATGGATGCATTGATATAGATATACTTACACATACGTGTACATAGAGGCATATACATCTATACATATATATATGCATACATTCAATATAATGTGTTTATTATATACTATCTTGCATGCACTTATATATATATATATTGAATGTATGCTTACATTATAGGCTTATGATATATATATATATATATGTTAATTAAGATCGACTATCTCTTATTCATTGAAGCCAATTTATAAGATTGTTTTGTAGTCGATAAAGACTATGAAATAGAGGTCAAAATTGACTATGTCAATGGAGGTTGATTTAATAGCTTATGACTGTTAATGCAAATTGATTATTATAAGGAATGATACATGATTTAAGTCATTGCATTATGTTTTATATTGTTGTCCAATATATGCTTGACTTGGTTGATGCCTTAAGAGAGATACCAAGCTTGACTTTGTCTTACGTATTAAGTTGCTTAAGTCAATTCATTTACCAGATGGGTTGATGCAAACCTGCTATCATGAAAGGGAAGTTGATTGAGTTTAACCGCACCAAATATGAAGGAATTAGAATTGGGAATGACACCACCTTTGAGTTTGATTTGTTGTAGATGTCTTCCCATTGTGACAATTCAAATTATTCATATTGTTGTCACAAAACCAATCGACCTATAGGTGAATAATGTTGAGTATTAGCTTGTGAATTCGCCACCTTGTTGATTTGTTTCATGTGTTTCTTTGCATGAAGCTTGTTGTCCATTAACATGCCTAAACTGTAGGCTTTTTGGTTGCTTGGTTGCTCTATAAATAGCTAAACCATTTCATTTTTGAGGGATGCATTCTTCCACAAGATAATACATCTTTTACAATTCATATTTCTACATATTTCTAGCCATACGTTTCTTTGCATTGAGAGGGAGAAAGGAAGTGAGTTCATATGGTTGTGAGGAGGCTATGGTTTGAGAGAAGTAAGCTATCAACAAGTGAGATAGAGTTGTTTGTGAGAAGTTGATTATCAAGCTAATTTTTGTTGGAGAGGGCTGCATTGTTGTCTTTAGTTTGGATAAGTGATAACAGGCATGGGAATCTCTTCTTCTTGTTATTTTATGATGTATTTTGTATGCATGGTTGAGACGTTTTTCCCAGTATATAAATTAGAGAATTTAGATTAATTTGAAAAGTAAATTTGAAGCTATTGTGTTTTTTTTGTATTGTGTTTTTAAGTACTCCATAGTAGGAGATGGGTGTTTATCATAGGTATTATATATGGTGCAGGGCACCATAGTTCTTTATGCAAAAATGTTGCAAATTGTTAGCTTTGTGATGTTAAGTCATTTTTTTGGTGTAATAAGGTCTTTTAAGACCATTTTTTATTTTTTGGATTCAATTTAGGTTATTAGGTGGTTTGGTGTGTCAAGTGGGATAAGTTGTCAAGTTTGCAAATGTTGTAAAAAGTGCAAAAATAGGGAATTTGAAGAGTCACTATTTGTGGATGAGGAATTTAGTTGTAACTACAATGGAAGTTGGGAAATGTTGGGAAAAGGTTCAAATAAGCTTGGAAGATTGATATCAAGGTTGGCTGATTGTGCTTTGAATAAAATCAATAAAAATTTTGTTTCTGCAAATTAGAACATTATTTTTCTACTCCAGGACTGTGTATGATTCCATACAGCTTAGCCATGATTTAAATCCTATTAGAATTGATGAAGTGTTGAGTCTAATTTCTTTTGGTTTTTGTTTCATTGGATTTCATCAAGTTTTGATCCTTTTAGAGAAGATTTTCTCAAACTGGTTCAGGAACCCTAGGTTTCTTGCTTTGAAGGGAAGAAAAATGAAAATTCCACTATTCCATCAGTGAAATCTTATAAAACTTGGTGGAATAGGTGGAATATGTGGAATATGTTAGAATCCAAGATCAAACATGCAAACTAGAAAATACCGTCCACAAGAGAAAAATAGAAACAACAAGAGCAATTTGTATGAAGATGTGCAAATGAATAATATTCAGGAATTGAGAAATTACAAGAGATGAATTTCTTTATAAAAGCAATGTATGCATAGCCCTAAAAGGAAACCCTAGTGTGCACACTTAATAATTAATAAATAATTAATTACTAATGTGCCTAAGTTTAGCTTAAGTAACTAAAGTGATAAGTGACTTAATTAATTAACCAATATGATTAGATTAATTAAGTGAAATAACTTATTACTCTAACACCCCCCCTTAAGATGAACTTAGGAAGTACCTAAAACACTAAGTAAAAGATGCATGAAAGCAAAGATGGGTCCCGAAAACAAGGCATGATCAGGTACCCATGTACAAATGCAATGAATGAGAAAGAGGACAAAACCCAGTGGGACAAAACCCCCTCTCAATGAGATGACCTGCTGCAAAGAAGCACTGGAAGAACACTAGTAGAGTAACACTGGAATCCTGAATCTGGAAAGCAAGGAAAGATACCTTTTTTTACAAGAAACCATATGAGAGTCACTAAAGGACTTAAGCAGAATCATGATAATGCAATAGTAGGCCCAATGCCAAGGAACATTGAAATTCTCACAAACTAGAACAACCTTGGAATCTATGAAGCAACAGTAGATGTATAAATGATTCCCCCCATAAGAGGGAATGATTTGATGAAAGACTCTAGAAGCTATGTGAATCTCAATGCCAATGCCAAACTGTGACTAAAATTGATCCATAGGAGCAAGTACCATGAAGATTCTAGAACATTAACCATAAAATGAGTGGCCCTCAAACTAAGATGTGACTCGATGTGAATCTAATGTGATTCAATATCATTAACCATAGGCTCTCAATCTAAGATTTGAACCGATGTGAACCAAAATGTGTCAAGCTATGAGCAAGATGTGGCTAAAAGAAACTACATAATCTAGATACAACTCATACGAGTTGTCATCAATATGAAGATGAGATCAAAGTGCATGCAATGCAACTACACTCTAATTAGATTATTATGCAAGAAGCCCCCCTAATGGAATTTTATATAAGTTCATTTATTACAATACCCCATGATTGTAAAAGGAGAACATGCAAAACATGCATAAATTAAAGAGAAAATACAAACCTAGTGCATGAAAACAAAAAAAATGCATGCACAAACCAATGTTCACATCTACCTCCATGATTAAAAATTGACCTCAGATTTGTGTAGATGAAAAAATCTGAAAAAATGGCCAACACCAATGTGAAGTGCTCGAAACTAGCTATTTGTTGATATCTCGTTTGCCAAAAATAGACACTGTGGCCAAAAGTTATGAATTTTTCAAAAAAAATGAATTTAGATTAATTAAGTGAAATAACTTATTACTCTACAAAATAAAGTTTTTTTTGATGTTCACAATGGTGTAGGAGCAGGGGGGCGTTATGAGCAAGTTTGGTGATGCCCTAGCCTGATTTTCTCATCAAATTAGACACTAGAACTCCATAGGACTTAGGGTATTGAGAAAATCTTTTGAGACATTGTTTGTAGTGGGTGGAAAAGTTGTGGAAGATCATTTAGGACATGTTTGAACCATTGGAAAGAAGGTTTTGGGTATCTACTTTGAAGACCTTGTTGTGACCCATTCAAAACAATCCTAATTAGGCCTAGATTGCAGTGTAGCAGTCAATTTTTGAAGGTTGTGTTCCAAAGTAACCCTATTTAAAATTTTGGTATGTTATCAAATGATTTAATGGGTATCTAAATCTACAATTATATTTTGGGTTTGAGGTCATTCATGGAAGTTGTGTTGGAAAAACCACTTTTGGAGTACTACTAGAGGATTGAGGGTTAGTGAGAAAAAACCCATCATTTGATGATTTGAACCTTGAAAGTTTGCTTCATTGGAACATTTGCAAAATTCTCCACCCTGCTTTGCATCAATATACTAGGTATGATTGAACATGGAAAGCACATATGGTGCATTTAGCTAAGTTATTGATTAACTAGGAAAGCTTGTGTTTACTCCTAGGATAGATAATCCAGTATGGGAGGGAGTTAAAAGTACTTACATGTAAGTAGGGTTAAGCAAGTATATAGGTTATCTTTGGAATGATGGACTATACATAGAAGGAAATACCTAATTTATGTACTTACTAGTTAAATAGGTTAATTCCAAGTAGATTAATACGGTTGTAGGTTCTCTGGGATGATGGACTATCCATTGAAGGAAATACATATGCATAGCTTAAGATAGCCTTAAGTCAAATCATCCCTGAGTAGTGTATGTGATAGATGACTTCATTCAAAGTATTGAATGAGAACACTTTAGCCAAAGGAGTGTGAATGTTCAAGACTCCACTTAGTTTGTGTGATTACTGAGACTACACTGTCAATTCACGTGATCCATTATTACATGCTAGACAAAGATTTTGGGATTACAAGTTCTAGTTATGCAGGACATAACACTATGCTCAATTGGTTTTCATTATCGATTATTCTACCAATCTCTTTGTTGAAGGGAAGGGCCATCTATCGAATGATAGATGTGTGGGGGACCGCATTATGAGTATGTGGTTGGCGGAAAAGTGCCTGAGTGATGCTTCTCCTCCACAACAGGCAACAAAAGAACCAAGATTTGGAAAGAAGGATCCTAGACCATCTTACAATTATTTGTTCTAAAGCTCTTTGATCTATGTATGTAAATGTATTCTTTCTTGCTTTGATGTATTATTTGAAATGAAAAGGAATTCATGTTGTAATATGTTGTGCATCTTGAATAAAAATTATTAATAAAGAAAAGAAAATAAAATTATTACATTGGCATACATTACTTGTTTGTTTTCTCGTATGGTGAAAAAATAGAAATTTTTACGTCGTTAAAGGGTTAGTACGTTACAATTCCAATGAATTAGAAATATTAGACTAAATTGGGATATCTAGGGTCTTGAGGATGATGAATCAAATTTGGTCTATCTCATTTACTTCAAGAATATTCAAACACAACTATTATTACCAATCAATTGGAGCATCAGAGAGATAAAGACTCTAGAGGAAAGGGTGGTAGTGGTTCTCTTAATATCAAAGGAGTGGGTAATGAAGAAAATTGTTAAAAAATAAACCATAAAGTCATATATGAAGAAGGATGTTACAAAAGGAGAAGAAAACAAAATCTACTCCCTCTCATCCTTCAACTTCATCTAACTCTCAAAATTCTTGTGAAGGAGGTGATGATGAAGACCCTCCTAAGAAGAAAGGCCCTAATAAATCATATTAGAATGACATTGAGGGAAAATCAAAGAAGGAGAAGAAGAAAAGTAATCTAGAGGTCATCTAAGAGGAAGAAAGTGAGGAAGAGGCTATTGATGTCACTTCATTCCCTTCTCAAGTAAGTACCACTTCATCTTCTTCACCTCATTCATCATCATCTTCTTCACCACCACTTTCACTCCAAACTCCTCCTAATAGACCCAATCCTACGCCCCCTCCTCACTTGATATCCCATATTTTGATAAGGTTGGACCTCCATTCACCGCACCTCCACCTATGAGACTAGTACAGTTCTCCCCAACTATTATTGGCACTTCTTCTAGAACTCCATTTGGTCCTCCATCTTCTTGGTTGCATCAAAATCTTTCAAAAAGAGAAATGTAACCCAATTGAATATCCATCAATTTGATGTTTTTTTTAGCTTACTTCAAAAGTCACCTCAATCAAAGAAGGCCAAAACTACCTCTAGGCTAATAAAGGATACTACCTTTGGTAATATGTATGTTGAAGCATCCCATCCCTCTGCAAAGAAAGAAAAATGAGATGACTAAAAATATTAATTTTTTTATTATTACATGGATTAATCTTGGCCCATCTTCACATGATGGAGACATCCATAATTTTCAAGTTTCAATTGCCAAGCTGGTGGAAAGGAAAAAAAATATAAATCCTTTAAATATGAGCTCAAAAAATGGGCTAGATCTTTTAACTTCTTGCCTTAAATCAATAGTTGACACTTCAGTCTAACTATTGGAAAAAAATGATGCATCTTTTGATCCCAATTCAAGGAATGGTAAATAAGTGATTGAGAAAATATGCAAGTATCAATCTTATGACAAGTTGACTATGTAGACACGTAAAATACACTGATTGATATCGTGCATTTGATCCTGACTCACTAACATCGTTTCTTCCTGAATCATCCTTCGGTCTAACCATTTAATCAAATTCCCCTATCTGATTAAATTCATCAATATTCATCTCTTAATTAAATAAATCATTTTATCTAATTAAGTCAATCTCTTTTATTAATTAAATCAATCCATCTGATCTAATTATCCCTATTTAATTAAATAATCAATTTATTTGATTAAATCTCTAAAGTCTGTTAATTAAATTAAATAAATTAAAACATTATTTGATTTAATCTAACACCATTTCTTTTAATTAAATAAATCAAAGTCCTTATTTAATTAAATCTCTTGTCATATTCCTCTCTTATTTGATTTAAAATAAATCCATAAATTTGAGTCAAATAGGTCACATCATCTAACCTCTCTATTTAAATTAATTAACCCTTGATTAATTTAATATCATCTCATGTCACATCATCTAGATAATGCAAGTTGCACATGAAAATAGATTTAATTCATTTATTAAATCTCTATTTTCCTCACAAGGCATCTTTTAGAATATTCTCTCAATTTGAATTCAAAAATTCCAAGTCAACATGTACATCCAACAAGGCAATAAATTTACATGTCCTTTGCCTTCCAAGTGGCATTTATTGCATTTTCCCTTCCCTCTTGCATGTCATTTCAACAAATTTGAATTTCAAAATATTGGCATTTATTGGCACAAACCCCAAATCTTGCACATCCATCATCCATTCATAGCTTGACAAGTGGCATCATATCATTGGATGAATGTTAGTCCCACATTGCTCAAATTTGGACATTCATCCATCTTGAAATTCTATAAATAAAGAGCTCATATCCTCATTTGATCATCCACAAACATTGTAAAATTATTATGCTAAAATATTTAGCCATTTCCATCCATCATTGAATTCTTAGCTAGGCTTTTTGCATATTTGGCTTGGAGTTCTCATCTTTCATCAAAGTGGATCAATATCATCTCCAACATATCAAGATTTCATCATAGGAATTGGGAAAGGGCCAATTTTCACATCAAATTGGCACCAATTCCCCCATGGGATCATGAGTTTGCATATTTAAATTAGGATTCAAGCTATTTCATTGTTTTTATTTGGTTCTTCATTGTTTTCTTTCCTATTTTGAGTTTGTAAATGGATTTCATGGGGAATCCTTGTTTTAGCTTGCAATTCCTTGTTTAACTTGTTTACTCATGTTGTTTTGCAGGTACTAGGAAAAGGGTTCACACAGACTGAAGACTAGGTTAAAGAAATAATAATGAAAGGGTCAAATTTGTGACATTAACTAGGAAATTTGGATAAATTAAAACATGAAAGATAATTGTGAGAAATAGAAGATTGAATTAGAAGATTTGAGATGATTTACATTAGGAATGAAGGTGAATATAAAACACAAATATCCTAATTTTCCACATAAGCAAGGTGCCACCTAATACCACCTAAAATATAATAAGTGCAAAACTCCATGTGAGGAAAAAATCCCTCCCATAAGAGAGAAGAATAAGTGAGACCAAGCAACCCCTCCTCAATGGAGAATCTCTTGTAATGATGGTAGATTCCCAAAAATAAATGTTGAAGATGATCCAAGACCATCGAACAACATTCCCTCCCTTAGGAATAAATGGAACCACAGAAGTATGAAATTTGTCTTCCCATTCCTAAAAGGAATATGATGGAAAAAGCTCAATGATGATTCCTCCAAATCTTCTTAAATGTCTCGACACCATTACTAAACTATGACAAGTGATGATGTAGAGAAGGAAAAAGAGGATTTGAAGATGCCCTCATAACATCTAAAGGAAATGATACAACTCCATATGAACTAATATCAAAGAGAATACAAAATATCCTCAATAGCATCATCCAATTCTACAAGATAGGACTCACAAAATAAACCAATAATGTCTATCTAGTACTCATCCCATGTAGTTGTATCTAGAAGATGATGAATAGCTTGATTCACAAAATCATTAGAGGCTCTCGAAGAGATAACACTAAAATTTGTAGATGCAACAGTAGATTGAGGAGATGGAGTATCAATGTATGTCAACCAAATAAGTTGATCATCCCATGAGGATGTGTCCACACAAGATGTGGTAGTCTCAATATCATCCAAGGAAATATCACTATGAGATGAAGATCCAAGATCTCCATGCAACTTGTTGATAATGGTCCAAATAGTGAAAGGGCACTCAGTGTGCTCTATGTGATGTAGAAGATTCTCAGAAACTATAAGACATAACTTAGTCCATAGACCTTGTCATTTTTTTAAAACCATACATTTTGTGTTCATAGTCATGTGGCTCGGGAAAGAGCCCAAGGAGATAGGGTAATAGATCCCACTAAAGGAATGATTCTTTATTCCTTGTTTCTAGGACAAATAGTTCTTTGAATTTATCCTAATGTAATAGAAGGATGGAAAAAAATCAAAGGACATGATGAACCCTCCCAAATGGAACTTTATCTTAGTTCATGATTATAGGATACATGTATAATCCCTTAGATTTTCTCAATTAGAGTCTCAAACTGAAAATATAGAAGTAAGTACACAAATCAAAGTACAACCCCAAAATTGACACTTTATAACTATAGTGCATAGGCAAGACCAATTGGAGTGAAAAATGACACTTTAGAATATTAGTGTGGAATCAACTCCAATGAATCGGGCATAAAAGAAATTACCTACTTTCAAAAAACAACACTCAATTTCAAGTTGCAAATTGAAAGTTATGTCAATTTTAGTTTTTCCCTATATGCCTAAAGTTGTGTTACAAAATTAATATGCCTTTTCAAATATTACAAATAGATTGCTTTGCAAATTTAGAAAGAATAAAATTGTACCAAATGAAAATGAATTTAACCCCCTTCAATTAGATGGAACCAAGGGCTGAAAAACCCATATGACCACCCAAATGAAGATGTCCCACCCAAATGAAGTTGGTCACATTTCAACAACGTGGAATCACATGAAATTCAACCCAAACAAGGTTGCACAACCAATATTCAACTACCCTCCCACACCTATGGACAAGATGACAACCTATCGTATATGCATAGTAAGTCACGTGATTGGTCTGAAATGGGAAATAAAACCCTAACAATTCAAATATTACACTCTCACATTCAAATTTAAGAACTGCCCTCTCATGCCCAGTCAAAATGGAACCCATGCCCTAGTCAAAATGACAAGCAAACAGAAATGAATTTCCACTCGTAGATCTTAAATACTCGCTCAACTTACAGGTCACGATTCAAATAATTTCACCGTCTCTTGTAATGCTCTTGAAGAACAATGAATTTGATCGCCGCATGTGATCGATTTGTAAATGATAGATTAACTTGTAAATATCCAGGAATAATTGGCAGAGGTCACGCTAGTCACAACAAGGAATTACTTGCAAAAGTTGCAGCAAGGACGAACTCGCAGAATTGCAAGTCGATGAAAATTAACAAGTTGACTTGCATCTGCAAATAAATTCTACCATAGACTTCAAATACCAGCAAATAAATTGCAAATATTTGCCAATATTACTTCACAAAGATCGAATCAAAGCTCAGATCACAAATCTCAATGCACAAATCAAATATTAGTCGATTTCAAATGCAAACGGAGCCGATTCAAGGAAATTCACCAGATTGACTCAAATTTTGTGCAAATATTAGGCCATTTTTTACACATTTGAGTAGATCTATTCAAATACTTAAAAAGAACTGCACATATTTAAAAATGAATAGCAAATATATAAAAAATCTGTGCTAGAGACTTCAAATATGTGCAGATTAACAAAACATTTGAGAAAAATCAATAAAAATATTGGAAAATCAACTCAATTTAAACACAAATTTCAAACCAATTTTACAAATTTGAGCAGATCGAAGCTTCAAAACTTAAGTAGACATTCCTGATACAAATATTGACATGATTTGAGTAGCAGAGTGCAGATATTTGCACAAATTTTAGATCTCTCCTCAAATTTGCAATCTTTATGCCAAAATCATGAGAAGAATATCTCAGATGTATGATCTCACACAAACCTTAGCATGGATAAAATACAACTCACAAACAAACAAATGCATTTTCATTTGTACCAGAAATAGTTCTAATACCATGTGAAATTAGCTAGGAAATTTGGACAAATGAAAACAACAACATGAAAGAGAATTGCAAGAAATAGAAGATTGAATTAGAAGATCTTAGATGATTTAGAGTAGGAATGGAGGTGAATATAAAGCAAAAATATCCTAACTACCTCTATAACTAACTTGTCATATAAGCAAGTTGCCATCTAATGCCGCATAAGTATGATTATACTACAAAAAAAAAAGCATATGATGAGATTGATATTAGGAGGAAAGAAGTTGATGACGAGGTTGATACATCCAAACAAGAAGAGACCAAATGGATCAAAGTTAAAAAATTCTCAAGGAAATGATTGAAATGAGAAATGATAAGATGGTTGCATAGAAAAATTCCTAAGTACCAATGATAATAGGTGCCTCCTATGGATAAAGAGTATTGAATGGAAGATGTTGGCTATCAAACATAATATCTAGGATTAGACCATATTATTGAGAGACTGTGATCCACTGAAGGAAAACATACAAATTGACTTCCTATCTATTGATTCAAATGTTCAAGAAAAGGATAATTCTCATATCATTGATGCTCAATCTATCAAAGAGAATTTCAAGGAAATGATTGAGAATTTATTTAAAAAATAAGTATTCATTGTAAAAGAAATGAAGAATTTGAGCAATATTAATATTGATCTCATTCATTTTGTTGCATACCTCTGTATATTTAAAATATATTGGAGAAAATTCAGAATAATAGGGAAATATGGAGGCTTAGAATGAACAATATGATCATACCAAGACACATTAGCATCACTCCAACTATCAAAGAATTCCACGCTTACAAAGAGTCTCTAGCACAACAGTCTCCAATTCTAGGTTCATCTTCAAGGAGGCTCAAAGAGGATATAAATGGACACATTGTGCCCCCAAAACCAAATACAATTCATTTTTATGGAATTTTATTTCAATAAGCTTTTAAAAGGCTATACAAGTGTTTTAAGTTTTTAAAATATTAAGGAAATGTTAAGCTTTTATTTAGATGTTTATTTAAAGAATCAATTATAATGTAAAAGCTATATATATAGTTGATTATAATCAAGGGGATCCTTTTTTCTATCTTGTTTTAATTTTAGCATAGAATAGTTGAAAGAGTGGATGTATTTTTAGTACAAAAGTTGAATGCCTATGTTCTTTGTAATTTTGAATATTTGTTCAATAAAGGAATCTATTATGAGTTTGTGTGTTGGTAATAGATTCCTAGTGTTATCATTCCTTCTAATGTTGGTGCCATAACTATTTTATGTGTTTAGTTTATTTTATTAATTTTTATTCTATTTTATTTGTAAATCTTAGGTGATCTAGAATTAATTATAATATGATCTTTATTGGTTTGTGAACCTGACATCATCTGAAATGTTATTCTTGATTGCATGTTATATTTTCATGGTTGGGAAAGAATAGATCTTTTTGTTTATTCCTATATGTATGGTGAGATTTGTAAACTGCAATTTATTTTAGGACTTTCTTTGTAGTCTTCACCTTTCCTACTTTTTGATTAAAATAAAACCCTTATAAATCTAAATTTTATCATAAGACGGAGTTTTGCCTCTAAAATTTAAAGGAAAATTATAAATAAAAAAGATAAACAACCTATCCAATTGTCGGTTTGTTATCCATCACAATTCGATCATCTCAAATTAATTTCATATAAAATTGGTGGTGAAAATCTATTAACCAACACTTTGCTAGGTGGACCTTCTCAATGATTGAGGTGGAGGTTTTATCTCTTCTTCAAAAAAATTGGTACTATTTGAGATCTACTCCTCTTCAAGTACTTTGTAGGCTTTTGTTTCAACCTTCTCAAATTTTTTGGATTAGTTGAACCACATATTTTTTCTATCCTTATGTGGCTACAATACTATGGAAGAAGGCTTGACTTATCTAAAGATAAAACTTCTACTATCCAAAACCATCTCAGTCATAGGGTCTCAAAGCTTGTATCCTTTCACACCAACACTATAGCCAATGAAGATACATTTTATAACCTTTTTTAAAAATTTGACTACTTATCCATAGGCACATATGCATATACCTTGCAACCAAAGACTTAAAGATGTCTCAATGAGGGTTTTTTTACCAACCAAAAATCTAAAGGTGCCTTATTAACAAGAGTTGATGTAAGAGGCCTATTAACCAAGTAATAATCAATAGCAACCACTTCTACCGAAAAAAAAAATCTATTCCAATCACATTAAGCATAATCCTGGCCCTTTCCATCAACATCTTGTTTATTATTTCTATAGCTCCATTATGTTGAGGGGTGTACATAGTTTTCTTATGTCTTTCTATCTCATGATACTTATAGAATATATCAAAATCTACCATTAAAAACTCACTACCATTATCAGTCCTTAAAATCTTAATCTTCCTACTATTTTGATTCTCTACAAGACCCTTATAATCCTTAAAATGATTAAAGACTTTATATTTAATACTTATATATAAATATACTCATGTCCTACTATAATCATCAATAAAAGAAACATAATATATAGATTTATAAATTAAAGGAATATTAATAGGAAGAAAGAATATCACCATAAGTAATGGTGGAATATTTAGGGTTAGCATTTTCTAATTGTGTGGGTGTTGGAAGGTGGTGCTCTAGGCTATAGGATGAGAAAAGGTTACTACCAACTAGTATGGAAGATGATGTGGTTCTTTTAGTGGCAGTTTCATTGTTCAAATCACTTGACCTTGGAAAGTTGTCACATGAGGGACTTCTTTCTAAGGTGGGGGAAAATGTTGGGTTTTTATTTTGAATGGTCATCCATCATCGATTTGGTTGGTTAGTGGATCTTGTGATCCTTGGTTGACCTACCTCTCTAGATTTAAAGTGTCAATTCTTTCTTCCTAGGAATATCTCATGGGATCTATAATTAAAGGAAAATGTTTTGCTCCCCAGATTGAGACTAAGGCTAAAACTTGTTTAAGTAATTTTTTATTAATATCCTTTAATATATGGTTAACAAAATAATTTATGAGATGAATACTTCCCTTGTGGGTAAGTTTTTAGGTTCTAGGTCGAATATCAATGTAGTTAGATCTTCAGCTTTAAACAAGTGGAGGATAAAGGGTCATATAGAAATTGTTACAATTCCTACAAATTATTTTCCTTTTCTTTTACTTGTGATGAAGACCTTCATAATTACCTATTTGATGGTCTATGGTTTATTGCAAAGTCAACCTTGGCCCTAAAGATATGGGTTTTGGGATTTACTCCTGATAGTAGCTTTTTGAACATTTCCCATGTTTGGGTAAGGCTACATATATTGTTGATGGAATTTTTGGATGAAGAGGCCTTTGAAGTAATCTTTTTCCTTTGACCAACTATTGGCCATTAACCATATGACTTGCTCAAGGAGTGGGCTTATTTTTGTAAATATTTGTGTTTGTGTGGAGCAATCAACTACCCTTCCCTCTTCAATCCTCATCAAGTCCAAACTTGGGTGTTGGGAAAAAATATGTAAAGTTTGAGTAATTTCCCTTTGCATGCTTTAAATTCCATAAATTTATGAATTGGGGAAAAAAAACTACCCTGATCAACCCCAAAAAAATTATATAAAGTTTGGAAGAAAAAGGAAATCATTCAATTTTTGGAAGAGTTTTAGTTTCCCCAAAAGGAATCCAAATTTTCAATAGATCCCAATGTTAATGAGGTAGTGGACTCCCATCCTAATGTGTATTTTGGGGACTATTGAGGATCACCCTCTTTCTCCTCCTGATTGTGTGCTTGATGGGGGAACTTCTTCAACAGTAGTGCATATTTTGGGTGATGATTCCTCTTCCTTGGAAGGTGATGGGGGGATATTTTCCCCTCAAATGAACTTGGATAAAAATGAACATTCAAAGACTCCTTCCATTTAGGATGAGTTAAAGGGACTTCATAGGCTCCCCCTCTAGGCTAAGCACTTTTGGCCACTTTTTAGAGAAGATCTTGATGATGATAGCAAAGGATGATTTTCCTAAGACTGAATTCCTACTCCTTGAGAACCAGAAACCATCCACAAGGGGTAAGAAGAATAAAGCTCTTTCTTTCCCAACTGGTGGGAGGAAAACATTTGAATATCAGGGTTCAAATGAGGAACATGAAAACTACAAATTGTGCCTCAAAGACAAAGAACCTAAGAAGGATATATGCAAGAATTATCAATGAGAGAGATATCAGAAAAGATATCACAAATAGTTTGCAAGAAACCATCACAAACTTGTGCTTCAAAAGCACCCCCTATAAAAAAAAGAAATTCATCTCTTGGAATGTCAAGGGCCTGAATATGTTGGTGTGAATAAATGTCTTATACCTAGGTAATTCCTTACTAGGGACTTAGGGGACATATTCACATGTTAAGTTTACTTAGGATTATAAGATTCCTTCAAGAAGTCTTAGTTGTCATTTCTAGATCTTATCTTATCGTAGCTAGTTATGAGTTAGTTGTCTCATGTTATAGGATTAAGACACATGTCACAATCTTATCTAATCCTATCTCGCCTTGCCTTTATAAGCAAGGCCTCTCATGTACATTTGTATATTCAATCTTGTAATATTGCATCCATTATCATAGCAATTTATTCTTGACATTCTCTCTTATGGAAGATATTTTGGTCTAGCAACTATTCTTGGGGGTGTTGAGGAGTCACCTTTAACTCCTACATGGCATCAGAGCTCCAATGTTGTGGATTCCTTCCCAAATTTGAGGATTTTGTGTTGGATTGAAGATTTTGTTGGGTGAATTTTGAAGCTTCAAGGACCTCACAGTTAATCCAGGGCATCAAATAAAATCAAAATTTTCTTTCATTTCATCAAATTTGGTTATTCTTTTCCTAATTTATGAAGGTTTCATTTTGAGGGTTATAGTTGTAATATTTGGAAGTAGCTAAAATTTCATGGCACTTTGAGCCCAAGTTGACCTCACCATCATGTTCAGAAGGCTTGAGAGACGAATTTTGATATAAATTCACCTATGTTTGACGTCAAGTGTTTTGAGGCAATTTTTTGCTCAAATGGGCCATACAGTCCCCCTGAGTAGGCCTGGTGCTAATCTTTTATTTCACAAAAAAATATTTAAAATAATTTTTTTGTAGTTTTGGTGAAAATATTGTTGCAAACAAAATTTATTTAAATATTCTTTGATGAGGTTTTATTAAAATTTATGTGGATTGTATTCTAGCGGTAAGTTGTCAGTCTATGTATGGTAAGATTTTCACTCTGTAGGTTTTATTAATTAAAATTTATTTTATAAAGTTTTGGTTGATATTTTTTGGTAGTGCATGGTATTGTGTGTAGTGGGAAGTCGAAGCCCCCAACCACAGTCTAGGTAATGCGTGAGAGTCATCGCGAAGGCTTGACCTACCTACCGCCCATTCGGTGGCAATATTTTTTTCCCTTTATCAACACCCAAGTCACATGGTGGACCACCAGTTAACCCCTAGGGGTCCAATGTTTTGACCCTAATTAGTTTTTGTGTAGGTTTTTTTTCAAATTACGATAACTTTTGATCTAGATGGAGAAATTTTTGAAATGAAATATTACCGAAAAGTTGGCTCTATGAATTTTCTTGTGTGCAGGTGTTTTTTCAAAATTTTGTTGTTTGGCAGTATTTATTGCTAATTGAAGTTAGATATTTTTTTTGGCTCCCAAGATCATAAATTTTTGCCACGATCTCTAATTTTTGTGATTTTGGCAGCATTGGAAAGGTATCAAGGAGCTCTATCTAGCCATACATGCACTTTTTCCTATTTTTGTTCTAGGTATATTGTGATTTCATTTTTTCTTAGTGGGTATACTGGAGGTTATTTGGATGTTTTGGAAGTTGGGAGGGTGGTGTTTAGATCATTATACTTCATTTTGGCTCTATTGTATGTATTGATCTCAAATTTTATCATTTGAGAAGTGTGTCATCATTGTAATCATGGGTTATGCAACTCATCCTTCTATAATAATTCTAACTAAGGAAAAAGTCATGGAAAAAGGCATCATAACACATTGTAGGTGGCTAAATATTTTGCATCATATTTATGGACTCATACCTGAGCCTTAAACAACATATAAGAAACATATTTGGGGTGATTATATCTTAGGATTGATTGGTTATAGTTTTAGTGCAAGCATCTTTAGAGAGACCTACCATTTAAGATTTCAAGAATCTCATTCCCACGCATAGTTTGGACCAAGATTTGGGAGATTTTTAGAGATCCACACAATCCTCCATTCGTAGATGAGCATGCTTCAGATTGCCTCATTCCACTTGATGATGTTGACAATATACCCTATGATGATGAGACCTTAGAGGATTTTGAATATGATGCAAAACTTGAATGTCTTGATGATTTTGAGACTTCTCCTATTGATATCATGCATTCATCTTTTGTTGATGATTCATTAAGAAATTTTGGTGATTCATTCAAACAAGTATCTATTTATCTTCCTAATTGGGATTCTTATTTATCAAACATTGCATCTTTATTTGTGGAGTCTCACATTTTAGATTTGGAAGACCACTTTGAGGGTCTATGTCTCTTATTTAATGATATTCATGGATCAACTATTGTCACTTCATATTTATCTTTAGAGTCAGTTCAAGATCAATTTCCACTTGTTCGTGGTTTCTCACAGTTTATTGTGATTGGGTATGTACCTGATTGGATTGTGTCATCATCATCATCATCATCCAAGAACTTGACAACACATGAGCAACTTCCAGAGACACATTATATATATGGGTTCATCTTCCTACAAAATCCTATCCAAAATGGGAAGCATTCCTACATTTGTGCTTGGTGTATCTTCTTCCCAAGGGGAGAAACATTGTTTGTGTTCCATTGGTGGTTGTCATTGCACCAAAATATTGACCTTTTAATGCCCAATACAACCACCAAATTTATACAAGATCCACAGGAGATGATTAAGCCATGTCACAAACCCAAGCACTTTGCTGCACCAAGGAGACCAAGAGACACACCATCTTGCAACAATCCCCCCTAGCGCAAGCGATGGGTTCAAAATCGTGACCACGACTTTGATACCAAATGTTGCATTGGTGGTTGTCGTTGCACCAAAAGATTGACCTGTTAATGTTCGATACAATCACTAGATTCATTCAAGATCCACGGGAGGCGATTAAGCCATTTCATGAACCCAAGTTTTGTGTTGCACCAAGGAGACCAAGGGAAACACCATATTGCAATAGTTTGTAGGCATTGGATTATATTTTTTCTTCAAACACTTAACATATTTTCAAAACATTACACATTGTGGGGGGGCTATCTTGTCTCTCTTTTTCCCTCTTATGCGGGGGGGGGGTATTGATTGAGTCCTCCATGCATCATCTTGTTTTGTTTTCTCTCTTTTGGAGAGGAGTTTTGTCCCACTGGGTTTTCTCCTTTTATTCGTTTATGAGAGATTGCATTTGCATTTGTAAATGGGTACCTAACATGGCCTTATCACTAGGACCTATAGTCTCTTTACATGATTTGCATAATAATCTTCTCCCTAAGTTGTACTTAAGGGGGGTTGTTGGTGTGAATAAATGTCAAGTATACCTAGTTAATTCCTTACTAGGGACTTAGGGGACATATTCACATGTTAAGTTTACTTAGGATTATAATATTCCTTCTAGAAGTCTTAATTGTCATTCTAGATCTTATCTTATCCTAGGTAGTTATGAGTTAGTTGTCTCATGTTATAGGATTAAGACACATTTCACAATCTTGTCCAATCATATCTCTCACATTGCCTTTATAAGAAAGGCCTCGCATGTACATTTTTATATTCAATATTGTAATATTGTTGTTACTAATTTTTAGTTGCTTGCTCAAAATTACTGAAGATTTAATGAGCTATTATTTGGTGGGGTATAAAAGTTTTGACGCATAGTTCATCCAATGAACCTTTGTTTCCTGAATGAAGGGTTTTAGA
This sequence comes from Sequoia sempervirens, assembly GCA_007258455.2. Lineage (NCBI taxonomy): Eukaryota > Viridiplantae > Streptophyta > Pinopsida > Cupressales > Cupressaceae > Sequoia > Sequoia sempervirens. Next base: position 151,338,535 of record VDFB02373365.1, read on the forward strand.
AGAATTAATTTATCAAATTTATCCAACAGTTTGACTAAAACTATTGAACAATCTAGACAAAGCAACAAACAGTTCATTTAGAAAACAAAAATTTAGAGAAATGAAGTATAAAGTCATTATTTTCTGCAATGTTTGTCATTGTTGACTATCAAAAATGAATTGCAGATCTAAGAGCAAGAATGCAGAAATAATCATTCATTTTGATAAGAACTTGTTCTTAAACAGTTGCAATTTCATTATTTTAGATTATCTAATTGGAATAAATTCATATTGCTACAAAATCCATTACATATCATGAAACAACTAATTTATGAAAAGATGTGTTTTTGTAATCCCACACAAGTCGTGGGTAGACTAAGTTGATTTAACTCAACAGTAATTATAAACTATACATCTGAAGATCAACTAAAGGAAGAGAAACATGAAAAAGGAGGTCATGTCTATCATTTCCTTAAGGACCAGTGTAGGGTTGACTCTTTTGGTCCAGCTTGATCTGAACAATGTCTTCAGTCTCTAGCTCCTTTGCTCTTGAGTTCCAGAACCTACAATTGGTGAATTTATTTTGTTAGAGCTCAGTTCATGAGATCCAATAACATGCTTATCAACATACATATAATTTGCAGTTATTGTCAAATTGAATCAACTTAGTCAACATCTGAGATGTAAAAACTGCCAAATCAAATCATTAGGAAGAAATCATTAATTCACTATTTTTCTAACTTGTTTGCTTCATGTGTAGATACATGAAAAGTTTTACTAGTTCATCAAATTAAAGCATGAGTGGGGAGAAATGTGGCTCCCTCAAGGGTTGATCTCAGCTCATGATAATGGCACAAGCACAGTATGAAGGACAAGCAATCAGAGCCATCTATACAGCTTTTCAGTGATAGTGAACAAGCATACATGTTAAGTTCATAAAACATCTCTTCAAAGAACTACAGAAGTTAAAGATAACAGTGGTACCAGCAATATAAACATCATAAGATCAACATTGTGTTTTTTAGAAATACTAAAAGGCAGCCTTTTATTCCTTCATTGCATATTTCTTAATGCCAAGAAGAGAACAGATTATTGGTTTCCAAAAAATTCAATAAGTTGATGACAATGAAGGTTATAATGCTCAATTATCAAGAGAAAAGATAAATGCATTTTTTTTAGATTCAAAGGACAACATTATTTCATTTACAGAATTTTTGTAATATGCTATCAAAAGACTCAGAGATGAAGAAAAGATATACTCTTGAGTATCAAGTATAAGAAATCTTCAACAAAAAAGAGATATTGCTTGTTCAAGGAAACAATAAAATAAAGTTTTTCTTCTATTATCTAAATATGAAGAAAAATTTTATTTAAAAGAGAGCTACGGGATACTAAAATTTTTTAGAAACATAAAGAAATACAAGCTACCGGAAGGTCATGAATAATTCTCATTATTTTATTCATTTTCTAATCAAATGCATCATGGAGAAGATAGAATCATGATTTCTAAAAGCATACAAGATATATTTTTCTAAGACTAATTTTTGTCATAGTTAAGTTTTTCAAATGGAGTAAAAGCAATCACTGGAACAGTAAAAACTGCATTTACAGCAGCATGAAACCCTAAGGGTTTCACACAAAGCAAAGGATATAGAGTTTTCCAAGGTGGTAGCATGGGTTTTCTTAGATACCCAGAGGCAATTTTACAATAAAATCTGGAGAATGCAAAATACAGAGGATGTATAGTGGTGGCCAGGGTAGGAAACACAAACAAAATAAAAATGTTTCAAAGAAATACATTAGAAATGTGCCAGGCCACGACTTGCCCATGTATTGAAATCATAGAAATTTGCTAGAGACAACGATATGTAGCTCTCAGATGGCTTCGAAAATGGAGAAGAGGGAACTCACCAAGCATTTTGTGTATGAATATCTTTCAAAAATCCTTCGAAATGATGAAAGAAGACAGATATTTACAGCTTTGAAACTCAACCAATCCATGATGGCCACAAGGAAAAGAAAGAAAAGCAAAAAATATATCAGAAAAATGCTCAAGGCTGCAGCCTGTAAGTTAGGAAAAAGCTTTCAAAAGCATCAAAACCTCCATATTTCAAAAGAAAATTAGACTCACCTTCAATTTTTTTCATAAAAATCTTCTGAGAAAGCTTCAAAATGGTGTACAAAGGCAATGTTTCCATCCACAGAGCTCAACCTAGGGTTTCTTCATGGCGGCACCTCCCAGTGTGAATGATAAAATGAAATAATGAAGTAAAATGAATACATTCATTTTAAGGTTTTAAAGCCCTAGGAAGTGTGATGGAGTGAAGGATTTTTCCCTTCAAGTTTTTATTAAAACTTTATTCACATTGTTGGGCTATGGATTTTATGGCTTTTATTCAATTTTTGAAGTCATTTAGATATTTCATAAAGACTTAAAACTTAGCCATCTATTTTATGTATTTAGCTTTAAACAAAAGTCTCTAGTTTCACATTTAAACATCAAAATTGTAAAACACTTATTTAAAAATGGTAATTATAAATCATTTTCAAATAAATGTTATTGTTGAATGTAAAATTAAGTGCCTTAATACAATTTTCAAATAATGAAATAGGCCTTTATTTTTTGCATTTGATTCAAAATGTAAATCTTTATTTAAGTGATGGAATATAAATCACTTCAAATAAAAGATATTTGAAATGCAAAAACAATAGAGATATCATAAAGTGCTTGAGAGATATTCAAAAAGAGTTGTAATGAGCTTTGAAAGCTTTTGCTTGGATCATGCAAGTGATTGAGAAAGTTATGCCAACATATGGAGTAAAATCAGGGAGATTTGGTCACTTCACCTTCAGTTAAGGATTCCAATTGATGAAGCTTCATTCAAGGAGCAATTTGAGGCACATAACTCTATGTTTATTTTAGTTATAACCCTATTTTGGAGGGGTTTTCAGTTGCATACGACCCATGAGGTTGTTTTGAGATTTACAACTCTTGGTGGTTCTTGGTGGAGTTCTCTTTCAGTTAAATGCTTGATTTGAGGGAGAGGGAAGACAACACATCTTTTCTTTGAGCCAAAATTTGAAATTTGAAATTTGGAGATTTTCTATAATTCCTTCTCTACGCTCATTTTTGGGAGCATAGTTCTCAATTTGGTGGTTGTGGTGGCAGATTATTCTTACTTTGTAACTCATTTTCTTTAGAGTTCTTGGGATTTGTAATGCAGATATCTCCTATTTCTCAATAAAAATATTATTTCCTTCTCCATATCTCTTTGTTCTTTAGTGTTGATTGTGATTTAAAAGATAGAATATTGTGTTATACTTTATTTTATTAGATTCCTCCAATGCTGAATTTGAAGAATATCATGTCATAGTGCAGGTCTATGTTAGTGCTTTCATTCCCTTGCATAAAGATTTGTGAAAACATCTTTATTTTCCTTTTTCTAAGCATTAGAAAAGTTAGAGCCTTTCATAGGAATCATTTTTGTAGGCATGAATAGCTGAGTTGTGAGATTATGTGGTTGTATTTATTGAGTCTGTTGTGAGATTTTAGCAGTTTTCAAATCACTTATCAGTTGGTGAATTTCCTTGTTTTCCAATTTTTTAGTGTATGCATTATCCTTCTTAACCTTTACCTCTGTTAAAAAATTGATACTTTTAAGAAATATCCAAAGGGAACCAACCCATAACTTGGAGGTCTATTCTCACCATAGGATACACACAACCTGATAGTAGTCCCATGTGCACAGGATTTAAGAGTTTTTTCAACTTGTCTTCAGGCGCAAATCCCTGTGTTAAAATTTTTGGCACGCCCGGTGGGACATTGAACTGATTCATCAGTTCAAAAAGAGCTTCATTTAGTACTATTTTTGTGTGAGCAACAATATTCTCAGCCTTTGGAGGCAAGATCTACATACACCTAGTGACTCTAAGCTCAAATATATTGGTTTCAACAGTCTAAGTGTTGGTATGTTCTACAACAAATCTATTAATTCTGATTTCTAGCTCTTTGAATGTGTATAAATGTCAAGTTTCATGAAAATATGAGCTTTCATTCCCCATATCATGAGAACGTTGCTGCCACACTTTCTCAGTCTTGTTTAAGCAACCACAATGTTGGTTTTAATCCAAATAGCCCTACTACAGCAAGTAACCAACATGCACATCATGCTTACCAACCCACCCAATCCCAAGGTCATTTTTCTCCAAATCAGCACGTTGGAGAACTTAGTGAGATAAAAGGCCTATTGCAAGCCCTTGGCAATGAGAAACAAGTGTTGCAACAAAATTTACAAAATTATACTAAGCAGATGGATGAGATCAACAAGGACTTAAATTAGTAGCAAGATGAGTGGGCTTATCAAGCCTATCTCCATGAGCAAGAAGAGCTGGATCTTCAAGCCCAACTTCATAGGCAGGAATTTGAAGCACAAGGAAGGCAGTTTGGGAGTCTTTTTGCAAAGGAGTTAATTGCACAGAAGGAAAAATATGAATAGAAGCTTGCAAATTTAGAAGCACAATTAATTTCTCCTCCTTCATTGAAAGAATTTGTATTTCTGCAAGAAGTTCATTCACTTAGTGTCTTTCCAAACCCATTCTTTGGTAAAGAATTTACTTTGTTCAACACCATGTGCTTTATGCAAAATGATTTCATGCATGAGTAGGATCAGCTTGCAATCCCTCAAACTGATATAGTGGGACCTATCATATCTCAACAGAGCGGTTATGTTGAGTATAACAAGCTGGAGCAACAAGTTATAGAGCAAGGAAATGGTGATCAACATGAATTTTTTCTTAGTTTGTTCTATGAACTTCCACTTTTCTTTGAAGAGCAAGAAGTTGTTCAAATTGAACAAGTTCCCAAATTAGAGTAGATGATTCAAAGGGATTCATCAAATATGGAGAGGAGATGCAATTACATCAAAATTGGCATTGTTTTGTTGAAAAGTGAAGAAGATTTGAAGGAAAATGTCTTTTGGGATGATTTGGAAGGTTTTTGTTCAACCTTGGATATTAAGGCAACGCCTATTGAAGTGGAAATTCATGATCAACAAAAGAAGGATGAGCAAGAAATTTTGGTTTTACTTGAACCACATGAACTAATTATTTCCAGTCAACAGAAGGAGGTTCAAGAAGCAGTTCATCAGCTTGAGATCAGCGAGGAGAGTTCAAGTTTTATTCACACAAAATGGTGCCCTATAAGGAATCTTTTCCATTTTGCACTAATACATTTGACTGCAAAATCTAACGAAACTGTCCGACAAAATATGTAAAATTCGATGTTCGTCGAGTGCTTGTAAAATTTGATGTGTAGTTTCCAATTTTTTTAAAGTTTATCCCCGACGTTCGTTGAAATGTCGGCTATCATTTTTGTTGAATTTTTGACAAACATGAAAAATAAAAAAAATCAAATTGTGGTCGACATAAAGAAAAGTGAGTTCACGCTTGATTTATTGCGACAGTGTTTTGCTCTACTTGAGACAGTTTGTGGAGAACTAAGGACAATTTTCTTGGGAAAAATTAAAAAAAAATAAAGAAGATATCGCCAGGTTGAGAGTAGTCATTGTCTTTTTGTAGAATTCAGTTGTGAAGTAAAATTTGTAGTTCCGGGTTTGAAAATCATATTTTAAAGCAACATCTCATCAGATTTCATTTTTAGAGGTTAAGGGTTTTGAGAATTTCATGTCCAGATTTTGTTGTGTAGAATCACCATAAGATCACAACCAAGGAACAAATTCTTGTGACTGTAATTATGTGATCCATAACTCTATTGGTCATGTGGCACAGTTGTGCTATAACAAATACATAATGCATTCATGTGTGACCCAAGTTTAATTTGGATATGTTGTGATAGAAATGGAGGCACTCATATAATGTAGTTAATTCAGGTTGTCTAATGTAGGTTTCAATCATCATTGGGTGCATTCAGGTTGTCTCAATTTTAACATGTTAGGATGTAATTATAGCATGATTGAAGAGTGATTACCTCTTGCTGCAATAAAGAGACTATAACTCTGGTTGATATGCAGAGTGGTTGTGTTATATCAATTATGTAGTGCATTCAAGCACAACCCATGTTTAATAGGCTATTCTAGAGAGTGATCAAGATTTTCTAAACCTTATGAATGTTACTTCACATATATTTGCATAATCTCAAATTCCTTCAGAGGCTTTTGAAGTATCAATGTATCCTATATAGGGTTTAGAATGATTTCTTTTAATTAAGAAAATAAATAAATGATGTATTTCCCTGTAATTAGATAATGTGGAGATCTCCTAAATCTGCCCCAACACACTATCCTCTTTGGCACTGTATTCATTACTCCAGCTACTAGGGTTTTGCATGTGACATCTTTAATATCTTCATGACCGTGGCTTTTAAATAGATCTTATTCTTTGCTTTAATCCTTTTCATGTTAACCCTTGAGTTCCATAATCCACCTTCAATCTCTTCTAAGAACGTTGTCTTAAAAGCTAAACTGCATAGTATGCATATAAAGCAATTCCTTCATACCTGCCATTGTTCCAAACCACCACTCACTACCTTGCTTAAAATGTTGCCTCCATAAGCACAATAGCATGTTTTAAAATCATGGTTGTCAATGATTGACCATTAAGGTCACCACTTTCATCATAAAGATACAATAAGATTTTTGTCTTCAAACTCAAGGCATTATGGAAGATAACATTGTGAATTGTTTCTTGTGTACGATTTGATTTTCTTGCACATTTACTGCGTTGCTAACTTCCTTTAAGATTGGGTATTGCACCCTCAACTGTAATCTCAAACAGCTCACTCACTATCACTTGAAGATTCCTTTCATGAGCATCCTTCTATAAAATCAAACTATGCCCTATAGACTGCCTACTTACTACAGGGGACTCATTGTTTAATGGTATTGTAGTTCTTAAGATCCTTCAACCTTATTGACACTACTTCACAGTCCACAAGGTATTATTCACTATTCTCCCATCTTTGGTGAGTCTCAAAACACTGCTCAAACATGCAATCCACTACCTCCATTATACATTAATGGCTAAGAAGAAACATTGAACCTATGATTTTCATTGTTACTTCATTTGGACAGTCATTCCCTAATTGCATTTTCCTTGTCTAACACTACCAAAAGCATTTGAAAAACCCTTAAGGTCAGCAAGGGGGTAAGAAAACTCACTATTAAAATCTCCACTTTACTATGCAAGGTTTGAGCTTTATTATCTTGTCACTGCTCAGCCTATTTTTGACTGTCACATCTCAAGTGACTGTCATTCTTCTTACCGTAGATTGCATTTACAAATGTCACTATGCTACATAGTGTGCTTGTTATTGGCTACAATCTTTAGATTGCAAGATTTTGTTATTACCTACAATGTCTCAATCTTTCTAGTATTGCAACCTCACTAATCCGCTATAGTTATTGTTTATGTTTTACAAAGTCCTAGGGTTTGTACCCTAATCATGCTCTTACCAATGCTTTGTTGTTTTTTATTAGGGCTCTCTCAATGTTGAGGGCCCTAGGGATAAGCTCATCATAAGAAGTGACACATTGCATCTTTAACTAAAAGGATAAATCTGTATTGACATTAGCAATGATGATTCTAATTTGTTGTCCTTAGAATGGGTCACTTGCTCTTACTAGCTCGCTACCTCCATTGTTGTAAGAATTTTGTGATCAAGTTCAATTTTCTGATTTTAGGAGTCTTAACGGTTGGAAATCATAGTAAAATCAGAATTTAATAAGTTTTGGAATTAGCATTTTAAAGTGTTTTGGGGTCATTAACTTTAGACTATCTTCTCTTTTTGGGGTGGTTGCATGCCAATATCAGAATTATTAGATTATGTTACCCTGTGTATGAATAAAAATTATTGGAGTGTGAATTTGATATTTTTTGAAGATCTAAATAGTCAATCTTGGTAAAGAAAAATCATGTCAGATAATATTAGTCCAGAACAAAATGAAGAGACACTTGATAGATTGTGGGCTAGATTGAAAAGAAAGGGTGATGGGAAATGTTATTGTCCTTGCAATAATTGCAAGGGCTTAAAGACGAGATGACTTTTAATCACAACAGCTGAGAAACATTGTAGGCAGCATGGTCACATTGAAGGGGGGCATGATTATCGTCCATTGGTAAGTTGTTCATTATATGTGTTTATATTGATTGAATTTGTAAATATTTATATTGTTTTAACATTTTATATATATATATATATAATCACTTGATCATGATCATGGTTTATTTGTGTCTATCATTATTATAAAGGTGGGGTGCCCTAGAGCAAATGATATGGATTATCACGGCCCGAGAATGTGGTTTTGCAAGCGGATGAACATGGAGCTGTGAATATCGAAGATGAAGTTAATGATCCTATGGAAGAAGATGATCATGCACTAGAAAACATAGTTGAAGATGATGGTATGAATACATTGATCCATGACACATTTAGTGGCAGAGTTGATCATGATGATCAAGATGACTTTGATGATGTTCATGATTTACCTATACTTGAGAAGGCATACAAGCCCCTTTATGAAGGCTCTGAAACAACTCTTCTCTCTATTGTATTGTTGATGTTGAACTTAAAGGTTATGAATGGTTTATCAAACATAGCAATCTCACGAATGTTAAGGTATGTCATATATGTCATATTTTTTCATCTATTTTAATTGTTGTTAGTTCATCACTAGTAAATAAAGGATGAAATATGTATCATTAATATTCTTTATATGAACAAATTTTTTTTGTTGTAGATTGATTGGTGAATTTTTGTTACCACCATCAAATATTTTACCTCGCTCATACCGAGATTTATGTGCCATTATGAAAGATATCAGAATGAGTATCAAGCAACAGATGGATGTCCCAATGATCATATTATATATCATAAACAACAAGAATTTGCAACAGAATGCCCGGAATGTCATATCAACAGATATGGAATAGATCAACTAACAAAAAAGGTGTTTTGCAAGGTTCTTCATTATATTCCCATTATTCCACGTATGCAATGATTATTTAGGTACGAAAGCTTAGCGCAATTGATGGATTACCATGCACGAAATAGAAGTGGAGATGACATTCTTTGAATTCCTGCGAATGGTTCTGCATTTAGAAACATGGAGGAAAAATGGCCACACTTTAAAGAAGAACCTCGTAATCTCAGGCTTTCATTGGGAGCGAACGGTGTCAATCCATTTGGAGAGATGGGATCTATTTACTCAGTGTGGCCTGTTTTTGTTATCAACAATAACATTCTTCCATGGATGTCAATAAAGAGGGAGCACATAATGTTGTCAATAATTGTTCCAGGTATTTGTTTACATCAATTTTCTTTAACATAGTAGCATCTCATTTGTCTTATTTGTTGCATAATGACTTATATTTTTTTCATTCAATAGTCATGTACATTAATTTATATATATATATATATATATATATATATATATATATATATATATATATATATATATATATATATTGCAGTAAAATGGTTATAATAATTATGTAATGTTTATGTTCATTCAACTAGGTAAGTACCAAGTTAAATATATGAATGTATATATCAAGCATCTTATTGACAAGTTACTAAAGTTATGGAATGGCGTCACTATGTATGACGTCTCTAGACCAATAAGATAAAGACAATTTCAATTCCATGCAATGTTTGTATGGACAATTCATGATGCCCCAGGGCTAACACATTTTTGTGGTATGTTATAACGTTCGACTGCACTTTAACAATATTTAATTTGATGAAGTAGATATCATGCATGTTTTTAAAATAATCTATTCATTATATATAATTATAAAAAATTGACATATTTAATCCAATTATATATTATCTTGCAGGTCTTCAAACAAAGGGAAAATTTGCATGTCCAATTTATGGTCCAAAGATGAAATCTCGTCATTCAACAAGTTTAGGAAAGTAGGTGTTTGATGAGTATAGGCACTTCCTCCATAGATATCATAAGTATCGAACTACTAAAAAATATCTTTTCAATGGGATAGAGAAGACTACATCAAAACCACAAAGAATGTCACCTCGCCTATATGGAAGTTGGAATATAATAGAATTAATCGTCAAAGTTATACATCGGATCAAATTGTTTATCTATCATATATGATATGTTTTGAATTTATATTTTTATATTGTGTTGTGTTTACTCATGTTGTAATTGACAATGATTGTCGTTGTTAATTTGTTTAACTTATATGTTTCATGAAGGTCATCAAGGCATTAATGGTTGGCTTCCACAGGGACTGAAAAGTTATCCCAAACAATTTAGTAGGTTGCCCTACTATGAGCAGCTACAAATTGTGCATTTGTTTGATACAATGCATATGGAAGAATATAACAAAATGTTATGGAAAATATTGGATGGAAGGCATGACAAAGAAAAAATTGTCAAATTTTGTATTGACATTTAGGAAGCCAATCATGCAATGAAAAATGTCATTCAATTAAATAGTGATGGAGACCAAATTAATATAAGTTCCCTTCCTTGGTTATTAATAGAGCAACAAATCAATGCTATAAAAGAAGTCATACAAAAATTTGATTTCCCAAGATTTGTTGCGAATATAAACAATATAATAACAAAGAAAGGTGAATTTGGGCCAGGGATGAAAACATGATTGGAATACCTTCATTAAGGTAATTATTTTGGTATATTATATACACTTGTATAATGCATGTACTTTTCAGTGTATTGTGTTTACTACTTTTGGAAAAATAATGAAAAGATTATTTTATAATTGTTGCTGACGTTCTACCTCTATCTCTCTAGACAACTTTGACAAAATGTCAACAAGTTATATATGATCTTGGAAAATACATGAGGTAAGTAGCGAGATTTGTTAAATTAGTTGTATACATATTATAATTGCCATTTGTTTTAATTGTTATGTAATATATTGTATATTTTTGTTAAATCTCGTTAATATATTTGTGCCTTGAATCACTTGTAGATGGCTATCATCTAAAGAAATCCATAAAGAAGATATAAATTATTGGAAGAGAAAAATTCTTCGTCTAATGTGTGAAATGCAAAAGTGTCTACCTTCAACATTTTTCAATGCACAAGAACACTACCTCATACACCAAGTTGAGGAGATTGAATTGTGTGGACCTGTACACACAAGGTCAATGTGGATGGTTGAGAGGCACTTGAAATTTTTGAAGGCTTTGGTTAGACAAATAGCACATCTTGAGGGTTCTATGGTGGAGGGATATATGGTATACCAGACCATGGTGCACATTAGTGAATATCTTCCTAAGTTTGCAGCAAAGATCCATGTAGATCGCATTTGGGATCCCAACTCCATTAACAAATTCGAAGGGGAGTACCTGTTGGGGAAATGTAGATTGAGGAAAGTGAGAGGTAATTATAAGATGGTCATGGAGATTAATTGGAATGCATTTTACATATGGTTTTTATGTATATTGTACTTATTTAATTTTTAATCTTCAATATACATCAATTATAAATTAAGGTCGTATCTTGTGGTATTTAACTAATTATATGTCATTTGTGAATTTCATTTTTTTGGTACAGTTGGTCGAGTGGGATGCACTACATTTTTACGTCGCCAACAATCTTGATTGGATGATGGTATGGATTGAACGATGTCAACAATTTGGTCACACATTAACATGGGAAGGTGTGGCTTCATTGGTTAAAGAAGCTCATCGTAATGGAGATTCCAATGTTACACAAAGGGAAATTGATTTAGCATATGGTTTAAGAGATAAAAGGTATATATAAATATATTAATCACCCATATTATTTAATTATTTTAAATTACATTGATGTATATATATCTTGAGATTGTTTTCTTTGCATACATTAGCCAAGAATAAATATGTTTATCAATGATATATTGCAATAATTTTTACATGTTTGACATATTGGTGAAACACCACAAGGCTATGTGGTGCAATGGTTGTAAATTTCAAATCAAAATGTTGGATGACATGAAGAAAACTTGTGATTCTGGTATAACTACAGTCTTTCAGGTGACTAATGTTTCATCTAGAAGCGACATACATCTAGAAGTCTCAAAAAATTGATACTATGGGATTTTGGATGATATACTTAAGTGTGACTTTAAGTCCTTTAGATTAATTTTGTTCGTCATCCTATGGTACAGGCTACTATTGAATGAAAATGATCCTAAGAGAACTGTTATTGAACATGATAATGGATTTACCACGGTTAATACAAGGTTGATCAAGCGAGCTGGAAATGAGCCCTATGTTCTTCTAAGCCAATGTGAGTAGGTATTTTACTCAGAGGTTCCAGGTAAACCGAGTTGGTCATTTGTTGTTAGACATGATCCAAGAGGACGGTCGGTAAAGTATAATGTGGTGGAAGAAGAAGATACCGAAGAACTAGAAGATGATGTAGATGATGATCAGGATCAATGGTTAGTTGATGATGTCCCTGACAAAGATGTCGAAGAGGAGGAACTAGATGATGATGATGATGTAGGAGTTAATGTTCATGAAGATGACATCTGTGTGGATGATGACACTATTGAAACTGATATTGATGATGATGATGATGATATGAACAATCCTTACAATGTCGAATATGGATCGGATGATACAGAAAAAGAGTTGGATGAAGAAGAAGATCCATGATATTGAAATGTATAAGTTATGCGATTATATTATCTATTTGATACTAATTTCTTGATAGAATTATATTTGACTTATGTGGTTACATAATTAATTCATGATGTTTTTAATTTTTATGCCATTACATAATTAATTTAATTATGTACTTTTTAATGTTTGAAAGGTCAAAAAATTAAAACATTTCAATAGTGATGTTAACAACCTTGAAATTAGTGTGTTTTATGTTTCATGTGATCATAAAAGATTAAAAAGTCAGTTGTAGAGGTGGTTGTTCAGTGGTTGACGTGTATGTTGGTTCTTTTTACAATGTAACCATGTTTGTCTTCTAATATACCTATGGAATTTCCAATTCCAATCGAAGGCAGCTCGAAGGACCTGGACCAACTGACGAAGACTTTAAAAGTCTCCTACACTTCGAGCTTTGCAAGACCGGGAGGGTGATCCCTTAATGTGTTTACAACCTCTGCACCATTATTATAAACAACATTAACAATAGCAGATGATCTCACTTAATAGCTCAACACGATAAGATAATATCAACTAGAATTGGTTGTTCATAGACAATATCAACTATTTGGAGCGTGAGATAACTAAACACAATCCATTGTATAAGATAGTCAATGATTTACAATTTGTAGCAAGCTCTAGGAAAAGACAAACAAATATTGAACTACACTAAGAATTACAACTTAGATCAGTGTCATATATCCATTGCAAGAGTCAAATTCATAAGCATCTAGAGGTTTATAACAAATTTAATACATCACATATAAGATCCTTAACAATATTGCATTAAAATTTAATCAGTATGCATTCTAACCCATGACTACTTATCAAATCCTTATACAACATGTATCCGCCTATAATCCCATTCAAGCATTTTGATTAATTCCTTGAATTAAAGCTAAAATAGAATCATACACACCACAACAGTGAGATGGATAAAACAACCCTTAGTTATTTCATTCAAAGTTCACATATGCATGTACAATGGAGAGACATGAGCTTGAATTTTCATTCAACTCAAATGCTAGTACTGTTATATAACATTAAATCTCTATAAACTCAAAACCTAAATTGCATTTCTCTAAAACCATCAGATATGTAGAACATATCTACTTATAATACCATTTAAGAATTTTAATTAATTCATTGAATTAAAGCTAAAATAGAATCATACACACTACAACAGTGAGCTAAATGAAACAACCCTAAGTTATTTTATTCAAAGTTCAAATATGCACATATAATGGAGAGAGACGAGCTTGAAATTATCATTTCGATTCAAATGCTAATATTGTTATGCAACATTAAATCCTCATGAACTTAAAACCTATCACAGAGTGACTCAGAACCTAAATTGCATTTCTCTCTAAAACCATTGATCTCTACAATCAACTCTGCAACTTCACCTAGACTCGATCAAAATTATCTAACTTACTAACCCATACTTCTGGCCTTGAAATCCTTATAGAAAAATGAAGGAGCAAACAAGCTTCGGGCCAAAAAGTACACACGTCACCAACCAATTAGAGCACCTGATGATATTCCAAAAATCGTTACAACTACAATCATCCTGGAGCATATTCTCATTCATCATGTCAACGGAGGAAGGTTGATGCAATAACGAAAAGCCATGTGAAACCCATGCTAAGAAAGCTATCAACACAAAACTGGAATCGTTGTAACTGCAGCATCAGATTTGCCACCTGTTGGTAACCCACTCTTTTTATTCATCATCATTCAAATACTTAGCCACCCACCTCTGGTATTCTTCGTCAGTTGGCCAGTCAAAATTAATCACCTCACTTACCTTTGTACTATAAGGTATATACTTTACCGCTACCTAATTAGCATCTCTTTCAAAATATTCCAAAAATGAATCGGTACCAATAATCTTATCCATACAATTCACCAACAAATCATAATCCAAGTCATCACAAATTACTTTAATTTGATTATTTATGACCTTACTCGCTTGATCCTACCATTGTTGGAGTGTTCTAATTTCCCCCTTCTCATCAATTATATCAAGTAACAGTGTGTTACCCCAATCTTTGAAATTCTTTACCAACTCCCTAATCTTCCTACCTAAATCATCTGGTAAGGTCTGAAAACCTTGCAATAATTTTACTAATATATAAGTAGGCTTCAATGATTGGGGCCTGTTATTTACACCAAACCTTGAGGCTTTATTCATAATATCTAGATCATTTTCCCTAGGGATCCAATTTTCAATTATTGGAATCACTATCCCCTAATCCCTATCAATATTCTTGATTGCTTCAAATAGCAAAGAATACAAAGAATGTATAGAGGGAAATTTATTATCTACCCTTTTCATTTAAATGCTCCAAAACAGTAGTAACAATTTATTTTTCTTTTGAAAGAAAACCCTCCTCTTTTACCCTTAATGATGTCTGTAATTCATCAATTTTTTGTATGAGCTGCCTCTTTGTTGGATCAACAAAGCACTCTGTTTCTTCATCAATTTTTTCTAGAGGAGGGGTGAGAGCAGGATTTTGAATAGGAAACCCTGGTGTAGAAACATTTGGAGAAGCAGGAGGCATTGACCCTACTGTGGGAGGTAATGTGCTAGTTCCTGGAGCACTAGATGTTTCCCCAATATGTCTATACTTGAACCTTTCCACTTCAGTTTGTAGCTCAACATTCCTCTGTTGCATTTTACTATATTCTTCAATTAAAATGTTATACTTCTCCATTAGGCTCTTTCTTTCAGCCTCCTCCCTTTCAATAGTCTTTTGGGCCAACTTGGACACATTCACAGTCAAATTAGTGGCTTCGATGGTTGAAGTCTTTGAAGCCCTCTTTATTATTAATACTCCTTTGAAATTTGGATTAATATCAACAATGTTTGGCTTTCTTCCTTGTGGAGCCAATACCCAAATTGCTAAGGTCTCATATTCTTCACTGAAGGCAGAGTTTTACAATGTTGCCTTAACTTCTTCTTTAGAATCCTGAAAAGGATTCTTGGACTTCATAATGGTATTGAAAGCCACTGCATCTGCAATGTCCCATTCAGGAAAAATTAAAACACCAGCCTGACTCACAAGTTGTCTCCCTTCTTCAGGAGTGATGTTTTTGAACTCTTCCATTAGTTCAGCTTTTACTTCTTCATCATTCTCCTGATCTAACCTGTCAGGCCTTAGTTCTCTTCTCTCCTTGCATTTATTTTGATATTCCTCAAATTTCATCCTCCATGCCAATTGCAAGAATACAAGAGTCTTTACAAATACATTATCATCTAAGAACTCCTTGCAAGCCTTCATTCTTGCATCCTACACACTCTTACCTTTCATATCCAAATCGGATAGAACCAATTCAGTTGACCTAGGAGGGGAAGGCATACCAACCTGCATGTCCTGATCAGTAACAATAATTTCATCTGTCAGATCCTCAAGTGGGTGATCATTTCTTTGCCTCTTAGGACATGGCTCAGATGGTGGTGATGGGTGACTGCGCTCTGGTGAAGACTGTAATTCAATGATCTTGACTGCCCCGGGTACTTTGAATTTTGGACCTGGTTGTGGAGGCACCTTCATTATTTGCTTCCCCTTTTTGTCTACTTCTTCCTCATCACTACTAGTATCCATTTTCCTCCTATAGATGGGTCGCCTTTCTGTGGGTTGATATACTGACCTTGTTTCAATTGGCCTATCACTTTTTCCTTGCATATCCAGACTTAGCCTTAAATTTATCCTTTTGGTTGTCAAGGTGTCCATAATCTCCTTGAATTTTTTCATCAAAAAATCAATTTTTTTATGGTATGGAGTGAATTCCATCAGTGGATCATAATTCAGATCCATTTCATACACAATATCTAGTAGCTTACTATAAGCTATCTATTTCTCCTTGTTCAATTCCTACTTATTTAAATCAAATTCATTTCTGATCAGGTCCTCAGGGAAATTGAACTCATGTGCAAACTTGCCACCTTTTATTCTTTGTCTGAAAAGAGCAAAGAAATCTTCAAGATCATGTTGTCACCTTGGACCAAATCTCATATGGTAATCAACAAAGAATTTATCAAAATGTGTCGAACCTCCCTTTGAAAATGTAAAGTCAGACACTACTGTATAATCAGGGAATAATTTTCCCTTCCCCTTTCCAGTAAGGTTGTCTTCATGAATACAACCCATCCGCCACATAACTTCTGCAAACCCTAGTCTTGGTGGCACATTGTATGGCAGTATGTGAGGGGTTCCTTGAAATCCATATATTCTCAGGACAGTGCTGACTGGATATGGGATAATGTCACCCCAGTTATGTAAAACCCTCAATTTTGGTTTCCTCTCCTTTGGCCTAAGGAAATCATGCACTTCCTTAGGGATCCTAGGTACATTTACCATCAATCTAGCCCTTAATCTTTAAGAAAAACAATTATCAAATTACACATAACTGGTGTTTTCCTTATTACAGGACATATTTGTAGCCCATATCTGTACTAGAAATCTTTCTCCATCAACTGATTGCCTTAAGTTCATCTTCTCAGCAAAGAAATCAACATTCCTAAACAGGAACATATGCATCAACATGGAATACCAAAATAATTGAGTACCAATATCACCTTTATGCAACTTCGACAGCCCTTCATCTATCCTCTCCACCAAAAAAGAAGCAAAGTCATATGTTACAGAGAAGTTAGGGTGTTGTATTTGCACCCCCATGAACATGTATGCAATTGGCATTACTGCACTAGGACTGAAACCCAAAATCTGACATAGTGAATAGAAAGTAGCCAGGAAAGGCTTTGCAAAACAATTCAATCTGAAGGGTTCCTGGTCATTAGGGCTGATGTGAAATTTTGAACCTCTTGCCTTAACCAGATGAGGTGGAAGCAGCTTGACCCTAAAAAGAGATTTCAGTTTTGTATACTCCTGCTTCATTTTCTCAAAATTAATAGGAACCAAGTCATCACTCGGCTCACTCAAATCAAAAGTATGTTGGATAACATCTTTGTTAATTTCTAATAGAACCCCTCCATCATTATCTCTAATTACCCGTGTGATGGGGTCATATCTCATGGCCACTGCCCTAAGTAAGTCCACATCAGGGAACACATTTGGTACAACCAGCTTACCCATGTCATACACCCATCCATTTGAGAAAGGGTGAGGAAAATTCCTCTATCCATACCATAATCTGAACATCTCTAAGCCAGTGAGTGAAACCCTAGCATCAGCAATGTTGGAACTATTATACATCAACCCCTCCCCTAGCATTTTCCCTCACAATAACAATACACCCTTCCTTCTGTCATGTGTTGACAACGTAAATTGATCTAGGAAATCATCGTACAAGTTTATTTTCAAATACTCAATGTGGCTAGAGTGCTGCTTAGGTGGCGCCATTTTAGACAAACTAGGGATTCACTACAATGTTACACTTCAAGTGGCTATGACTAAGCAGAGATACGAAATTACAAATTAAAAATACCGCAATTCCTCACAATTTATGATTAAACTATAGCCCCAACAAAATATTTTAATGAGCTCAGTGACACGCATAGCAGACCCCCCTTCCCAAATTTAGGCACATAATGAATGGGAAACAGAGAAAATAAACTCACGGCTTTTTTCGCACAAACTCCAATTTCTAGTTGCAGCTGCTCGCAATTTCACCTTTGGCTCTGAAACTATTTTTTATGAAATACTTGGATGCCTTTTGATACAAATGAAGTAAGTAAATTTATTTTTTGTCGATCAAATCTTGCCAGTGATGTCTCATCTGCCATTAAAGCTCACTCATGGGTTGCACGAACGGCTCCAACCACATTTGATACAGATTTAAATTTGAATCATTGATCCTCCAGTTTCATCAAATCATCGACGACCACCTTCAAAATAGGATGACATAATTGCCAACACGGCAATAAGGGGACCACCATGCCATAAGCCACAAATGAAAACCACGTGGCAGTTGCCCGCAATACCACAATCCCTTGATTTACCACCATGGGATGGCGGACAACCGTTGATCCTTCTCATCAGAGATCATGCTCCTTCAAAAATGGTCATCGTCCTTTACGTTAACTGTCGAACAGATTTTCCCTCAAAATTATAACATCTGCGTTGAAATAAAGCATGTGCATCTCACAAGCACTTTAGTAATCTTCCCCTTAACACATTTAGAACCAGTTAATGCTTCCTTCACTCTTTAGAACTCATCGGATGAGACACGTGGCAAGCGCCCGTGATATCGCGATCCTATAATTCTTGATCGTGGGATGGCAGGCACCATTGATCTGTAGGAAATAGATCAACGACAGCGCTAATTCAACCCTCTACAAAATAAAATCATCAACGACCACCTTCAAAACAAGCTGACACAATTGCCAACACAGCGATAAGGGGCCCACCTTACCATACACTACCAAGGAAGTCCACGTGGTGATTTCCCACGATATCGCAATCCTGAAACTTCTGATCACGTGATGGCGGGCAACCATTGATCCTAAGCATCAATGATCTCGTTCCTTTAACACAGTCGACAGCCATGTCGTTAACCTTTGAGCAGCTTTTCCAGCAAGATTATAACATATCCATCAATTTAGAACATGTGCGTCTCGAGAACACTTTAGTAATCCGCCCCTTAATACATTTAAAGCTGGCTAGTGTTTCCTTTACTCTTTAGGCTTCATCGGATGAGACACGTGGCACCCGCCCATGATTTTGCAATCAACCCAAGCACCATCGCAGGATGGTGGGGAACGACTCAGATCAAATGGCAGTTGGTTAGTGATAGCGCAAATTTGATCCCCCAGATAGGACACGTGGCGCCCACCCATGATTTCATGATCCTTCAATTCCCAATCATGGGATGGCAGACACCATTGATATCTATAGGAAATAGATCAATGGCAGCACTAAATCAACCCTTGCAAAATAAAACATTCATTAAAAGGAGAAGTGGGCATTATTAGGCGGACGACAAATAAAAAAATTATATTTATAGAAGAAAAATAAAATAAATTTACAATTTGTTTTATAATTTCACTTTTAACTTTAAATGTATGTTCACTCATTAAGTTGTATTTTTTTTACAATCACATTTTTATTTTAGATGTTTGTTTATAAAATATAAAGATGCATTAAAAATATATTAGAAATATTTTTCTTTATATTATATAGCATTCATAACATTAAATTAACATAGAATAATTTCACAATATCACTTAACCAATCAAGAAAAAATTAATCATTACTATGCAACATTATTCTCACAACAAACTAACAAATAAACATTGAAAACAATTTTTTTTTTTATATTATAACATTCATAACTTAAACCTTTTATACACAATATCAACATTATTGGCACATCTTTTAAACTGAAAAATAAACATTGAAAACACATTTATTTCTTATATTATAACATTCATAACTTAAACCTTTCTATACACAATGTCAAGTTAACTATAAATGGTATAGAGTTTAGATTTGCTATATCTATCATATATCAACATAGGTAAATTTGAAAATATTTTAAATTATATAATTTCAAAAAAAAATTGAATGAATTTATAGAAGATTATTTTTATTAAAGTGATAGAATCTAATCACAATACTAACATTAATTATAAGTCTAACCATAACCCCAACCCTAAAACTAACACTAATTAACTTCAAACCTAACTCTAATTTTATATCCAACCCTAAACATAACTATGATTCTAAACTAACATTAATGAAACCCTAATTGAACCATAACCCTAACCCTAATACTAACCCTTGCCCCAATTGAACCCTAACACTAACCCCAAGGTCTATCATAGAACCTTAATCTTTACCCCCAACCCCAACCCTAATCCTAATTGAATCCTCTACCTAATTTTAATTAAAGTCTAACCCTATTTGAACCTTAAACTTAATTGAACTCATGTTTAGGGTTAGGGTTCAATTAAGGTTAGGGTTGAATTATGGTTATGATTAGGGTGAAAATTCAAATAGGATTATGGTTGGAGTTTAATTAAGGTTGCTATTCACTTAGGGTTAAGGTTCAATTAGTATTCAATTTGGGTTAGGGATCAATTAAGGTTATAATTCAATAAGGGTTTAATTAAGGTCAGGGTTAAGGTTAGTCTTAAATTAGGGCTAGGATTGGAGTTAGGGTTCAATTAAGGTAAGGGTTATTGTCTATTTTAGGGTTAGGGTTCAATTAGATTTCTCTAGGGTTTTGATACAATTAGGGTTAGGTTTCAACAATACCTAGGTTACGACACTCAATTAGTGTTAGAGTTAGGGTTATAATAAAGTTCAACTGTTAGGGTCAAGGTTTAATTAGTGTTAGAGTTAGGGTTGCAATAATAAAATTTTCCATAATGATATGGAAAGGCATTCAATTGGATTCATATACAAATGCAAAATAAGAATTGGTAATTAAGAATTCTCTAGAACTAAAGTTATAACAACAAATACAATCCTTAGCTTAATCATTTGTTCTTTGTTAGGGTTGGGATAAGAATTTAACGGGGCCAACTGAGACTTAGGAAATAAAACCCTGCGGAGGAAATAAAGTATTAAAATCAAAGTTGGGTTTTAATTTTATTCTGGTGGCGTAAGCCTAAGCCATTAACTCCAGTGGTCATGTCACTGATGGCTTAGCCAAAGCCTTTCATTAAATACTAACCATGCAATGTGTAGGTTTTCCAGATTCGAAGATATGGGAGAAGATCTCGATCGTACCCCGCCAACTCGCAGGCCTAAGGTTTATTTGGCGTGAGGTCAACAAAAGGAAAATGTGTGTCCTGTATGGAATGTGGGGCCCAATCTCCACTATTGAGCTCATAACCCATGGTTTTAGATCGACAACCAAGATCAAAAGCTAATGTAAATCTTATTGTTCCCTGCTAGCTTGCAGGAGGAAGATGAAGGTTGGTTAAAAGTCGCGAGGTCAACGATATTGTGATGCGTAGCTCTAGCCATTCAGTTTGCAAAGTGCATAGGACCTGCCAACATGGTAGTTGGTTTCCGAGATGGATTAATGTTATTGGTCATGAGGAAGGTGAATGATGCTTCATTAGATGTCAAACTGAGTTAACCCGAGATAAACCGTTTGATCTGCCAACTCTTCAGGAGATTAGCGGGTAGTATTCAAATTTGGAAAATAGCACATGGTGGTCGTTTTATCGTACAACTAGTGAAGCATTAATGAATTGTTCCTTGCTTGTGTAGTCACATCGATCTCAATCTGTGTGAAGATGTTATTGTTGGAAATCATGAAGGGTGATCTTTGGATTCTCATGCAGCTCTAGTTAAATGGTGACAGTACATACGCCGCCAAATTGTCATGTTTGCACATGTATTTTTACTAAGCATTGATGAAGGTTGCCATTACCTCGCACAATAAATACAAGAGGAATTAACTGCTAATAGTGTCATTCTTGTAGCAGTTAGAGCACTTTGTGGGCTGAGTCTAATCAAGTTTGAGTGCTTTTCTGAGAAGAGAAAATGAGTAAGTCAGTAAGGAGGTATGTTCGTTTGAGCTCACAAAAGCTCGGTCCTGCTATTCAGGAAGGTGCTTTGGTTGACAAGCCCAGGCTTGTGCCCACTAGATGCAGTAGAAGGTTGCAATTCCAGGACGTTGCTACTCAACTGGTAGATGACAAAGGCAAACAGTCGGCATGCTCTATTACTAGTGTCAGTAGGAAAATAAGGTATGGGCATGGCTCCTCTGGATGCCAACACTTGCCCATTGACCTTACGAGCAACACTTCTGATGATGTAACCGAGACCGACTCCGACTACTGTCAGTATTTACATCACTTCAATCACGGTCTACCCTCTGATGAGGAAGTGATATATGTGGTGCCATTGGTTGTTAAAACCCCAAGCGAACGGACTAGAACCGTATTGGGAAAGGACAAGAAAGAAGAGGAGGATGAGGGTCTACCATATTGGGCAACAACTAGAAGTGGGCATGTATACCGGGGTCTGAGTGTTGGTAAGGGCAAGGTGGTGAGTAAATAAGAAGTTGTCGTGGTGCCTTAGTGGCAATTTGGTTGCCTAGTTTTTGGCGTGGATACAAATTAAGGGGAATTTTGATGACAATTTGTGTTCCCTTTTCTTTAAGCTTTCCCCACTTCATGCACTATATATGTTTTGCAGATTCAACGTGTGGGAAGTTTCGTAATGAAAGTAAAATGCAATGGAGCTTTTGTTCAAATGAAAAATTGTGGTGAAATTACATTTGAGCCCGAAGTTTGTTGCTCCCTTGTCATATAAAAGGGAATTCAAGGCTCATTTGTAGGGAGAGAACTGATGAAAGCTCTAGCTAGGTTTTGAGTTGAATATATGGGTAGAAAGATATATGTCCTCTGATGAGGAAGTGATATTTGTGGTGCCATTGGTTGTTAAAACCCTGCTGCATCTAAATAGAATAGATAGCCCTGCTTTGAGTTTTGGATGAATATATGCAAATTATCTTAAATTGTATGCAGATATGACTTATAAGCATGAATAAACGTATAATTCTAATATATTTTCTCTCCTTATGTGGATTTGAGTGAATTTTGAATGAAATGTTAATGATGTTGTCATTCTTCTTTTGAGAATTTGTTCAATTGTGTGTCTATGTTTTGGGTAGAATTCAATTTTAAAATCTTTTGAGGTTTCATATTTATATGTGTGAGATTGATCTAATATTCCAGAAAATGAATGTTAAAATATCATGAAAAAATGGGCATAGAATGAATGTAGAAGTAAAATTATATTTGCATATATTCATAAAATAAGATCTAATAAACAAAAAATATATGCAATTAAAAATAAAGGAAAAATAATTCAACCCAAATTTAGATAAGAGAGATAATTAGATTATATGATAACTTTAAGGCTAGGGTTAGGGTTTGATTAGGATTAGTGTTTGCTTAGGGTTATGATTAGAGTTATGAATCTACAATTAGGGTTCAATTAATGTTCACTTAGGGTTTCTTTCTTGGGAGAAGTTTATTGAATGGTAAGTGTATTTTATAAAATTAATATGTCAAGAATTAATTTTAGATAATACTACATGTGGTTTTTCATATGGTATTAAATTATAGATTAAAATTGATAATAGATTTCCTTCCTTCTTTTGCATTGTAAGCTACCATAATATATGGCCTTAAAATCCTATTCATATTTTGAGCTTTTCTAAACTATACAACACGACATCCAACAAAAAAAATTGTTATGCATTTTTTCCAAGCACAAATCCTTAGAATTTTAATGTGTTACTTAGGTTAATTGTTTATTGCAATAAATAAATACACACTAATATATATATTATGGATTTGAGGAAAAATATTAAAATATTTATATATATAGAAAAATTTAAATGCAAGGGATTCAAGTACATACCTTTGCTTTTGTTAATGTTGATGAAGATACAAATGTGGATGAAGTGCCAAATTTGATGACATGATCTTCCTAAAAAACTGGAATATCTTTGGTCTATGTGGCACTTGAAATTTTCTAAAAAACTATAACTAACTCTACCTCAGATTTGTGACTTTGGACCTATTTTGCATCAATAAATATGAGCTTTGACACATGCCTCCTAATCTAGCATACAATATGTACTTAAATGCTCAAAATAGTTGGGAGTAGTGTTGAGATTGGTGGATCTTTGGGAAGGTCCAATGCTTCACCTTTGTATCTCTCCCTATAGATAGAGGCAGAGATGAATATAGAATGAGAGAGGCAAAGGGATAAAAATAGATAGAGATATAGAGAGAGATAGAGGGAAAATAACATATAGAGAGATAAATACAAATCTCTAAAACAAGAACAATAAATTTAAAAGCAGAAATGTTCATCAATCATTAGATTTAGTATTGATAGCATCAAAGAAGTATATCATGACAAAATGGCATTAACTAACTTAGATATATCCAATTTTTTTTTTTCAAATGTTTGAATACATTGTTAACATTATATACATTCAAGCATTTGAATGTTATGAAACCTATAGCTTTGCAATTGAGTCTAATAAAGTTTTTTTCTCAGATGAATAATCAAACTTTGTTGTTTTTATGACTGTGCATTTAATCCTTTGTTCATCATTATATGTCTCTTTTTTCACTTGAAGTTTAAATATGCATCCATGGAAGAGGACCTTTGTATAATGTGTGAAAACTTAACATCATCTTGTTTTTCATGCTTCAAAATGTTCAATTCTTTTATTGTTACACCCATAATTTCTTCTGCCACTTCTTCAAAAGTTGTAATCCAAGTGAATGAAGTATGGTCTTGCACTTTGCATTGAAGTATATATTTATAATCACATCTAGGGAAAGTTTTATCACATCTTCCACAACACCACTGACCATTTTCATTAGTGTTTACCTTCTTTTTGCAGTGCCTATCTC